>OZ014519.1:582423329-583023329 GCA_963966055.1 Lathyrus aphaca
AGATCCTCGCTCAGAGGGTGGGCTGACGGGCGTCACCACGACAGGAGAATAAGGGGGAGGTTTGAGGTTCCCCAGGCCACCAGCCGCATCGTCAACAACGACTTGGCGGACGCGGCTCTTAGCCGACCATTTTGAAGCTTTGCCCGTGCCTTTATTCGACAACATCAAGACACGGTCCTTGAGACTATGCATGGCAGCTGTAAAAAGAAAAACTTAAGTTAGTTATCGAATAAAATGGTTGAAGACAAAAGAACAACGGACATAAACTACCCTAGAGACAGAGGGACTCCTCGTCCGTCCTACACCCGAGCACTGCCTTAGTGTTGATTAGCCAGGTTTCTAAGAGAGTTTCCCCGTCGTCAAACAAGACGGGATTATCCGGTCAATCCACGTAGAGGGAAAGGGTAAAACTCTATACGTAAGCGACCAATTTCATGTAGGGCACCCTGTCCTCAGGCCCCAAATTTTTTGGCTTCACAAAAAATTGATTTGTGCCACGATAGAAATGAGCCCGCTGCCACTCGAGCGGGATGGTCGAGACGAGGCGCTCTTGTTAGAGTAAGCTAAGCCCTAATAGCCAATCAATATTGGCTTAATATTTTTTTGTATCTTGACCTTAATATATATTGTTTGTTAATATATATACTTATTAGGCATTGTATTTATTGTGTTATTTCTATATGACATAATGAAGTCCTTGGAATAATTAGTCTATTTAATGATACATTAAGTGTGACTTAATCGTGAGATTTCACTAAACATAAGGACATTATTCTTAAAGTATCTGTAGTTAAGTTTTACAATCAAATCGGACTATAGTAATGCATAAAGACTATTATGTGAGTAGACTGGTGATTGTATCTCACAAATCATCGATATGAGATATCATGTCTTCACATAGGTATAAATATTATGAGTAATATTTATACAGGATTGATCCACCAGGAGAATACTACATAGTTTGTTATGTAAGTGTCATAAGTTATTCTCATAGTGATAATGATGTATACCACCTTTCAACCTAACACCACTATGGACCCTAGATGTGGAGTCGAGTACTTTATTGCCAATCAAACATTGTCTGTAACAGGACGACCATAAAGATGGTTGATGGGTACTTCACAAATCATGTTGAGGGACATGAGTGACCTAGATGGGATTTTCCCCTCCTACATATACGGGAGTAATATCTATGGGCTCCTTGATAGAGTATAACTGTAAAATGCATGTGTAACACCCCAAATTTTCCCTCTTCATTTTAAGCATCATATCACATCATATTCATCATGAACATATCATTTTCTTAGCATACTAGCATGGAAAGATGAGGCATAACATTATTCATGTCCTAGCATTAGGCATATAATCATCTGTGGAGGTTCTTGAGGAATCACAGGCCATGACAAGGGTCCCAATGGTTTTGTACAAGTCCTATGAGGGGTCTACACTTCATTTACAAGTTCAAGATCATTTGCAAAAGCTCAGAAGATTGCATGAGCACCAGGGATCTCAGGATAGGGCAAAGCTCCTACACAAGGCACTTAAAATAAGGTTTGAGATTCAAGCACCAAAACTTCCCAACTTTGGCCATTTCATTTGGGAAAAGTCTTCTATATGTCAAGAGGTTCCTAGGTACCAATTTTCATGAGAGAATTCCATGTGGAAGTCAAGAAATTCTTCAGTTGCTTGCAGATGAAGTAATTGGTCAACTGTGCCTGTAAAAAGTCAACTGTGTGATTTCAAGGGGTCCAAACCACTTTTTCTTGCCAAGGGGGTCCTTACAATGTTATAAGAGGTTTGGAATGTTCAAATATCAAGAATCATGGAGATTTGAGGCTTTTTGCAAAATTGGCACAAAGTTGGTTTTTGAGATTTTCCATATTTGGCAACTTTTGCCCTAATTTTCAAATGACCTTAACATGATCAAAAATTCTTCAAATGGACCAAAGTAAAACATGAAAGTTGGAGATTAAGGGCTCCCATTTTCAAAAAGTACAAGTAAATTTTCATGGGATTCCTGGTTTGCAAGATATGTCCCTCGAAAATTGGCTGCATTTTAGGGCAAATTCAAAAATTCATGCATGCAACCAAAGCAAAAATGTTCAAAACTTGTTTTCAAGGCTTGGAATGGTTCAATTTTGTTTACTAAGTTACAATACAATTCAAATGGCATGTTTTGCTCTAAAGAATACCACAAATTCGTGCCAATCAAGTTAGTTGTTCAAAAATTGGATATTTTGCAAAATCATGAGAAAAGTGTGATGACTTGATCCTAGGGCCAGGACTTGTGGGATTATGATCAAGGGTGGGATTTGCATTGCACATGTGCTGAGAGGCCAAGGAAATCATGAGGGTGGCATGCTCTCACACCAATTTGCAAATTTTGCGAATTCACAAATTTCTCATGATCCACACGTGCAAACCTTGGTATTCTTTCAGCATTGGATGGTGAGGTCATACTTAAGGAGCTAGGGTTTCAGAATTGGCAACCTCTCTCTCGTTCTCTCATTTCCAAGTTTATGCACCAATTTCATTTTCTCTCATTTCTCATCACACACTTGTTCATTTCAAAAACCAGTGATAGATCCTTGATCAGTGCAAGCTAAGGATCATTAATCACACACTCTTTCAAGCAATCTCTCAAGTTCAACAACATTGCCATTTCAGGGCAGGTGTGAGAAAAGCTTCAAATCCAGCTACATTCAAGACTTTAGATGCATTTATTTTGCATCTAGAGTGAAGTAGGAGTGCATTGCATCCATTATTTAGTCTTCTAACACCTTGAATCAAGATCTGCAACTCAGGTATGGTTCTAAATCTTGAGATCTGGAAATGAAATTAGTTATGTGTTTTGTGATCTGTGATGTGCACCGAGCATGCTGCAACTTGTAGTTTTGAAAATGATGCATTGTAGCTTGAGATATTTGATTTTCAGTTTTCATGGTCACACTTTTTTTCTTCGATCCAGTTGAGTCTTTGAGTTTTAGCCAATTTCATTGCCATTTTCATGATCAGGGTAGCTTAATTGGTGGATCTGGACATTTTGGTTCATTTATTTGGTTGTTTGAGCTTCTGATATGAATTCCGGTGCCGGAGCCCTGGCTCCGGTCACCGGAAACTGGAAATGATGAACTAGGGTTTGTATCATGAAGAAGACGAGCCTGCAGCCCTTGGATTTTGTTGTTGTGTGTCCAGGATTGTGACAAATTGCCCTCACACCACCTCCCATTCTCACGTAAATTCTAATTCTGTTTTAATGTTGTGTGTGTCTCACCCCATGATAATAACCATGGTCTCTCCATTCATAATGCACCAAATAGCCACGTCATTTAATGAATGGTCCATAACACGCGTCTGATCAATCCATTGGCTGTGTATTTTCTTCATTTTATCCTTGAATTTCCACTATAATTTCACATGAGCCTGCGCAAGAATTGGGCTCATACTTGATATGCGCACCCCCCTCAGTTTCTGGCCCAATCCACTTCAATGTAAATCCCTACTGTTTCCACCCCCCAGCCTCATTTCTTTTTAATTTCTTTTTTCATTTTTATTTCTTTTATCCATTTTACTTTCTAATTATTAAAAATAGTTCCAATTATTAAAAAATTCCCAAAAAATTCTTGAGTCTTCTTTTAAGTTTCTTTTATTTTTCTATATTTTTATTTTCCATTTTTCCTAATTTCCACGTGTCATATTAATTCCTTATTTCAATTAACTTCTTTTTAATTCTTTTTTTAGTACACTGCCTTGTTCATTTTCCCTAGGCTTCATTATTTTGAGTTTTGTGCTCATACTTTTTGCTCTGGATTCCTAATATGGTGTAGTCTATGTGTGATGTTTCCCCTGATTTTTAGAAATTTATTCCTTGGGTCTTGGTCCTTTGACTTGTGTTGGAAGTTATTAACCCTAGATTGTGTTCTTGCCTCCATTTGACCTAGTTTGCTTCTGAATTTTTCCAAATCCTTTTTGCTCATTGATTTACCATGTTTGAAGATCATTTGGTTTAAGTTGTGGAATGTTTAGATGCTTGGTTGATTTGTTGTGGATTTGTGTTCTCACCTTGTCCCATTGTGCTTCTTTTGGTTCATTAGCTCTCTTATAAGCTTAGGAGGGCACTTGTGCCAACTTCTTCTTCTCATTTGGGATCCTTTTAGGGTATGGAAACCTTCCTGGTCCTAGCTTAGGGTTTGAGTCTTAGAATTTTTGTGTTTGCTTACCTCTTAAGTCCTTTCATTTCTTAAGTGTTGTCATCTCACTTCCTTACTTCTTTCACTTCCATATTGTGATTATTTGGTCTTATAACTCCATTCTCTTCATCTTGGTAGCTTCTTAAGATCTTCCTTGACTTGTTTTGGTTCTGGTTGTGTGCATTGGTTCCATGTTTGTGCATATTTGCTTTGCATCTTTCTTAAGTTTGCATTTGTTTGTCATTTGTTTCATCTTGTCTCATAATTTGCTTGCATACTTCTTCTCTCATTCTTTTGTCTTGCATTTGCATTGAGCATTTGTACATATCATTTCACTTATGTTTGTATGATGATGGCATGTTATTTTGTTTATTTCATTTCACTTGTATGAATGTTGCTAACCTTGCAGGGGCTATGGTAAGTGTGAGGTGTGGAAGTTGAGTTCCACATCTCCAACTCTCATCTCTTCTTCTCATTTCTTATTTTTACTAACCCTTTGCTTGTTGGGCTTAGGCCTTACTCATCCCTTCTTCTTCTTCTCTTCTTCTTTCCTTCTTCTTTAGGATAGAAACCACACTAACCTAGGATATCCATGCATGATAAAACTTAGGAATCTTTAGTCCCCCTTTAGAATTTTGCCTTTGTGATCCTTTTGGTTCTTCTTCTCTTCTCATCTCAAAACCATAAAAAACATCTTAATAATGTTTGAAGTTATGCCTTGAGCAATAGCCTTATCCCGTGAGGTGTGCTTGTAGTCTTCCCATCTTGGGATAGTACAAGTTTACTTTGTGATGCACAAGTCTGATCAAGGTATCTTATTCACCAAGAAAAGCATAAAAAACACTTCTTCATCTGTAAATACCAAAAACACTTAATAATTTAACAAGTTAGTGAGCTTAGGCCCTAATCTTTGGGTTTAAGTTTTGGGGATCTTCTCCTTACTTGAGTGTGCTTGTTCTATTATTCCATCTTGGAATGTAGTGACAAGTGCACATCCCATGGTAAAGAGCTTGAGTTCACTTCTTTGTGACACACTCATAAAAGCTTCATAAAAAACACAAACGAACAATAAGCGTCTTTCCTTAGGGAATTCTTTTCTCACCTCATTCGCTTCGTACGCAAACTTGCTCCTACTTGTCATTTTGCAAGACGGTTATGCACTCGTCGTCCGAGTCTACAACACCTGAGCAATAGCATAGGAAGTTCAAGCCTTAATTCACAAACAATTTCCTTGTTACCCCTAGTTAGGGGAACTACAGCGTCTCTGATCCTCATTATCCTTATGAGGTACGTAGGCAGCGGGGTAGGGCCCGTTCGAGCACAAATCTTTATTTTCCCTACATTTTTTCTCTTTGTTCTCTTATTCAGTTCTTCTCCAGTTCCAGTTTTCATTTTCTTTTCTTTTAGTAGCAGCTTTCATACCCTCACCTTTTGAAACAGTTTCTTTGCAAGTGTGGATCCCGTCGGGTACGGCGGACGATCTGGGTGCTAATACCTTCCCAGGTCGTAACCGACTCCCGAACTCAGTCTCTTTGGTTTGCAGGACCCGTGTCCTTCCTCTTCTTTCTTCTGGTTTGTGCAGCATTACCATTCCCTTTCTTCGGGATAAAAATGCCTGGCTGGCGACTCTATTTTCTTTTCCGTGCCACTTTCGCGTTTGTACCAGGATGGAAATCCGGGGAGCGACAGCTGGCGACTCTGCTGGGGACTGCACACCAGAATCTCTGGTTGCCCTGTGAGTCTCTCCTAGCGCTTGCTTGTTTCTGCTTCTTTGGGTGATGGTTGTTTGCTGTGGCTTGTTGTATTTTACTTTTGTTTGTTTACAGCTTTATTTACAGCTTTATTTACAGTTTTCAGTAGTTATTTTCTGCATCATGTATATATACTGGACTGTTTGGACTGGTTTTCTGTTTGGTGGGATGGGTGTTACCTGTTTCTGAGAGATGAGCTCATTACCACGGCTCGAGAGCACCTTAGGACTTAGAGTGGTTCCACTTTGGCCTCATGAGATCTTGTCATGGGGGTAGTAGTGAGTTCCACGCCCAGATTTGCAATTGTCTTGGAAATGTCTTGATTTGGGGATCTTCCTCTCTCATTTCATAACCTTGACAGTTATGTGCAGCTGGGGACCGATCATTGAGAACCTTGTGGAAACATCCCACTTTAGTGATGACAGTGGCAGACCACATTGGGTGGCAAACCCATTCGCATCCGAGGGCCCACTTGGGACTCACATAGGATGACCTTGTGTCCCGGACTTAGCCGAGGCCTCCCTGCGTAGTATATAATGCCAAACCGATTCCCTGATTTGGTCATGAGCCATTTCTCGGAGATGGTGAAAGTATTATTGTTATTCGGCTAATAGAGTCTGTGATGTCTGACCCGGAGCCTACTACTAGTGAGATTGGGAGGGGTTTACAGGTTTGCAGGAACCCTTGGCCTCTACATATCCTCATTATCAGCAGTCCTATGATTATGATTTCTGGTTCTATGGTCCTATGGTTCTGGAGTTCTGGTTTTCTTGGTACTGTGGTTATGAGATCTTCTATCAGAGAGTTGTGATTATTCCTATAAGAGAGAGTTATGACTCAGAGGACTTTTGGTTTGCCAGTTGATCAGAGGGGCCCTTGTGTTCAGTGTCTAGTCCAGATGGTCCCAGTTGATCATATGCCTGCATTGCATTGCATTTGCATCATCTTTGCATTAACTGTTTATGTTTCCCATTTTTCAGGTTATTGTTCTCAATCAGTTCCCAGTTCTGGTAAATCTTATCTCCATGGAAGAAATCAGAAGAGTTCCAAGGAAAAAGAATGTTCACTATACTTTTCTTCAGCCTGAAGTTAGAAGTGTTCAGAAGTTAGCAGGTCTGATGAATGACCAAGTCTTGGGCAATTTCAAGAAAAGATATGGCCAGATACTGAAGTTTGTGGACAAGCCCACTGCAGACCAGAAGGACATTTTGCATACCCTGTTGCAGTTTTATGATCCTCGGCTGCATTGCTTTGTGTTTCCAGGTTACATCTTAGCTCCTACATTGGAAGAGATCTCCAACATGCTGAATGTTCCAGTCAGAGAGACACTGCCATTCTATGGATCTGAGGTGGTGCTTAAAGAAGAAGACATAGCCAAAGTTTGTCGTCTACCAGCTGCTACAGTCAAGAAGGCTCTGAAAGAGAGTGAAGGCAAAGGACTCCCTTGGAGTGTGTGTAAACACCCCAAATTTTCCCTCACCCATTCACCATGGCTTGTGATCATTTCATATGCATAAACACAATCATAGCATCTCATACCACATTTTTGATTCACTGCATAGATTCAAAGTCATCTGCATCTAGGGTTTGTGATCTGAGCAATCCAAGAGCTTCTTGAGCCACTCCAAAGGCCATCAATCACTTCAAAGGGGTCCATGTGTGTTCAAGTATCATATTATATCCTCTCAAAGTCAAGAATGTCAAAAAATCACAAGAACTGGAATTGGTGTGGAAGCGAGCCAGGTTTGACTGCACAGATGACCTAGAATTAGGGTTTTGGTTTCAGAGGCCATAACTCCAATTTTTTTGGTCATTCTTGTTTCTATTGGTCTCTATATGGTATAGGGAGTATGCATATCAATTTTCATGAAGAAATTCCATGGGGAAGTCATCTGATCAAGAGTTGACTTTTCAAGCAAGTCAGTGCAAAATCAGGGCATCTGAGGCCCCCAATGACCCAACCAAAGGGTGTTCTTCATCATTTTGATTGTATATGATCTTTATTTGATCATGGAAGATGTTGGAAGATCACAAAATTAAAGAATTACAAGTCTTTTGCAAAGTTGACTTTTTGGGCAAGTTTGACTTTTTATGAAAATGTCATTTTAGGCAACTTTTTCAACCTTTACTTTTTGATTCAAAAAGGCTTCAAATGGAAAAACTTTGGTCATGAAAGTTGTAGAATGGATCATTCCCTTTTCAAAAAGTACAAGAACATGACCTAATTCATTTTGGATCAAAAGTTATGGCTTGTCAAAGTTGGCAAAAATCACAAAATTTCAAAGTTTCCACCAAAGAGGCAAAGTTGCAAATTCACTTCTCAAGGCAAATTAAGTTATCAAATGCATTTCTAAACTTCACCACATGATCACACAAGTCCTAAAAGTCAGATTGCACCCAAAGAATCACATGTTTTATGACTTATGGATCAAGATATTTCATAAAGAACCAAAGGCAAGGCAAGTTGCAGAACTCATCATAGCTTCTTATCCACTTGCTGGCTAGCTTGCTGATCAATCCTAGGCCTTTCCTCACATCATGCTGCGCAGGACATGCCTTTTGTACTTAGCTAGCAAGTAGCCCATGCCCTTCTTACACAACTTTGACATTTTGGCAAAAGGACCCATACCAATCAATAAAGCACACATCATGTCATCTGACCAATGGCAATTGTTTATACTAATCAAATGCAAGCCAAACATAACAAGAAGCAAGCCTGAAACACTCCATAGCACAACATTCTCATTTTCACCTTCATTGGCAAAAGCTTTCGAAACTGCTTGCACAAGTCACAAACACACAAACTAACTTCACAGATCAACTCAACACACCTTCCTGATCACAAAGCACCCTTCACCATAGCCTGAAACTCAAAGAATCCAAAACACGATTACCACCTTCCTTTGAGCAGAACTTCTGCCATTTCAAAAACTAGCCATTTTCAAAGCTTCCTGAGCTTCATTTCATCATCAAAGGGATCAAAGGAGTGGGTTTGCACCAAGAAACAGCCCAGAAAGCACAGGATCAGAAAGCTCCATCTCAGGTATAGCTCAAGAACAAATTTTCCAGAACTTGCTTTTCTTGTTATAAAATGAAAGTGCATGCTGTGCTGATCATGATGATGTGTTTGAAATTGAAAATGAGTAAAAAATGAGGATGTATGCAATGTCTGAAACTTTTGCCCTAAAAACTGTTTGGCTTCGATTCGTTTGATTGATGAAGAATAAATGAGATTTGAGTGGGGGTTTTGATTCAGTGGGATGTGGGAATGATTTCTGGGCTTTTAGTTTTCGTTTTAGTGAAGTTTTGAGGATTTGGGAGATTTTCAGGTGGGGTTCCCACCGGAGAAGACGACCGGAGGTCTTCTCCGGCCACCTGAAAACAATTAGGGCTAATCCCTGTGTTTAATGAAGTTTGAATATTGCCCCTTGGATGTGTTGACTCGCGCGCATTTGGACGCCCATGATCACTCTATTTTGCCCTAATCATAGTTGACTTTATTAATCTTGATTAATTAATTCATAAATAGGATTTAACTCAGTTTGAATATAGACCACTGGATTACGTGCCAAGTCAACAGCCTCTTCCCCAATTTCCATCTGATCCGTTCATTGCGTTTACTTTCTTTTATTCTAATTTTAATTCATTTATTTTGTATTTCTTTTGTCCATTTATTTTAAAATAGCAAAAATTATTCAAAAATTCTGAAAATGTTTATACACACTTTTATTAATTTTCAGAAACCAAAAATATTTTTATTTTTATTTTTTGCATTAAAAAATATTTTTAAATCATTTAAAAGTTTATTGTTAATTAATTAATGAGAATTAATTAATTAAAAATACTTTTAGGTATTTAAAAATCACCAAAAAATTCATGAAACCTTCATGATCATTTAGAGACATTGTCCAACCCTCAAACCAAATTTCATTTTTGATCTTGATGCATTTTGAGAATTTTTCATGGAATTAAAATCATTTCAAGGCATTATTTTGATCCAAACTTCAAAAAATCATTTCTGCCTAACCATTGAGAGTTGGACTTTGATTCTTCTTGCATTGCATTTTGTTTAGCATGTAGTTTGTGAGATTAAATTGGCATGATTTTATCTTTCATTTTCCATTTGTTTGGCATTTTTCTTGTTAAGGTACCCTAAAACCCTAGAAATTTTAGGAAATTCATAACTTTTATTAGGTTAAGAGTTGGAACCTCCCCTTTGGGCAGTGAGTTAATATAGGTTTAGGGATCCCTTGAATGCATTTTCAAATTTTTATCTTGATGTTTGCTTCTGATTTTGGTTTTTGTTTGATGCATTGATCATAAACCCTAATTTGGGCTTCCTTATGCATCCATCTTGCATTTGCTTGCATACCTTGACTTGCCATAGCATTTTGTGCATCCATTTGATTCATTTGACATCTTAAGACATATTAGAAGCATGTTTGATCATTGCATCTTGCATTTGCCATGTTGTATGCCATTTGCATTCCATAACATTTCATGTATGATCATGGTTCTTAACTTGTTCCATTTGCATCCATAAGTTTGTATGATCATCCCCATGCCTTGTTTCATGTTTGTATCATCTCATAGCATCATTATCATCTCATATGTGCTCCTGGTTTTGATTTACATCATGCCATTTCATTTCATTTTGCATTGCATTGCATTCCTTTGCTAACTTTTCAGGTGGTAAGCAACTTTGAGAAGTGAATTTGCCTTCACTTCTCACAACTTCTTTTCATCTCTCTTATGAATCATTGCTGCATTTTATCTTGTGTTTGAGATTGAGCTTGCTCATTCTTCTTCATCTTACTTTCTTTCTTCAAGTGACTTGTCTTCTTAAATGAAGCAAGTTACTTTGCTTCTCTTTGCTCCTTTCATCTGCTTCCTGTGGTTCCATTGAAGATCTTCTCTTGCAAACTTCACAAACCTTAGGGGCAACCAAGCATGATAATGATTAGGGTTTGATTAGTCCCCCACTTAGTTTTACCTTTGTGTCTCATTGAGTCTTCTCTTCTCATCTCATAATCAGGGACTAAACCCTAAAGGTTTTAAGGCTTTGTGATTAAGCTTATGCCTGCATCCTTCTATTAGGATGGAGTGTATAACTTTAATCCTAAGTGTTAAACCCTTGATGTGTTTAACTCCTTTAATTAATCCATCTAATAACCATCAAGACATCACACTTGTAACTTGGGCCTTGCATTAGGGTTCTAATTCTTCCTTAAGTGGTTAAGAAGGACTAACCCTAGTGTTAATGGACAAGTCCCCCTCAAGTTGTCTTACAAACCCTAAAACTCACTTCATCATCATACCATTAATAAAATCCACTTAATCAAAGGCTTGTTTTGTCATGAGTTTAATCCCTAATCATGGATTAAGTTGAGGAGCATTCCTCAGCTTAAACACTCTCATCTATTATCCTTCTATTAGTATGGTGTAATGAGTCTGTTTAATCCCTGATTATGGCTTAATCTCATTACTTAACACTAAACAAAAACACCAAAAACATCTAAATAATCACAAGTAGGTTAATGATCTTAATCCTTCATCAAAGGTGATTAAGTGTGAGAAACTGACTTCACACTTAAGGTATTCTCATTACCCCTAATCAGAGGGAGGATGTGATGAGTTTACTAACCCATTGGTTTAGGCTTAAGCTCATTAACTTATGACAAACTTTCAAAAGCAATAAAAGACTGAAAACTCAAAAACAAACAATAATCGTCTCCTCCGGGATTCTTTTCTCATCTCATTCACTCACAAACGAGAACTTGCTTCTTCCGTCTAATGCAAGACAGTTAGCATCTGTGCCAGACAGGTCGTACACTTGAGCATAGACATGCAAGCAGTTCACAAGTCAATTCATCTTTCAGTCTCTTTGGGTCGAACTACGGTGTTCTGACTTGCTCATTGCACGAGAGGATACGTAGGCATAACTTAACAGTTATCGAACAAAAGTCTCTGTTTATTCCCCCTCCTTCTAGCCTTATTCTTTTAGCCTCATGATCTTGAGCTTTATACTCCTGTTCTTACACTGACACTGTATATATCACACTTCACATTCTTTTACACTGACACCTGTACATCTTTCTCCAGCTCTTGATACACAGATTGCACTGACACTACCCCTTTAAAACACAAATCTTTTAAGCGTGGATCCCGTCGAGTACAGCGGACAATCTGGGTGCTAATACCTTCCCAGGTTGTAACCAACCCCCTTTCTCAGTCTCTCTGGTTCGCAACCGTCTTATCCATCTTTTTCTAGGTCTATGCAGCATTACCTTTCCTTCGGGATAAAAATGCCTAGCTGGCGACTCTATTCATTCCCTGTGAGTTCACTCCTGTGTGTTCTCACATCCTCCTTTCGCCGACCGTTTGCGTCTGTACCTTTATGTGGGCCATTCACCATTTATCGGGAGCGACAGCTTGGCGACTCTGCTGGGGAATCTTATACTGTAACCAGGGCTTCTGGTTCTTTTTGTGGGTTCCTCCTAGCGCTTGATTGACTTTTGTTTACTGGGGTGTTATGTGCTATTTGTGCTTGTATGTGTATTTATTTTTTGCTTTATGTACAGTTGTTTTATTGCTCTCTTTATAGCTTTACATATATCATATTGTCATACTGTGCTGGCTGGATCTGGTTTGTTGCTTTGGTGGGTGGGTGTTCTATTGATAGTTGAGGTCCTATACCTGGGACCTGAGTGACACCTAGGCTAGAGTGGTTCATGTTCTTTCCCATTCCATTTCGGTCTGGTGCGGGAATATGAAACACGGTTCAGATATGGGTTTCTTCTTGAGAACTCTGTGCTGCAGATTTCCTGTAGTGCTAGAGCTATCTGGGAAGCCTGCTAAGTCTGGATGACCTTTACTACTGACCTTCAGAAACTGAGGTGAATTAGAGGAGGATCTTTTATGGTTATTGTAAACATTGTACCTCCGGGTTAGAAGTGTTTACACTTCTCATAACTGATCCAAGTCTGAGGATCCTTGTTTTAGAACATCACCTGTGAGGGGGGTTGGGCTGTTTACAGGTTTGCAGGAACCCTTGACCTCAACATACCCTGTTACATTGTTAAGAGTAATCCATTTTGGAACAGTTCTTGTGATTTTAACCCTGGACATGTGACTCTTTATTTGAGTCCCCCACCTTGGTTACTGGACTTATGAACCTCCATCTGGATTTCTTGAACATACATGGACCTATATCAAGGCAGTTAATCAGATCCAGCTCAGTCACAAACCCTTGCATATCATTTGCATACATCCTCATTGCATCATTTTAACATTTGCTTATTTGTTTTTCAGGGTATCCATCATACATTTTGGCTTGGTTTTGACCCCTTCTTCAGCATAGACCTATCTTCATCAGTACTTACTTCAGCTATCAGCTACCTGCTTCAGTCACCTGCATCACCAGTCTCAGCCTGTCAGTGGCCCATCTTCAGTGTTATTCTCAGCATTTGTCTCAGCTCTTCTTCAGCAACATGGCACCTAAAAAGAATAACATCTCCTATCATTTCTTTGAGCCTGAGTTGGCTAGCATCAGGAAGATTCAGACCCTGATTACTCCAGACCATACACCACTTTTCAGAGAATATTATGGAGGAATCCTTGATGTGGTTATGGATTTGGACCCTTCACAGAGGAGCCTGATTCATACTTGCCTGCAGTTCTATGATCCCCCTCTGAGGTGTTTCACTTTTCAGGATTTTCAGTTGGGACCTTTATTAGAGGAGTATTCATCATTGGTTGGCATACCTATCAGGGGTGGAGTCCCCTTCAACCCTGAGATGGCTTTTCCAAGTAATGAAGAAGTGGCAAAGGCATTGTATCTGGAACCAGTTCTGATTGGGCAGAATATGACTACCAAAGCAGGAATCACTGGTCTGCATCTGGATTTCTTGACCTCTCAGGCTACCCTAAAAGCTTCTTTGGGAGAGTGGAAGGCAGTCTGTGCATTATTGGCCCTTAGCATATATAGGATCATATTATTTGCAGATGAGCCTAGGTTTGTTAGCAAAAGTGCAATCCATCTTTTCATCCTGAGGAACCCAGTGCCCACCTTACTGGGAGATTTCTACTACTCTGTTCATCAAAGGATAGAAAAGCAAAGGGGAAGATTAGTAAGATGTTGTGCCCCTTTGTTCCATACTTGGCTGCTCAAACATTTGCCAAAGACTGATGCATTCTTGAACCCTCACCAGCAAAGAAATTGGGCTAGGAGGCTTGTTGCTTTAACCTCAGATGATATCAGGTGGTGCACTCAGAGCACCAAGGGCAGAGACATCATTACTAGTTGTGGGAAGTTTCCCAATGTGCCTCTGATAGGAGTGAAGGGTTGCATCAACTACAACCCTCTGCTATTCAAAAGACAACTGGGCTATGCATTAGTCCACCCTCCTAGAGCACAAGACCTAGCTGAGACCCTTTATTGTGAGAACAAGCCTAATCTGGCTATTGTCAGGCAAGCATCCTGGGCTTGGGACAATGTCCAGACTAAAGGGGTAACCATTCTTGGGAGATGCAACAATGTGGCCTCAGCTCAGTACTATGAGTGGTCTCATGCCAGGGCTCAAATTTCTGGGATGCCCTTTACCATTGAAGATGTGCCTGGCCCCTCCACAGCACCACCTCCAGCAACTGTCAGCTTAGAGGAGTTTGAGAAATTGAAAGAGAGAAATGAGAAGCTGACTCAGGCTCTACAGAAGACCCTCTGGGAGAGGAGTGATGGTCGGCTGGACATTGAAAGGTTAGAGAAGCTAAAGGTGGAGCATCTAGCCAGGATTGAGAAGTCAGAGGATTACATTAAGAAGTCAAGGGCTGGAGAACAGATCTTGAAGAATGCCTGCAAAGAGGCCCAATTCCATAAAGCTAGGACTGATTTGTATTTAAAGGAGAGTCAAGCTAGGTGGGTCAGGATCACCGAAGCTCGTACTCAGGAGGATAAGAGGACTCAGGACAAGATTGAGCAGCTGGAGGCTAGTGCAAAGGGGCAGCAGGAAGCCCTGCTAGCAGCCCAGAGAGAGATCTCAGAGTTGAAGATTAGAGCTGGTGTAAAGAGGTCAAAGGACCAGAGTCGACACAAGGAGCTAACTACAGCTGTTACTACTAGGAATCTCCTTATCAGGAATCTTACAGAGCGTCCAGCTGATCCAGTGACTGAAGCACTTCTCAAGGAAGTTCAGGAGGACGAGTTTGGTCTTAGTGTCTGACTTTTGCTTGTTGTTGCTTTCATTTCATTGTACTTTTCCCTTTTTATTGTTGTATTTTGACCCCTCAGAGGGCATGTATTGTAAAAAGAAGCAAAACTATGTATCATTTACTTTTTGTAATATATATGTGTTGGTTTGTTTTATCTGAATTCTTCAAGCAACATCACAAGCATCTTCCTCAGGGGTCTGGAAAGGTCAAAACCAAGTGCCAAGCCGGATACCTTGGAAACAAATAAGCATATTGCATTGCATACTAACCTTTTGTTTTGTTTTGTAGGTTTTTGTTTTATTGTTACTAACTCTGTTGTGACTTCAGGAACTATTGCTCGACGTCGGGTGTTCCCACTCAACCGTCCACACAGATATCCAACCCGCAACAACCTTCCGGGTATACAAATGGACCAAGTACAGCAGGACCTTACAGAGGTCAGGACTCAAATGGCCAATGAGAGATTGGAAATGAGGAATCAGATGACACAATTTATGGAGGTGATGAATAATATGGCTCAAATCCAGGAGAGATTAAGAGCACTGGTAGAGGGGAGGAATCAGGAAGACCCCCATCCAGGGACTGCTGGGACCAGCAACAATGAGAGAGTTCAACCTCATGTTAATCCTCCGGTCTATGGACCCCACCTTCATCCAGAGATCAACATCCCCGTTAATGTGCAAGGGACTGCCACTGCAGGTAGAGTGCTGCAAGAATACCCCCAGGAAGATCAGTTGACAGTGATGGGAGCTGGGGAAGAAGCCTATGACAGAAGGCTAGATGAGATTGCTGAGAAACTAAGATCCCTGGAGTCCCAGAATTCTTTGGGTTTTGATGTTATGGACATGGGCTTAGTGGACGGGGTCAGGATTCCCCACAAATTTAAACCTCCGTGCTTTGAAAAGTACAACGGAACCTCTTGTCCACGGACCCACTTGCAATCCTTTCTGGGGAGGCTGAAGGCATATACCATGGAAGAAAAGCTATGGATGTTTTATTTTGAAGATAGCTTAACAGGAGCTTCAAGGGAATGGTACTCTCATCTGACTAGAGCAACCATCAGATGTTGGAAGGACTTGGCAGAGGCCTTCATTAGACAATATCAGTACAACTTGGATATGGCTCCCAACAGGACCCTCCTGATGGGAATGTCACAATCATCCAGGGAAAGCTTCCGGGAGTATGCTCAGAGGTGGAGGCAGCTTGCTTCTGCTGTCCAGCCACCCATGTCAGAGAGGGAGATGGCTGATATGTTTATGAACACCCTCCAAGGAACATACATTGACAGGCTAGCTGCCTTTTCTTCCACTAGCTTTGCTGATGTAGTCATAGCCGGGGAAAGAATTGAGAGCCTATTAAAGATGGGTAAAATTTCTGACAACGGTGCAAGCTCGTCCAGAAACCCAAGAAAGCCTTTTGTAGGCCCAAGAAGAACTGGTGAAACCAATGCTATCCATACCAGCAGGGGCAGACCCCAATATGTTCATAGGTCTGTGGCAGCAGTCACCATTCCCGCTCCAATTCATCCTCAACCAGCTTATCAACCACAGCAACAAAATTATCAGCAACAAACTCAGTATCCTCCTCAGAGAAATTATAACAACAACAACACCAGCAACAACAATCAGCAAAGACCATTTCAACAGAGACCTTCTCAGGCCAATAGGGTGATCGATCCGATCCCTATGCCCTATGCCACATTATTACCACAACTCCTAAAACTCAACCTAGTTGAGCTAAGGACATTGGCACCTCCAGATCCTGCCAGTCTGCCCAGAAATTATGACGCCAGCGCCAGATGTGCTTTTCACTCAAATGCACCTGGCCACAGTACAGAGAAGTGCAGAGCTTTGCACATGAAAGTGCAGGATTTAGTGGATTCCAAGGCTCTAAACTTTGCATCACCACCAAATGTTAACAAGAACCCTATGCCACACCACGGAGGCCCCAGAATCAATGCTATTGAGGAAGACAAGCTGTCTTACTTAATAACCAGTGTGGGTCAGATTCGGACACCCTTGGTAGAGATTAAAGCTCAACTCCTTGACTGTCAAATGTTCCTGGGATGTGAGCTAGGATGTGCTTATTGCAACATTTCCGTGAATGGGTGTGATAACCTGAGAGATGGCATAGATGGTCTCATCCAGAGTGGCCTGCTTCAAATCACAACATCAATACCTACCAATCCAGCAATCTCCTTAACAACAGTTCCAGAATCGTCTACAACTGCAACAACCATTGTTCCAAACAACTCTTCAATCTCATCAACAAATGCTTCATCTGTTACTTCAATAGACCAGATATCAGCAAACATCCCTTCTACAACTTCAGCACCCCTTCATTCAAAGTCTCCTACAACAACAACACCCATCCAGTCAACAATGCCTCCTACAACATCAGCAGCAAGCAATGAAAGTGTCTCAACAGTTACAATTTATTATGATCCTGCAAATGATTATGCCTACAACTCACAAAATGCCACTCCTATCAGAGCACCAGTCACAATATACTATGATCCACAGACTATCATGGTCCCTTCTGCAGCTGCCATCAGTCCAGTCACTATCACAGTGCCCGGGCCAGTACCTTATGAAAGCAGTAATGCCATCCCTTGGCATTACGGCTCCGACCTATACTGCGAAGGACAGAAAATCACTCTTGAATCATCAACTTCTTCACCACAAATAGACAATGTGGGGGGAGGCGGAGGCTTCACTCGAAGCGGACGTCTCTTTGCCCCGCAAATTCAAAGACCCACTGCTGAAGCAGAAGCTGCTGCCAAGGCAAAAGGGAAGAGCATGGTGCAAGAAGAACAAATTGTTAAAGAAGCTTTAAAAACACCTTTTGATCAAGAAGTTGATGAATTCATGAGAATCATCAAGAAAAGTGATTACAAGATAGTGGACCAGCTTCACCAGACGCCTTCCAAGATCTCTATTCTATCATTGCTTATGTGCTCCGAGGCTCATCAGAATGCACTACTAAAAGTCTTGCACGCAGCTTATGTGCCAGAAGAGATCACCGTCAATCAGTTGGAAGCTGTGGTTGGAAATGTTAATGCTAGTAATGGACTAGGATTTACCAACACTGATTTGACTACGGAAGGCCGCAATCACAACAAGGCTTTGCACATTACCATGGAGTGTAAGGGTGCAGTTCTTTCACATGTACTGGTAGATACAGGGTCATCCCTCAATGTCTTACCTAAAAAAGCCCTTGTGAAGCTGGAGTATGAAGGATTGGCATTACGACCCAGTAACTTGGTAGTGAGAGCCTTTGACGGCTCTAAGAGATCAGTTTTGGGAGAAATTAAGTTGCCTATAACGATTGGCCCACAAACTTTCAAAACGACCTTCTACGTGATGGACATTCAGCCTGCCTACAGCTGTTTGTTGGGTAGACCGTGGATTCATGCCGCTGGCGCAGTTACGTCTACCCTTCACCAGAAGTTAAAATTCGAGTGGGAGGGCCAAGTCGTTACTATCTGTGGGGAGGAAGATATTTTTGTTAGCCATCTGGCTACATACAAATACATTGAGATGGATGGGGAGATCCACGAAACAATGAGTCAAGGGTTCGAGGCCCTGAATATTAATGAAACATCTGCTGTACTTGGGACTTCCATGACATCCTACCAGCAAGCCAGGAAGGTTGTTGAGGAAGGGAACGCTCAAGGCTGGGGCAAACTGTTGCCTGTGGAGAAGAAAGAGGATAGATTTGGGTTGGGTTACAAACCAACTCAACAAGATCAAGCAGAGGCTGCTAAGAAGCCCAACTTTGTTAGTGGGGGGATGCTCACCCCTGATGCTGTCAACAACTTGGAAGATGAGTCGGAAGATGAGCGCAACCTGGAAAGCTGGATTCGTCCAAGGATCCCGGGGAGCCGTATCTCAAACTGGTCTTCCCAGGAAATTATAAGGGTTACTCCTGCAGAGTAATTATTATTTCCTGTATATTTTAAGCATGCATCAAGTCTTGCATCTTGCCCAAGATGACAAGACTCATTTTGTAATCGGGCCATCTGTAATTTTTGTGCAACAAGATTAATCAATGAAATATCAGACATCTTTTGCAAATGAGTCTTTTTCTTTTCCGCTCACTGTTTTTCCATTTTTCTTTTTGTACAAAAAAATAAATGGCAATGTTTTCAAAATGACAACTTTATTTCACTTTCCTAAACAAGATTAAAATCAATCACTAAAATGAACAAACTGAACCCTTGCAGGGAGTGCCTTCCAGACAGCACCGACAACAGCACGGCTATGACTTCGTATGACTCTGACAATCCAATCAATCAAGCTGATGAAGGGGTTGAAGAAGATTACAAGCTTCCTGAAGAGCTAGCCAGATTGTTGAGACAAGAGGAGAAGGTTATCACTCCTCATCAGGAGGAGGTAGAAACGATTAATCTTCGTACAGATGAAGATGTGAAAGAGGTTAAGATCGGGGCCTGCTTACAAGACTCAGTGAAGAAACAACTGATTGACCTGCTTCAAGAGTATGTGGATGTGTTTGCCTGATCTTATCAAGATATGCCAGGGTTGGACACCGATATTGTTATGCATAAGCTGCCTTAAAGAGAAGATTGCCCGCTGGTAAAACAGAAACTGCGCTGTACTCGCCCAGACATGGCAATGAAGATCAAAGAAGAGGTGCAAAAGCAATGGGACGCCGGGTTCCTTGCTGTAACTAGCTATCCGCCGTGGGTTGCTAATATTGTGCCTGTGCCTAAGAAAGATGGCAAAGTAAGGATGTGTGTTGACTACCGGGATCTGAACAGAGCCAGCCCGAAAGATGATTTCCCATTACCTCACATTGATGTATTGGTTGATAATACGGCTCAGTTCTCGGTATTCTCCTTCATGGACGGATTTTCAGGATACAATCAGATCAAAATGTCACCTGAAGACATGGAGAAGACAACTTTTATCACACCCTGGGCACGTTCTGTTACAAGGTGATGCCATTCGGATTGAAGAATGCTGGTGCAACATATCAACGAGCTATGGTGACATTATTCCACGATATGATCCATAAAGAAATTGAATGTTATGTGGATGACATGATTGCCAAGTCCCTCACAGAAGAAGACCACCTGGTAAATCTGCTGAAGTTATTCAAGCGTCTGAGGAAGTACCAACTGAAGTTGAACCCCAACAAATGCACATTCGGGGTGCGATCTGGTAAGCTGCTGGGCTTTATTGTAAGCGAGAAAGGGATTGAGGTTGACCCTGATAAAGTCAAAGCCATTCAAGAGATGCCTGCACCGAAGACTGAGAAAGAAGTTTGAGGTTTCCTAGGTAGATTGAACTACATCTCAAGGTTCATATCTCACCTTACTGCAACCTGTGAACCTTTGTTCAAGCTGTTAAGAAAAGAACAGACGGTCAGGTGGAATGAAGACTGCCAGAGGGCTTTTGACAAGATCAAAGAATACCTGCAAGAACCACCAATCCTTATGCCTCCAGTTGAAGGAAACCTCTGATAATGTATTTGACAGTATTAGAAGAGTCAATGAGGTGTGTGCTGGGCCAGCATGACGAGTTTGGTCGAAAAGAGTATGCAATATACTACCTAAGCAAAAAGTTTACCGACTGTGAACAACGTTATTCACTGCTCGAGAAAACTTGCTGTGCTTTAGCGTGGGCTGCTCGCCGACTGAGACAGTATATGTTGACCCACACTACCTTGTTAATTTCAAAGATGGACCCAGTTAAGTACATTTTTGAGAAGCCAGCTCTTACCGGACGAGTTGCAAGATGGCAAATGATTCTCACGGAATATGACATTCAGTACACATCTCAGAAAGCCATCAAGGGCAGTGTATTGTCTGAATATCTTGCTGAGCAACCTATTGATGACTACCAACCTATGAGATTTGACTTCCCTGATGAAGACATCATGTTCATAAAAGCGAAAGATCATGAAGAGCCTGTTCACACTGAAGGGCCTGACCCAGAAGAAGAATGGACTATGATGTTTGATGGGGCTGTTAATATGAATGGTCGTGGTGTTGGTGCAGTACTCATTACACCTAAGGGAGTTCACATGCCTTTCTCGGCGAAACTCACCTTTAACTGCACTAACAACGAAGCTGAATACGAAGCTTGCATTATGGGTCTTGAGGAAGCCATTGACCTCAGGATCAAGACTTTGACTGTGCTCGGAGATTCAGCTCTGGTAGTTAATCAAACCAACGGCAAATGGTACACACACCAGGATCATCTGATACCTTACAGGGATTATACAAGAAGGTTATTGACTTTCTTCACAACAGTCAAGCTTGAGTATATCCCTCGGGACGAGAATCAGTTTGCAGATGCTCTGGCTACCATTTCATCCATGATCAAAGTTCAAGCTGTCAACTTTGTACCTCAGATTTCAGTGTCCAGACTTGACAGACCAGCATATGTATTTACAGCAGATATTGTCAAAGATGATAAGCCTTGGTTCCATGATATTAAGTGCTTCTTGGAGGATCAAACATACCCATCTGGGGCATCTTCCAATGACAAGAAGACTTTGAGAAGGCTTGCTGGTAGTTTCTTTCTGAACACTGATGGTTCCCTGTACAAGAGAAACTTTGATATGGTACTCCTTAGATGCGTTGATAGAACAGAAGCAGAATTGTTAATGCATGAAGTGCACGAAGGATCCTTTGGTACCCATGCAGGAGGGCATGCCATGGCCAAGAAATTGCTAAGATCAGGTTATTACTGGATCACAATGGATGCAGACTGTTGTGCCTATGCCAGAAAATGCCATAAATGCCAGATCTACGCGGATAAAGTACATGTGCCTCCCAATCCTTTGAATATAATGTCTTCACCCTGGCCCTTTTCCATGTGGGGCATTGATATGATTGGCAAGATTGAACCGACTGCTTCAAACGGCCACAGATTCATCCTGGTCGCCATTGACTATTTCACCAAGTGGGTTGAAGCAGCCTCATATGCAAATGTTACAAGGCAAATGGTAGCCCGATTTTTGAAGAGAGATATCATCTGTCGATATGGAGTGCCCGAGCGAATAATTACTGATAATGGTTCCAACTTAAGCAACAAAATGATGGCTGAGCTGTGCCGGGACTTCGAGATCCAACACCACAACTCTTCTCCTTACAGGCCAAAGATGAACGGCGCTGTTGAGGCAGCTAATAAGAATATCAAGAAGATTATGCAGAAGATGGTAGTCACCTACAAAGACTGGCATGAAATGTTACCATTTGCCTTGCATGGGTACCGCACGTCAATCAGAACATCCACTAGGGCAACACCGTATCAGCTTGTATATGGCATGGAGGCAGTCCTACCTGTTGAAGTTGAATTACCCTCCCTACGAGTACTGATGGATGTTAAGCTGAATGAAGCAGAGTGGGTTCGATCCCGATACGAACAACTGAGTCTGATTGAAGAGAAAAGATTGGCTGCAATCTGTCATGGGCAGCTATATCAGAAAAGAATGAAGAGAGCCTTCGATCAGAAAGTCAGGCACCGAGAGTACCAAGTAGGAGATCTTGTGCTGAAAAGAATCCTCCCTCCGCATACAGACCACAGGGGCAAGTGGACCCCAAACTATGAAGGACCATTCGTGGTAAAGAAAGTCTTCTCTGGTGGAGCACTGATGCTCAACACTATGGATGGTGAAGACTTCCCATCCCCTGTGAATTCAGATGCAGTTAAAAAATACTTCGCATAAAAATGACCCGCTGGACATAAACACAGAATGTAAGTCCAGGCAAAAATAGGGCATCCCGGCGAGTCAAAAACAGAATAAAAGACTCGGGCAAAAATAAGGGAAATAAACAAAACTTGTACACCCGCTGAGTTGAAAAGCCGCATTGGACAGCTCAGGCAAAAATGGGTATCCCGATGGATTGAAAACCCGAAAGGTCGATCCATGCAAAAAAGGGGAATAAGCGAACAACTGCATTCTGAATTCGTCTGTATCACCTGCAACTTGGTAAACCTCGACAGGATCAAGCTTCTGTCAGAATCAGACTTCTTCAGAAAGCAAGACGAGAAGAACGTCAAAAGTCATACGAGTCATAGCAAGAGGGAAGCTCCTTGAAGCGTCGACAACATTGCCAGCATTTTTGTTTCTCAATTTGTAACAATCTCCTCATTTCAGGAGATATGTTCCTTTGACTGTATCTTGCCAATTCAGGGCACATGAATTAATAAGAACAAATTTTTTCAGTCACACAATGTCTCGTACATTTTTGTTTGCAAAGAATGACTGATATCTTTAAAATACTGATTGCATGAATACAGATGCTTATCCTCAAAAATAAAAACTACGTGCTTACAGGAAATATACTTACTCTCGGGAGTGTCTCACTCCTATGACGGAATCCGGTAAAGGATGCCTCGGGATTACTTGTGCGTTTCTCTGTCTTTGCAGGATTGCAGGTATTCAAAAGCGCAACATGGGGCATGAAAGCTTCATCCCAGCAAGCTGGAAAATCAACGCTCACTCAATCTTAGCACCCAAGTGCTTTCTCCCCAGCTATGTTGCCACTTTTTGTTTTTCCCCAGCTGAGTTGCCATCCGTTACTCCTCCTCATCCAAGTACAAAAAGCCAAGGAACCATCTCCCCACAGAGTTTCAGCCTCTATCCAGAAGAGCAACGCATGAAGGAATCACAACAGAGTGACGAAAGCTTCTACAAACCCCAGCTGGGTCCTTCATTTACGGGAATAGGTCTATCATTGACCCATTTCCCCCAAGCAGAATCATTCCATCAGATCTACCAATGATCTCATCCCCAGCTGGGATGCCCACTTCAAACAGATCGGCTTGAGATCTTCACATCAATGGGATCCGAATCCCGGACCGGGATCTCTTGCATAATCATAGCATTCGCATCATATTCACCCCACAAAGCGTAGCATTCCGTTTAATACGGAGTATTACGGCAAAAATCAAACATATTGCATAATTACAAGCCATGGTCTGAATCAAACACTTGTGAATATTATCAACCCATCAACAATATACAGAATACCCCCCAGATTCCCCAGCAAAAGCAGTTGCCCCACATTCACCAATACGAACACACCCTCCTTGTGGCACTCGTCCGTGTCATCATTCCCCAGTAAGGTCGCCCGAACTTTTCTTTACAAACAAACACTTGTATATTACAGATACTCCTCGACACCCGTCCGTGTCTCACCCCCAGCAGAAAGCCAAAGCGTCCCCTTTGCACTCACAAATACAGATATATATATAACTTTTCCTTGACATCCGTCCATGTCATTTTCCCAGCACAGTAATGTAAACACTTTGTATACCAGATATTTGTTTATACTATACTCTTCTCCTTTTGACACTCGTCCGTGTCACACTCTCCCCGGCAGATTGAACACTCATCTATACACCACTCATACTTATTTTACTTATACAGATACTCGTCCGTATCTTGTATACACCATTTACATCCCCGCAGATTCGACACTCGTCCGTGTCCTTTGTTAACCAGTTGGTACTCGTCTGTACCATCATCTCAGAACATGCGTCAAGCGTTTGTTTCTACTTGATACTCGTCCGTATCATAGTCTTAAGGATGCTCGTCCGCATCTTTAATCCATACACCGTGTCAAACACTTTTGTCTTCTTGAATATAGATACTCGTCTGTGTCTACTATTCCCCAGAAGAGTCCCTTCAGATTCAACACTCGTCCGTGTTCCTTGTTAACCAGTTGATACTCGTCCGTATCATTGTCTCTGAACACGTGTCAGTATTTGTTTCTACCCGATACTCGTCCGTATCGTAGTCCTGAGGATGCTCGTCCGCATCCTTAATCTATACACAAGCATCTAAACACTTATACCCTTTATTTCTTGGATGTAAACACTCGTCCGTGTTTACTATTCCCCAGTAAAGCATATTTCTTTTCATCTGACATTCGTCCTATGTCATGATAAACCTTGAGAGCAGTCGTACCCTGCTAGGTGGTCGTCCTCCGCCTCTTGATGATCGTCCTTCATCATGCTCGTCCGATGGCCGTCCCCATCGTTGACTTTTCTATCCGACCCTCGTCCTGTGTCGTGATATTTAGCAGCCGTCCCCTGCTAGGTGGTCGTCCTCCACCTTTTGATGATCGTCCTTCATCATTTTATCCAATGGCCGTCCCCATTGTCGATTTTGGTTATCTGATATTCGTCCTATGTCATGATAAACCTTGAGAGCAGCCGTCCCCTGCTAGGTGGTCGTCCTCCACCTCTTGATGGCCGTCCTCCATCATGCTCATCCGATGGCCGTCCCCATCGTTGACCTTTTATCCAGCATTCGTCCTATGTCGCGATATTTTCGGCAGCCGTACCCTGCCAGGTGGTCGCCCTCCACCTTAGATGACCGTCCCTCATCTTATCTCCAACAGAGCAGCCGTCCCCTGCTAGGTGATCGTCCTTCACCTTTGATGACCGTACCTCATCATCTGTTTATTTCATTTATTCTTTAACCCGATGGCCGTCCCCGTCGTGGTCCCTTTTCTCTTTCAGTTTAGCCTGATGGCCGTCCCCATCGTTGGTTACTTTACTTTATGAACTTGATGGCCGTCCCCGTCATGTTTCATTTAATCCCCAGAGAACCTTACAACTTTATATTGATGGTCGTCCCCATCATATTCCCTTTTACCCCCAGCATGTCGGCCGTCCCCGTCATTGCTTTATTTTCCGCACTTTTCCCAGCATGTCGGCCGTCCCCGTCATTGCTCTTTACCCAGCAGTCGTCCTCTGCTCGACGGTCGTCCTCCGTCGCCCATACTTTACAATATACTTTACTTTCTTTTACAATCTATATCCCTTTTCTTCTTCATTCTGTGAGTGCAAATTTTGGACTGTCTTTGGTATTCAACCATAAGTTATCTTGTTTGCCTGTTAAGCTGTCGCTTACATCCTGCGCAGCTAACTCATGTTTGAATAGGGGCAGCTGTAAACACCCCAAATTTGCCCTCACCCATTCACCATGGCTTGTGATCATTTCATATGCATAAACACAATCATAGCATCTCATACCACATTTTTGATTCACTGCATAGATTCAAAGTCATCTGCATCTAGGGATTGTGATCTGAGCAATCCAAGAGCTTCTTGAGCCACTCCAAAGGCCATCAATCACTTCAAAGGGGTCCATGTGTGTTCAAGTATCATATTATATCCTCTCAAAGTCAAGAATGTCAAAAAATCACAAGAACTGGAATTGGTGTGGAAGCAGAGCCAGGTTTGACTGCACAGATGACCTAGAATTAGGGTTTTGGTTTCAGAGGCCATAACTCCAAATTTTTTGGTCATTCTTGTTTCTATTGGTCTCTATATGGTATAGGGAGTATGCATATCAATTTTCATGAAGAAATTCCATGGGGAAGTCATCTGATCAAGAGTTGACTTTTCAAGCAAGTCAGTGCAAAATCAGGGCATCTGAGGCCCCCAATGACCCAACCAAAGGGTGTTCTTCATCATTTTGATTGTATATGATCTTTATTTGATCATGGAAGATGTTGGAAGATCACAAAATTAAAGAATTACAAGTCTTTTGCAAAGTTGACTTTTTGGGCAAGTTTGACTTTTTATGAAAATGTCATTTTAGGCAACTTTTTCAACCTTTACTTTTTGATTCAAAAAGGCTTCAAATGGAAAAACTTTGGTCATGAAAGTTGTAGAATGGATCATTCCCTTTTCAAAAAGTACAAGAACATGACCTAATTCATTTTGGATCAAAAGTTATGGCTTGTCAAAGTTGGCAAAAATCACAAAATTTCAAAGTTTCCACCAAAGAGGCAAAGTTGCAAATTCACTTCTCAAGGCAAATTAAGTCATCAAATGCATTTCTAAACTTCACCACATGA
Source organism: Lathyrus aphaca (assembly GCA_963966055.1). Classification (NCBI taxonomy): domain Eukaryota; kingdom Viridiplantae; phylum Streptophyta; class Magnoliopsida; order Fabales; family Fabaceae; genus Lathyrus; species Lathyrus aphaca. The sequence continues at coordinate 582,450,326 of OZ014519.1, forward strand.
TCACACAAGTCCTAAAAGTCAGATTGCACCCAAAGAATCACATGTTTTATGACTTATGGATCAAGATATTTCATAAAGAACCAAAGGCAAGGCAAGTTGCAGAACTCATCATAGCTTCTCATCCACTTGCTGGCTAGCTTGCTGATCAATCCTAGGCCTTTCCTCACATCATGCTGCACAGGACATGCCTTTTGTACTTAGCTAGCAAGTAGCCCATGCCCTTCTTACACAACTTTGACATTTTGGCAAAAGGACCCATACCAATCAATAAAGCACACATCATGTCATCTGATCAATGGCAATTGTTTATACTAATCAAATGCAAGCCAAACATAACAAGAAGCAAGCCTGAAACACTCCATAGCACATCATTCTCATTTTCACCTTCATTTGCAAAATCTTTCGAAACTGCTTGCACAAGTCACAAACACACAAACTAAATTCACAGATCAACTCAACACACCTTCCTGATCACAAAGCACCCTTCACCATAGCCTGAAACTCAAAGAATCCAAAACACGATTACCACCTTCCCTTGAGCAGAACTTCTGCCATTTCAAAAACTAGCCATTTTCAAAGCTTCCTGAGCTTCATTTCATCATCAAAGGGATCAAAGGAGTGGGTTTGCACCAAGAAACAGCCCAGAAAGCACAGGATCAGAAAGCTCCATCTCAGGTATAGCTCAAGAACAAATTTTCCAGAACTTGCTTTTCTTGTTATAAAATGAAAGTGCATGTTGTGCTGATCATGATGATGTGTTTGAAATTGAAAATGAGTAAAAAATGAGGATGTATGCAATGTCTGAAACTTTTGCCCTAAAAACTGTTTGGCTTCGATTCGTTTGATTTATGAAGAATAAATGAGATTTGAGTGGGGGTTTTGATTCAGTGGGATGTGGGAATGATTTCTGGGCTTTTAGTTTTCGTTTTAGTGAAGTTTTGAGGATTTGGGAGATTTTCAGGTGGGGTTCCCACCGGAGAAGACGACCGGAGGTCTTCTCCGGCCACCTGAAAACAATTAGGGCTAATCCCTGTGTTTAATGAAGTTTGAATATTGCCCCTTGGATGTGTTGACTCGCGCGCATTTGGACGCCTAGGATCACTCTATTTTGCCCTAATCATAGTTGACTTTATTAATCTTGATTAATTAATTCATAAATAGGATTTAACTCAGTTTGAATATAGACCACTGGATTACGCGCCAAGTCAACAGCCTCTTCCCCAGTTTCCATCTGATCCGTTCATTGCGTTTACTTTCTTTTATTCTAATTTTAATTCATTTATTTTGTATTTCTTTTGTCCATTTATTTTAAAATAGCAAAAATTATTCAAAAATTCTGAAAATTTTTATACACACTTTTATTAATTTTCAAAAACCAAAAATATTTTATTTTTATTTTTTGCATTAAAAAATATTTTTAAATCATTTAAAAGTTTATTTTTAATTAATTAATGAGAATTAATTAATTAAAAATACTTTTAGGTATTTAAAAATCACCAAAAAATTCATGAAACCTTCATGATCATTTAGAGACATTGTCCAACCCTCAAAACAAATTTCTTTTTTGATCTTGATGCATTTTGAGAATTTTTCATGGAATTAAAATCATTTCAAGGCATTATTTTGATCCAAACTTCAAAAAATCATTTCTGCCTAACCATTGAGAGTTGGACTTTGATTCTTCTTGCATTGCATTTTGTTTAGCATGTAGTTTGTGAGATTAAATTGGCATGATTTGATCTTTCATTTTCCATTTGTTTGGCATTTTTCTTGTTAAGGTACCCTAAAACCCTAGAAATTTTAGGAAATTCATAACTTTTATTAGGTTAAGAGTTGGAACCTCCCCTTTGGGCAGTGAGTTAATATAGGTTTAGGGATCCCTTGAATGCATTTTCAAATTTTTATCTTGATGTTTGCTTCTGATTTTGGTTTTTGTTTGATGCATTGATCATAAACCCTAATTTGGGCTTCCTTGTGCATCCATCTTGCATTTGCTTGCATACCTTGACTTGCCATAGCATTTTGTGCATCCATTTGATTCATTTGACATCTTAAGACATATTAGAAGCATGTTTGATCATTGCATCTTGCATTTGCCATGTTGTATGCCATTTGCATTCCATAACATTTCATGTATGATCATGGTTCTTAACTTGTTCCATTTGCATCCATAAGTTTCTATGATCATCCCCATGCCTTGTTTCATGTTTGTATCATCTCATAGCATCATTATCATCTCATATGTGCTCCTGGTTTTGATTTACATCATGCCATTTCATTTCATTTTGCATTGCATTGCATTCCTTTGCTAACTTTTCAGGTGGTAAGCAACTTTGAGAAGTGAATTTGCCTTCACTTCTCACAACTTCTTTTCATCTCTCTTATGCATCATTGCTGCATTTTATCTTGTGTTTGAGATTGAGCTTACTCATTCTTCTTCATCTTACTTTCTTTCTTCAAGTGATTTGTCTTCTTAAATGAAGCAAGTTACTTTGCTTCTCTTTGCTCCTTTCATCTGCTTCCTGTGGTTCCATTGAAGATCTTCTCTTGCAAACTTCACAAACCTTAGGGACAACCAAGCATGATAATGATTACGGTTTGATTAGTCCCCCACTTAGTTTTACCTTTGTGTCTCATTGAGTCTTCTCTTCTCATCTCATAATCAGGGACTAAACCCTAAAGGTTTTAAGGCTTTGTGATTAAGCTTATGCCTGCATCCTTCTATTAGGATGGAGTGTATAACTTTAATCCTAAGTGTTAAACCCTTGATGTGTTTAACTCCTTTAATTAATCCATCTAATAACCATCAAGACATCACACTTGTAACTTGGGCCTTGCATTAGGGTTCTAATTCTTCCTTAAGTGGTTAAGAAGGACTAACCCTAGTGTTAATGGACAAGTCCCCCTCAAGTTGTCTTACAAACCCTAAAACTCACTTCATCATCATACCATTAATAAAATCCACTTAATCAAAGGCTTGTTTTGTCATGAGTTTAATCCCTAATCATGGATTAAGTTGAGGAGCATTCCTCAGCTTAAACACTCTCATCTATTATCCTTCTATTAGGATGGTGTAATGAGTCTGTTTAATCCCTGATTATGGCTTAATCTCATTACTTAACACTAAACAAAAACACCAAAAACATCTAAATAATCACAAGTAGGTTAATGATCTTAATCCTGCATCAAAGGTGATTAAGTGTGAGAAACTGACTTCACACTTAAGGTATTCTCATTACCCCTAATCAGAGGGAGGATGTGATGAGTTTACTAACCCATTGGTTTAGGCTTAAGCTCATTAACTTATGACAAACTTTCAAAAGCAATAAAAGACTGAAAACTCAAAAACAAACAATAATCGTCTCCTCCGGGATTCTTTTCTCATCTCATTCACTCACAAACGAGAACTTGCTTCTTCCGTCTAATGCAAGACAGTTAGCATCTGTGCCAGACAGGTCGTACACTTGAGCATAGACATGCAAACAGTTCACAAGTCAATTCATCTTTCAGTCTCTTTGGGTCGAACTACGGTGTTCTGACTTCCTCATTGCACGAGAGGATACGTAGGCATAACTTAACAGTTATCGAACAAAAGTCTCTGTATATTCCCCCTCCTTCTAGCCTTATTCTTTTAGCCTCATGATCTTGAGCTTTATACTCCTGTTCTTACACTGACACTGTATATATCACACTTCACATTCTTTTACACTGACACCTGTACATCTTTCTCCAGCTCTTTGATACACAGATTGCACTGACACTACCCCTTTAAAACACAAATCTTTTAAGCGTGGATCCCGTCGAGTACGGCGGAAAATCTGGGTGCTAATACCTTCCCAGGTTGTAACCAACCCCCTTTCTCAGTCTCTCTGGTTCGCAACCGTCTTATCCATCTTTTTCTAGGTCTATGCAGCATTACCTTTCCTTCGGGATAAAAATTCCTAGCTGGCGACTCTATTCATTCCCTGTGAGTTCACTCCTGTGTGTTCTCACATCCTCCTTTCGCCGACCGTTCGCGTCTGTACCTTTATGTGGGCCATTCACCATTTATCGGGAGCGACAGTGTGCTCATCCCAGAGGCAGAGAGATATGCTACAGAGGCTAATTGGAATGACTTTGGTGCTTTGCTTGCATTGATGGTATATGGGTCCAGCTTGTTCCCAGGAGAGAAAGAATTTGTAAGCTTAGAAGTGATTTCTATATTTGCCAAAGGCAATCCTGTGCCCACTCTTTTGGATGACTTCTACTACAGTGTGCATTACAGAAATGAGAAGGGTAGGGGTGGTCCAGTTTGCTGCTGTGCTTCTCTGTTTGCTGAGTGGTTTACTAGACAACTGCCAAAATATGGTGCCTTCAAGGAGATGAGGGGTGAGTGGAGATGGTCAAGAAGACTGATGGGGTTAACTACTGAAGATATTGCCTGGGGATATGACAGGGATTTGCTAGGAAAAGAATTAATGGTCAGTTGTGGAAGGTTTGCTGGAGTACCTTTGCTGGGAAGGAAAGGTGTCATCAGTTATTACCCATCACTAGCCAGGAAACAGTTTGGCTACCCTTTGAGAGATCCTCCACAGATAGAATAGTTTGCTGAGTCTTTGTACTTTCATGTGGAAGGAAACAAGGAGTTAGTTCTACAAGCTTCCCAAGCTTGGGCTCACAGGATAAGAAAGGGTAAGAAAGACTTAGGTAGAGTTGATCCCAAGCCTATACCATCTTGCCAATAGGGCCAAGAATGAAGCAGAAGGTAAGCTGCAGAAGATCCAAGCCTCCTTGGAAGCCAAAGAGAAAGACTTTGCTGGAAGGGAAGCTCACTTTCACAGGTTAGGTCTGATGGAGGCAAAGAGAGAAGTTGAACGCAAAAAGACTTTGAAGACTCTCAAGGATGCTCTTCAATCCATTGTTTGGTTGCAAGGCAAAAGGGAGGAAGAGCAGAAGAAGTTCAGAGAGAAAGAAGAGTTCTTTGAAGTGAAAATGGCCTTCAAGAAGGAAGAGGTGGAGCAAGTCCACACCATTCGGAGGGAAAAGACTCAGCATCTAGCACAAAGTCAGTTAGCCTTGGAGGAAGCAAGGAAAGAGATTGAAGAGCTCAAGCTGAGAGCGGGTATCAAGAAGAGCATAGCAGAGGTGGCAGAGCCTGAGTCTTTAGCTTAGCTGTTTATTTTTTCAGACTACCTACAGACTTGTTGTAGGAGTCTTGTTTATTTTTGTATTTTGTCTTTTATTCATGTAATAGTTTGTAACCCTTCGGGGAATATTTCTGTTTGTACTCTGACTTTTGGGCCGGCAGTGGTTTGTCCATGATACAGTGTTAATGTGCAAAGTTATCTTTTCTGAATGTGCAAGATTTGTTTGTCTGATATTGCTAATGTCTGAACACTTATCAAAGAGAAAGTTTGAAAGTTAATACTGAAAGTGACTGTCTGGAGTAGATGCCAGAACTGGGGCATGCAAATGCTTAAAACCTGGGAACATGAGCAGTTACATTGCATTGCATATAACCTGTTTTTTTTTTGTTTTGCATGTAATTCTTCAATTGCTAATGTGTTTTGTGTTTCAGGAACTATAGCTCCCCGGAAAGTTCGGGAACAGCCAGTCGCACACAGATATCCAACAAAGGTACACAGAGAGAGAATCATGGACCAGATGCAAGCTGACTTAGCTGACCTGAGGCTAAGGATGGATAATTTCATGACTCTGATGGCAGGCATGGGTCAGAATCAAGAGCGTCTGCGGGAATTGGTTGAGAATCAAGCCAGGAACAACACTGCTGCTGCTGCTGATAATCGTAATGGTGTGGGCGCACGTCAAGTGGAAATCCTTGTAACACAGCCAGGGGTTACCATAATCAATGATGGGTTGAATAATGTGAAAATGGATAATCAGGACGAACAGTTCACTCTGTTGGACGAAGCTGAGGGTCAGGGGGCTGAGATGAACAAGAGATTTGAAGAAATGGCAGAACAAATTAAAGCTATTCAATCCCAGAGTTCTTTGGGATTTGACATTACATACTTGGGCTTGGTTCCAGGGGTCAGAATCCCCTACAAGTTCAAAGTTCCAACTTTTGAGAAATATAATGGCACTACATGCCCGAAGACACATCTTCAGTCCTTCGTAGGAAGGATTGCTGCTCACACAGATGATGAAAAACTCTGGATGTACTATTTCCAAGACAGCTTGGTCGGGGCTTCTCTGGAATGGTATATGAAGCTTAGCAGAGTCAACATAAAGAGCTGGAAAGACCTAGCAGAAGCTTTTGTGAGACAATATCAATATAATTTGGACATGGCTCCAAATCGCACGCAATTGCAGCATATGTATCAGAATGCTAAGGAGGGTTTCAAAGAATATGCTCAGAGGTGGCGTCAGCTCACTGCCAGAGTGCAACCACCGCTGCTAGAGAACGAAATGGCTGACATGTTTATGGGGACTTTGCCGGGTGTGTTTCTTGAAAGATTGGCGTCCAGTTCTGCCACTAAATTCAATGACATAGTAATTGCGGGAGAGAGGGTTGAGACCTTGTTGAAGATGGGGAAGATCCAAGATCCAAGTGCTAGCAGCTCAAATGGAGCGAGGAAAGCTTTCAGTGGACCTCCTAGAAGAAGAGAAGGGGAGACAAATGATGTATTTGGCCGAGGCCGGGGCCGAGGTTATAGAAGACCATATGAGCATGTGGCAGCAGTCACAATTCCTTCTACTCCTATGCAATAGATGCAACCTCAACAACAACAGCAACAACAACAACCACCCCGTAACAACTATCAGCAGAGACCTTATCAACCAAAGCAAGCTCGCCCGGCTAATAGGGTGCTTGAGGCCATCCCCATGACTTATGCTGCTTTGCTACCAAGACTGTTAGACTTGAATCTGATTCAATTGAGAACTTTGGCACCACCACCTCCTGGAGAGCTTCCAGTGGGTTATGATGTCAATGCAAGATGCACTTTCCACTATGGGGCACCCGGGAACTCGACTGGGAAGTGCAGGGTGCTGCACCACAAAGTTCAAGACCTGATAGACTCCAAAGCAATCAACTTTGCACCACCGCCGAATGTTACTTCGAATCCTATTCCGAATCATGGAGGGGCAAGAATCAATGCTGTTGAGGGTGGTGAAAAGTTAAGTCTGATGCTGAGTATTAAAGAAGTGAAGACTCCTTTGAGGGTAGTGAAAGAGAGACTGCTGAATGGTCAAGTGTTTCCAGGATGCAGTGTTGTTTGTGAAGAATGTCTGAATTCAGAGAATGGGTGTGAGAAGTTGAAGATGGGATTGCAGAGTTTGATTGAGGATGGATCCTTGCAGTTTAACAAGATTGGTGAGGAAGCTGATGATGTGTCCACCATTACCATATTCTATGATGAAGCAGAGATGCCTGTCAGAAGAGAGCCCGTAACCATCTATGCTCCTGAGAGTAGTCCTGTGACTATTACCGTGTCTGGGCCTGTTCCTTACACAGAAGATAAAGTCATTCCATGGCATTACGGCTCCGATGTATATGTGGCTGGACAGAAGATTGAGAGCAAGTCTGTTGCTGTTGACCCGACTGTAGAGAACGTCGGAGGAGTTGGAGGCTTTACCAGAAGTGGTCATTTATTTGCTCCCCCTGTGCTGAGAGGGGATCCTGAGGCTGAGGCTTCGTCTAAAGCCAAAGGAAAGCAAGCTGTGACTGATGAGTCAAATACTCCTGTTGCTGGGCAGGGCGCATTTGAAAAAGAGGTCGAGGAATTCATGCGCATAATAAAAAAGAGTGATTATAAGGTGGTAGAGCAGTTGAACCAGACACCTTTCAAGATATCCATTCTATCACTACTGATGTGTTCTCCCGCACATAGAGAGGCCTTATTGAAAGTGCTGCAGATGGCCTATGTTCCTCAGGAAATCACTGTCAACCAACTTGAAGCTGTTGTAGGCAGTGTTAATGCAAGCCATGGCCTGGGCTTTACGGACAGAGACCTCACGTCAGAGGTCCGAAACCATAACAAAGCACTACATATCACTATGGAGTGCAAGGGTGTTGTGTTGTCACATGTTCTTGTTGATACAGGCTCTTCCCTTAATGTGCTTCCGAAGCAGGCATTAATGAAGCTCAATGTTGATGGTATAGTCCTGAGACCCAGTGATCTGATTGTCAAAGCTTTTGATGGGTCTAGAAGATCAGTTTTTGGAGAAGTTGAGTTACCCATCAAAATAGGCTCTCAAGTATTCAAAATTATCTTCTACGTCATGGACATCCAGCCTACGTACAGCTGCTTGTTGGGACACCCATGGATTCATGCTGCGGGAGCTATTACTTCAACCCTGCATCAGAAGCTCAAATATGTGGTTGACGGCCAGGTCATTACAATTTGCGGAGAGGAAGACATCTTCGTATGCCACTTGTCAACATTCAAGTATGTAGAGATGGATGGAGAGATCCATGAGACTCTATGTCAAGCCTTCGAAGCAGTCAACTTCAGCATCTTGACTCCTGTAGAGAAGAGCAGTGAGAAAGAAGGTACATCCATCCATTCCTACAAGCAGGCAAAGGAGGTTGTTCAGTCAGGAAGTGCCCAAGGCTGGGGCAAATTGCTGGAGCTAGAAAAGAAAGACAAAAATTTTGGTTTGGGGTATCAGCCTTGTGGATCTACTCCAAGTGGTAAAGCCATTACGTTTACAAGCGCTGGGATTCTCGACCGCAACCAGATTTGTGTGACAAGCCAAGATGGGGACAATGATGGTGACTGGGACAACTGGATTCACCCATGTGCGCCCGGCGAGGAGCTGAAAAACTGGTCTGCTGAAGACATTGTCCAAGTTGCCTGGCACTCAGAGTAATTCATTTTGTTTCCTTTATTATCATAATGCATTGTCAAATCCAACATTCTACCCAAGATGCTAGGATCCATTGAATTGGGCCACCATGTTTTGTATGCATCTTATTTTACCATGAAATAAAAGGACATTTTTCAGACAAAATTGTGTTCTCTTTCTTTGTTTTAAATTTTTCACAAAAATATAAAAATGGCAATGTGTTTTTCTTTTTTATTTTTGTGTTAGCATCTCTTTTTCAAAATAAGCTGATTCTGAATAAGCACATCATCTGTGTAGTGTTGATCATCCGGATTCCATTGATAACGTTCCTGCTATGATCGCGCATGACTTTGACAATCCTGTCTACCAAGCTGATGAAGGGGTTGAGGAAGACTGTGACCTCCCTAAAGAATTGGTCAGATTGTTGAAACAAGAGGAACGGGTTATTCAGCGTCATCAAGAAGAAATTGAGATCATCAACATTGGCAGTGAAGATGTGAAGAAAGAGATCAAGATTGGGGCCAGTCTGCAGGCCGACGTCAAGAAAGAGTTGATCAGTATGCTGAGAGAGTATGTGGATATCTTTGCTTGGTCATATCAAGATATGCCAGGGTTGGATACCGACATCGTTGTGCATAAGCTACCTTTGAGAGAGGATTGTCCTCCTGTGAAACAGAAATTGAGAAGAACTCGTCCTGACATGGCGATGAAGATCAAAGAGGAGGTTCAGAAGCAACGGGATGCCGGTTTCCTTGTTGTAACTAGTTACCCACCTTGGGTAACTAACATTGTACCTGTACCAAAGAAGGACGGCAAGGTCCGGATGTGCGTTGACTACCGGGATTTGAATAGAGCAAGCCCAAAAGATGACTTTCCGTTGCCACACATTGATGTGTTGGTAGACAATACTGCTCAATTCTCGGTCTTTTCCTTCATGGATGGCTTCTCCGGATATAATCAGATTAAGATGGAGCCGGAAGACATGGAGAAGACAACATTCATTACCCCGTGGGGTACCTTTTTCTATAAGGTCATGCCCTTTGGTTTGAAGAACGTCGGGGTAACTTATCAGCGGGCAATGGTCACATTGTTCCACGACATGATACACAAGGAGATTGAGTGTTATGTGGACGATATGATTGCTAAGTCCCGAGAAGAAGAGGAGCATCTGGTCAACCTGAAGAAGCTGTTTGATAGGCTGATCAAGTACAAGCTGAGGTTGAATCCAAACAAGTGCACTTTCGGAGTGCGTTCCGGGAAACTGATGGGTTTCATTGTTAGTCAGAGAGGAATTGAGGTAGATCCTGCCAAAGTAAAAGCTATTCAAGATATGCCTACACCGAGAACAGAAAAAGAAGTGCGTGGGTTTTTAGGGAGGTTGAACTACATTTCTCGGTTCATATCTCATCTAACTGCCACGTGCGAGCCAATATTCAAATTGCTAAGAAAAGAGCAAACGGTCAGGTGGAACGATGAATGTCAAAAAGCTTTCGACAAGATAAAAGAATATTTGCAGGAGCCTCCAATTCTAATGCCTCCAGTGGAAGGAAGACCGTTAATCATGTACTTGACCGTGCTAGAAGGGTCAATGGGGTGTGTTCTAGGCCAACATGACGAGTCTGGTCGAAAAGAGTACGCTATTTACTACCTTAGCAAAAAGTTTACCGACTGTGAATCCCGTTACTCACTGCTCGAGAAAACTTGTTGCGCTTTGGTATGGGCTGCTCGCCGACTGAGGCAGTACATGTTGACTCATACCACACTGCTCATTTCCAAAATGCATCCTGTCAGGTACATCTTTGAGAAACCAGCGTTAACCGGAAGGGTTGCTAGGTGGCAGATGATTTTAACTGAATACGACATCCAATATACTTCTCAGAAAGCCATCAAGGGAAGTGTATTGTCGGATTACCTTGCACAACAACCTCTTGAAGATGATTATCAGCCAATGAAGTTTGATTTCCCTGATGAGGACATCATGTACCTCAAAGCAAACGATTGTGAGGAACCACTTCCGGAGGAGGGGCCAGGCCCTGAATCCAAATGGAAGTTGATGTTTGATGGGGCAGTCAATATCAATGGACGTGGAGTTGGTGTCGTTCTTATCACTCCTGAAGGTGTTCACTTTCCCTTCGCTGCCAGAATTACTTTTGGCTGCACCAACAATGAAGCGGAATACGAGGCATGCATAATGGGAATAGAGGAGTCAATTAATCTTCGGATTAAGAACCTCGATATATTCGGAGATTCAGCCCTCGTTATTAACCAAGTTACCGGCAAGTGGTATACGCATCAAGAGCATCTAATTTCATACAGGGATTATGCTAGAAAACTGTTGACGTTCTTCATGACAGTTAAGCTTCAGTACATACCACGTGATGAAAATCAGTTTGCCGAAGCATTGGCCACTCTTTCTTCGTCTATCAAAGTCTTGTGTTGGAATTATGTGCCCAGGATTGAAATCTCTAGGCTTGACGCTCCAGCTCATGCCTTCTCTGTAGACGTCGTGTCTGATGAGAAACCTTGGTATTTCGATATGAAGTTATTCCTGGAGAAGACAGAATACCCAGCTGGGGCATCTTCCAATGACAAGAGGACCTTAAAGCGACTTGCTGCTAGCTTCTTCTTGAATACAGACGGGGTGTTGTACAAGAGAAACTTTGACATGGTCTTGCTCAGATGCGTGGATAGACACGAAGCAAGCCTGTTGATGCAGGAAGTCCACGAAGGATCTTTTGGTACCCATGCAGGAGGGCATGCTATGGCAAAGAAATTGCTGAGATCAGGATATTACTGGATGATAATGGATGCAGACTGTTGTTCATTCGCTCGTAAGTGCCACAAGTGCCAAATATATGCAGACAAAGTGCATGTTCCTCCAAGCCCGCTTAACGTCATGTCATCTCCTTGGCCTTTTTCTATGTGGGGCATTGACATGATCGGGAAGATAGAGGCTACTGCTTCAAATGGTCATCGCTTCATCTTGGTCGCGATCGATTACTTCACTAAGTGGGTGGAAGCAGCATTTTATGCCAACATCACTCTGTCGCTCCCACTAAATGAAGCTAGGTCAAATAGGGTACAGACGCGAACGGTTGGCGAAAAGAGAAATGAATAGAGTCGCCAGCTAGGCATTTTTATCCCGAAGGAAAGGTAATGCTGCATAAACCTAGAAAGATATGGATAAGACGGTTGCGAACCAGAGAGACTGATAAAGGGGGTTGGTTACAACCTGGGAAGGTATTAGCACCCAGATTGTCCGTCGTACTCGACGGGATCCACGCTTAAAAGATTTGTGTTTTAAAGGGGTAGTGTCTGTGCAATCTGTGTATCAAAACTGGAAAAGAATGCAAGTGTCAGTGCAAAAGAAATGTGAAGTGTATAAGAGGAGTGTCAGTGTAAGAACAGGAGTGAAATGCTCAAGACTATGAGGCTTAAAGAACAATGCTGGAAGAGGGGGAATATACAGAGACTTTTGTTCGATAACCGTTAAGTTATGCCTACGTATCCTCTCGTGCAATGAGGAAGTCAGAACACCGTAGTTCGACCCAAAGAGACTGAAAGGATGAATTGACTTGTGAACTGCTTACTTGCCTATGCTCAAGTGTATGACCTGTCTGGCTCAGGTGCAAACTGTCTTGCATTAGACGGAAGAAGCAAGTTCTCGTTTATGAGTGAATGAGATGAGAAAAGAATCCCGGAGGAAACGATTATTGTTTGTTTTTGAGTTTTCCATCTTTTATTGCTTTTTAAAGTTTGTCGTAAGTTAATGAGCTTAAGCCTAAACCAATGGATTAGCAAACTCATCACATCTTCCCTCTGATTAGGGGTAATGAGAATACCTTAAGTGTGAAGTCAGCATCTCACACTTAATCACCCTGATGTAGGATTAAGATCATTAACCTACTTGTGATTAGTTAGATGTTTTTTGTTGTTTTTGTTTAGTGTTAAGTAATGAGATTAAGCCATAATCAAGGATTAAACAGACTCATTACACCATCCTAATAGAAGGATAACATATGAGAATGTTTAAGCCGAGGAAGACTCCTCAACTTAATCCATGATTAGGGATTAAACTCATGACAAAACAAAGCCTTTATTAGATGGATTTTAGTTAATGATAAGATGAAGAAGTGAGTTTTATGGTTTGTAAGACAACTTGAGGGGGACTTGTCCATTAACACTAGGGTTAGTCCTTCTTAACCAATTAAGGAAGAATTAGAACCCTAATGCAAGGCCCAAGTTACAAGCTTGATGTCTTGATGATTATTAAGTGGATTGATTAAAGGATTTAAACACATTAAGGGTTTGACACTTAGGATTAAAGTTATACACTCCATCCTAATAGAAGGATGCAGGCATAAGCTTAATCACAAAGCCTTAAACCCTTTAGGGTTTAGTCCCTGATTATGAGATGAGGAGAGAAGACTCAAAGATGACACAAAGGTAAAAGCTAAATGGGGGACTAATCAAACCCTAATTATTGTCATGCTTGGAGATCATAGGGTTTGTGAGGCTTAAGAATGAAAGATCTTCAAAGAACCACCAAGGAGAGAAGCAGATGAAAGGAGAAGAAGAAAGGAGAAGCAAAACAACTTGCTTCACTCAAGAAGTCAAGTTGCTTGAAGAAAGAAAGTAAGATGAACAAGAGTGAGAAAGCTCAATCCCAAACACATACAAAATGCAGCAAGGGGATTATGAAAGAGATGAAAAGATAACATGAGAAGTGAAGGCAAATTCACTTCTCAAAGTAACTTACCACCTGAAAAGTTAGTGAAAGAAATGAAATGCAATGCAAATGGGATGAAATGGCATGATGCAAACCAAAACCAGAAGCATAAGTATGATGTTAATGATGCTAAGAGATGATGCAAACATGAGGCAATGCAAGAGAATGATCAAGCAAGCATAAAGATGCAAATGAGACAGGTTTAGAACCATGGGTGCACATGAAAAGTTATGAAATGTAATGGACATATAACATGGCAAATGCAAGATGCAATGATCAAACATGATTCTAATATGTCCTAAGATGTCTTATGAATCAAATGGATGCACAAAATGTCATGGCAAGTCATGGTATGCAAGCAAATGGAAGATGGATGTAAAAGGAGACATAAATTAGGGTTTATGATCAATGCACAAAACAAAATTCAAAACCAGAAGCAAACATCATGATAAAAAATTTGAAAATGCAATCAAAGGAACCTTAAACCTACACAAACTCACTGCCCAAAGGAGGGGATTCAACTCTTAACCTAGTGAGGGTTATGAATTTCCTAAGATTGTTAGGGTTTTAAGGTACCTTGTCAAGAAAAATGCCAAACAAATTGAAAATGCAAGATCAAATCATGCCAATTTAATCCTATGAACTACATGCTATACAAGATGCAATGCAAAAAGAATCATGATTCAACTCTCAAAGGTTAGACAGAAATGAATTTTTGAAGTTTGTCACAAAATAATGCCTTGAAATGGATTTAATTCAAAAGAAAATAATCAAAAGGCATCAAGAACAAAAAATAAATTTGGTTTGAGAGTTGGACAATGTTTCTAAATGTCTTTAAATGTTTTATGAATTTTTTTATGATTTTTAAATACTTAAAAGTATTTTTAGTTAATTAATTCTCATTAATTAATTAAAAATAAACTTTTAAATGATTTAAAAATAATTTTTGATGCAAAAAATAAAAATAAAAATATTTTTGGTTTCTGAAAATTAATAAAATGCTTGATAAAAATTTTCAGAATTTTTCAAAGTGTTTTGCTAATTTTTATAAAATGTACAAAAGAAATGAAATAAAATGAAAATAAAATTGAATTTAAACTGAAAATGAGAAAGTATGCAAATCCAAGGGCCAGGATTCGAACTAGGACGCGCGGGAATTGACTATGCGCGCATATGGACGACAAGAATTCAAATTTCCTTAATTATGATTAATGCCCTAATCTGAACCCTAAACATAATCAGGTGACCGGAACACTGTTCCGGTCATCTTCTCCGACGAGCTCCTCTTTCAATCTCTCTCAATACGCCATGAAACTTCACAAATCTCTCCAGAATTACTCACTAAACATCATTAAACCTAAACCCCACCCCAAAATCCATTTATTTTTACTGAATCATGAGAATCAAAGCAAAAGGTATTTCACGGGCAAAGTTTCAGAGACCTCATACACTCTCATTTTCCAACCATTCTTGAAAATAAACACATCAGTGTGACCAGCATAACATAAAGAATCACTTTGCAGCAAAAGAAATGAGTTCTGGAAAAATGTTTTGCATGGTTACCTGAGCTGGAGTTCCTTTGATTCCAAGCTTCCTGGCCTCAAGCTTTGCACAAACCTTCTCCTTTGATCCTCCTGATGATGGAATGGAGCTTAGAATGCTTTGAAAGTGGCTGGTTTGGGAGATTGACAGAGTTCTGTTCAAGGGGGGAAGGAAATCGTGTTTTGATTTCAGTGAGTTTCAGGTTATTTCAATGGTTGGTTTGTGATCAGTGAGTCATGTTGAGATCAATGGTGAAGTTTGTTTGTGTGTTTGATGC
The DNA here is from genome assembly GCA_963966055.1 of Lathyrus aphaca. Taxonomy (NCBI): domain Eukaryota; kingdom Viridiplantae; phylum Streptophyta; class Magnoliopsida; order Fabales; family Fabaceae; genus Lathyrus; species Lathyrus aphaca. Next base: position 582,465,664 of record OZ014519.1, read on the forward strand.
TTGTGGAGTCAGTTTCGAATGGTTTTGCATATGAGGTGAAAAATGAGAATGCTGTGTTCTTGGGAATTCAGGCTTGGGTGTCTTGTGCTTTTGCTTGCAAATGATCCACATAAAGAAGTGTGATAGGTCAGAGAGTGGGTGCTGGCCTATTGTGATTGGTATGGGCAAGTTGCCAAAATGTCAACTTGACTTGTACTTGAGGTATGGGCAATGGTACAACTTGCTTTTTGGCTTGTCTTGGCTCAGCTGAGTTTAGGGAGAACCATGGAATTGTTTATGAGATAAATCAGCAAGTGGATCAAGACTTATGAGATGTTTTGCAATTTTCACAAAGTTTGGCCCCTTTGGAAATTCATGAGATTCAAGGCATCAAAATGCAATATTCTTTGGCCCATTCTGATCTTTAGAGGTCATGTGATCATGTTGTGAAGAGTTTGTACACTTTTGAAGCCTTTAGAACACTTGATCATACCATTTTGCAAAATGCCTCTTTGGTAGAAAACTTCAAATTATGTGATTTTGGCCAACTTTGACAAGCCATAACTTTTGATCCAAAATGAATTAGGACAAGTTCTTGTACTTTTTGAAAAGGGAATGATCCATCCTACAACTTTCATGACCAAAGTTTTCTCATTTGAAGCATTTTTGAATCAAAAAGCAAGGGTTGAAAAAGTTTCCCAAAATGACAATTTTCAATTACAAGTCATTTTCCCAAAAAGTCAACTTTGCAAATGGCTTGGAATTCTTTGATTTTGTGAACTTCTAACATCTTCCATGATCAAATAAAGATCATACATAATCAAAATGATGATGAACACCCTTTGGTTGGGTCATTGGGGGCCTCAGATGCCCTGATTTTGCACTGACTTGCTCAAAAAGTCAACTCTTGATCAGATGACTTCCCCATGGATTTTCTTTATGAAAATTGATATGCATGATCCCTATACCATATAGAGACCAATATAAACAAGAATGACCAAAAAATTTGGAGTTATGGCCTTTGAAACCAAAACCCTAATTCTAGGTCATCTGTGCAGTTAAACCTGGCTCTGCTTCCATGCCATTCTCAGTTCTTGTGATTTTTTTGACATTCTTGACTTTGTGGGGATATAATATGATGCTTGAACATACATGGACCCCTTTGAAGTGATTGAAGACCTTTGGAGTGGCTCAAGTAGCTCTTGGGTTGCCCAGATCACAAACCCTAGATGCAGATGACTTTGAACCAATGCAGTGAAACAAAAAGTGCAATGTGAAATGATGTGATTGAATTTATGCATATGAAGATATCATATGCCATGGTGTGAATGGGTGAGGGCAAATTTGGGGTGTTTACAGCTGCCCCTATTCAAACATGAGTTAGCTGTGCAGGATGTAAGCAACGGCTTATCAGGCAAACAAGATAACTTGTGGTTGAATACCAAAGACAGTCCAAAATTTGCACTCACAGAATGAAGAAGAAAAGGGATATAGATTGTAAAAGAAAATAAAGTATAATATAAAGTGCGAGCGACAGAGGACGACCGTCGAGCAGAGGACGACTGCTGGGGAAAGAGCAATGACGGGGACGGCCGACACGCTGGGGAAAATGCGGGAAATAAAGCAATGACGGGGACGGCCGACATGCTGGGGATACAAGAGATTATGATGAGGACGGCCATCAGGACTCTCTAGGGATTATAGGTAGAAATAAATGATGAGGTACGGTTATCAGGTTCATAAAGTAATGCAAACGATGGGGACGACCATCGTGCTAAACTGATGAAGGACGATCATCAGGAAAAGGAAAAGGGACCGCGACGGGGACGGCCATCGGGTTAAAGAATAAATGAAATAATGATGAGGGACGGTCATCAAAGGTGAAGGACGATCACCAGGAAAAGGAAAAGGGACCACGACGGGGACGACCATCGGGTTAAAGAATAAATGAAATAATGATGAGGGACGGTCATCAAGGGTGAAGGACGATCACCTAGCAGGGGACGGCTGCTCTTGTTGGGGATAAGATGAGGGACGGTCATCTAAGGTGAAGGACGATCACCTGGCAGGGTACGGCTGCCGAAAGTATCGCGACATAGGACGAATGCCGGATAAAAGGTCGACGATGGGGACGGCCATCGGATGAGCATGATGAAGGACGATCATCAAGAGGTGAAGGACGATCACCTAGCAGGGTACGGCTGCTCTCAAGGTTTATCATGACATAGGACGAATGTCAGATAGAAAATAAATTTTGCTTTGCCGGCGGCCTACTGGGGAATAGTAGACACGGACGAGTGTTTAAATTCAGGAAGACATGAGTGTTTGACACGTGTATGGATTAAAGATGCGGACGAGCATCCCTAAGACTATGATACGGACGAGTATCAGGTAGAAACAAACGCTTGACGCATGTTCAGAGATGATGATACGGACGAGTACCAACTGGTTAACAAAGAACACGGACAAGTGTCGAATCTGAGGGGGTATAAGTGGTATATATAAGATACGGAAGAGTATCTGTATGAGTGGAACAGGAATAATAAGTATGAGTGGTGTATAGACGGGTATTTAACTTACTGGAGAGAATGACACGGACGAGTGTCAAAAGGATAAAAGTATAGTATAAACAAGTATCTGATATACAAAGTGTTCGGGTGACTATGCTGAGGAAGGTGACACGGACGGGTGTCAAGGAATTGTGTATGTATGTATCTGTGAGTGAAAAGAGGACGCTTCAGCTTTTTGCTGGGGGCACGACACAGACGGGTGTCAAGGAGTATCCGTAATATATAAGTGGTATGTTTGTAAAGAATGCTCGGGCGACTTTACTGGGGAATGATGACACGGACGGGTGCCACAAGGAGTATGTACTGGTGCTTGTGAGTGTGGGGTAAACGCTTTAGCTTTTTGCTGGGGATATGACACGGACGGGTGTCAAGGAGTATCTGTTTTGTGAGAGAAATGTATGGACTCTCTGCCGGGGAATCTGGGGAGTTTTCGGTATATCTTTGATGGATTGTCATTATTCACAAGTGTGCGATTCAGACCATGGCTTATGATTATGCAATATGTTTGATTTTTGCCGTAATGCTCCGTATTAGACGGAATGCTACGCTCTGTGGGGAATATGATGCGAATGCTATGATTATGCAAGGATAACGATCCGGGATTCGGATCCTGTTACTGCGAAGATCTCTGGCCGATCTGCTTGAAGCGGACATCCCAGCTGGGAGTGAGATCATTGGTAGATCTAACGTATATGATTCTACTTGGGGAAATAGGTCAATGATAGACCTATTCCAGTAAATGAAGGACCCAGCTGGGGTTTGTAGAAGCCTTCGTCATTCTGTTGTGATTCCTTCACGCGTTGCTCTTCCGGGTAGAGGCTGAAGCTCTGTGGGGAGATGGTTTCCCGGCTTTAGCACTTGGCTGTGGAGGAATAGTAAATGGAAACTCGGCTGGGGAAGAAGAAAGACCATAGTAAGGTCTTCCTGGAGATTCCTGTAAGGGTCCTGCGGAGGATGATACTTGACAAACTCAGCTGGGGAAAAACCATCTTCGGTGCTAATTGGTAGATAGACTGAGTAGATAATGATTTTCCAGCTTGCTGGGGAGAAGCTTACATGCCCCACGTTGCGCTTTGAATACCTGCAATCCTGCAAAGACAGAGAAACGCACAAGTAATCCCGAGGTATCCCTTACCGGATTCCGTCGTAAGAGTTTAGACACTCCCGGGAGTAAATATATTTCCTGCAAGCACGTATTCTTTAGAAGAGAAGCATCTGCATTTATGCAATCAGTATCTTAAAGACATCGGACATTTTGCAAATAAAAGAGCATGAGACAAAGTGTGACTGAAAATCTGATTTTATTAATTGGTGTGCCCTGAATTGGCAAGATACAGTCAAGGAAACAAATCCCCTAAAATGAGGAGATTGTTACAAATTGAGAAACAAGAGACGTTGGCAATGTTGACGATGCTTCAAGGAGCTTTCCTTTTGCTATGACTCGTATGACATTTGACGTTCTTCTCGTCTTGCTTTCTGAAGAAGGCTGATTTTGACAGAAGCTTGATCCTTTCGAAGCTTACCAAGTTGCAAGTGATACCGACGAATTCAGAATGCAGTTGTTCGCTTATTCCCTTATTTTGCATGGATCGCCCTTTCGGGTTTTCGATTCATCGGGATACCCATTTTTGCCTGAGTTGTCCAATGCGGCTTTTCATCTCAGCGGGTGTACATTTTTTGTTTATTTCCCTTATTTTTGCCCGAGTCTTTTATTCTGTTTTTGACTCGCCGGGATGCCCCATTTTTGCCTGGACTTACATTCTGTTTTATGTCCAGCGGGTCATTTTATGCGAAGTATTTTTTAACTGCATCTGAATTCACAGGGGACGGGAAGTCTTCACCATCCATAGTGCTGAGCATCAGTGCTCCACCAGAGAAAACTTTCTTTACTACGAATGGCCCTTCATAGTTCGGAGTCCACTTGCCCCTGTGGTCTGTGTGAGGAGGGAGGAGTCTTTTCAGCACAAGATCTCCTACTTGGTATTCTCGGAGCCTAACTTTCTGATCGAAGGCTTTCTTCATTCTTTTCTGATATAATTGCCCATGACAGATTGCAGCCAATCTCTTCTCTTCGATCAGACTTAGTTGTTCATATCGGGATCGGACCCACTCAGCTTCGTTCAGCTTAACATCCATCAGTACCCGTAGGGAGGGTAATTCAACTTCAACTGGTAGGACTGCCTCCATACCATACACAAGCTGATACGGTGTTGCCCCAGTGGATGTCCTGATTGACGTACGGTACCCATGCAAGGCAAACGGTAGCATCTCATGCCAGTCTTTATAGGTGACTACCATCTTCTGCACAATCTTCTTGATATTCTTATTAGCTGCCTCGACAGCGCCATTCATCTTTGGCCTGTAAGGAGAAGAATTGTGGTGTTGTATCTTGAAGTCCCGGCATAGCTCTGCCATCATTTTGTTGTTTAAGTTGGAACCATTATCAGTAATGATTCGCTCGGGAACTCCATACCGACAGATGATGTCTCTCTTCAGAAATCGGGCAACCAATTGCCTTGTAACATTTGCATAGGAAGCTGCTTCAACCCACTTGGTAAAATAGTCAATGGCTACCAAGATGAATCTGTGGCCGTTTGAAGCAGTCGGTTCAATCTTGCCAATCATATCAATGCCCCACATGGCAAAGGGCCAGGGTGAAGACATCACATTCAAAGGATTGGGAGGCACATGCACCTTATCCGCATAAATCTGGCATTTATGGCATTTTCTGGCGTAGGCACAACAGTCGGCGTCCATTGTGATCCAGTAATATCCTGATCTTAGCAACTTTTTAGCCATTGCATGTCCTCCAGCATGGGTACCAAAGGATCCTTCGTGCACCTCGTGCATCAACAAGTCTGCTTCTGTTCTATCAACGCATCTGAGGAGTATCATATCAAAGTTTCTCTTGTACAGGGAACCATCAGTATTCAGGAAGAAACTACCAGCTAGCCTTCTTAATGTCTTCTTATCATTGGAAGATGCCCCAGGTGGGTATGTTTGATCCTCCAAGAAGCACTTAATGTCATGGAACCAAGGCTTATCATCTTTGACAACGTCTGCTGCAAATACATATGCTGGTCTGTCAAGTCTGGACACTGAAATCCGAGGCACAAAGTTGGCAGCTTGAACTTTGATCATGGATGAAATGGTGGCCAGAGCATCTGCAAACTGATTCTCGTCCCGGGGGATATACTCAAGCTTGACCGTTGTAAAGAAAGTCAATAACCTCCTTGTATAATCCCTATAAGGTATCAGATGATCCTGGTGGGTGTACCATTTGTCGTTGGTTTGATTAACTACCAGAGTTGAATCTCCGAATACAGTCAATGTCTTGATCCTGAGGTCAATGGATTCCTCAAGACCCATAATGCAAGCTTCGTATTCAGCTTCGTTGTTAGTGCAGTTAAAGGTGAGTTTTGCCGAGAAAGGCATGTGAACTCCCTTAGGTGTAACGAGTACTGCACCAACACCACGACCATTTATATTAACAGCCCCATCAAACATCATAGTCCATTCTTCTTCCGGGTCAGGCCCTTCAGTGTGAACAGGCTCTTCATGATCTTTTTCTTTTATGAACATGATGTCTTCATCAGGGAAGTCAAATCTCATAGGCTGGTAATCATCAATAGGTTGCTCAGCAAGATAATCAGACAATACACTGCCCTTGATGGCTTTCTGAGATGTGTACTGGATGTCATATTCTATGAGGATCATTTGCCATCTTGCAACCCGTCCGGTAAGTGCTGGCTTCTCAAAAATGTACTTAACTGGGTCCATCTTGGAGATCAATAAAGTAGTGTGGGTCAACATATACTGTCTTAGTCGGCGAGTAGCCCACGCTAAAGCACAGCAAGTTTTCTCGAGCAGTGAATAACGTTGTTCACAGTCGGTAAACTTTTTGCTCAGGTAGTATATTGCATACTCTTTTCGACCAGACTCGTCATGCTGGCCCAGCACACACCCCATTGACTCTTCTAATACTGTCAAGTACATTATTAGAGGTCTTCCTTCCACCGGAGGCATAAGGATTTGAGGCTCTTGTAAGTATTCCTTGATTTTATCGAAAGCCCTCTGGCAGTCTTCGTTCCACCTGACCGTTTGTTCTTTTCTTAACAGCTTGAACAAAGGCTCACAAGTTGCTGTAAGGTGAGATATGAACCTTGAAATGTAGTTCAATCTACCTAGAAAACCTCGAACCTCTTTTTCTGTCTTTGGTGCAGGCATTTCTTGAATGGCTTTGACTTTATCAGGGTCAACTTCAATCCCTTTCTTGCTTACAATAAAGCCCAGCAGCTTACCAGATTGCACCCTGAATGTGCACTTGTTGGGGTTCAATTTCAGTTGGTACTTCCTCAGACGCTTGAATAACTTCAACAGATTTACCAGGTGGTCTTCTTCTGTGAGGGACTTGGCAATCATGTCATCCACATAACACTCGATTTCTTTATGGATCATGTCGTGGAATAGTGTTACCATAGCCCGTTGATAGGTTGCACTAGCATTCTTCAGTCCGAATGGCATCACCTTATAACAGAACGTGCCCCAGGGTGTGATGAAAGTTGTCTTCTCCATGTCTTCAGGTGACATCTTGATCTGATTGTATCCTGAAAATCCGTCCATGAAGGAGAATATCGAGAATTGAGCCTTATTATCAACCAACACATCAATGTGAGGTAATGGGAAATCATCTTTCGGGTTGGCTCTGTTCAGATCCCGGTAGTCTACACACATTCTCACTTTGCCGTCTTTCTTTGGCACAGGTACAATATTAGCAACCCATGGCGGATAACTAGTTACAGCAAGGAAACCGGCGTCCCACTATTTTTGTACCTCTTCCTTTATCTTCATTGCCATATCCGGGCGAGTACGGCGCAGTTTCTGTTTTACTGGTGGGCAGTCTTCTTTTAATGGCAGCTTGTGCATGACAATATCGGTGTCCAACCCTGGCATGTCCTGATAAGACCAAGCAAACACATCCACATACTCTCGAAGCATATCAATCAGTTGTTCTTTCACTGAGTCTTGTAGGCAGGCCCCGATCTTAACCTCTTTCACGTCTTCTTCCGTACCAAGATTAATCGTTTCAACCTCCTCCTGATGAGGAGTGATAACCTTCTCCTCTTGCCTTAACAACCTGGATAGCTCTTCAGGAAGCTCATAATCTTCTTCAACCCCTTCATCAGCTTGGTTGATTGGATTGTCAAAGTCATACGATGTCATAGCAGTGTTGTTGTCGGTGCAGTCTGGAAGGCACTCTCTGCAAGGGTTTAGATTGTTCATTTTAGTGATCAATTTTAATCTTGTTTAGAAAAAGGTGAAATGAAGTTTATCATTTTGGAAAACATTGCCATTTTTATTTTTGTACAAAAAGAAAAATGAAAAACAGTGAGCGGAAAAGAAAAAGACTCATTTGCAAAAGATGTCCGATATTCATTGATTGATCTGTTTGCATAAAATTACAAGATGGCCCGATTACAAAATGAGCCTTGTCATCTTGGGCAAGATGCAAGACTTGATGCATGCTTAAAATATACAGGAAATAATAATTACTCTGCAGGAGTAACCCTTATAATTTTCTGGGAAGACTAGTTAAGGACTTGGCTCCCCGGGATCCTTGGACGTATCCAGCTCTCCAGGTTGCAGTTGCTTTCATCCTCGTCTTCCAAGTTGTTTACTGCATCAGGGGTGAGCATCCCCCACTGACAAAACCGGGCTTCTTAGCAGCCTCTGATTGATCTTGTTGAGTTGGTTTGTAACCCAACCCAAATCTGTCCTCTTTCTTCTCCACGGGCAGCAACTTGCCCCAGCCTTGGGCAGTCCCCTCATCAACAACCTTCCTGGCTTGCTGATAAGATGTCATGGAAGTTCCAAGTACAGCATACGCTTCATTAATGTTCAGGGCTTCAAATCCCTGGCTTATGGTTTCATGGATTTCTCCATCCATCTCAATGTATTTGTACGTAGCCAGATGGCTAACAAAGATATCTTCTTCACCACAGATGGTGATGATCTGGCCTTCCCACTCGAATTTCAGCTTCTGGTGAAGGGTAGACGTAACTGCGCCAGCGGCATGGATCCAAGGTCTACCCAACAAACAGCTGTAGGCCGGATGAATGTCCATCACATAGAAGGTAATTTTAAAAGTCTGCGGGCCAATCATCACAGGCAGATCAATCTTTCCTAGCACTGATCTTTTAGAGTCATCAAATGCTCTCACCACCAAATTACTTGGATGCAATGCCAAGCCATCGTACTCCAGCTTCACCAGGGCTTTCTTTGGTAAAACATTGAGTGAAGACCCAGTGTCTACCAGTACATGTGACAGAACAGCACCCTTGCATTCTAGAGTGATGTGTAAAGCCTTGTTGTGGTTACGTCCCTCAGTTGTTAAATCAGCATTGGTAAAACCCAATCCATGGCTGGTATTGACATTTGCTACCACGGTTTCCAGCTGATTAACGGTGATCTCTTCTGGCACATATGCTGCGTGCAAGACTTTCAGTAATGCATTCCGGTGAGCTTCGGAACATATCAACAGGGATAATATGGAGATCTTTGAGGGAGTTTGGTGAAGCTGATCCACCACCTTGTAATCACTTCTCTTTATAATCCTCATAAACTTGTCTACATCTTGCTCAAAAGATGTCTTCTGAGTTTCTTTGATGGTTGATTCTTCAACTACCACACTCTTCCCCTTTGCTTTTGCAGCTGCTTCTGCTTCGGCATTAGGTCTTTGCAATTGTGAGGCAAAAAGGCGTCCGCTTCTGGTGAAGCCTACGCTTCCCCCAACATTATCAATCTGTGGAGAAGAAGTCGAAGAGTCCAAAGTGATTTTCTCCCCGTTGCAGTAGAGGTCAGAGCCATAATGCCAAGGTACGGCATTGCTGCTCTCATATGGAACGGGTCCAGGCACCGTGATGGTAACTGGACTGACTGCTGCAGAGGAGGGTACTGAAATGGTGTGCGGATCGTAGTAGATGGTGACTGGTGACCTGCCAGGAGGTGCCACTGTTTGTTGTTGAAAGTTGTTGTTTGGAGGAACATATGACGGATCATAATAAATGGTGACTGCTGAGATATTTGTTGGCGTTGTAGAAGACTCTGTCGAATGAATGGGTGTTGATGTTGTAGAAGAGATGGTTGTTGATATCTGGTTTGTTGAAGTGATAGATGAAGCATTGGTTGATGAAATTGATGAATTGTTCGGAATGATTGTCGTTGCAGTTGTAGAAGACTCAGGAATTGTTGTCAAAGAGATTGCCGGATTTGTAGGTGCTGATGTTGTGATTTGAAGTATGCCACTCTGGATAAGACCATCTATGCCGCTTCTCAAGTTATCACACCCGTTGACCGAAATGTTGCAATAACCACAACCGAGCTCACACCCGGGGAATATCTGGCATTCTAGGAGTTGAGCTTTAATTTCTACCAGAGGTGTCCGAATCTGCCCAACACTGGTGATTAAGAAAGATGGCTTATCCTCCTCAATGGCATTAATTCTTGGTCCTCCATGGTTGGGCATGGGATTCTTGTTGACATTTGGCGGGGGTGCAAATTTGAGGGCTTTGGAATCCACTAGATCCTGTACTTTCATTTGTAGAGCCCTGCATTTCTCCGTACTGTGGCCAGGTGCATTGGAATGGAAAGCACATCTGGTGTTGGCATCATAATTTCTTGGAAGACTGGAGGGATCTGGTGGTGCCAATGTCCTTAATTCAACCAGGTTGAGTTTCAGGAGTTGTGGCAATAAAGCGGCATAAGGCATAGGGATTGGATCAATCACCCTATTGGCATGAGATGGTCTCTGCTGAAAAGGTCTTTGTTGATTGTTGTTGTTGTTGTTGTTGTAGTTTCTCTGAGGCGGAAACTGAACTTGTTGCTGGTAGTGGGGTTGTTGTTGTGGTTGATATGCTGGTTGCTGAGGAATCGGAGCTGGAATAGTGACAGCTGCCACTGACCTATGAACATACTGAGGCCTGCCCCTGTTGGCATGAATAGCATTTGTCTCACCAGTCCTTCTAGGTCCCACAAAAGGTTTCCTGGAGTTGTTGGACGAGCTCGCACCACTATCAGAAATCTTGCCCATCTTCAGAAGGCTCTCAATTCTTTCTCCAGCTATGACTACGTCAGCGAAGCTGGTGGAAGAAAAGGCAGCTAGCCTGTCAATATATGTCCCTTGAAGGGTATTCATAAACATGTCGACCATTTCTCTTTCCGACATGGGTGGCTGGACAGCAGCAGCAAGCTGTCTCCACCTCTGGGCGTATTCCCTGAAGCTTTCTCTGGAGGACTGAGACATTCCCATCAGAAGGGTTCTGTTAGGAGCCATGTCCAAGTTGTATTGGTATTGTCTGATGAAGGATTTAGCTAGGTCTTTCCATCTTCTGATAGTAGCTCTGGTCAAGTGAGAGTACCACTCCCTTGAGGCCCCAGTCAAACTATCTTCAAAATAAAACATCCACAGTTTTTCATCCATGGTGTATGCCTTAAGCCTCCCCAGAAAGGATTGCAAGTAGGTTCGTGGACAGGAAGTTCCGTTGTACTTCTCGAAGCACGGGGGTTTAAACTTGTGGGGAATCCTTACCCCATCCACTAACCCCATATCCATGACATCAAAGCCCAGGGAATTTTGAGACTCCAGAGATCTCAGCTTCTCAGCAATTTCATCAAGCCTTCTGTCATAGGCTTCATCCCCAGCTCCCATTATAGTGAATTGATCCTCTTGGGGGTCTTCTTGTAAGATTCTGCCCGCAGTAGTATTCCCTTGTACATTAACCGGGATATTGACCTCCGGGTGTAGATGAGGCCCATAGACTGGTGGGTTAACATGAGGCTGAACCCTCTCATTGTTACTCGTTCCTCCAGTTCCCAGATGGGGTTCTTCTTGGGTCTGCCTTTCTACCAATGCCCTCAATCTTTCTTGACTTTGAGCCAAGCCATTCATTACTTCCATGAACTGGGTCATCTGGTTTCTCATCTCTAGCCTTTCATTGGCCATCTGAGTCCTGACTTCTGTCAGATCTTGCTGTACTTGGTCCATCTGTATACCCGGAAGGTTATTGCGAGTAGGATATCTGTGCGGACGGTTGAGAGGGAACACCCGACGGCGAGCAATAATTCCTGATTCACAACAGAGTTAGTTACAGACAAAACAAAACCTACAAAATAAAACAAAAGTTAGTATGCAATGCAGTATGCTTATTTGTTTCCAAGGTATCCGGCTTGGCATTTGGTTTTGACCTTTCCAGACCCCTGAGGAAGATGTTGCAATGATGCTTGAGAAAAAACACTCAAATGAAACAAACCGACAAATACATTACAAAAGGTGCATAGCACATAGTCTGTTTTTACAACACATGCCCTCTGAGGGGTCAAAAATACAACATAAAAGAAAAGTACATGAAATGAAAGCAACAACAAGCAAAAAGTCAGACACCAAGGCCAAATTCATCCTCCTTAACTTCCTTCAGAAGTGCTTCAGTTACAGGACCAGCCGGATGCTCTGTAATGCTTCTGATAAGAAGGTTCCTGGTGGAAATAGCAGTGGTCAGCTTCTTGTGCCTGTCTTGGTCTTTTGACCTCTTCACACCAGCCCTAAGCTTCAACTCTGAAATTTCCTTCTGGGCTATTAGCAGAGCCTCCTGTTGCTTCTTTTCATTAGCCTCCAACTGCTCAATCTTGTCCTGGGTTCTCTTACCTTCCTGAGTGCGAGCTTCAGTGATCCTGACCCACCTAGCTTGACTTTATTTTAGATGGAGATCAGTCCTAGCCTTCTGAAACTAGGCCTCTTTACAGGCATTCTTCAGAATTTGCTCCCCAGCTCTTGATTTCTTGATGTAGTCCTCTGCCTTTTCAATCTTGGCTAGATGATCCACCTTGAGCTTTTCCAACCTTTCAATGTCCAGACGACCATCACTCCTCTCCCAGAGGGTCCTCTTCAGGGCTTGAGACAGATTCTCATTCCATTCCTTTAGTTTCTCAAACTCTTTCAGGCTGACAGTGGCTAGAGGTGGTGCTGTGGATGGTCCAGGTGCATCCTCAATGGTGAAAGGCATCCCAGAAATCTGAGCCCTAGTATGGGACCATTCATAATACTGAGCTGAGGCCATATTGTTGCATCTCCCAAGAATGGCCATCCCTTTGGTCTGGATGTTGTCCCAAGCCCAGGATGCTTGTCTGACAACAGCTAGATTAGGTTTTATCTCACAATACAGGGTTTCAGCCAAGTCTTGCACTTTAGGAGGGTGAACCAGAGCGTAGCCCAACTGTCTTTTGAATAGCAAAGGGTTGTAGTTGATGCAACCCTTCACTCCTATCAGAGGTACATTGGGGAACTACCCACAACTAGTAATGATGTCCCTGCCTTTGGTGCTCTGGGTGCACCACCTGATGTCATCTGAAGTCAAAGCAGTAAGTCTTCTAGCTCAATTCTTCTGTTGGTGAGGATTCAGGAATGCATCAGTCTTGGGCAAGTGTTTGAGCAGCCAGGTATGGAACAGGGGAGCACATCATCTCACCAACCTTCCTCTTTGCTTCTCATTCCTTTGGTGAACAGAGTAATAGAAATCTCCCAGCAATGTGGGCACTAGGTTCCTCAGAATGAAAAGATGAATGGCATTCTGGCTGATAAACTTGGGCTCGTCTGCAAATAATATAACCCCATATACGCTGAGGGCTAACAATGCACAGACTGCCTTCCATTCTCCCAAGGAGGCCTTCAGGATAGCCTGAGAAGTCAAGAAATCCAAGTGTAGACCAGAGATTCCAGCCTTTGTTGTCATGTTCTGCTCAATCAGAATAGGTTCCAGATACAGTGCTTTTGCCACTTCTTCATTGCTGGGAAAAGCCATCTCAGGGTTGAAGGGGACACCACCCCTGACAGGTACTCCAATCAGTGATGAAAACTCCTCCAACAGAGGTCCCAACTGAAAATTCTGAAAAGTGAAGCATCTCAAAGGAGGATCATAGAACTGTAGGCAAGTGTGAATCAAACTCCTCTGAGAAGGGTCCAGGTCTATAACCATATCAAGGATGCCTCCATAATTCTCTCTGAATAATGAGATGTGGTCTGGAGTGATAAGTGCCTGGACCTGTCTGATGCCAGTCAGCACAGGTTCAAAGAAATGATATGAGATGTTGCTCTTCTTGGGTGCCATGACTGCTGATGAAGAGCTGAAAACAGATGCTGATGATGAAGGCTGATACCGGAGATGAGCCACTGATAGGCCGAGGATGATGATGGAGGTAGCTGAAACAGGCAACAGCTGAAGCAGACAACTGATGAAGATGGCTGAAGCAGATAGATGATGAATAAAGGGTCTATGCAGATGAAGGGGTCAAAACCAAGCCAAATGTGATGGATACCCTGAAAAACAAATAAGCAAATGTTAAATGATGCAATGATGATGTATGCAAATGATATGCAAGGGTTTGTGATCAAGTTGGATTTGATTATTGCCTTGATATGGGTCCATGTATGTTTAAGAAGTCCAGATGGAGGTTCAAAAGTCTAGTAACCAAGGTGGGGGGCTCAAATAAAGAGTCACATGTCCGGGGTTCAAATCACAAGAACTGTCCCAAAATGGAGTACTCTTAATCAAAACAAAGTATCAGGGTATGCTGAGGTCAAGGGTACCTGCAAACCTGTAAACAGCCCAACCCCCTCACAGGTGATGTTCTAAAACAAGGATCCTCAGACTTGGATCAGTTATGAGAAGTGTAAACACTTCTAACCCGGAGGTACAGTGTTTACAATAACCATAAAAGATCCTCCTCTAATTTACCTCGGTTTCTGAAGGTCATAATAAAGGTCATCCAGACTTAGCAGGCTTCCCAGATAGCCCTAGCACTACAGGAGATCTGTAGCACAGAGTTCTCAAGAAGAAACCCATATCTGAACCGTGTTTCATATTCCCGCACCAGACCGAAATGGAATGGGAAAGAACATGAACCACTCTAGCCTAGGTGTCACTCAGGTCCCAGGTGTAGGACCTTTAAACTCTCAATAGAACCCCCACCCACCAAAGCAAAAACCAAATCCAGCCAGATGACGATATGACAATATGATATATAAAGCTGTAAAGGAAGCAATAAATCAATGTACATAAAGCAGTAAATAAAGAAAATATACAAACACAAATAGCACATAACACCCCAGTAAACACAAATCAAACAAGCGCTAGGAGGAACCCACAAAAAGAACCAGAAGCCCTGGTTGCAGTATAAGGTTCCCCAGCAGAGTCGTCAAGCTGTCGCTCCCACTAAATGAAGCTAGGTCAAATAGGGTACAGATGCAAACGGTCGGCGAAAAGAGAAATGAATAGAGTCGCCAGCTAGGCATTTTTATCCCGAAGGAAAGGTAATGCTACATAAACCTAGAAAGATATGGATAAGACGGTTGCGAACCAAAGAGACTGAGAAAGGGGGTTGGTTACAACCTGGGAAGGTATTAGCACCCAGATTGTCCGTCGTACTCGACGGGATCCACGCTTAAAAGATTTGTGTTTTAAAGGGGTAGTGTATGTGCAATCTGTGTATCAAAACTGGAAAAGAATGCAAGTGTCAGTGCAAAAGAAATGTGAAGTGTATAAGAGGAGTGTCAGTGTAAGAACAGGAGTGAAATGCTCAAGACTATGAGGCTTAAAGAACAATGCTGGAAGAGGGGGAATATACAGAGACTTTTGTTCGATAACCGTTAAGTTATGCCTACGTATCCTCTCGTGCAATGAGGAAGTCAGAACACCGTAGTTCGACCCAAAGAGACTGAAAGGATGAATTGACTTGTGAACTGCTTACTTGCCTATGCTCAAGTGTATGACCTGTCTGGCTCAGGTGCAAACTGTCTTGCATTAGACGGAAGAAGCAAGTTCTCGTTTATGAGTGAATGAGATGAGAAAAGAATCCCGGAGGAAACGATTATTGTTTGTTTTTGAGTTTTCAATCTTTTATTGCTTTTTAAAGTTTGTCGTAAGTTAATGAGCTTAAGCCTAAACCAATGGATTAGCAAACTCATCACATCTTCCCTCTGATTAGGGGTAATGAGAATACCTTAAGTGTGAAGTCAGCATCTCACACTTAATCACCCTGATGTAGGATTAAGATCATTAACCTACTTGTGATTAGTTAGATGTTTTTTGTTGTTTTTGTTTAGTGTTAAGTAATGAGATTAAGCCATAATCAAGGATTAAACAGACTCATTACACCATCCTAATAGAAGGATAACAGATGAGAATGTTTAAGCCGAGGAAGACTCCTCAACTTAATCCATGATTAGGGATTAAACTCATGACAAAACAAAGCCTTTATTAGATGGATTTTAGTTAATGATAAGATGAAGAAGTGAGTTTTATGGTTTGTAAGACAACTTGAGGGGGACTTGTCCATTAACACTAGGGTTAGTCCTTCTTAACCAATTAAGGAAGAATTAGAACCCTAATGCAAGGCCCAAGTTACAAGCTTGATGTCTTGATGATTATTAAGTGGATTAATTAAAGGATTTAAACACATTAAGGGTTTGACACTTAGGATTAAAGTTATACACTCCATCCTAATAGAAGGATGCAGGCATAAGCTTAATCACAAAGCCTTAAAACCTTTAGGGTTTAGTCCCTGATTATGAGATGAGGAGAGAAGACTCAAAGATGACACAAAGGTAAAAGCTAAATGGGGGACTAATCAAACCCTAATTATTGTCATGCTTGGAGATCATAGGGTTTGTGAGGCTTAAGAATGAAAGATCTTCAAAGAACCACCAAGGAGAGAAGCAGATGAAAGGAGAAGAAGAAAGGAGAAGCAAAACAACTTGCTTCACTCAAGAAGTCAAGTTGCTTGAAGAAAGAAAGTAAGATGAACAAGAGTGAGAAAGCTCAAACCCAAACACATACAAAATGCAGCAAGGGGATTATGAAAGAGATGAAAAGAGAACATGAGAAGTGAAGGCAAATTCACTTCTCAAAGTAACTTACCACCTGAAAAGTTAGTGAAAGAAATGCAATGCAATGCAAATGGGATGAAATGGCATGATGCAAACCAAAACCAGAAGCATAAGTATGGTGTTAATGATGCTAAGAGATGATGCAAACATGAGGCAATGCAAGAGAATGATCAAGCAAGCATAAAGATGCAAATGAGACAGGTTTAGAACCATGGGTGCACATGAAAAGTTATGAAATGTAATGGACATATAACATGGCAAATGCAAGATGCAATGATCAAACATGATTCTAATATGTCCTAAGATGTCTTATGAATCAAATGGATGCACAAAATGTCATGGCAAGTCATGGTATGCAAGCAAATGGAAGATGGATGCAAAAGGAGACATAAATTAGGGTTTATGATCAATGCACAAAACAAAATTCAAAACCAGAAGCAAACATCATGATAAAAAATTTGAAAATGCAATCAAAGGAACCCTAAACCTACACAAACTCACTGCCCAAAGGAGGGGATCCAACTCTTAACCTAGTGAGGGTTATGAATTTCCTAAGATTGCTAGGGTTTTAAGGTACCTTGTCAAGAAAAATGCCAAACAAATTGAAAATGCAAGATCAAATCATGCCAATTTAATCCTATGAACTATATGCTATACAAGATGCAATGCAAAAAGAATCATGATTCAACTCTCAAAGGTTAGACAGAAATGAATTTTTGAAGTTTGTCACAAAATAATGCCTTGAAATGGATTTAATTCAAAAGAAAATAATCAAAAGGCATCAAGAACAAAAAATAAATTTGGTTTGAGAGTTGGACAATGTTTCTAAATGTTTTTAAATGTTTTATGAATTTTTTTATGATTTTTAAATACTTAAAAGTATTTTTAGTTAATTAATTCTCATTAATTAATTAAAAATAAACTTTTAAATGATTTAAAAATAATTTTTGATGCAAAAAATAAAAATAAAAATATTTTTGGTTTCTGAAAAATTAATAAAATTCTTGATAAAAATTTTCAGAATTTTTCAAAGTGTTTTGCTATTTTTTATAAAATGTACAAAAGAAATGAAATAAAATGAAATAAAATGAAAATAAAATTGAATTTAAACTGAAAATGAGAAAGTATGCAAATCCAAGGGCCAGGATTCGAACTAGGACGCGCGGGAATTGACTATGTGCGCATCTGGACGGCCAGAATTCAAATTTCCTTAATTATGATTAATGCCCTAATCTGAACCCTAAACATAATCAGGTGACCGGAACAGTGTTCCGGTCATCTTCTCCGACGAGCTCCTCTTTCAATCTCTCTCAATACGCCATGAAACTTCACAAATCTCTCCAGAATCACTCACTAAACATCATTAAACCTAAACCCCACCCCAAAATCCATTTATTTTTACTGAATCATGAGAATCAAAGCAAAAGGTATTTCACGGGCAAAGTTTCAGAGACCTCATACACTCTCATTTTCCAACCATTCTTGAAAATAAACACATCAGTGTGACCAGCATAACATAAAGAATCACTTTGCATCAAAATAAATGAGTTCTGGAAAAATGTTTTGGATGGTTACCTGTGCTGGAGTTCCTTTGATTCCAAGCTTCCTGGCCTCAAGCTTTGCACAAACCTTCTCCTTTGATCCTCCTGATGATGGAATGGAGCTTAGAATGCTTTGAAAGTGGCTGGTTTGGGAGATTGACAGAGTTCTGTTCAAGGGGGGAAGGAAATCGTGTTTTGATTTCAGTGAGTTTCAGGCTATTTCAATGGTTGGTTTGTGATCAGTGAGTCATGTTGAGATCAATGGTGAAGTTTGTTTGTGTGTTTGATGCTTGTGGAGTCAGTTTCGAATGGTTTAGCATATGAGGTGAAAAATGAGAATGCTGTGTTCTTGGGGTTTTCAGGCTTGTGTGTCTTGTGCTTTTGCTTGCAAATGATCCACATAAAGAAGTGTGATAGGTCAGAGAGTGGGTGCTGGCCTATTGTGATTGGTATGGGCAAGTTGCCAAAATGTCAACTTGACTTGTACTTGAGGTTTGGGCAATGGTACAACTTGCTTTTTGGCTTGTCTTGGCTCAGCTGAGTTTAGGGAGAACCATGGAATTGTTTATGAGATAAATCAGCAAGTGGATCAAGACTTATGAGATGTTTTGCAATTTTCACAAAGTTTGGCCCCTTTGGAAATTCATGAGATTCAAGGCATCAAAATGCAATATTCTTTGGCCCATTCTGATCTTTAGAGGTCATGTGATCATGTTGTGAAGAGTTTGTACACTTTTGAAGCCTTTAGAACACTTGATCATACCATTTTGCAAAATGCCTCTTTGGTAGAAAACTTCAAATTATGTGATTTTGGCCAACTTTGACAAGCCATAACTTTTGATCCAAAATGAATTAGGACAAGTTCTTGTAATTTTTGAAAAGGGAATGATCCATCCTACAACTTTCATGACCAAAGTTTTCTCATTTGAAGCATTTTTGAATCAAAAAGCAAGGGTTGAAAAAGTTTCCCAAAATGACAATTTTCAATTACAAGTCATTTTCCCAAAACGTCAACTTTGCAAATGGCTTGGAATTCTTTGATTTTGTGAACTTCTAACATCTTCCATGATCAAATAAAGATCATACATAATCAAAATGATGATGAACACCCTTTGGTTGGGTCATTGGGGGCCTCAGATGCCCTGATTTTGCACTGACTTGCTCAAAAAGTCAACTCTTGATCAGATGACTTCCCCATGGAGTTTCTTCATGAAAATTGATATGCATGATCCCTATACCATATAGAGACCAATAGAAACAAGAATGACCAAAAAATTTGGAGTTATGGCCTTTGAAACCAAAACCCTAATTCTAGGTCATCTGTGCAGTTAAACCTGGCTCTGCTTCCATGCCATTCTCAGTTCTTGTGATTTTTTTGACATTCTTGACTTTGTGGGGATATAATATGATGCTTGAACATACATGGAACCCTTTGAAATGATTGAAGACCTTTGGAGTGGCTCAAGTAGCTCTTGGGTTGCCCAGATCACAAACCCTAGATGCAGATGACTTTGAACCAATGCAGTGAAACAAAAAGTGCAATGTGAAATGATGTGATTGAATTTATGCATATGAAGATATCATAAGCCATGGTGTGAATGGGTGAGGGCAAATTTGGGGTGTTTATAACACTCGTCAGGTGGTGGCAAGATTTCTGAAAAGGGATATCATTTGCAGATACGGAGTGCCCGAAAGGATCATTACTGACAATGGTTCTAATCTCAACAACAAGATGATGGCAGAGTTGTGTCGGGACTTCAAGATCCAGCATCACAATTCTTCTCCTTACCGACCAAAGATGAATGGTGCGGTAGAGGCAGCAAACAAGAATATCAAGAAGATTGTGCAAAAAATGGTTGTCACTTACAAAGATTGGCATGAGATGCTACCATTTGCATTGCATGGGTACCGAACGTCAGTCAGGACGTCAACAGGGGCAACTCCCTTCTCTCTAGTATATGGTATGGAAGCAGTCCTGCCTGTTGAAGTAGAGATTCCTTCATTGTGTGTGATGATGGATGTAAAGCTTGATGAGGCTGAATGGGTGCGTGCTCGTTACAATCAACTATGTCTAATTGAGGAAAAGAGATTAGCGACTATCTGTCATGGTCATATTTATCAGAGGAGAATGAAGCGTGCATTCGACCAACGAGTACGTACTCGGGAGTATCAAGTGGGAGAGCTTGTGCTGAAGAGGATCATTCCTCCAGGTTCAGATCACAGGGGCAAGTGGACCCCAAACTACGAAGGACCATTCATAGTGAAGAAAGTTTTCTCAGGAGGAGCACTGATGCTCACCACTATGGATGGAGATGACTTCGAATCCCCCGTTATCTCGGACGCAGTTAAAAAATACTTCGCATAAAAAGACCCGCTAGACACAAAAACAGAATTATAGTCCAGGCAAAAGAAGGGCATCCCGGCGAGCTAAAAACAAAATAAAAAGCTCGGGCAAAAGTTAGGGAAATAAAAAAAAATGTACACCCGCTGAGTTGAAAAGCCACATTGGACAGCTTAGGCAAAAAAGGGTATCCCAGTGGATTGAAAACCCGAAAGGACGATCCACGCAAAACAAGGGAATAAGCGAACAACTGCGATCCGAGTAATCTGAACCACGTCATCATTTCATACAATGTGGCAATATCAGAAGGATAGGAATCAGTCCCCTCATCCTCTCAGAAAGAAAAGGCAAGAATGGAGAGTTTTGAAGACATGCTGGTCATAGCAGAAATGGAACCCATTGGGATGTCGTGTCCATTGCCATTAGGATAGTTTCTTTTCTCAATTTTATGGTGGCTACCTCTTTCCAGGTGGTTGCTTCCTGATGTAAATCTTTTCCTATTCAGAGGCCTATTCGATAAAAAGAATATTCAGTCAAAAAGCTGTGTGTGTTTATTTTTGTTTGCAAAATGACCTGAATTTTTGGCAAAAAAATAGCATTGCATTTAAACATGGTGATAATTTGAAAAGAAAATGACATGCAGGGAAACACTGTAAGCCCTCTTTGAGTGTCGGGTGACGATGGATGAACTATTCATACCATGCAAATCCCCGGGGCACACTTGTGTTTTCTATAGTTGCAGGTTGCAGGATGGCGTCACATTCTCCCAAGCAGAGACACTTTGCAATTCCTATCTCCAGTAGAAGTTTCCCCAGCTAAGCCTTGGCAAGCAGCCCAAGCAGTTTATTATTCCCCCCAGTGGAGTATGCCCAGCAGGATGCTGAGTGTCTGATTTCCCCAACAGAGTTAGTATCGTCAGAGTTCTATCCCCAGCAAGGGTCACAGCCAGAGCTTGAATCAGCAATGTTCTCCCCAGTCAGAGCATGGTTGAAGCATCTTTCCCAGCCAATTCTGAGGATGATCTGTCCCCACAGAGTTCATGTTTGATTTTCACATCCGTCAGTGAAATATTCCCCAGCGAAGTTGCCATTCTTTTGGTCAATTTGATGATACAGTCAGGTATTCATCACTCCAGTCAGAGATGGGTGTCCAGGCCTCTTGACTTGTCTTCCCCTGCAGGGTTGTAACTCTTGTAGCCAATCAGGCACTTGTTTGTTGCTCATCTGCAATCTACAGCACTCGTTTGTGCTCTTGCTTTGTTTGTTGCTCGTCTGCAATCTCCAGCACTTGTCTGTGTTCATGCTTTATTGTTGCTCCTCTGCATCTTTCAACACTCGTCTGTGTTATCACCTTGGTGTTGCTAGTTTGCTTTCCCCA
Organism: Lathyrus aphaca; assembly: GCA_963966055.1. Classification (NCBI taxonomy): domain Eukaryota; kingdom Viridiplantae; phylum Streptophyta; class Magnoliopsida; order Fabales; family Fabaceae; genus Lathyrus; species Lathyrus aphaca. Next base: position 582,487,408 of record OZ014519.1, read on the forward strand.
GCAGTGGTCCATGATTACCTTGGCTGTTTGCTCGTCTGCATTCCCCCAACACTCGTCTGTGTTCTGATATTGATGGTATTTGTTGTTACTCGTCTGCAATTTCCAGCACTTGTCTGTGTTTGGATATATAATCTTTCTTTATTGCTCGTCTGCAATCCTCAACACTCGTCTGTGTTTATTACCTGTTGTTGCTCGTCTGCAAGTTCCAACACTCGTCTGTGTTTTGATGTTGTAATCTTGGTTATTGCTCGTCCGCATCTTTCAACACTCGTGTGTGTTATCACCTTGGTGTTGCTCGTTTGCTTTCCCCAGCAGTGATCTATGATTACTTGTTATTGCTCGTCTGCAATTTCCAACACTCGTCTGTTTTTAGTACCCGATACTTGTGGTTGCTCGTCTGCATTCTCCAGCACTCATCTGTGTTTGATATTTGATATCTGTAATATGTGCATACTGGTCTGTATCATCCCCAGCACTCGTCGGTGTTAGGCTTACATCTGTATGGGAGGATTTGCTGTTTATCTTGGTATTCTTCTATGACTACTCCAAATGCTCGTCTGTGTTTGAATTTCTGATATTCGTCTATACCAGTTGTTGATACTCGTCTGTATCATTTCTTGAAGCGCTCGTCTGTGTTTCTTAGATCACCGTCTGATACTCGTATGTATCATTGACTGTTGGCACTCGTCTGTGTTATCTTGATGATCATCCAATACTCATCTGTATTGAAGAGGTTTAAAATCCCGACTGTAGGAATGAATGTCAAAATGGTTACCGGTCCTAGCGTAACGGGTAAATCCGAAGGAGGCTCGTCTGTCTCAGGCAATTATTATTGTTGCACCTGGCGTAACAGGTTTGCTCAATGAAGACTCGTCTGTCTTGTACCATAAATCCACGGATAATATATGAAGAAGGTTCGTCTACCTTGATTATGCATGTCTATCCCACAGACTTAAATGCATCCTGGTCCTGGCGTAACAGGTATATCTGGAGGAGGCTCGTTTGTCTCAAGTCATATGTTTTTGCAAAGTGTTTGAGGACTCGTGTGTCCAGTTCCTGGTGTCACGGGATTGTTCGAAGAAGACTCGTCTGTCAAAGCATTATTATTCCAGATATCAGTTTCAACTTAGAAGAAGCTCGTCTACTTTTCCTCCCCTGCAGTCACCAAAGCGTCATTTGGTTGGGTTTATTTCCCAGTGTTTGCATTCTTCGTTAGAGTGCAAATTTATGGTCTTCTTGGTATTCAATCACAGTTTATCTTGAACGGTCGATAGCCCATGCTACCGTCCTTTTCAGATTAACAGTTGTTTGAATAGGGGCAGCTGTAACACCCCAAATTTTCCCTCTTCATTTTAAGCATCATATCACATCATATTCATCATGAACATATCATTTTCTTAGCATACTAGCATGGAAAGATGAGGCATAACATTATTCATGTCCTAGCATTAGGCATATGATCATCTATGGAGGTTCTTGAGGCATCACAGGCCATGACAAGGGTCCCAATGGTTTTTTACAAGTCCTATGAGGGATCTACACTCCATTTACAAGTTCAAGATCATTTGCAAAAGCTCAGAAGATTGCATGAGCACCAGGGATCTCAAGATAGGGAAAAGCTCCTACACAAGGCACCTAAACTAGGGTTTGAGATTCAAGCACCAAAACTTCACAACTTTGGCCATTCATTTGGTCAAAGTCTTCTATATGTCAAGATGATCCTAGGTACCAATTTTCATGAGAGAATTCCATGTGGAAGTCAAGAAATTCTTCAGTTGCTTGCAGATGAAGTAATTGGTCAACTGTGCCTGTAAAAAGTCAACTGTGTGATTTCAAGGGGTCCAAGCCACTTTTTCTTGCCAAGGGGGGTCCTTACAATGTTATAAGATGTTTAGAATGTTCAAAGATCAAGAATCATGGAGATTTGAGGCTTTTTGCAAAATTGGCACAAATGTTGGTTTTTGAGATTTTCCATATTTGGCAACTTTTGCCCTAATTTTCAAATGACCTTAACATGATCAAAAATTCTTCAAATGGACCAAATTCAAACATGAAAGTTGGAGATTAAGGGCTCCCATTTTCAAAAAGTACAAGTACATTTTCATGGGATTCATGGTTTGCAAGATATGTCCCTCGAAAATTGGCTGCATTTTAGGGCAAATTCAAAAATTCATGCATGCAACCAAAGCAAAAATGTTCAAAACTTGTTTTCAAGGCTTGGAATGGTTCAATTTTGTTTACTAAGTTACAATACAATGCAAATGGCATGTTTTTCTCCAAAGAATACCACAAATTCGTGCCAAGCAAGTTAGTTGTTCAAAAATTGGATATTTTGCAAAATCATGAGAAAAGTGTGATGACTTGATCTAAGGGCCAGGACTTGTGGGATTATGATCAAGGGTGGGATTTGCATTGCACATGTGCTGAGAGGCCAAGGAAAGCATGAGGGTGGCATGCTCTCACACCAATTTGAAAATTTTGCAAATTCACAAATTTCTCATGATCCACACGTGCAAACCTTGGTATTCTTTCAGCATTGGATGGTGAGGTCATACTTAAGGAGCTAGGGTTTCAGAATTGGCAACCTCTCTCTCATTCTCTCATTTCCAAGTTTATGCACCAATTGCATTTTCTCTCATTTCTCATCACACACTTGTTCATTTCAAAAACCAGTGATAGATCCTTGATCAGTGCAAGCTAAGGATCATTAATCACACACTCTTTCAAGCAATCTCTCAAGTTCAACAACATTGCCATTTCAGGGCAGGTGTGAGCAAAGCTTCAAATACAGCTACATTCAAGAATTTAGATGCATTTATTTTGCATCTATTGTGAAGTAGGAGTGCATTGCATCCATTATTTGGTATTCTAACACCTTGAATCAAGATCTGCAACTCAGGTATGGTTCTAAATCTTGAGATCTGGAAATGAAATTAGTTATGTGTTTTGTGATTTGTGATGTGCACTGAGCATGCTGCAACTTGTAGTTTTGAAAATGATGCATTGTAGCTTGAGATATTTGATTTTCAGTTTTCATGGTCACACTTTGTTTTCTTCGATCCAGTTGAGTCTTTGAGTTTTAGCCAATTTCATTGCCATTTTCATGATCAGGGTAGCTTAATTAGTGGATCTGGACATTTTGGTTCATTTATTTGGTTGTTTGAGCTTCCGATATGAATTTCGGTGCCGAAGCCCTAGCTCCGGTCACCGGAAACTGGAAATGATGAACTAGGGTTTGTATCATGAAGAAGACGAGCCTGCAGCCCTTGGATTTTGTTGCTGTGTGTCCAGGATTGTGACACGTTGCCCTCACACCACCTCCCATTCTCACGTAAATTCTAATTCTGTTTTAATGCTGTGTGTGTCTCACCCCATGATAATAACCATGGTCTCTCCATTCATAATGCACCAAATAGCCACGTCATTTAATGAATGGTCCATAACACGCGTCTGATCAATCCGTTGGTTGTGTATTTTCTTCATTTTTTCTTGAATTTCCACTATAATTTCACATGAGCCTGCGCAAGAATTGGGCTCAGACTTGATATGCGCACCCCCCTCAGTTTCTGGCCCAATCCACTTCAATGTAAATCCCTGCTGTTTCCACCCCCCCCCCAACCTCATTTCTTTTTAATTTCTTTTTTCATTTTTATTTCTTTTATCCATTTTACTTTCTAATTATTAAAAATAGTTCCAATTATTAAAAATTTCCCAAAAAATTCTTGATTCTTCTTTTAAGTTTCTTTTATTTTTCAATATTTTTATTTTCCATTTTTCCTAATTTCCACGTGTCATATTAATTCCTTATTTCAATTAACTTCTTTTTAATTCTTTTTTGAGTACATTGCCTTGTTCATTTTCCCTAGGCTTCATTATTTTGAGTTTTGTGTTCATTATTTTTCCCCTGATATTTAGAAATTTATTCCTTGGGTCTTGGTCCTTTGACTTGTGTTAGAAGTTATTAACCCTAGTTTGTGTTCTTGCCTCCATTTGACCTAGTTTGCTTCTGAATTTTTCCAAATCCATTTGGCTCATTGATTTACCATGTTTGAAGATCATTTGGTTTAAGTTGTGGAATTTTTAGATGCTTAGTTGATTTGTTGTGGATTTTTGTTCTCACCTTGTCCCACTTTGTTTCTTTTGGTTCATTAGCTCTCTTATAAGCTTAGGTGGGCACTTGTGCCAACTTCTTCTTCTCATTTGGGATCCTTTTGGGGTATGGGAACCTTCCTGGTCCTAGCTTAGGGTTTGAGTCTTAGAATTTTTGTGTTTGCTTACCTTTTAAGTCCTTTCATTTCTTAAGTGTTGTCATCTCACTTCCTTACTTCTTTCACTTCCATATTGTGATTATTTGGTCTTGTACCTCCATTCTCTTCATCTTGCTAGCTTATTAAGCTCTTCCTTGACTTGTTTTGGTTCTGGTTGTGTGCATTGGGTCCATGTTTGTGCATATTTGCTTTGCACCTTTCTTAAGTTTGCATTTGTTTGTCATTTGTTTCATCTTGTCTCATAATTTTCTTGCATGCTTCTTCTCTCATTCTTTTGTCTTGCATTTGCATTGAGAATTTGTACATATCATTTCACTTCTGTTTGTATGATGATGGCATGTTATTTTGTTCATTTCATTTCACTTGTATGCATGTTGCTAACCTTGCAGGGGCTATGGTAAGTGTGAGGTGTGGAAGTTGAGTTCCACATCTCAAACTCTCATCTCTTCTTCTCATTTCTTATTTGTACTAACCCTTTGCTTGTTGGGCTTAGGCCTTACTCATCCCTTCTTCTTCTTCTCTTCTTCTTTCCTTCTTCTTTAGGATAGAAACCACACTAACCTAGGATATCTATGCATGATAACACTTAGGAATCTTTAGTCCCCCTTTAGAATTTTGCCTTTGTGATCCTTTTGGTTCTTCTTCTCTTCTCATCTTAAAACCATAAAAACATCTTAATAATGTTTGAAGTGATGCCTTGAGCAATAGCCTTATCCCATGAGGTGTGCTTGTAGTCTTCCCATCTTGGGATAGTACAAGTTTACTTTGTGATGCACAAGTCTGATCAAGGTATCTTCTTCACCAAGAAAAGCATAAAAAACACTTCTTCATCTGTAAATACCATAACACTTAATAATTTAACAAGTTAGTGAGCTTAGGCCCTAATCATTGGGTTCAAGTTTTGGGGATCTTCTCCTTACTTGAGTGTGCTTGTTCTATTATTCCATCTTGGAATGTAGTGACAAGTGCACATTCCATGGAAAAGAGCTTGAGTTCACTTCTTTGTGACACACTCATAAAAGCTTCATAAAAAACACAAACGAACAATAAGCGTCTTTCCTTAGGGAATTCTTTTCTCACCTCATTCGCTCCGTACGCGAACTTGCTCCTACTTGTCATTTTGCAAGACGGTTACGCACTCGTCGTCCGAGTCTGCAACACCTGAGCAATGGCATAGGCAGTTCAAGCCTTAATTCACAAGCAATTTCCTTGTTACCCCTAGTTAGGGGAACTACGGCGTCTCTGATCCTCATTATCCTGATGAGGTACGTAGGCAGCGGGGTAGGGCCCGTTCGGGCACAAATATTTATTTTCCCTACATTTTTTCTCTTTGTTCTCTTATTCAGTTCTTCTCCAGTTCCAGTTTTCATTTTCTTTTCTTTTAGCAGCAGCTTTCATACCCTCACCTTTTGAAACAGTTTCTTTGCAAGCGTAGATCCCGTCGGGTACGGCGGACGATCTGGGTGCTAATACCTTCCAAGGTCGTAACCGACTCCCGAACTCAGTCTCTTTGGTTCGCAGGACCCGTGTCCTTCCTCTTCTTTCTTCTGGTTTGTGCAGCATTACCATTCCCTTTCTTCGGGATAAAAATGCCTGGCTGGCGACTCTATTTTCTTTTCCGCACCACTTTCGCATTTGTACCAGGATGGAAATCTGGGGAGCGACAACATGGACATGCTCAAATTAGTCAATATGGGATATTGGGCTTATTTGTTATTATCAAGTATACTCAGGGATCAAGGAATAAAATATTGGACTATACAAGGGTGACACAGTCTATGTCTTGTGTTCAATATAGATATAAGGGCAAAAGGATAATTGTACACGTGATCATTATCATAGAAAGGTTATGTCAGATCACACGACATTCTCGTCACTTGGGTAGCAGTGGTGTGTTGCTAGATACCGCTCACTATTTATAATATTAGATAGTTAATTTAATATTATTGTCAACGTTACAAGAACCTATAGGGTCACACGCATAGAGTACTGATAGTGGAACGGAAGACTAAATTAAATATGATTTAATTTATTTATGTGTTAATATTATTTAAATTGTTTAATACATTAGCACATATTAAATTTTTTGATTAAATTTGATTTAATTAAATAAATAAGAATTGACAGTTAATTAAATTAAATGTGATTTAATTTAATTGATATTTATTTTATTTAATTAAAAGTGTTTAGTTAAATATAATAATAATTTATTTAATTAAAATAGTTTAATTAAATAAGATTGGGCTTATTTTGGAAAAACACAAAATAAGAGCATTAGGGTTTTAGAAGCTCTCTATAAATAAAGGAGCTCTTTTTCCTACCAATCCTAACTGTCAATTTTTCCAAACCAAGAGACGGCTAGCATCGCGTTCCACTTTGTACTCGCGTGGAATTCGTAGAGACGATGGTATTTTCCACGTTCGTGATCAAAGTTAAAGCACGCTTCAAGAGGTAATTCGGAATCCCTATTTTGCGTATGATTTGTGAGTAATGGTTTAATCATGATCCGTTCATCGGGATTGTTCCGTTAAGAGGTTAAAATTTTGAAAAACCCTCTTAAATCTCAATAGTGATATCAGATCCTTGTTTTAATTAAATCATTAATTCAAATATGATTTTGTTTGGTTAAAATTATTATATATAAATTAGATCATATATGTGAATCGATTTTGATTACCGTACACAATACAGTACACAACGTTTGCTTTTTACTGTGTACTATGATCTTTGGATTGACATGTTGTGTATATTTTCATATTAATTTCTATTTGAGAACTTTGATATGGTTATGAAACTACTGAAATTGTTCTGTAAGAGTGTGTCGGTAACCTTTATTCATTTTTGGAGCCGTAAGTGCTGGTATGCCATGTGATATAAGTAATAATCATGTGGTATAAAATAATGTATCGCTAGGTTACAAGTTGAATTTAGTTTTATTATTTAATTATTTATAAAAATAATAACATAATAATAACATAATAATTATAATTATAATAGTAAAAGAGTTTATAATTATAAGTAATTAATAATAAAATATTTTATTATTATAAATAATAATAAAGTGTTTATTATTTAATATTAAATATTGACATCAAGTTTTGTATAATTTGGATGTTCGTTGGGGACAATGCTTCGGAATCCGACATTAGTATGGTGAAGCAGCGATACTTCGATCATCCATAATTGATACAAATATAATTTATAAATTTATATACGATATAAATATTTCTAATGCAAAGTTAGTGTATTTGATATGTAGGATCAAGCGCTTACCACTGCACTAAAAGCAATTGCTGTTAGTGAAGGCGCAACTTTATTTCCTTATAGTATAGAGCCCTCAAGGGGCTGCGCCTATTAAGCGTCATGGATTGGGATGTTAAGCCCATCGAATCCCTAAGGGTGACGCTGAATTAATAAATCCAACAATCTCCCCCCCCCCCAGTGTCAGCCGGGGGGATTCGAACCCATGACCTTGCTCTGATACCACTTGTAGGATCAAGCGCTTACCACTGCACTAAAAGCAATTATTGTTAGTGAAGGCGCAACTTTATTTCCTTATAGTATAGAGCCCTCAAGGGGCTGCGCCTATTAAGCGCCATGGGTTGGGATGTTAAGCCCATCGAATCCCTAAGGGTGACGCTGAATTAATAAATCCAACATGATACACTATTTTGTTTCGTCCATGAACAAGTGTAATGATTGTTATACATTTGAAAGATCAATGTGCATTCTGCTTCGGAATCCTACATTTGTATGGTGAAGCAATGTCATTTTGATCAATCATATTGAATAGTCGATCATTACGTTTTCATGGTATGAACGGTTATGCATTAGGGTTTATGACGGCGCAAGAGTTATGCCTTAAGAGTTCGTAAGAACATCAAGTGTTGATGCGTCAATATTTATAATTTGATAATCTATTATTAATTTTTATTTAATTATTTATTATTAAATAAATTGGTATACGATTATGACCTTAGATTTTGGCGTTTGTTATTTTTTTTATACGACTTGAGTGTCGTGGTTTATTGTAATTAAATACGACCTGCGTGTCGTGCCATTTGATTATTTATTTTATTTATGTAATATTATAATTGTTCGAGTTCAAGAGCTGAAGAGAAGACAACGCCAAATGATAACACCGATGGAGAGGCTTGAGAAGCTTGCTCGTGGGTCAAAGAATTGTAATAAAGTAGTTTATTTAATTCTTGCATTTTAGGTGGTCATAATCATATTACCAAATTTTAATTTATGTATGTGATACGCGAAATGTATGTTTGTATGTGTGTATAAGATACACAATTATGTGAGTGTATGAAATACACAAACCAGTGAGATCAAATTTAATTAAAAATCCCTTCAATTAAATATTAAGTTAATTGCTTTCCAAAATTTAGCACACATCAAGACTAGTATCGAATAATGTAGGTTTCGCCTAACGTGAGGTGCATGTTTTATATTAGTAAGGTGCCATGGGATAAATGTAATATTCAGCTGCTTAATTTTGGGTTTGACTTAACTAAACTAATTATAAAAGGATTATATATGTTTAGAAGCAAGAGTTGAGAATAATCCATAAGATGGATTAGAATAAGGAGTTATTCACTCAACTGATAAGATTCGATAATTATATTAGATACAATTGAAAAGAATTTCTACCTAAATAACATAGTTTTGCATAATTTGCCTACGCAGACTTAAAACAAAGTGAAATATGGATCTCGACCCGCTAGAAAATCTTCCAACGGGATTTTCTGAATCAAATGTTGAGGGTCATTTGGTTTGAGTGACAATAGTGGGAGCATTTAAATAAAAGTCCTTATTAAAATGATTTTGATACAATACTTTACATGTTTTTTATTTTGAATTTCTTTTGCATTTTATTTTATATTTTACTGTGAAATGTCCTTATGAAGGACATAAGGATCAGAAAGGAGTTTCTGAGTTGGTATAAAAATTTGAGAATTGTTCTCAATCACGATATAATTGTATGTTCTTAAGCAACCAATTCCTAACAACCAAATATAACTAGATTCGAAGAATGATACTTATGAGAAGGATCAAGTCGAATGTCTAGATATAACATATCTCATAGTTGTAGTCATCATGGAGAATGATATTATCATTAACCTCGATAATTTTCTTTTAAATAAGAAATACAAGATGTGATCAATGTAAAACTTTCCAAAGTCTTTTCTATACAAGTTAAGAATCTAAATGGATCTAAAATAGTTTTGAGATTTAAATTTTGGATTTCCTTATAGACCAAATTGTTGGTCACAAGTGTTATTTGATATTGTCTCGAATTGGTATATTAGATTCATTATGAATGAATTTTAAATATATCCACCACATCTTGTTGAAAAGAAAAGAAAGTAATTTATGATGTTAAATAGATGCATTATAAAAGGAATGAGATTTTATTTTATATTCTTTTGAATTTTGGCAGAAAAACACGGTTATAAAGGAAGGCATTGATTTCATGTGTTGAATGAAGAAAAATGTTAATGGTTATCAAAAGACTCAAGTAGAAGAAAGAAGTTGGACATTTTCTTCATACGATTTGTCATAGAAAGTAAAATTGTCTACTTCTACATCTTGAGTATGTGATACTAGATGTCGATCTCACATTTATAAGAATGTGATGAGTCTTTTAAGAAGTAGGATATTGATTATTATTTGAGTCAGATTACGTCTAGAATGGAACAATGTGTTTCATTGACTATAAGAGTTTATGACTAGACTTAAATTAGAGCTTGGAATGAAACCAAATAATTGTTATTAAGTTTCCTTTATTATAAGAAACATTAATTCTAATTCTTGTATTGACAATATGAGGAGTTCATATTTTGATAATGGACAAGTGAGTGCATATTTTGATAATGGACAAGTGTTGTCATGATTATCCAAACAATGTTTTCAATACTAAATCAAGTAGTAGATTTGAGTCCTAAGATCTTGATAAGCTCATATATAATGGGATGGATCAAATAAGATTTGAAACTTACGTATTTGACACGAGTTAGAATTATTTTGAGAAGATTTCAAGTGTGAAGTAGAAGGAAACAACTCAAAAAGGTATTAAGATCGTAGGAATTGTTCGCTATGGTAAATACCTATATAAAGAGTATAATGACCATTTAAATTGTATCATGTTTGACATTGATCGACTAAAAATAGTTCAATTATATCTTTATGACTCTTTTATAAATTGTTTTACATACAATTATTCATATCCATAACCAACTCCATTTAAAATAGTCATAGAGAGACCATATTTGATACAGAGGTAAAAGTACCTAGTTTGTCTTTATGATCATTTGGCTTGTAAGGTTTATTAAGTAAACTTGATCAAAAATTAGATGAATATGTATTTATGGATGCAACCCAATAAAAATAAGGGACACATATTCTATAACACGTTATGGGACAAAATTGTTTTGTCAATGGAACTGAAGTCTTCCTTTAGAGACATTATGTATCTAAAGGAACCAGTGGGAGAGATATAGAACTTGAAGAAATTCAAACACCAGAAAATACATATATGAGAATGGAATATGAACCAATTCAACAAGGGAATTGTTGAATCATTTGGTTCATGTAGCACAAGATCTAGAGAATATCATAAATTATCTTGATTATAAAAAGATGTATAAGTTGTTTAAATTCAATTATGGATTAAAGCAAACTTCTTAGAGTTGAATCCTTTTATTAATCATTTTTTATGAAAACTCGAATTAATAAATGCCAAGTTTAAATTTTGTGCCCACAAGAAGGTTAGTGGGAGTATTTGCATTAATTTAGTATATTATGTAGGTGCCATATTGATCATCAAAACAAATCCCCTACACCACCAATATAGGACATGGTTAAGGAAATGGTTTTGATGAAATATTTAGGTGAGGTTTCCTAAAAGGTTAGGAATCAAAATCTATAGAGATAGAGGGTTGATGAATCTCAATCCTAGCACAAGTACATATCTCGAAGAAGTGTTGTGACACCCAATAGGTATAATCTTACATTAAGATTATTGCATGCGTGGCATGATGTTTTGTCTAATGGCAAATGCCTTACCTCATTGGATGAGAAAAAGGACACCATGATATGTATTGCACTAGATGCACCTTATGCTATAAGAATAAACAATAAGTACCAAATCGATTGAAGTGTTCATGATTATATCACTATCAAGAAGGTATGTGGATATCTTAAAAGGATGTTATGTTCCTTTTATTGAGAGTATATGGGAATAATAATTGTAAAGGAGTTATAATAGTGTTATTCCAAAATGTATGAACTATATATTCATATCACATTATAAATTAAATGTTATGCTTGGATGACAAATGTATAAGTTAAAAGAAAATGATTAAGACATTTGTCGTATCTAGTACAAAGGTCAAATATATGATTTGGGTCGCTTTGCTAATTCTTGGGGAGAAAGTTGTGTTTCTTGTATTGTAGATCCAATTGATCCCATTCACAATGACAATTGGTTATTCTTGCAAGTTCAGAAAACTAGATCTCACTAGCGATCCATGTATGTATATTTGACACTTCTTTTCTCTTCGATAGAAGATCGAAAGTTGAAATTGGAAGAGGTGTATATTACCAACATAGGAAAGAGTTTCTTATACCCTAATAAAGTATCATACTTAGATGATGCTTGACGCACACAATTAGAAAATAGATGTTAAATTAATATATGATTAGCTATATTGCTATTGGGAGATTGTTGGAGTAAGCCCTAATAGGCAATCAATATTGGCTTAATATGCTTTTGTATCTTCACCTTGATATATATTGTTTGTTAATATATATACTTATTAGGCATTGTATTTATTGTGTTATTTCTATATGACATAATGAAGTCCTTGGAATAACTAGTCTATTTAATGATACATTAAGTGTGACTTAATCGTGAGATTTCACTAAACATAAGGACATTATTCTTAAAGTATTCATAGTTAAGTTTTACTGTCAAATAGGACAACAGTAATGCATAGAGACTATTATGTGAGTAGACTAATGACTGTATCTCACAAGTCATGAATATGAGATATCAAGTCTTCACGTAGGTATAAATATTAGGAGTAATATTTATACTGGATTGACCCACCATGAGAATACTACATAGTTTGTTATGTAATTATCATAAGTTATGCTCATAGTGATAATGGTGTATTCTACCCTTCGACCTGAAACCACTATGGATCCTAGATGTGGAGTCAAGTACTTTATTGCCAATCAAACATTGTATGTAATAGAACGACCATAAAGATGGTTGATGGGTACTTCACAAATCATGTTGAGGGACATGACTGACCTAGATGGGATTTACCCCTCCTACATATACGGGAGAAATATCTATGAGCCCCTTGATAGAGTATGATTGTAAAATGCATGGTCGTGCTCAAATAAGTCAATATGAGATATTGTGCTTATTTGTTATTATCAAGTATACTCGGGGATCAAGGACTAAAATATTGGACTATACAAGGGTGACACATTCTATGCCTTGTGCTCAATATAGATATAAGGGAAAAAGGGTAATTGTACACATGATCATTATCATAGAAAGGTTATGTCAGATCACACGATATTCTCGTCATTTGGGTAGCATTGATGTGTTGCTAGATACCACTCACTATTTATAATATTAAATAGGTAATTTAGTATTATTGCCAACGTTACGAGAACATATAGGGTCACACGAATAGAGTACTGATAGTGGAATGGAAGATTAAATTAAATATGATTTAATTTATTTACGTGTTAATATTATTTAAATTTTTTAATACATTAGCACATATTAAATTTATTTGATTAAATTTGATTTAATTAAATAAATAAGAATTGACAGTTAATTAAATTAAATATGATTTAATTTATTTGATATTTATTTTATTTAATTAAAAGTGTTTAGTTAAATATAATAATATTTTATTTAATTAAAATAGTTTAAGTAAATAAGATTGGGCTTATTTTGGAAAAGCCCAAAATAAGAGCATTGGGGTTTTAGAAGCTCTCTATAAATAGAGGAGCTCTTTTTCCTACCAATCCTAATTGTCAATTTTTCCAAAACAAGAGACGGCTAGCACCGTGTTCCTCTTTGTACTCGCGTGTGTAATGCCCCAAATTATATTTATTTATTTTAATTGGATTATAATGCTTGGTGTGTGAAGGAATAATATTTTATTGAATATAATGTTATTTTTAAAGAATTATATTATGATGGATAATATTATTATTGGTTGAATTAGATAATTGGAATAATAAAAGGTAAAGGGTAGAGTGGTTATTTGGTGAATTTAGTGAGGGTAAAAGGGGAAGTTCATAGATTGGGTCTAAGGGGTTATGTTGGAATAAGGAAAAGTAAGGAGAAAAAGAATTGTGTTTGTGAGAACGATAGAACGACCGGGAGAAGTTGAGAGAAGAAGAAGGAAAAGGATAGAACGTGAAGGAGAACCCGCGAGGAAGAAGAATTTCACGTCAATCCCAATGTAAGGGTGAGATTCTTCCATCTTTAAGGGTTTTATAATGGGGGTTTGGGTAGGTTGATGATTAGAAGTTGAAGATTTTGATATGATAATATAAAGTGAGTTAGGGTAGATAGAATGATGAATTAGAGTGACTAATTTTTGGATTTTAAGGATAAAATCGCAGCAGGAAGCTTTTGGGGAAGAAAGTGGGCTTTGTCAAAGTCTTATACGGGGGCCGTGTCAGCTCTCTGGTTGTAATAAAATAGATTTTTCTTGGTACAATGGACCTGATATGGGCAGTGTCAGCTGACACAAGGGCCGTGTCAGACCACTGTGTTTTAGCTGTTTGGGTTATTTTGGAAGGCTTGGGCGTGAGTCTCTGACACGGGTCGTGTCAGGTGACATTGGGGCCGTTTCAGCCCTCTGTTTTTGTGAATTTATATGATTCATATTGATTTTATAGTTGAAAGTATTAACGAAGAAGTTATACACATAAATGTATGATTCGATAGTATAAATTGAATCTAAACATGGTGGATTTGTTTGTTTGGTTGTTGTTGTGATGAATTATATATAATTGTTGATGACTTATATATATGTAATAGGTTGTTGTATATGGTTTTGTTACGTATGTGATGGCTAAAGTGGATTAATGTTGTTATATGCTAAAATATGCATGATTTTGATGATAGCTAGTTATTGTTGAGCTGTAGGATGTATTTTTTGTATATATGTATGGATGTCATTGGTGTTTTGTGACATGTTGCATAGTTGAATAACATACCAAGGTTGGGTATGTCGTTGATGTGATGTTGGTGCAGTCATATAATAGGGATCGTACGTGGCCATGAAATAGGGGTCGAGGGTGTGATCATGAAATAGGGGTCATATTAGACCATGAAAGAGGGGTCGAGAGTCCCGACGGGAACTGGATCTTGAAATAGAGATCGGAATCAGTACCACATGCATAGAGTCAAGTAGAGTCTTGTTGCATAATGATTTGTTGTTGTTGTGTGTGATGTTGATTATGTATATTATGTTGTTGTGTATATGATGTGGTGGTAAAGTTGTTGTTGAGAAATGATGCTTTATTTCTGACACTTGCCAATCCTTATTATATTACTCTTTGTGATGTAATTATCTCACCCCTTCAGTTTGAATGTTACCCTTGTGTTGGTAACATGTAGGTGAGCAGGATAAGTCGAGTGGTGGTCCGTGAAGTCGGTGTACTTCACGTTGTTAGGATGTCGGCTCTGATACGTGGCTTTGGGAGTCGGGACGATCTTGTTTCGTTTATTTCATTTAAGAAAACATTTTGTAATGGTTTAAAGACTTAGAATTTCTTTTATAACATTTTCCGCTGCATGTTGAACAGTTTATTTTGAAAACGAATCATCGAGCCAAGTGTGATTTTGAGTTGAATTATGGCACTCAAATACTTTTATTGAAAGTTATACTCTGATTTTTATGAAAATTTTCGTGGGATAAATTTGGGTGTTACAAAGTGGTATCAGAGCAGGTCGGTCCGTCCGACCATGTAGTTGAGTCGTTGAGTTGTGGTGTAGTTGTTGAGTGTTAAGCATTGTGATTGTTGTTATTGATTCTAAATCGTTGTTGGATTTTGTTGTATGACAGATCTAGAATGGATGGAAGAAACGATGTTGCACTTGCCGCTGCTATGCAAGCGATGGCACAGGCTATGCAAAATCCGATGAATGATAGGTGTAAACACCCCAAATTTGCCCTCACTCATTTCACCATGGCTTGTGATTCTTTTCATATTGCATAAGTTCAATCATATCACCTCATAGTGCATTTTTGCTTCACTACATTGGTTCTAAGTCATCTGCATCTAGGGTTTGTGATCTGAGCCATCCCTGAGTTATCTGAGCCACCCCAAAGGTCTTCAATCATCTCAAGAGGGTCCATGTATGTCCAAGAACCATATTATATCCTCCCAAGATCAAGGAAGTCAAAAAAATCACAAGAACTGAGAAAGGCATGGAAGCAGAGCCAAGCTTACCTGCACAGATGACCTAAAATTAGGGTTTTGGTTTCAGAAGCCATAACTCCAAATTTTTTGGTCATTCTTTTTTCTATTGGTCTCTATAAGATGTAAGGATCATACATACCAATTTTCATGAAGAAATTCAATGGGGAAGGCATCTGATCACTAGATGACTTCTTGAACAAGTCAGTGCAAAATCAGGGCATCTGAGGCCCCCAATCATCCAACCAAAGGGTCTTCTCCATCATTTTGAGTGTATATGATCTTTATTTGATCTTAGAAGAAGTTAGAAGTTCACAAAATTGAAGAATTTCAGGCCATTTGCAAAGTTGCCATTTTGGGAAAGTGACTTGTAATGCAAACTTGCCATTTTGGGAAAGTTTTTCAACCTCCTCTTTTTGATTCAAAAATGCTTCAAATGAACAATTCTTGGTCATGAAAGTTGTAGATTGGATCATTCCCTTTTCAAAAAGTACAAGAACTTGATCCAATTCATCATAGAACTCAAGTTATGGCCTTGCAAAGTTGGGAAAAATCACAAAATTTCACTTATGCACCAAAGAGGGAAGTTTGCAAAAACACTTGCCAAAGCATTTTGTGACCTCAATTTGACTTCTAAGAATTGCACAAACATCACACATGACCTATAATTCAGAATTGCACAAAGAAGTCCCAAGTTTCATGCCTTGAACATCAAGATTTCCTAAAGGGGCCAAAACATCACATAATTGCAAAACACCCCATAACTTTCTTCTCTCTTGCTGAATTGCCTCAAGAATGGATTTGTGGACCTCCATAAAGTCAGCTGCACATGGACATGCCTAAGGGCCAGTTGTGTTCTTGCCCATACCTCAAGTACAAGTCATGTTGACATTTTTGCAACTTGCCCATACCAATCAACATAGGCCACCACCCATCCTCTGACCTATCCCAGCATGATATGTGTACCAAAAGCAAGCCATTCCAAAACATAACACAAGATGAAACCTCCAAGAACTCAGCAATCACAAAAACTCCCTCTTATGCAAAAGCCTTCAAAATTCACAACTCAGCCATCAACCCTCAAAACAAATTCCATAGAACAACTCCACAATCATCACTGATCATTTCCCACCCTTCATTTTCCCCTAAAACACCCTGAATCAAAAACAAGATTTTGACATTGCTTGAACTGAATTTCTGCCAACTTCATTTAGAGACCATTTAAACTCCAACCAAGCTTCACAAACTCTTCAGGAGGATCATTAGAGCTAATTTGAAGCAAAGAAGCAGCCAGCCAGTGCCATTTTCGAAAGCTTCAGTTCAGGTATCATCAAGAACAAATTTTCCAGAAATGACTTTTTAAGTTCTTAGATTGTTCTCCATGCTTCACTGATCACACTGCACCTTTTGGTTTTGAAAATGATTGTATATTAAGCATGTATGAAGCTTCTGAAATATCTGATATGTTTTCCGTTTTGCTTCGAATCTCTCTAATCATGTGAAATAAATTCTGTTTGATGGTTGATTCTTGTTTAGAATGGGATGGGGATCATTTCTAGAGAGTTTAAGGGCTTAGGGTTGCGTATTGAGAGAGATAGCATGAAGGGATAGCCGGAGAAGATGACCGGAACACTGTTCCGGTCACCTGAAAGTGATTAGGGTTCAGATTAGGGTTTAATTGTGTAATTAGCGTAGTTTGAATTCTGGCCCTTGGATAGCGCGCGAAGTCAATCCCCCCCCTTTTTCCATTTGAATCTGGGCCACTGGATCAACATACTTCCATTAATTCACATTTTAATTTCATTTTAATTGCATTTCTTTGTACATTTTATTAAAAATAACAAAACACTTTCAAAACATTTTATCTTTTGCATTTCCCTTTCAAATATTTTTCTCATTCTGAAAATAATTTTTATTTTATTTTTTGCATAAATTTCGTATTTTTAAAATATTTAAATGTTTATTTTAATTAATTAATGAGAATTAATTGATTAAAATACCATTTAAGTTTCTAAAAATCACCAAAAAAATCATATTGCATCTTGATATATTTAGAGACATTATCAAACCCTTCACACAAATTTCTTTTTGGTTCTTGACCTATTTTGACATTTTTCTTTGGATTTAGGGTTCTTAAAAGTCAATATTTTTACCCTAACTTAGAAAAAATCCTTTCTGCCTAACCATGAAAGTTTGATGTTGGTTATTTTTGCATTGAATTCCTCATATCATGTAGTTTCTAGGATAAAATGGACATGAATTTATCTCTCATTTTCAATTTGTTGTGCATTTTTTCCTTTTGAGGCATCCTAAAACCCTAGCAAACTTGAGAAAATCATAACTTCCATTAGGTTAAGATTTAGGTCTCCTCCTTTGGGCAGTGAACTTGTATGGGTATAGGGTACCTTTGATTCCATTTTCAATTTTTTATCATGTCATTTGCTTCTGATTTTGAATTTTGCATTGCATATTGTATGTAAACCCTAATTTTTGCCTTCATTTTCATCCATCTTCCATATGCTTGCATACATGAACTTGCCATGACATTTTGTGTATCCACATGATATGTAAGATATCTTAGGACACATTAGACTCATGTTTGATCATTGCATCATCCATTTTCCATGTTTTTGCCTTCATTTGATGTCATATGCATTCATGAACTTTCATGCCTCCTTTTCATGTCTCATTTGCATCTTTATTACTTGTATGATCATCCACATCTCATGACATCCGTTTGTATTATCTTTTAGCATCATTTACATCTTGAATATGCTTCTGGTTGGTTGGCATCATTGCATACTTCTCATTTGCATTTCATTTCATTTCCTTTTTGCTAACTTTTCAGGTGGTAAGTACTTTGAGAAGTGAATTTGCCTTTACTTCTCATAATCTTTTCTCATCTCTCTTATGCATTCATTGCTGAATTTTGTATGTGTATTTGAGTAAGATTGCTCACTCATGTTCCTTCTCCTCTTTCTTTCTTCAAGAAACTTATCTTCTTAAGTGAAGTAAGTTGTCTTGCTTCTTCAGTTTCTTCCTCCTTTCATTTGCTTCTTCCTTGGTGGCTATTCTCTTGAAGATATTTTGCAAGCCTCATAAACCCTAGGAATACCCAAGCATGATCATAATTAGGGTTTGATTAGTCCCCCATTTAGTTTTACCTTTGTGTCATCTTTGAGTCTTCTCTTCTCATCTCATAATCAAGGACTAAACCTTAAAGGTTTTAAGGCTTTGTGATTAAGGTTATGCCTGTATCCTTCTATTAGGATGGAGTGTATAACTTAATCCTAAGTGTTAAACCCTTAATGTGTTTAAATCCTTTAATCAATCCATCTAATGATCACTAAGACAATAAGCTTGTAACTTGGGCCTTGCATTAGGGTTCTAATTCTTCCTTAATTGGTTAAGAAGGACTAACCCTAGTGTTAATGGACAAGTCCCCCTCAAGTTGTCTTACAAATCATAAAATTCACTTCTTAATCTTACCATTAGCTAAAATCCACTATAATAAAGACCATGTTTTGTCATGAGGTTAATCCCTAATCATGGATTAAGTTGAGGAGCCTTGCTCAGCTTAAATGTTCTCATCTATCATCCTTCTATTAGGATGGTGTAATGGGTCCATTAAATCTTTGATTATGGCTTAAACTCATTACTTAACACCAAACAAAAACTCCAAAAACATCTAAATAATCACAAGTAGGTTAATGATCTTAATCCTACATCATGGTGATTAAGTGTGAGGTGCTCACTTCATACTTAAGGTATTCTCATTACCCCTAATCAGAGGGAAGATGTGATGAGTTTACTAACCCTTGGTTTAGGCTTAAGCTTATTAACTTATGACAAACTCCAAAATCAATAAAAGATTGAAAACACAAAAACAAACAATAATCGTCTCCTCCGGGATTCTTTTCTCACCTCATTCACTCACAAACGAGAACTTGCTTCTTCCGTCTAATGCAAGACAGTTAGCACCTGAGCCAGACAGGTCATACACTTGAGCATAGACAAGTAAGCAGTTCACAAGTCAATTTACCTTTCAGTCTCTTTGAGTCGAACTACGGTGTTCTGACTTCCTCATTGCACGAGAGGATATGTAGGCATAACTTAACAGTTATCGAACAAAAGTCTCTGTCCATTCCCCCCTCTTTCAGCATTATTCTTTGAGCCTCATAGTCTTGAGCTTCCCATTCTTTCTTACACTGACACTCTCATATTTCACTTCATTTCTTTTGCACTGACACTTGCATTCTTTTCCAGCTTTTGCACACAAAATAGCACTGACACTACCCCTTTAAGCACAAACTTTCAAGCGTGGATCCCGTCGAGTACGACGGACAATCTGGGTGCTAATACCTTCCCAGGTTGTAACCAACCCCCGTTCTCAGTTTCTCTGGTTCGCAACCGTCTTATCCATCTTTTCTTAGTTTTATGCAGCATTACCTTTCCTTCGGGATAAAAATGCCTAGCTGGCGTCTCTATTCATTTCCTCTCTTTCGCCGACCGTTCGCGTCTATACCCCATTTGACCTAGGTGTCATTTGGTGGGAGAGACAACTTGGAGACTCTGCTGGGGAGCCTTATACTGCAACCAGGGCTTCTGGTTCTTTTTATGGGTTCCTCCTAGCGCTTTGTTGATTTGTGTTTACTGGGGTGTTATGTGCTATGTGTGTTTATTTATTTTGCTTTATTTACTGATTTATGTACAGCTTTATTTATTGCTTTCTTTACAGTCATGCATATTTCATACTGTCATTGTCACTGTGCTGGATCTGGTTTTCTTTGGTGGGTGGGGTTCCATTGAGAGATTAAGGTCCTATACCTGGGACCTGAGTGACACCTAGGCTAGAGTGGTTCATGTTCTTTCCCATTCCATTTCGGTCTGGTGCGGGAATATGAAACACGGTTCAGATGTGGGTTTCTTCTTGAGAACTCTGTGCTACAGATTTCCTGTAGTGCTAGGGCTATCTGGGAAGCCTGCTAAGTATGGATGACCTTTATTATGATCTTCAGAAACTGAGGTGAATTAGAGGAGGATCTTTTATGGTTATTGTAAACACTGTACCTCCGGGTTAGAAGTGTTTACACTTCTCATAACTGATCCAAGTCTGAGGATCCTTGTTCTAGAACATTACCTGTGAGGGGGTTGGGCTGTTTACAGGTTTGCAGGAACCCTTGGCCACATCACACCCTGTTACTATCTTGTTTAAGAGTACCTCATTTTGGACAGTTCTTGTGATTAACCCTGGACATGTGACTCTTTATTTGAGTCCTCCACCCTGGTTACTGGATTTCTAAACCTCCATCTGGACCTTTGAACATACATGGACCTGTATCAGGACAGTTAATCAGATCCAGCTTGTTCACAAACCCTTGCATATCATTTGCATATATCATCATTGCATCATTTAACATTTGTTTATTTGCTTTTCAGGGTATCCACCTCACTATATCTTGGTTTTGGTTTTGACCCCTTCTTCTGCTTAGACCTCTGCTTCAGCTGCCTTCTTCAGCATCTGCTTCAGTCATCTCCATCACCACCTGCATCAGCCTGTCAGAGCTGCTTCCAGCTTCTCAGTTTGTGATCTTCATCAGCATTTGTCTCCAGCAGCACTCATGACTACTCCCAGGAAACGCAACATATCCTACCACTTCTTTGAGCCTGTGTTGACTGGTATCAGGCAGGTCTAGTCACTCATCACACCTGACCACATCCCATTGTTCAAAGAGCATTATGGAGGAATCCTGGATATGGTTATGGACCTTGACCCTTCTCATAGGAGCATGATCCACACCTGCTTACAGTTCTATGACCCTCCTTTGAGATGTGTCACCTTTCCAGACTTCCAGTTAGGGCCTCTACTAGAAGAATTCTCTTTGTTGATTGGAGTACCTATCAGGGGTGGAATCCCCTTTAACCCAGATATGGCTACTCCCAGATATGAAGAGATAGCAAGAGCACTGTATTTGGTGCCTGCCTTAATTGAGCAAAGTATGACAACAAAAGCTGGGATCCCTGGTTTGCATTTGGACTTCTTGATTTCTCAGGCCATCCTGAAGGCTTCATTGGGAGAATGGAGGGCAGTCTGTGCACTGTTAGCCCTTAGCATATATGGGGCTATACTATTTGCAGATGAGCCCAAATTTGTCAGCAGGAATGCCATCCATTTGTTTCTTCTGAAGAACCCAGTGCCTACATTGCTAGGAGACTTCTATTACTCCATTCATCAGAGGAATGAGAAACAAAGGGGGAAGTTGGTAAGATGTTGTGCTCCTTTGTTTTACACCTGGCTGCTCAGACACCTGCCTAAGTCAGATGCTTTCTTGAATCCTCACCATTAGAAGAATTGGTCCAAGAGGCTCATTGCCTTGACTTCAGATGATATTAGATGGTGCACCCAGAGCACCAAAGGCAAGGACATTATCACCAGCTGTGGGCAATACCCAAATGTGCCTCTGATAGGAGTGAAGGATTGCATCAACTACAATCCTTTACTGTTTAAGATACAACTGGGCTATGATATGGTTCACCCTCCCAGAGTACATGATTTAGCTGAGACCCTGTATTGTGAAGTGAAACCTAATTCAGCTGTTGTCAGACAAGCATCCTGGGCTTGGGACAACATCCAAACAAAAGGAGTGGTTATTCTTGGAAGATGTAATAATGTTGCTTCAGCTCAATATTTAGACTGGTCCTGTACTAGAGCTCAGATTACCAGGATGCCTTTCATCTTGGAAGACATACCTGGGCCATCCACAGTACAACCAGCAACAACTGTCAGCCTAGAAGAATTTGAGAAGCTGAAGGAAAGGAATGATAACTTATCTCAAGCCTTGAAGAAGACTCTTTGGGAAAGAAGTGATGGTCGTCTGGATATTGAGAGATTGGAGAAGCTTAGGGTGGAGCATCTTGCCAAAATTGAGAAGACAGAGGACTACATCAGGAAAGCAAGAGCCGGGGAACAAATATTGAAGAATGCCTGCAAAGAGGCCAAAATTCAGAAGGCTAGGACTGAGCTCTATCTACAAGAGAGTCAGGCTAGGTGGGTCAGAATCCCTGAGGCCCGTACACAAGAAGACCAGAAGACTCAAGCCAAGATTGAGCAGCTAGAGGCCAATGAGAAGAAGCAGCAGGAAGCTTTGTTGGCAGCCCAGAAGGAGATTTCAGAGTTGAAGCTCAGAGCAGGATTGAAGAGATCAAAGGACCAGGACAGGCATAAGAAGCTGACCACTGCCATTGCTACCAGGAACCTCCTCATTAGGACCATTACAGAGCACCCAGCTGGTCCAGTGACTGAGGCACTCCTGAAGGAGGTCAGAGAGGATGAGTTTGGACTGGATGTCTGATCCTTGGCTTGTTGCTTGTTTCCATTTGATGTACTTTTTCTTTTTGATGTATTTTGACCCTTCAAGGGCACGTATTGTAAAACAGACTATGTATTAATCCATCATTTGTAATATATTTAGGTTTGTTTTTATTCGGGCTTTCTCTCAACAACATCAAGCATCTTCCTCGAGGTCTGGAAAGGTCAAAACCAAGAACCAAACCGGATACCTTGGAAAACAAATAAGCATATTGCATTGCATACTAACTTTGTTTTTGTTTTGTAGGTATTGTAATTATTTTTTCTAACTTTGTTGTGATCTCAGGAAATATTGCTCGTCGCCGAGTGTTCCCTGTCAACTGCACGCACCGGTACCCGACTCGTAACAACCTTCCCGGTATTCAAATGGAACAAGTACAGCAGGATCTGACTGAGGTCAGAAATCAGATGGTCAATGAAAGATTGGAAATGAGAAATCAGATGTCTCAGTTTATGGCAGTAATGATTGGCTTAGCCCAGAGTCAAGAAAGGCTAAGAGAGCTGGTGGAGAGGCAAACTCCTGAAGAGCCTCATCTTGGGACAAGAGGAACTAGCAACAATGAAGGAGGCCAGCCTCGTATTAACCCACCAGAGTTTGGACCTCACTTAAATCCCGAAGTTAACATCCCGAGGAATGTTCAAGGTAACACCACTGGGGGCAGAATCCTACAAGAGGATCCCCAGGAAGAACAGTTCACTGTCATAGGGGCTGGAGATGAAGTATACGACTGGAGATTGGACGAGATTGCTGAAAAGTTAAGATCTTTGGAGTCTCAGAATTCTTTGGGCTTCGATGTGATGGATATGGGACTAGTGGATGGGGTGAGAATTCCCCACAAATTCAAACCCCCTTGCTTTGAAAATTACAATGGCACTTCCTATCCTCGCACCCATCTACAGTCTTTCTTGGGAAGGCTCAAAGCGTATACCATGGATGAAAAACTATGGATGTTCTACTTTGAGGACAGTCTGACTGGAGCTTCGAGAGAATGGTATTCACATTTGTCTAGGGCCACCATAAGATGCTGGAAGGATTTGGCTGAGGCTTTCATCCGTCAATATCAATACAACCTGGACATGGCTCCCAATAGGACCCTCCTAATGGGAATGTCTCAATCTTCTAGAGAGAGCTTTCGGGAGTATGCTCAAAGATGGAGACAGCTTGCTGCCGCTGTCCAACCACCCATGTCGGAAAGGGAAATGGCTGACATGTTCATGAATACATTGCAAGGGACCTATATTGATAGACTGGCTGCTTTCTCCTCTACCAGTTTTGCTGACGTAGTCATAGCTGGTGAGAGAATTGAAAGTCTCTTGAAGATGGGCAAGATCTCCGACAGTGGTGCAAGTTCCTCCAGCAATCCCAGAAAACCTTTTGCGGGACCACGAAGGGCAGGTGAAACTAATTTCATTCATACAAGCAGGGGCAGGCCTCAATATGCTTACCGGTCAGTAGCAGCTGTTACCATTCCGGCTCCAATTCCACAGCAACCATCATATCCTCAACAACCACAGCCACAGTATCAACAACAAACTCACTATTAGCAGCAATCTCATTTTCCGCAACAGAGAACCTACAACAGCAGTAATAACAACCAACAACAGCGTCCCTTCCAACAAAGGCCATCACAGGCAAACAGGGTGATTGACCCAATCCCAATGCCGTATGCTGCACTCTTGCCACAACTCCGAAAGCTCAACCTAGTGGAGTTAAGGACATTAGCACCTCCGGATCCCACCAATATGCCAAAGAACTATAATGCAAATACCAGGTGTGCGTTCCACTCAAACGCACCAGGGCATAATACTGAAAAATGCAGGGCCTTACAGATGAAAGTCCAAGATCTGGTGGACTCAAAAGCTCTCAATTTTGCACCTCCCCCGAACGTCACAAGAAATCCAATGCCTAGTCACAACGGGCCCAGGATTAATGCTATTGAGGAGGGCAAACCATCCATATTAATTAGTAGTGTTGCACAGATCCGAACACCTCTGGTTGAAATCA
Organism: Lathyrus aphaca; assembly: GCA_963966055.1. Taxonomy (NCBI): domain Eukaryota; kingdom Viridiplantae; phylum Streptophyta; class Magnoliopsida; order Fabales; family Fabaceae; genus Lathyrus; species Lathyrus aphaca. Next base: position 582,512,522 of record OZ014519.1, read on the forward strand.
AAGCTCAGCTGTTAGAATGCCAAGTGTTCCCCGGGTGTGAGCTCGGCTGTGGATATTGCAAAATTGCCACTAATGGATGTGAAAGGCTGAGAAACGGCATATATGGTCTTATTAAGGATGGTATCCTTCAGATTACGACAACAGCAACTACAACTCCAACAATTCCTTCATCAACAATCACAGATACTCCTACAACGTCAGCAACCATTGTTCCAACAGATTCTACTACAACTCCAACAACTGCTCAATCGATCACTTCAACGGATACAAGTTCAGTCACCATTCCTGCTACAACTTCAACACCCATCCAGTCAACAGTCCCGTCTACAACATCAGCAACAGTTAATGAAAGTATCTCAGCAGTTACGATATACTACGATCCCACAAATGTTCCTGCCAACAACTCACAACAAAATACTACTCCTATCAGAGCACCAGTTACCATATACTATGATCCACACACCATTTTGGTCCCCTCTGCAGCTGCTATCAGTCAGGTCACTGTCATAGTGCCTAGGCCAATTCCTTACGAAAACAATAATGCCATCCCTTGGCATTATGGCTCAGATCTGTACTGCGAGGGGCAAAAAATCACTTTAGAATCATCAACTTCTTCACCTCAGATAGACAATGTGGGGGGAGGCGGAGGCTTCACTAGAAGCGGACGTCTCTTTGCCTCGCAAATTCCAAGACCCGTTACTGAAGCAGAAGTTGCTGCTAAGGCAAAAGGGAAGAGCATGGTGCAAGAAGAACCAGTTACTAGAGAAGCTTTGAAGACTCCTTTTGATCAAGAGGTTGATGAATTCATGAGAATCATAAAGAAAAGTGATTACAAGGTGGTGGAACAGCTTCACCAAACTCCTTCCAAAATCTCCATATTATCATTACTAATGTGCTCCGAGGCTCATCAGAACGCGCTATTAAAAGTCCTGCACGCAGCTTATGTGCTGGAGGAGATTACTGTCAATCAGTTAGAGGCTGTGGTTGGAAATGTCAACGCTAGTCATGGACTAGGATTTACCAACGCTGATCTGACAACGGAAGGTCACAATCACAACAAGGCTTTGCACATTACCTTGGAGTGTAAGGGTGCAGTTCTTTCTCACGTATTGGTAGACACAGGGTCATCACTCAATGTCCTACCCAAGAAAGCCCTTGTGAAGCTGGAACATGATGGATTGGCACTACGCCCAAGCAACTTGGTAGTGAGAGCCTTTGACGGTTCTAAAAGATCAGTTCTGGGAGAGATAGAGTTGCCGATAATGATTGGCCCATAGGTTTTCAAAACGACCTTCTTTGTGATGGATATACAGCCTGCATACAGCTGTCTATTGGGTAGACCATGGATACACGCCGCTGGCGCCGTGACGTCAACCTTCCACCAGAAGTTAAAATTCGAGTGGGAGGGCCAAGTCATTACCATTTGTGGGGAAGAGGATATCTTCGTTAGCCAGCTGGCTACTTTCAAATACATTAAAATGGATGGGGAGATACATGAGACCATGAGTCGGGGGTTTGAGGCCCTGAATATCAACAAAACATCTGTTATGCTTGGGATCTCCATCACATCGTATCAGCAAGCCCGGAAGGTTGTTGAGGAAGGTACCGCCCAAGGCTGGGGCAAGTTGCTGCCCGTGGAGAAGAAAGAAGACCGATTCGGGTTGGGTTACAGACCAACTCGACAAGATCAACCAGAGGCTGCAAAGGAGCCCAAGTTTGTCAGCGGGGGGATGCTCACCCCGGATGCTGTGAACAGCTTGGAAGATGAGTCAGAAGACGCGCGTAACCTGGAAAGCTAGATACGTCCAAGGATCCCGGGGAACCATGTCTCAAACTGGTCTTCCTAGGAAATTATAAGGGTTACTCCCGCAGAGTAATTATTATTTCCTGTTTTAAAGCATGCATCAAGTCCTGCATCTTGCCTAAGATGTCAGGGCTCATTTTGTAATCGGGCCATCTTGTATTTTGTGCAAACGATCAATTAATGAATATCAGGACATCTTTTGCAAATGAGTCTTTTCTATTCCGCTCGCTGTTTTTCATTTTTAATTTTTTGTACAAAAATAAAATGGCAATGCTTTTCAAAATAAATAAATTATTTTTTCTAAGCAAGATAAAACTGATCACTAAAATGAACAAATCTAAACCCTTGCAGAAAGTGCCCTCCAGACTGCACCGACAACAACACTGTTATGACTTCGTATGACTTTGACAATCCGATTCATCAAGCCGATGAAGGGGTTGAAGAAGATTATGAGCTACCTGAAGAGCTAGCCAGGTTGTTGAGACAAGAGGAGAAGGTTCTCACTCCTCATCAGGAGGAGGTTGAAACGGTTAATCTTGGTACGGAAGAAGACTTGAAAGAAGTCAAGATCGGGGCCTGCCTGCAAGATTTAGTGAAAGTGCAACTGATTGACATGCTTCGGGAGTATGTGGATGTTTTTGCTTGGTCTTATCAGGATATGTCGGGGTTGGACACCGACATTGTTATGCACAAGTTGCCTCTGAAAGAAGACTGTCTGCCAGTAAAACAGAAGTTGCGCCGTACTCGCCCAGATATGGCAATGAAGATAAAAGAAGAGGTACAAAAACAATGGGACGCCGGTTTCCTTGCTGTGACCAGTTACCCGCCGTGGGTTTCTAATATTGTACCTGTGCCTAAGAAGGATGTCAAGGTGAGGATGTGTGTGGATTACCGGGATCTGAACAGAGCCAGCCCAAAAGATGACTTCCCATTACCTCACATTGATGTATTGGTCGACAACACGGCTCAGTTCTCGGTGTTCTCCTTCATGGATGGATTTTCAGGATATAATCAGATTAAAAAGTCACCTGAAGACATGGAGAAAACAACTTTCATCACACCCTGGGGCACATTCTGTTATAAGGTGATGCCATTCAGACTGAAGAATGCTAGTGCCACTTATCAACGGGCTATGGTAACATTATTCCATGACATGATCCACAAAGAAATTAAATGTTATGTGGATGACATGATTGCCAAGTCCCTCACAGAAGAAGACCACCTGGTGAATCTGTTGAAGCTGTTTAAGCATATGAGGAAGTACCAATTGAAGTTAAACCCCAACAAGTTTACATTCGGGGTGCGATCTGGTAAGCTGCTGGGATTTATTGTAAGTGAGAAAGGGATTGAAGTTGACCCTGACAAAGTCAAAGCCATTCAAGAAATGCCTGCACCAAAGACTGAAAAGAAGTTCGGGGGTTTCTAGGTAGATTGAACTACATTTCACGGTTCATATCTCACCTTACGGCAACCTGTGAGCCTTTGTTCAAGTTGTTAAGAAAAGAGCAAACGCTCAGGTGGAATGAAGACTGCCAAAGGGCTTTTTACAAAATCAAGGAATACTTACAAGAGCCTCTGATCCTTATGCCTCCAGTTGAAGGAAGACCTCTAATCATGTACTTGACAGTATTAGAAGAGTCAATGGGGTGTGTGATGGGCCAGCATGACGAGTCTGGTCGAAAAGAGTATGCAATATACTACCTAAGCAAAACGTTTACCGACTGTGAACAACGTTATTCACTGCTTGAGAAAACTTGATGTGCTTTAGCGTGGGCTGCTTGCCGACTAAGGCAGTATATGTTGACCCGCACCACTTTATTGATCTCAAAGATGGACCCAGTTAAGTACATTTTTGAGAAGCCAACACTTACCGGACGGGTCGCAAGATGGCAAATGATCCTCACAGAATATGACATTCAATACACATCTCAAAAAGCCATCAAGGGCAGTGTGTTGTCTGATTATCTTGCTGAGCAACCCATTGATGATTACCAGCCTATGAGATTTGACTTCCCTGATGAAGACATCATGTTCATAAAAGCAAAAGATCATGAAGAGCCTATTCACACTGAAGGGCCTGACCCAGAAGAAGAATGGACAATGATGTTTGATGGGGAAGTTAATATGAATGGTCGTGGTGTTGGTGCAGTACTCGTTACACCTAAGGGAGTTCACATGCCTTTCTCGGCAAAGCTCACCTTTAACTTCACTAACAACGAAGCCGAATACGAAGCTTGTATTATGGGTCTTGAAGAAGCCATTGACCTCAGGATCAAGACTTTGACTGTGTTCGGAGATTCAGCTTTGGTAATTAATCAAACCAACGACAAATGGTACACTCACCAGGATCATCTGATTCTATACCGGGACTATACAAGGAGATTACTGACTTTCTTCACAACAGTCGAGCTTGAGTATATCCCTCGGGATGAAAATCAGTTTGCAGACGCTTTGGCTACCATTTCATCCATGATCAAAGTTCAAGCTGCCGGCTTTGTGCCTCGGATTTCAGTATCCAGACTTGACAGACCAGCATATGTATTCTCAGTAGACATTGTTAAGGATGATAAGCCTTGGTTCCATGACATCAAATGCTTCTTGGAGGATCAAACATACCCACCTGGGGCATCTTCCAATGATAAGAAGACATTAAGAAGGCTGGCTGGTAGTTTCTTCATGAATGCTGATGGTTCCCTGTATAAGAGAAACTTTGATATGGTACTTCTCAGATGTGTTGATAAGGTAGAAGCAGACTTGTTGATGCACGAGGTGCACGAAGGATCTTTCGGTACCCATGCGGGAGGGCATGCTATGGCTAAGAAGTTGTTGAGATCAGGCTACTACTGGATCACAATGGATGCAGACTGTTGTGCTTATGCCAGAAAGTGCCATAAATTCCAGATTTATGAAGATAAAGTGCATGTGCCTCCAAATCCTTTGAATGTAATGTCTTCACCTTGGCCCTTTGCCATGTGGGGCATTGATATGATTGGAAATATCGAACCGACTGCTTCAAATGGTCACAGATTTATCCTGGTAGCCATTGATTATTTTACCAAGTGGGTTGAAGCAGCTTCGTATGCAAACGTTACCAGGCAAGTGGTAGCCCGATTCTTGAAAAGAGACATCATCTGTCGGTATGGAGTGCCCGAGCGAATCATTACTGATAATGGTTCCAACTTGAACAACAAAATAATGGCAGAACTATGTCGGGACTTCAAGATCCAACACCACAATTCTTCTCCTTACAGGCCAAAGATGAATGGCGCTGTGGAGGCAGCTAACAAGAATATCAAGAAGATTGTGCAAAAGATGGTAGTCACCTACAAAGACTGGCATGAAATTTTACCATTTGCCTTATATGGGTACCGTACTTCAATCAGAACATCCACTGGGGCAACACCGTATCAGCTTGTGTATGGTATTGAGGCAGTCCTACCTGTTGAAGTTGAATTACCCTCCTTACGGGTACTGATGGATGTCAAGCTGAATGAAGCAGAATGGGTCCGTTCTCGGTACGATCAACTGAATCTGATTAAAGAGAAGAGATTAGCTGCAATATGTCATGGGCAGTTATATCAGAAAAGAATGAAGAAAGCCTTCGATCAGAAAGTCAGGCTTCGGGAATACCAAGTAGGAGATCTTGTGCTGAAAAGACTCCTTCCTCCTCATACAGATCACAGGGGCAAGTGGACTCCAAATTACGATGGTCCATTCATAGTAAAGAAAGTTTTCCCTGGTGGAGCACTGATGCTCAGTACTATGGATGGTGAAGACTTCCTGTCCCCTGTGAATTCGGATGCAGTTAAAAAAATACTTCGCATAAAATGACCCGCTGGATATAAAAACAGAATGTAAGTCCAGGAAAAAATAGGGCATCCCGGCGAGTCAAGAACAGAATAAAAGACTCGGGCAAAAATAAGGGAAAATAAAAAAAAAGGTGTACACCCGCTGAGTTGAAAAGCCGCGTTGGACAGCTCAGGCAAAAAGGGGTATCCTGGTGGATTGAAAACCCGAAAGGGCGATCCACGCAAAATCAGAGAGTAAGCGAACAACTACATTCTGAATTCGTCTATATCACTTACAACATGGAAAGCTTTGAAAGATTAAAGCATCAGTCAGAATCAACCTTCTTCAGAAAAGCAAGATGAGAAGAACGTCAATGTCATACGAGTCATAGAAAAAGGAGGCTCATTGAAGCATCATCAACATTGCCAGCATCTTTTTGTTTCTCAATTTTGTAACAATCTCCTCATTTCAGGGGATCTGTTTCTTTGACTGTACTCGCCAATTCAGGGCACCCCAAGTAAATAAAATCAGATTTTCAATCGCACTTTGTCTTGTACATTTTTCATTTTTATTTGCAAAAAATGTCTGATATCCTTGATATAATGGTTGCATGAATACAGATGCGCCTTTTCTAAATTACATGCTTACAGGAAATATATTTGCTCCCGGGAGTGTCTGAACTCCTATGATGGAATCCAGTAAGGGATACCTCGGGGTACTTGTACGTTTCTTTGTCAATGCAGGATTGCAAGTGTTCAAAGTGCAACATGGGGCATGAAAGCTTCTCCCCAGCAAGCTGCCAAATCATTATTTACTCAGCACATCTTCCAAAAAGCACCAGAGATGCTTTCTCCCCAGCTGAGTTGTCAGACATCATCCTCCTCAGAAGGATCCTCATGGACATCTCTAGGAAGATCGTTCAGTGATCATTCCTCCCCAGCCAAGCGTCAGGCAGAGAGCCATCTCCCCGCAGAGTCTCAACCTCTATCCAGAAGAGCAATGTTGAAGATTTCACAACAAAGTAACGAAAGCTTCCGCAAACCCCAGCTGGGCTCCTCATCATTAAGATGGGTCTATCAGTGACCTACTTCCCCGAGCAGAATCATATATCAGTTCTACCAGTGTTCTCATCCCCAGCTGGGATGTTCTTTCAAAACAAGATCAGTCGGAAACCTCTACGGCAACAGGATCCGAATCCCGGATCGGTATCTTTTGCATAATCATAGCATTCGCATCATATCTTCCCCCATAGCGTAGCATTCCGTCTAATATGGAGCATTACGGCAAAAATCAAACATATTGCATAATCACAAGCCATGTTTGAATCAGTCACCTGTGAATACTGACATACCATCAACAACATACAGGATACCACTCAAATTCCCCGGCAGAATATCAAAGCATTTTCTTTACATTCCCAAAAAAAAAAAATACAGATGCATGCTCCTTTTTACACCCGTCCGTGTCATTTTTCCCCAGAAAGTCGCCAGAACATTTTTCTACAAGCAGATACTTATACATAACAGATATCTCTCGACACTCGTCTGTGTCATATCCCCAGCAGAAAGCCAAAGCGTCTCCTTTGCACTCACTAATACATATGTGTTTTCCTCCTTTGACACTCGTCTGTGTCACCCTTCCCCAGCATGGTTGCCAAAACACTTATTGTAAACCAAACACTTGTTTATAACGCATTTCTTCCAACACCCGTCCGTATCATACTCTCCCCAGCAAGTTAAACACTCGTCTGTGTCTCACTCATGTTTATCTTACTCGTACAGATACTCGTCCGTATCTTGTATACACCACTTAATTCCCCTCAGAGTCGACACTCGTCCGTGTTCTTTGTTAGCTAGTTGGTACTCGTCCGTACCATCATCTCTGAACATGCGTCAGCGTTTGTTTCTACCGATATTCGTCTGTATCATGGTCCTAAGGATGCTCGTTCGCATATTTAATCTATACACCGCGTCAAACACTTATATCTTCTTGAATTTAGACATTCGTCTGTGTCTACCATTCCCCAGAGGAGTCCCTGGAAAATCCCAATAAATTACTTCCTTCTTATCTGACATTCATCCTATGTCATGATGCTTCCGGTAGCCGTACCCTGCCAGGTGATCGTCCTTCACCTCTTGATGATCGTCCTTCATCACTCTCCCAGCGGAGTCTCCATTATTGGAACCCTTTTCTACCCGACATTCGTCCTATGTCGTGATATTTTAGCAGTCGTCCCCTGCTAGGTGATCGTCCTTCACCCTTTTGATGATCGTCCTTCATCATTTTATCCGATGGTTGTCCCCGTCGTTGATCTTGTTATCTGACATTCGTCATATGTCATGATAAACCCCGAAAGCAGTCGTACCCTGCTAGGTGATCATCCTTCACCTCTTGATGATCGTCCTTCATCATGCTTATCCGATGGCCGTCCCCATCGTCGACCTTTTCTATCCGGCAGTCGTCCTACGTCGTGATACTTGTGGCAGCCGTACCCTGCCAGGTGATCGTCTTTCACCTTAGATGATCGTCCCTCGTCTTATCCCCCAACAGAGCAGCCGTACCCTGCTAGGTGATCATCCTTCACCTCTGATGACCGTCCCTCATCATTTTATTTCCTTAGACTTTAGTCCCCAGGGATTTTTGTTACTGTATTTGATGGCCGTCCCCATCATGATCCCTCTATTTCCCCAGCATGTCGGTCGTCCCCGTCATTGATTTATCCCTAGCAGTCATCCTCTGCTCGACGGTCGTCCTCCGTCGCCCGCACTTTATAAATCATACTTTATTTTCTTTTACAATCTATATCCCTTTTCTTCTTCATTCAGTGAGTGCAAATTTTGGACTGTCTTTGGTATTCAACCACAAGTTATCTTGTTTGCCTGTTAAGCCGCTGCTTACATCCTGCACAGCTAACTCATGTTTGAATAGGGGCAGCTGTAATCACCCCAAATTTGTCCTCACTCATTTAACCAAGGCTTGTGATTCTTTTCATATTGCATAAGTTCAATCATATCACCTCATAGTGCATTTTTGCTTCACTACATTGGTTCTAAGTCATTTGCATCTAGGGTTTGTGATCTGAGCCATCCCTGAGTTATCTGAGCCACCCCAAAGGTCTTCAATCATCTCAAGAGGGTCCATGTATGTCCAAGCACCATATTATATCCTCCCAAGATCAAGGAAGTCAAAAAAATCACAAGAGCTGAGAAAGGCATGGAAGCAGAGCCAAGCTTAACTGCACAGATGACCTAAAATTAGGGTTTTGGTTTCAGAAGCCATAACTCCAAATTTTTTGGTCATTCTTTTTTCTATTGGTCTCTATATGATGTAAGGATCATACATACCAATTTTCATGAAGAAATTCAATGGGGAAGGCATCTGATCACTAGATGACTTCTTGAACAAGTCAGTGCAAAATCAGGGCATCTGAGGCCCCCAATCATCCAACCAAAGGGTCTTCTCCATCATTTTGAGTGTATATGATCCTTATTTGATCTTAGAAGAAGTTAGAAGTTCACAAAATTGAAGAATTTCAGGCCATTTGCAAAGTTGCCATTTTGGGAAAGTGACTTGTAATGCAAACTTGCCATTTTGGGAAAGTTTTTCAACCTCCTCTTTTTGATTCAAAAATGCTTCAAATGAAAAAATTTTGGTCATGAAAGTTGTAGATTGGATCATTCCCTTTTCAAAAAGTACAAGAACTTGATCCAATTCATCATAGAACTCAAGTTATGGCCTTGCAAAGTTGGGAAAAATCACAAAATTTCACTTATGCACCAAAGAGGGAAGTTTGCAAAAACACTTGCCAAAGCATTTTGTGACCTCAATTTGACTTCTAAGCATTGCACAAACATCACACATGACCTATAATTCAGAATTGCACAAAGAAGTCCCAAGTTTCATGCCTTGAACATCAAGATTTCCTAAAGGGGCCAAAACATCACATAATTGCAAAACACCCCATAACTTTCTTCTCTCTTGCTGAATTGCCTCAAGAATGGATTTGTGGACCTCCATGAAGTCAGCTGCGCATGGACATGCCCAAGGGCCAACTGTGTTCTTGCCCATACCTCAAGTTCAAGTCATGTTGACATTTTTGCAACTTGCCCATACCAATCAACATAGGCCACCACCCACCCTCTGATCTATCCCAGCATGATATGTGTACCAAAAGCAAGCCATTCCAAAACATAACACAAGCTGAAACCTCCAAGAACTCAGCAATCACAAAAACTCCCTCTTATGCAAAAGCCTTCGAAATTCACAACTCAGCCATCAAACCTCAAAACAAATTCCATAGAACAACTCCACAATCATCACTGATCATTTCCCACCCTTCATTTTCCCCTAAAACACCCTGAATCAAAAACACGATTTTGACATTGCTTGAACTGAATTTCTGCCAACTTCATTTAGAGACCATTTAAACTCCAACCAGGCTTCACAAACTCTTCAGGAGGATCATTGGAGCTGATTTGAAGCAAAGAAGCAGCCAACCAGTGCCATTTTCGAAAGCTTCAGTTCAGGTATCATCAAGAACAAATTTTCCAGAAATGACTTTTTAAGTTCTTAGATTGTTGTCCATGCTTCACTGATCACACTGCACCTTTTGGTTTTGAAAATGATTGCATATTAAGCATGTATGAAGCTTCTGAAATTTCTGATATGTTTTCCGTTTTGCTTCGAATCTCTCTGATCATGTGAAATAAATTATGTTTGATGGTTGATTCTTGTTTAGAATGGGATGGGGATCATTTCTGGAGAGTTTAAGGGCTTAGGGTTGCGTATTGAGAGAGATAGCATGAGGGGATAGCCGAAGAAGATGACCGGAACACTGTTCCGGTCACCTGAAAGTGATTAGGGTTCAGATTAGGGTTTAATTGTGTAATTAGCGTAGTTTGAATTCTGGCCCTTGGATAGCGCGCGAAGTCAATTCCCCCCCCCCCCTTTTCCATTTGAATCTGGGCCACTGGATCAACATACTTCCATTAATTCACATTTTAATTTCATTTTAATTGCATTTCTTTGTACATTTTATTAAAAATAACAAAACACTTTCAAAAAAATTTATCTTCTGAAAATAATTTTTATTTTATTTTTTGCATAAATTTCGTATTTTTAAAATATTTAAATGTTTATTTTAATTAATTAATGAGAATTAATTGATTAAAATACCATTTAAGTTTCTAAAAATCACCAAAAAAATCATATTGCATCTTGATACATTTAGAGACATTATCAAACCCTTCACACAAATTTCTTTTTGGTTCTTGACCTATTTTGACATTTTTCTTTGGATTTAGGGTTCTTAAAAGTCAATAATTTTACCCTAACTTAGAAAAAATCCTTTCTGCCTAACCATGAAGAGTTTGATGTTGGTTCTTTTTGCATTGCATTCCTCATATCATGTAGTTTCTAGGATAAAATGGGCATGGATATATCTCTCATTTTCAATTTTTTGTGCATTTTTTCCTTTTGAGGCATCCTAAAACCCTAGCAAACTTGAGAAAATCATAACTTCCATTAGGTTAAGATTTAGGTCTCCTCCTTTGGGCAGTGAACTTGTATGGGTATAGGGTACCTTTGATTCCATTTTCAATTTTTTATCATGTCATTTGCTTCTGATTTTGAATTTTGTGTTGCATATTGTATGTAAACCCTAATTTTTGCCTTCATTTTCATCCATCTTCCATATGCTTGCATACATGAACTTGCCATGACATTTTGTGCATCCACATGACATGTAAGATATCTTAGGACACATTAGACTCATGTTTGATCATTGCATCATCCATTTGCCATGTTTTTGCCTTCATTTGATGTCATATGCATTCATGAACTTTGATGCCTCCTTTTCATGTCTCATTTGCATCTTTATTATTTGTATGATCATCCACATCTCATGACATCCATTTGTATTATCTTTTAGCATCATTTACATCTTGAATATGCTTATGGTTGGTTGGCATCATTGCATACTTCTCATTTGCATTTCATTTTATTTCCTTTTTGCTAACTTTTCAGGTGGTAAGTACTTTGAGAAGTGAATTTGCCTTCACTTCTCATAATCTTTTCTCATCTCTCTTATGCATTCATTGCTGCATTTTGTATGTGTATTTGAGTGAGCTTGCTCACTCATGTTCCTTCTCCTCTTTCTTTCTTCAAGCAACTTATCTTCTTAAGTGAAGTAAGTTGTCTTGCTTCTTCTGTTTCTTCCTCCTTTCATTTGCTTCTTCCTTGGTGGCTATTCTCTTGAAGATCTTTTGCAAGCCTCATAAACCCTAGTAATACCCAAGCATGATCATAATTAGGGTTTGATTAGTCACCTATTTAGTTTTACCTTTGTGTCATCTTTGAGTCTTCTCTTTTCATCTCATAATCAAGGACTAAACCTTAAAGGTTTTAAGGCTTTGTGATTAAGGTTATGCATGTATCCTTCTATTAGGATGGAGTGTATAACTTTAATCCTAAGTGTTAAACCCTTAATGTGTTTAAATCCTTTAATCAATCCATCTAATGATCACTAAGACAATAAGCTTGTAACTTGGGCCTTGCATTAGGGTTCTAATTCTTCCTTAATTGGTTAAGAAGGACTAACCCTAGTGTTAATGGACAAGTCCCCCTCAAGTTGTCTTACAAATCATAAAATTCACTTCTTAATCTTACCATTAGCTAAAATCCACTTTAATAAAGACCATGTTTTGTCATGAGGTTAATCCCTAATCATGAATTAAGTTGAGGAGCCTTGCTCAGCTTAAATGTTCTCATCTATCATCCTTCTATTAGGATGGTGTAATGGGTCCATTAAATCTTTGATTATGGCTTAAACTCATTACTTAACACCAAACAAAAACTCCAAAAACATCTAAATAATCACAAGTAGGTTAATGATCTTAATCCTACATCATGGTGATTAAGTGTGAGGTGCTCGCTTCATACTTAAGGTATTCTCATTACCCCTAATCAGAGGGAAGATGTGATGAGTTTACTAACCCTTGGTTTAGGCTTAAGCTCATTAACTTATGACAAACTCCAAAAGCAATAAAAGATTGAAACCACAAAAACAAACAATAATCGTCTCCTCCGGGATTCTTTTCTCACCTCATTCACTCACAAACGAGAACTTGCTTCTTCCGTCTAATGCAAGACAGTTAGCACCTGAGCTAGACAGGTCATACACTTGAGCATAGACAAACAGTTCACAAGTCAATTTACCTTTCAGTCTCTTTGAGTCAAACTACGGTGTTCTGACTTCCTCATTGCACGAGAGGATACGTAGGCATAACTTAACAGTTATCGAACAAAAGTCTCTGTCCATTCCCCCCTCTTTCAGCATTATTCTTTGAGCCTCATAGTCTTGAGCTTCCCATTCTTTCTTACACTGACACTCTCATATTTCACTTCATTTCTTTTGCACTGACACTTGCATTCTTTTCCAGCTTTTGCACACAAAATAGCACTGACACTACCCCTTTAAGCACAAACTTTCAAGCGTGGATCCCGTCGAGTACGACGGACAATCTGGGTGCTAATACCTTCCCAGGTTGTAACCAACCCCCTTTCTCAGGTTCGCAACCGTCTTATCCATCTTTTCTTAGGTTTATGCAGCATTACCTTTCCTTCGGGATAAAAAATGCCTAGCTGGAGACTCTATTCATTTCCTCTCTTTCGCCGACCGTTCGCATCTGTACCCCATTTGACCTAGGTGTCATTTGGTGGGAGCGACAATAGGGATCGTGAAAGTGATGACTTCAGGAAGAATGATCCGCCAACATTCAAGGGGAAGTACGATCCTGATGGAGCATAGGATTGGCTCAAGGAGATTGAGAAAATCTTCAGAGTTATGGAATATTCAGAGGGAAGCAAGGTGTGGTTGGGTGTGCACAAACTGGTAGCTGAAGCTGATGATTGGTGGGTTGGCACTCGTCAACGATTGGATGCGGCTGGTGAAGCAGTCACCTGGGCTGTGTTTAAGAGGGAATTTCTAATAAAGTATTTTCCTGAATATGTTTAAGGAAAGAAGGAAATTGAGTTCCTAGAGTTGAAACAAGGCAGTATGTCAGTGACCGAGTATGCTGCTAAGTTTACTGATCTGGCAAAGTTTTATCCTCATTATAACGAGGCGACTACTGAGTTCTCTAAATGTGTCAAGTTTGAGAATGGTTTGAGGCCTGAGATTAAGCAGACGATTGGCTATCAGAGAATCAGAAGGTTTCCAAATTTGGTGGATTGCTGCAGGATCTTCGAGGAAGACAGTAAGGCTCGATCTGAGCATTTCAAAGGTTTAGCTAAGAGAAGAGGAAAACAGCAAATGTATTGTGGAAAACCTTATGCAGCTCCTGCTGATAAGGGTAAACAGAGACAAAATGAAGGTAAAAGGCCAAGTGGGGGAGGTGTTCCTAATTCGCTTAAGTGCTATAGGTGTGGTGAGATGGGTCATCGTGCAATGAATGCACGAGTGATGTGAAGAAATGTTTCAAGTGTGGTCAGCCTGGACACTTGATTGCGGAGTGCAAGACGAACCTAGTTACTTGCTACAATTGTAGGGAGAAAGGTCATATCAGTACACATTGTCAGAAACCCAAAAAAGTTGCATCTAGAGGAAAGATGTTCGCTTTGACAGGGACTCAGACTACAAGTGAGGATTGTTTGATTAGAGGTATTTGTCATATTAATAGTATTCCTTTGATTGCTATGATTGAAACTGGTGCGACACATTGTTTTATTTCAATTGATTGTGTGAGGAGATTAGGACTTATTGTTTCTTCAATGAAAGGAGAGATGGTTATTGAGACTCCTGTTGATGGGTCGCTAACTACTTCTCCTGTGTCTCTGAACTGTTCGTTATTGATTTATGGTAAGGACTTTGGTGTGGTTTTGGTTTGCTTGCCACTGAGAGATATGGATGTGATTTTAGGTATAAAGTGGTTGGAGTACAACCATGTTCACATTAATTGATTCAGTAATTCGGTTCGGTTTCTTACTCTTGGTGAAGAGGAAGAAGAAGTTGGTTATTTGTCTGCTCGAGAGTTGAAAGAGCTTATGGATGATGAGATGCGAGTTTTTGTGTTGTTTGCTTCGTTGTCGGTTGAGAATGACATGGAAATTAGTGAAATGCAAGTGGTGAGAGATTTTATGGAAGTGTTTCCAGATGATGTTGTAGATGTGCCGCCAGTGAGAGAAGTGGAATTCAGTATTGATCTTGTGCTAGGAACAAGACCTATTTCAATGGCACCTTATCGTATGTCGGCTTCTAAGTTATCTGAGTTGAAGAAACAGTTAGAGGAATTATAGGAAAAGAAATTTGTGAGACCGAGTGTATCGCCATGGGGAGCACCGGTATTGTTGGTAAAAAAGAAAGATGGTAGTATGAGATTATGTATTAACTACAGGCAACTGAATAAAGTGACAATCAAGAATAAGTATTTGCTTCCAAGGATAGATGATTTGATGGATCAGTTGGTTGGTGCGTGTGTATTTAGTAAAATCGATTTGCGATCGGTTTATCATCAAATAAGAGTGAAGGATGGAGATATTCAGAAGACTGCTTTTAGGACTCGATATGGACACTATGAATATGTAGTGATGCCATTTGGAGTTACTAATGCACCTGGTGTATTCATGGAATATATGAATCGGATTTTCCATTATTATTTGGACCAATTTGTTGTTGTTTTTATAGATTACATTCTGATTTACTCTAAGTCAGAAGAAGAGCACGCTGAACATTTGCGGATAGTGTTGCAAGTGTTGAAAGAGAAGAAATTGTATGCTAAACTGTCGAAGTGTGAATTCTAGTTAAAAGAGGTGAGTTTTCTTGGTCATGTAATTTCGGAAAAAGGGATTGTTGTGGATCCATCCAAAGTAGATGCAGTGCTTCAATGGGAGACTCTGATGTCAGTGACAAAGATTATAAGTTCCTTGGGATTAGTTGGTAATTATCGAAGATTTATTGAAGGATTTTTGAAGTTGTCACTTCTGTTGACCCAATTGACTTGTAAAAATAAAGTGTTTGTGTGGGATTCTCAGTGTGAGAAGAGTTTTATTGAACTGAAGAAGAAGTTGACTACTACACTAGTTTTGATTTTACCGAAAGCAGATGAATCGTTTGTAGTTTATTGTGATGCTTCTTTGTTGGGTTTAGGTGGAGTATTAATGCAAGATGGTTAGGCTGTGACATATGCTTTGCGTCAGTTGGTAATTCATGAGAATAATTATCCTACTCACGATTTGGAGTTAGCAGATGTAGTTTTTGTGTTAAAGATTTGGAGGAATTATTTATATGGTTCGAGGTTTGAGGTGTATAGTGATCATAAGAGCTTGAAATATTTATTTGGTCAGAAAGATCTGAATATGAGGCAGAGACGTTGGTTGGAATTTCTGAAGGATTATGGTTTTAGTTTGAATTATCATCCAGGTAAGGCTAATGTTGTAGTTGATGCCTTGAGTCGGAAGACATTGCATATGTCGGCAATGATGGCTAGAGAGTTGGAGTTGATTGAACAATTCAGATATAAGAGTTTGGTTTGTGATTAAACATCTCATAGTGTGATGTTGTGTATGCTGAAGGTTAATAATGATTTTCTGGATCGTATTTAGGAAAGTCAGAAGTCGGATGTGAAACTGGTGGACCTGATGGTTAGTGATGAACGGGTTGGAAATAATGAATTTTGAGTTGATGAATAGGGAGTACTTAGATTTAGGGATTGTATTTGTATTCCTGATGATCTTGAATTGAAGAGAATGATTCTAAAAGAAGGGCATAGGAGTGGTTTGAGTATTCATCCAGGAGCGACGAAAATGTATCAGGATTTAAAGAAGATATTTTGGTGGCTTGGTATAAAGCATGATGTGGCTCAGTTTGTATATGCATGCTTGACTTGTCAGAAGTCGAAAGTGGAACATCAGAAACCTGTTGGTTTGATGAAATCGATGGATATTCCCTAGTGGAAATGGGATAGTATATCAATGGATTTTGTTACGGGGTTACCTACTACTCCAAGAGGGCATGATGCCATTTGGGTGATCGTTGACAGGTTGACTAAGTCAGCGCATTTTATACCGATTTGTATTTCATATTCTTTGCAGATATTGGCAGAGATATATGTTTGTGTAATTGTGAAGTTGCATGGAATATCTTTGAATATTGTGTCAGATAGAGATCCGCGGTTTACATCAAGGTTTTGGGAGAGTTTGCAAGAGGCATTAGGTTCGAAACTGAAGTTGAGTTCAGTTTATCATCCTCAGACTGATGGACAGACGGAGAGGACAATACAATATTTGGACGATTTGTTGAGGGCTTGTGTACTTGAACAAGGAGGTGCTTGGGATAGTCACTTGTCGTTTATTGAATTTACTTATAACAATAGTTATCATTCCAGTATCGAAATGGCACCGTTTGAAGCTTTATATGGCCGAAGATGTCGGACACCTTTGTGCTAGCATGAGTCACGCGAGAGTGTTGTACTTGGACCTGATATTATGCAACAGACTACTGGTATGGTGAAGTTAATTCAAGATAAAATGAAGACTTTGCAGAGTAGGCAGAAGAGTTATCATTATAAGAGAAGAAAATATCTTGAATTTCAAGAAGGAGACCATGTGTTTATGAGGGTTACTTCGGTGACCGATGTAGGAAGGGCTTTGAAGTCGAGGAAGCTTACTCCTAAGTTTATTGTATCATACCAGATTTCGGTGAGAGTTAGACTTGTTGCTTATAGAGTGGCGTTGCCACCAAGATTGTCCAATTTGCATGATTGTTTCATGTTTCGCAGCTTAGGAAGTATGTTCCGGATACATCACATGTGATATCGATGGATGAATTAAAAGTAAGAGATAATCTTACAATTGAAGCATTACCAGAACGAATTGATGATCGGGAGGTAAAGAAGTTGAGAGGCAAGGAGATCGCCCTTGTGAAGGTGGTTTGGGGAGGAGCTGTCGGTGGGCATATGACTTGGGAGTTGGAAAGCAGGATGCGAGAGTCATATCTGAATCTTTCTGCATGAGGTTAGTTTTCGAGGATAAAAACCCTTATAGTGGGGGAGAGTTGTATCGCCCCAAATTATATTTATTTATTTTAATTGGATTATAATGCTTGGTGTGTGAAGGAATAATATTTTATTGAATATAATGTTATTTTTAAAGAATTATATTATGATGGATAATATTATTATTGGTTGAATTAGATAATTAGAATAATAAGAGGTAAAGGGTAGAGTGGTCATTTGGTGAATTTAGTGAGGGTAAAGGGGGAAGTTTATAGATTGGGTCTAAGGGGTTATGCTAGAATAAGGAAAAGGAAAGAAAAAAAGAATCGTGTTTGTGAGAATGATAGAATGACCGGGAGAAGTTGAGAGAAGAAGAAGGAAAAGGCTAGAACATGAAGGAGAACCTGCGAGGGAGAAGAATTTATCGTCAATCCCAATGTAAGGGTAGGATTCTTCCCTCTTTAAGGGTTTTATAATGGGGGTTTGGGTAGATAGAATTATGAATTAGAGTGACTCTAATGGTTATGTGTTGATGTGTGGATGTTGTTTTCTCATTTTGATGCAATTTTGTCTTTAGAGTGACTGATTTTTGGGTTTTTAAGGACAAAATCGCAGCAGGAAGCTTTTGGGGAAGAAAGTGGGTTTTGTCACAGTCTCAAACGGGCCGTGTCAGGTGACAAGGGGGTCGTGTCAGCTCTCTGGTTATAATAAAATCGATTTTTCTTGGTACAGTGGACCTGACACGGGCAGTGTCAGTTGACACAGGCGCAGTGTCAGTGGACCTGAAACGGGTCGTGTCAGGTGACACAGGGGCCGTGTCAGCCCTCTTTTTTTGTGAATTTTGATGATTTTGATGAGTCATATTAATTTTATAGTTGAAAGTATTGACGGAGAAGTTATACACATAACCGTAGGAATCGAAAGTATAAATTGAATATAAACATGGTGGATATGTTTGTTGGTTTGGTTGTTGTTGTGATGAATTATATATAATTGTTGAGGACTTATATATATATATATATATATATATATATATATATATATATGTGTGTGTGTGTGTGTGTGTGTGTGTGTGTGTGTAATAGGTTGTTGTATATGTTGTTGTTACGTTTGTGATGACTAAAGTGGATTGATGTTGTTATATGCTAAATTATGCATGATGTTGATGATAGCTAGTTGTTGTTGAGTTGTAGGATGTATTTGTTGTATATATGTATGGATGTCATTGGTGTTGAGTGATATGTTGTATAGTTGAATAACATACCAAGGTGGGGTATGTCGTTGTTGTGATGTTGGTGCGGTCCTGAAATAGGGATCGTATGTGGCCATGAAATAGGGGTCGAGGGTGTGATCAAGAAATAGGGCTCATATTTGACCATGAAAGAGGGGTCAAGAGTTCCGAAG
Organism: Lathyrus aphaca; assembly: GCA_963966055.1. Taxonomy (NCBI): domain Eukaryota; kingdom Viridiplantae; phylum Streptophyta; class Magnoliopsida; order Fabales; family Fabaceae; genus Lathyrus; species Lathyrus aphaca. The sequence continues at coordinate 582,531,509 of OZ014519.1, forward strand.
GTGTCGCTCCCAAAGATTTGCATCCCGGTGCAGACGCGAACGGTCGGCGAAAAGAGAAAATGAAGGTGAACTGAATAGAGTCGCCAACTAGGCATTTTTATCCTGAAGGAAAGGTAATGTTGCATAAACCTAGGAAGAGATGGATAAGAAGGTTGCGAACCAGAGAAACTGAGAAAGGGGGTTGGTTACAACCTAGGAAGGTATTAGCACCCAGATTGTCCTTCGTACTCGACGGGATCCACGCTTACAAGATTGTGTTTAAAAGAGGTAAGTGTATGTGTTATCTGTGTGTAAGAGCTGGGAAAGAATATACAGGTGTCTGTGCAAAAAGGTGAATGCTCAGGAACTAAGGCTTTTAAAGAATGCTGGTAGAGGGGGATGATAAAGAGACTTTTGTTCGATAACTGTTAAGTTATGCCTATGTATCCTCTCGTGCAATGAGAAAGTCAGAACACCGTAGTTCGACTGAAAGATAAATTGACTGTGAATTGCTTACTTGTCTATGCTCAAGTGTATGACTCGTCTGGCTTGAGTACTAACTGTCTTGCATTCGACGGAAGAAGCAAGTTCCCGTTTATGAATGAGTGCGATGAGAAAAGAATCCCGAAGGAGACGATTATTGTTTGTTTTTGTGTTTTCAGTTTTGGTTATTGTTTTGGGTGTTTTGAATAAGTTAATGAGCTTAAGCCTAAATCAAAGGATTGTAAACTCATTATATCCTCCCTGATTAGGGATAATGAGCCCATTTAAGTATGAGATAAGCATCTCAACTTAATTGCCATGATGATGTAGGATTAAGATCATTAACCCACTTGTGATTATTTAGATGTTTTTTGGGTTTTTGATTAGTGTTAATTAATGAGTTTAATCTCTAATCACAGATTAGTGGACTCATTACACCATCCTAATAGAAGGATAATAGATGAGAACACTTAAGCTGAGGAAGATACCTCAACTTAATCCATGGTTAGGGATTAAATTCATTATATAACAAAGCCTTTATTAAGTGGATTTTAATTAAGGGATGGGATAAGAAGTGGATTTTATGGTTTGTAAGACAACTTGAGGGGGACTTGTCCATTAAACACTAGGGTTAGTCCTTCTTAACCATTAGGAAGAATTAGAACCCTAATGTAAGGCCCAAGTTACAAGATAAAGTCTTGGTGATTATAAAGATGATTTGATTAAGATGTTTAAACAAATTAAAGGTTTAACACTTAGGATTAAAGTTATACACTCCATCCTAAGAGAAGGATGCAAGCATAATCCTAATTCTAAAGTCCTAAAACTTTAAGAGTTTAGTCTCTGATTATTGAGATGAGAAGAGAGACTCAAGGAGACTCAAAGGAAAAAAAGCTAAGGGGAACTAATTTCAACCCTAATCATTATCATGCTTGGAAGTTCCTATGGTTTGTAAGGCTTAAGAAATATCTTCAAGGAAGCCACCAATGGAAGAAACAGATGAAAGGAGGATGAGAAAGAAGAATAAGTTACTTACTTCATTGAAGAAGATAAGTAACTTAATGAAAGAAAGTGAGAGAGATGGAACATAAGTGAATCAAATTCACTTAAAAAACCAGCAAGAAGCATATGAAAGAGATAAGAAGGAGTGAGAGGTGAAGGCAAATTCACCTCCCAAAACAACTTACCAAAACCTGAAAAGTTAGCATGGATGCATAAGGTATAAAGCATAAAGAAATAAAGTGAAATGCGATGGAATGAGATGAAATGACCAAAGTAAGAAGTGTTTATGCAATTTAAATGTCATTTAATATGATGCAAAGCCATACAATATGCATATGTGTGATCATACAAAGATGGGATGCAAAGGAAGCATGCTTTGAGGTTTGAAAACACATGAAAGTTAATGAAGTGAAATGAATGCTAAACATGGAAAATAAATGAAGAAATGATCAAGCATGGTTCTAACATGTCTTAAGATGTCTAAGATGACATATGAGTGCAAGAAATGTCATGGAAAGTTCATGTAGTGATGCATATGCAAGGTGAATGCAAGTGAACATGAGAAATTAGGGTTATATGGAAGTATGAGATGCAAATGAACAAAACAGAAGCATATGACATGATAAAAATTTGAAATCAAGTTCAAACAAACCTTAATCCCACATTAGGTCACACCCCAAAGGAGAAGATCAGAAGCCTAACCAATCAAAAGTTATGATTTTCCTATGTTTTCTAGGGTTTTTGGGTAGTTCAAAAGGAAAAATGCAAATCAATTTGAAAATGTAAGATAAATTCATGAGGAAACTGACCTATAAAATACATGCAATATGTAACACAATGCAAAAAGAATCAACTTCAAACTCTTCTTTGTTAGGCAGAAATGATTTTTCAAAGTTAGGGTTTAAAAATATGATTTTTATGACCCTTAATTCAAAGAAAATTGGCAAACTATGATCAAACCTAAATAGAAATTTGTGTGAAGAGTTTGAAAATGTTTCTAAATGCATTGGGATGTTTCATGATTTGTTTGGTGATTTTTAGAAACCTAAATGTATTTTTAATTAATTAAAAGTCTTTAATTAATTAAAAATAACATTTAAATATATTAAAAATACTTTTTTAATGCAAAAAATAAAATAAAAATTATTTTTGGAATGAGAAAAATATTTAAAGTCAGAAAGAAAAAGAAAATATTTTTGTGAGGCTTTTTGCTATTTTAAATAAATTATGAAAGAAAATGCAATAAAAAATGAAATAAAAATGATTTAAATGAGAAGTCAATTGATCCAGTGGGTGAGATTCAAAGGAAAAGGGTGGGAATTGACTGGCGCGCATCTGGATGGCTCACATTCAAACTGAGTTTTAATTAAGTTTTATATTTAATTAAACATGATTAAAAGCTAATGGCGCATCTGGACCACACGTTGCCTAACCCTAATCACCATCCAACGGCCATGCACGCATCTGGGAAACTAACCCTAATTAGGGTTCTAAACACTTTCAGGTGACCGGAGCTAGCTCCGATCATCTTCTCCGGCAAGCCAAACACCCTAACTTCTTCCCTAGGCTAAATCAAACCCTCTAACTCTCCAGAAATGATCTACTAACCTCCCTCAACAAGAATCCATCATCAAACAACATTTATCATTCATCAAAAGCAAGATTCGAAGCAAATCGTGAAAACAATCAAAACTTTCAGAAGTTCAATACATGCTCATTTCTCAACCATTTTTCGAAAATAAACATATCAGGATGATCACCTAAACATGTAGAATCATTTAGAAACTTAAATAGCAAGTTCTGGAAAATAATTTCATTAAGCTACCTGAGTTGAAGCTCTGTGTTCTTGAGCTTTCTGACCTCCCTCTTGGTTCAAATTCACCCTAATGAACTCCCTGATGATGATGAGGAGCTTAGAGAAAGCTTGTATGGCCTGGTTTGAGAGTTTTAGTTCCTCTGCACCAAGAATCGTGTTTTTGGTTTGGCTGTGTTTTAGGCTATGATGATGGGTGCTTTGTGATCCTTAGGTCATGTGGAGATGAATGGTGAAAAAAGATTGAAGTTTCAGTGGTTGTGTGATAAATTTCTAAGAGAGGAAGTTTTTGACAAATTTTGTGGATTTTGAGTGTGTGTGTTTCAGGCTTCAATGTTGTGTTCTTTTGAGTCCTTAGGGTTCACATAATGTATGCTGATTGGCCAGAGAGTTGTTGTGGCACAGGCTGATTGGTATGGGGTGATTTGCAAAAAAGTCAAGATTTGTGTACTTGAGGTATGGACCATGGCAGGTCTGGTTTCTTGAGGTGTCTGGCCTCAGTAAGTTTCATGGAGATCCATAGAATGGTTTTGATGCAGCTGGCACAAGTGGATTAGATGATCCAATGCATTTTGCAATTCTTGAGAGTTTTGGCCCTTTTGTGATTTCTTGAAGTTCAAGCCATGAAAACACTTGGTTCAATGCATAATTCTGATGTTTAGAGGCTCAATTGACATATTGTGAAGTTTTTGTGTACATTTGAAGTCATTAGAATGCTTGAACATGCCAATTTGCAAAATCCCTCTTTGACATGAAACTTGAAATTATAGGATTTTTGCCAAGTTTGAAAGGCCATATCTTGAGTTATAGGAGGAATCAAGACATGTTCTTGTACTTTTTGAAAAGGGAAAGACCTAATCTACAACTTTCATGACCAAGAATTTTTCATTTGAAGCATTTTTGGTTAAGAAAGAGGAGGTTGAAAAACTTTCCCAAAATGGAAAGTTTGCATTTCAAGTCATTTCCAAAAATGGCAAGTTTGCAAATGGCTCAAAATTCTTCAATCTTGTGAAATTCCAACCACTTCTAAGATCAAATAAAGATCATTGAACTTCAATTTGATGAAAATACCCCTTTTTTCCATTGTTGGGGGCCTCAGATGCCCATATTTTGACTTAACTGGCTCAGGAAGTTACCTAGTGAAAATATGACTTCCACAATGAATTTCTTCATCAAACTTGGTACACATGATCCTTATGACATATTATGAACATTAGAAACAAGAATGACCCAAAAATTTGGAGTTACCGCCTCTGAAACCAAAACCCTAATTTTGGTCATCTGTGTAGTGAAACCCTAGCTATGCTTCCATGCCCTTGCCAGTTCTTGTGATTTCTTGACTTCCATGAACTTTGAGGAGCATAATATGATGAGGTAACATACAATGACCCTCTTGGAAAGCTTTAAGACCTTTGAGATGGCTCAGATGGATTCTTGGATTGCTCAGATCACAAACCCTAGATGCAGATGAACTTGAACTTATGCAGTGAAGCAAATATGAAATATGAGGTGCAATGCTTATGTTAATGCAAAAATGAAAGATCACAAGCCGTGGTGTGATAAAGAGTGATGGAAATTTTGGGGTGTTTACAGCTGCCCCTATTCAAACATGAATTAGATGTGCAGGATGTGAGCGCCTGGCTTATCAGACAAACAAGATAACTTGTGGTTGAATACCAAAGACAGTCCAAAATTTGCACTCGCTGGGTAGAAGAAGAAAAAGGATATAAATTGTAAAAGGTAGTATAGTATAATTATCAAATGAAGGTGATGGAGGACGACCATCGAGGAGAGGATGACTGTTGGGGATAAAGCGGTAAGCTAAGAAATGACGGGGACGGCCGACAAGTTGGGGAAATAAAGAGACCATGACGGGGACGACCATCAGGTAAAGAAAGAAAATTCTCTAGGGATTAAAGTAAAGGCAATGATGGGGATGGCCATCGGGTTTGCAAAGTAAAGTAAACAACGATGGGGACGGCCATCGGTTTAAAGAATAAATGAAATAATGATGAGGGACGGTCATCAAAGGTGAAGGACGATCACCTAGCAGGGGACGGCTGCTCTTTATCACGACATAGGACGAATGTCGGATAGAAAAGGTCAACGATGGGGATGGCCATCGGATAAACATGATGAAGGACGATCATCAAAGAGGTGAAGGACGATCACCTAGCAGGGTACGGCTGGTCTCGGGGTTTATCACGACATAGGACGAATGTCGGATAACATGATCAACGATGGGGACGGCCATCGGATGAAATGATGAGGGACGGTCATCAAAAGGTGAAGGACAATCACCTAGCAGGGGACGGCTGCTCTTTATCACGACATAGGATGAATGTCGGATAGAAAAAGATTCTACTAATGGAGACTCCACTGGGGAAAGGATGAGGGACGGTCATCCAAAGGTGAAGGACGATCACCTGGCAGGGGACGGCTGCCAAAAATATCACGACATAGGACGAATGTAGGATAGAAGGAAGTTGTTTTGTTGGTGACTTGCTGAGGATTGGTAAACACGGACGAGTGCTTACGCTTAAGAATAAAAGGTATAAGTGTTTGACGATGTGTATAGATTAAAGATGCGGACGAGCATCCTTAAGACCATGCTACGGACGAGTATCGGTAGAAACAAACGCTGACGCGTGTTCAGAGATGATGATACGGACGAGTATCAACTGGTTACAAAGGAACACGGACGAGTGTCAGATCTATTGAGGAGTGATATATAATCAAGATACGGATGAGTATCCAAGGCTTCTGCATAAGTATGAGTGAGTATTGGTTTGTTAGTAAAGTATGAGCAAGACATGGACGAGTGTTCGACTTGCTGGGAAATGTATGACACGGACGAGTGTCAAATATGTACTATATAAACAGGCATTTGTTTTGAGAATGATATGCTTTGGCTTTCTGTAGGGATAAGATGACACGGGTGGAAGTCAAAAAGAGTGTGTATAAACAAGTATTTGTTTGTAGAAGGTGTTCTGGCAACCTTGCTAGGGAAGTATGACACAGACAAGTGTCAAAAAGAGCATGTAGGTATCTGTATTTGAGAGTGCAAAGGGGACGCTTTGGCTTTTATTTGCAGGGGATGTATTTGTATATTGCTGATGAAATACTGATAGTAATTGCAGGTGATTGGCTCGAACCTGGCTTGTGATCATGCAAATGTTTGATTTTTGCTGTAATGCTCCGTATTATACGAAATGCTATGCTTATTTGGTGAATATGATGCAAATACTATGATTATGCAAAAGAGAAACTGATCCAGGATTCGGATCCTGCTGGGATAAAGATCTTTGGCTGATCTGCTTGGAGGGATAACCCGGCTGGTGAAGAGATCATTAATGGATCTGTCCGGAGAGAGAACTCTGCTTGGAGAGGTAGATCGTTGGTAGATCTATCGATGAGGAGAACTCAGGTGGGGAGAAGGAAGCTTCAGCAACTCCGCTGGGAAAGTATGTAGGCATTGTTCTCCTGGAGAAAGAATAGAAACCCCGTGGGGAGACAGTTCCCATTAACTTTGTTGAAAATGAAAGATCTGGTACTCTGGTGGGGAATAGGAAATTCCTTGTCCTCCTTGCTGTGAAACGGTTGTCAGGTACTGCTCGGGGAGGTGATAAACTTCTGGGAAGCAGCATACTGGGGATTCAATGCCTGACATGCCCCATGCTGGGTATTGAATACCTGCAACCTGTTAAGACAAAAGAAACGCACAAGTATCCCAAGGTATCCCTTACCGGATTCCGTCATAAAAGTTAGATTTTCCTGAAAGTAATACATTTCCTGTAAATATTTATTAAAAATGGCCCATTTTCCTTGTGCGAGTATTGTATCATGAATATTGGACATTTTGCAAACGGAACGAAAATGTACAAAACAAGGTGTGACTGAAAATTCTGATTTTATTAATCTGGGTGCCCTGAATTGGAAAATACAGTCAGAGAAACAAATCCCCTGAAATGAGGGGATTTCTATAAACTGAAAAAATAAAAAGTGTTGGCAATTTTGATGACGATGTTCCAGTGAACTTCCTTTTCTATGACTTGTATGACCTTGACGTTGTTCTCATCTTGCTTTCTGAAGAAGGCTGATCCTGACCAATGTTATGTCCTTTCGAATATTGCCATGTTGTGAATGATACAGACGAATTCAGAATGCAGTTGCTCGCTTATTCCCTGATTTTGTGTGGATCGCCCTTTCGGGTTTTCAATCCACCGGGATACCCATTTTTTCCTGAGTTGTAAAATGTGGCTTTTCAACTCAGTAGGTGTACATTTTTTTCAATTTTCCCTTATTTTTGCCCGAGTCTTTTATTCTGTTTTTGACTCGCCGGAATGCCCTATTTTTGCCTGGACTTACATTCTGTTTTTATGTCCAGCGGGTCATTTTATGCGAAGTATTTTTTTAACTGCATCTAAATTCATAGGGGATAAGAAATCTTCACCATCCATAGTAGTGAGCATCAGTGTTCCACCAGAGAAAACCTTATTTACTATGAATAGACCATCGTAGTTTGGAGTCCATTTGACCATGTGGTCTGTATGAGGAGGAAGAAGTCTTTTCAGCACAAGATCTCCCACTTGGTATTCCCAGAGCCTGACTTTCTGATTGAAGGCTCTCTTCATCCTTTTCTGATATAACTGCCCATGACAGATTGCAGCTAATCTCTTTTCTTCAATCAGATTCAGTTGATTGTACCGAGACCGGACCCACTCTGCTTCGTCCAACTTTACATCCATCATCACCCGTAAGAAGGGTAACTCAACTTCAACAGGTAGGACAGCTTCAATACCGTACACAAGCTGATAAGGCGTTGCCCTAGTGGATGTTCTGATTGATGTTCGATACCCATGCAAGGCAAATGGTAGCATTTCATGCCAGTCTTTGTAAGTAACCACCATCTTCTGCACAATCTTCTTGATGTTTTTATTAGTTTCCTCAACAGCGCCATTCATCTTTGGCCTGTAAGGAGAAGAGTTGTGATGTTGGATTTTGAAGTCCCGGCACAGTTCTGCCATCATTTTGTTGTTCAAATTGGAACCATTATCAGTAATGATCCGCTCGGGAACTCCATATCGACAGATGATGTCTCTTTTCAGAAATCTGGCTACCACTTGTTTGGTGACATTTGCATACGAAGCTGCTTCAACCCATTTGGTGAAGTAATCAATGGCCACTAGGATGAATCTGTTCCCATTTGAAGCAGTCGGTTCGATCTTTCCAATCATGTAAATGCCCCACATAGAAAAGGGCCAAGGTGAAGACATCACGTTCAAAGGATTCGGAGACACATGCACTTTATCTACGTAGATCTGACACTTGTGGCATTTTTTGGCATAGGCGCAACAGTCTGCATCCATTGTGAACCAGTAGTAACCTGATCTTAATAATATCTTAGCCATTTCATGTCCTCCAACATGGGTACCGAAAGATCCTTCATGCACCTCGTGCATCAGCAAGTTTTCTTCTCTCTTGTCAACATATCTGAGGAGAACCATGTCAAAGTTTCGCTTGTATAATGAACCATCAGCATTAAGGAAGAAACTACCGGCCAACCTTCTTAATGTCTTCTTATCATTGGATGAGGCCCCAGGTGGGTATGTCTGATCCTCTAAGAAACTTTTGATGTCATGGAACCACGGCTTGTCATCATCGACAATGTCCTCAGAGAATACGTATGTTGGTCGGTCCAGTCTGGATACCGAAATCTGAGGCACGTAATTTGTAGTTTGAACGTTGATCATGGAGGAAATGGTAGCTAAAGAATCTGCAAACTGATTTTCGTCTCGAGGGATGTACTCAAGTTTGACTGTTGTGAAGAATGTCAATAATCTCCTCATATAATCACGGTATGGAATCAGATGCTCTTGGTGAGTGTACCATTTGCCGTTGGTTTGATTGATTACCAAAGTTGAATCTCCGAATACATTCAAAGTCTTGATCCTTAGGTCAATGGCTTCCTCAAGACCCATGATACAGGCTTCATATTCATCTTCATTGTTAGTGCAGGCAAAGGTGAGTTTCGTCGAGAAAGGCATATGAACTTCTTTAGGTGTAATGAGCACTGCACCAACTCCACGACCATTCATATTGACAGCCCCATCAAATATCATTGTCCACTATTCTTCTGGGTCAGGCCCTTCAGTGTGAACAAGCTCTTCATGATCTTTTGCTTTTAGGTACACGATGTCTTCATCAGGGAATTCAAATCTCATGGGCTGGTAATCATCAATGGGTTGCTCAACTAGATAGTCAGACAACACACTGCCTTTGATGGCCTTTTGAGATGTGTACTGAATGTCATACTCTGTCATAATCATTTTCCATCTGGAAACCCTTCCGGTAAGTGCTGGCTTCTCAAATATGTACTTGACAGGGTCCATCTTTAAGATCAACAAAGTAGTGTGAGTCAACATATACTGTCTTAGTCGGCGAGCAGCCCACGCTAAAGCATATCAAGTTTTCTCGAGCAGTGAATAACGTTGTTCATAGTCGGTAAACTTTTTGCTTACGTAGTATATTGCATACTCTTTTCGACCAGACTCGTCATGCTGGCCCAACACACACCCCATTGATCCTTCTAATACTGTCAGGTACATTATCAGAGGTTTTCCTTCAATCGGAGACATGAGAATTGGAGGTTCTTGCAAGTACTCCTTGATCTTGTCAAAAGCCTTTTGACAATCTTCGTTCCACCTGACCGTTTGTTCCTTTCTTAACAACTTGAACAGGGGCTCACAGGTTGCGGTGAGATGAGATATGAACCTAGATATGTAGTTCAATCTACCTAAGAACCCCCGAACTTCTTTTTCAGTCCTAGGTGCAGGCATCTCCTGAATGGCCTTGACTTTGTCGGGATCAACCTCAATTCCCTTTTCACTTACGATAAATCCCAGCAACTTACCAGAACGTACCCCGAATGTGCATTTGTTGGGGTTTAACTTCAGTTGATACTTTCTCAGACGCTTGAACAACTTCAGCAGATTTACCAGATGGTCTTCTTCAGTAAGGGACTTGGCAATCATTTCATCCACGTAGCATTCAATTTCTTTGTGGATCATATCATGGGATAACGTTACCATATCCCGTTGATAAGTCGCACCGACATTCTTCAGTCCAAATGGCATTACCTTGTAAACAAATGTGCCCCAAGGTGTGATGAAGGTTATCTTCTCCATGTTTTCGGGTGACATCTTGATCTGATTATACCCGGAAAAACCATCCATGAAAGAAAACACCAAGAACTAAGATGTGTTGTCAACCAATACATCAATGTGACGTAATGGGAAATCATCCTTCGGGCTAGCTCTGTTCAGATCCCGGTAATCCACACACATACGTACTTTGCCATCCTTCTTAGGCACTGGTACAATATTAGCGACCCACGGCGGGTAACTAGTTACAGCAAGGAAACCGGCGTCCCACTGTTTTTGTACTTCTTCTTTAATCTTCATGGCCATATCTGGGCGAGTACGGCGTAGCTTTTGCTTTACTAGAGGACAATCTTCTTTCAATGGCTGCTTGTGCATAACAATATTCGTATCTAGACCTGGCATGTTTTGATAGGACCAAGCAAAGACGTCGACATATTCTCGAAGCATATCAATAAGTTGTTCTTTTACCGAAGCTTGCAGACTGACCCCAATCTTCACTTCTTTCAAATCCTCCTCGGTACCAAGATTAACTGTTTCAACCTCTTCCTGATGAGGAGTAATCACTTTCTCTTCTTGCCTTAACAACCTGGCTAACTCTTCAGGCAACTCATAGTCTTCTTCAACCCCTTCATCGGCTTGATTAATTGGATTGTTGAAGTCATACAAGGTCATAACAGTGATGTTGTCGGTGCAATCTGGAGGATAATCTCTGCAAGGGTTGAGATTTGTTCGTTTTAGTGATCAATTTTAATCTTGTTTAGAAAAGTGTAAAATGAAGTTATTATTTTGAAAACATTGTCATTTTATTGTTTTGTACAAAAGTGAAAAATGAAAAGACAGTGAGCGAAAGAGAGAATTGTTTGCAAAAGATGTTCGATATTCATTGATATTCCATTTGCACAAAATTACAAATATGGCCCTATTACAAAATGGGTCCTAACACCTTGGGAAAGATGCAGGACTTGATGCATGCTGAAAAAAGCAGGAAATAATAATTACTCTGCAGGAGTAACCCTTATAATTTCCTGGGAAGACCAGTTAAGGACTTGGTGTCCCGGGATCCTTGGATGTATCCAGCTTTCCAGGTTGAGGTCGCTTTCCGCATCGTCTTCCACGTTGTTAACAGCATCTGGGGTGAGCATCCCCTACTGATGAACTTGGGCTCTTTAGCAGCCTCTGCTTGATCTTGTTGGAATGGTTTATAACCCAAACCAAATTTGTCCTCCTTCTTCTCCACCGGTAGCAGCTTGCCCCAGCCTTGGGCATTACCATCTTCAACAACCTTCCAGGCTTGCTGATAGGAGACAATTGAAGTACCCATCCTATCCTCTTGGGATGCAGCAAATACTTCAATCGTTGCCTCATTGACGTTCAGTGCTTCGAACCCTTGGCTCATGGTTTCATGAATTTCACCATCCATCTCAATGTATTTGTATGTAGCTAGATGGCTAACAAAGATATCCTCTTCACCACAAACGGTGATAATCTGTCCTTCCTACTCATATTTCAATTTCTGGTGAAGGGTCGACGTAATTGCGCCAGCGGCGTGAATCCATGGTCGAACCAACAAACAGATGTAGGCCGGCTGAATGTCCATCACATAGAAAGTAGTTTGAAAGACCTACAGACTGATTATCACAGGCAGCTCCACCTCTCCAAGAACAGACCTCTTGGACCCATCAAAAGCTCTGACCACCAGGTTGCTTGGTCGGAGAGCAATACCATCATACTCAAGCTTGACAAGGGCTTTCTTTGGCAATACATTGAGTGAAGACCCAATGTCAACAAGAACATGAGAGAGCACAGTCCCTTTACACTCCAAAGTGATGTGTAAAGCTTTGTTGTGGTGACGTCCTTCCGTTGTCAAGTCAGCATTGGTGAAACCTAGCCCATGGCTAGTATTAACATTGGACACCACTGTCTCAAGCTGATTCATTGTGATCTCCTCTGGCACGTAGGCAGCATGCAAGACTTTAAGTAGTGCATCCCGATGAGCTTCGGAACACAACAGCAGGGATAAGATGGAGATCTTGGAAAGGGTCTGGTGGAGCTGATCCACAACCTTGTAGTCACTTCTTTTGATTATCCTCATAAATTCATCCACATCCTGATCAATGGATGGTTTATGAGTCTCTTTTGGTGCAGGTTCTTCAGGTGCCACACTTTTCCCTTTGGCTTTGGTAGCAGCCTCTGCCTCAGTACTAGTTCTTGGAGCTTGTGACGCGAAGAGGCGTCCGCTTCGGGTGAAGCCTCCATCTCCCCCGACATTATCCACTTGTGGAGTGTGAACCGAAGAATCAAAAAGGACTCTTTCTCCGTTGCAGTAAAGGTATGAACCATAGTGCCATGGTACAACATTGTCTTTATCATATGGAATTGGCCCTGGCACCATGTTGGTGATTGGACTAACTGCAGAAGAGGTGGGAACCATTATTGTTTGTGGATCATAAAAGATGGTGAGAAGACTTCTGGCGGATGTTGGTGGTGATGGATTGAAGCTTGGTTGTTGCTAAAACTGTTGTTGAGATTGTTATTGATAATTGTTAGAAACAGGGACCGTTGTAGGGTCATAATAGATGGTGACTGTGGAGACGTTGTTGTTGGTGGTTGCAGTAGTTGTAGAAGTAGATGCAATGGAACTGTTGTTTGTTGAAGTGATGGAAGAAGTGATTGTTGATTTTGTAGACGAGTCTGTAGGAACAATTGTCTTTGCAGTTGTAGGAGAATCATTTGTCGTTGAAAAAGGAGTTGATGGTGTTGTAGAAGCTGTTGTGGTTATTTGCAGAATACCTTCTTTGATCAGGCCATTGATGCCATTCCTCAAGCTTGCACACCTGTTCTAAGAAACCTTGCAAGATTCACAATAGGCCTCACAACCGGGAAATAATTGGCATTTCAAAAGCTGAGATTTAACCTCTGCCAGAGGTGTCTGAATACTTGCAGTATCTTCAATCAAACTCATGGGTGAGTCTTCCTCTATTGCATTTATCCTTGGCCCACTATGGCTGGGCATAGGATTCTTCGTGACATTAGGAGGTGGTGCAAAATTCAAGGCCTTTGAATCTACCAGATCTTGGACCTTCATATGCAGAGCCTTGCACTTTTCTGTGGAGTGACCAGGTGCATTAGAATGAAAAGCACACCTGGCGTTGACATCGTAATTTCTCGGAAGGTTCTGAGGATCCGGTGGAGCCAATGTCCTTAACTCGACAAGATTAAGCTTTAGGAGTTGTGGCAGCAATGTGGCATATGGCATTGGTATAGGGTCCATCACCCTGTTGATCTGAGATGGCCACTGCTGAAAAGGGCGTTGTTGTTGGTTATTGTTATTGTTGTTGTAGGATCTTTGTTGAGGAAACTGTGGCTGTTGAGGAAAGTGTTGTGGTTGTTGGGTGTATTGAGGAGGTGGAGTAGGAATAGTGATGGCGGCAACTGATCTTGGAAAATATTGGGTTCTCCCTCTTCCCACATGTACATAATTTGTTTCACCGAATCTGCGGGGCCCTACAAATGCCTTTCTTGCACTGCTTGAACTGGCGCTATTGACAGAAATCTTTCCCATTTTCAACAAGCTCTCAATTCTTTCCCCAGCTATAACCACGTCTGCAAAGCTGGTGGAAGAAAATGCAGCCAACCCGTCAATATAGGTCCCCTGGAGGGTGTTCATGAACATATCTTCCATTTCCCTTTCTGACATCAGGGGTTGAACGGCAGCAGCTAATTGCCTCCATCTTTGGGCGTACACTCTAAAGATTTCTCGAGAAGACTGTGACATTCCCATCAGAAGGGTTCTATTTGGAGCCATGTCCAGATTATACTGATATTGACGAATGAAGGCTTCGGCCATGTCTTTCCAATTCCTAATTGTGGCCCTAGTCAAGTGAGAGTACCATTCCCAGGATGCCCCTGTCAAGCTATCCTCAAAGTAAAACATCCACAGTTTCTAATCCATGGTGTAGGCTTTCAATATCCCCAAGAAAGACTGAAGATGGGTACGTGGGCAGGATGTGCCATTGTATCTTTCAAAACAGGGAGGTTTGAACTTATGAGGAATTCTAACCCCTTCCACTAATCCCATATCCATGACATCAAAACCCAGAGAGTTTTAGGATTTAAGAGACCTTAGCTTTTTTGCTATCTCTTCCAACCGACGATCATAGACTTCGTCTCCAGCCCCAAACATAGTAAATTGTTCTTCCTGAGGGTCCTCCTGCAAGGCCCTCCCTCCAGTGTTGCCTTGAGTGTTCCTTATAGCATTAATGTCTGGATTAAGATGAGGTCCAAACTCTAGGGGATCAGTACGAGGCTGTACGTTATCGTTGTTGCTGGTACCCCCTGTACCTGGGTGGTTTTCCTCGGGAGTTTGCCACTCGACTAACTCTCTCAGTCTCTCCTGGCTCTGAGCTAAACCAGTCATCACTGCCATAAATTGATTCATTGGGGCCCTCATCTCAGTCCTTTTATTGGCCATTTGGGTCCTCACATCGGTTAAATCCTATTGAACCTGATCCATTTGTAATCCCGGAAGGTTGTTTCTTGTCGGATACCGGTGCACTCTATTGACGGGGATCACTCTTCTACGAGCAATGTTTCCTGAAATCACAACAAAGTGAGAAACAACAAAAACAAAAACCTACAAAACAAAGAAATGATGTTAGTATGCAATGCAGGATTCCTATTTGTCTTCCAAGGGTATCCGGTTTGGTTCTTTGGTTTTGACCTTCCAGACCTCGAGGAAATGATGATGTTGCAGAGAGATAAAGCCCATGAAATAATACAAACCATATATTACAAAAATGTGAAGATACATAGTTTGATTACAACAAAATCCCCATGATGGGTCAAAATACAACAACAAAAATACAAACAAAATGAAGTACAAATACAAGGAAATCAAACATCCAATCCAAAGTCATCCTCCCTGACCTCCTTCAGGAGAGCCTAAGTCACTGGGCCAACTGGGTGCTCTGTGATGGTCCTGATAAGAAGGTTCCTGGTGGCAATGGCACTGGTCAACTTCTTATGCTTATCCTGGTCCTTTGACCTTTTCAACCCCGCCCGGAGTTTCAACTCAGAGATCTCCTCGTGTGCTGCTAACAAGGCTACCCGATTCTGCTTCTCACTAGCCTCCAGCTGCTCTATCTTAGCTTGGGTTCTCTGATCTTCCTGTGCACGAGCCTCAGTGATCCTGATCCACCTAGCCTGACTCTCCTCTAAGTAATGCTCAGCTCTGGCCTTCTGAGTCTTAGCTTCCTTGCAAGCATTCTTCAACACTAACTCTCCTGCTCTAGCCTTTCTGATGTAGTCATCTGTCCTTTCAATCTTTGTCAAGTGCTCAATCCGGAGCTTCTCTGACCTTTCATTATCCAAACGGCTGTCATTCCTCTCGCAGAGGGTCTTCTTCAAAGCTTCATAGAGCTAAGTATTCCTTTCCTTCAATTTCTCAAACTCCTCTAAGCTGACAGTAGCTGCAGGCTCCACTGCCGATGGTCCAGGTACATCCTCTAAGGTTAATGGCATATGGGTGATCTGTCCCCTGACATGAGACCAGTCAAGATACTGAGTTGAGGCTATGTGGTTGCACTTGCCAAGAATAGCAGTCCCCTTAGTCTGAATATTGTCCCAAGCCCAGGCTGCCTGTCTGACAATGGCAAGGTTGTGCTGAATGTCACAATAGAGGGTCTCTGTCAAATCTTTCCCTCTTGGTGGATGCACCAAGGCATACCCTAATTTCCTTTTGAAAAGAAAAGGATTGTAGTTGATGCAACCATTCACTCCAATCAGGGGTACATTGGGATACTGCCCACAGCTGGTGATGATATCTTTGCCCTTGGTGCTCTGAGTGCACCATCTGATGTCTTCTGATGTAAGGGCAATCATTCTTTTAGCCCATTTCCTTGCATGATGAGGATTCAAGAAGGTATCTTATTTCGGCAAGTGCCTTAACAACCAATAGTTGAAGAGGGGTGCACAGCATCTGACCAATCTTCCCCTTTACTTCTCATTCCTTTGATGCACTGAGTAGTAAAAGTCTCCAAGCAAGGTAGGGACTGGATTCCTCAATAGGAAGAGATGAATAGCACTCTTGCTTACAAACTTTGGTTCGTCTACAAACAAGATGACTCCATATATGTTGAGGGCCAGAAGAGCACAAACAGTGTCCCACTTCCCTGCTGCAACATGCAGGGTGGCCTGGGTAACCAAGAAATCCAAATGAAGACCTGGGATTCCAGCCTTAGTGGTCATGCTCTGGTCAATGAGGGTGGGATCCAAGTTTAAAGCCTTAGCTACATCTTCATTCTTAGGAGCAACCATCTCAGGGTTGAAGGGAATCCCTCTCTTGATAGGAACACCCAACAACATGGAGAACTCTTCCATCAATGGTCCCAACTGAAAATCTGGGAAAGTGAAACATCTGAAAGGAGGATCATAGAACTGTAGACATGTGTGAATCATGCTCCTCTGGGATGCATCCAAATCCATGATCATGTCCATAATGCCACCATAATGTTCCCTGAATAAAGGGACATGATCAGGAGTGATGAGTGCCTGCATCTGCCTGATGCCTGTCAAAGTGGGCTCAAAGAAATGGTATGTGATGTTGCTTTTCTTGGAAGTGTCCATGCTGACAATGGATACTAGTGAAGAAGACTGAGGAGAAGCACTGATGAAGGTAACTGCTGAAAACTGATGAAGATAACTGGAGAAGGTACTGAAGTAGAGTCTCTGATGAAGACAACTGATGAAGACAACTGATCAAGGGAACTGAAAAGAATCTCTAGTGAAGATAGCTAGTGCAGATAGCTGAAGGAATCTGAGCAATAGAACAGGTCAAAACCAAACCAAAGATAAGATGTGGATACCCTGTAAAACAAATAGACAAATGTTAAATGATGCAAAATTATGTATGCAGAATGATATGCAAAGGGTTTGTGATCAAATGTTGGATCTGTTATCTTCCTAGATAGGGTCCATGTGTGTTCATAAGTCCGGATGAAGGCTTAGAAAACCAGTAACCAGGTGGGAGACTTAATTAAAGAGCCACAAATCCAGGGTTTCACAAGAACAGCCCAAAATGATAAAGCCTTAAAACAATATTAGTAACAAGGGTATGATGAGGCCAAGGGTTCCTGAAAACCTGTAAGCATCCCAACCCCCTCACATGTATTGTTCTAGAACAAGGATCCTCAGACTTGGATCAGTTATGAGAAGTGTAAACACTTCTAACCCGGAGGTACAGTGTTTACAATAATCATAAAGGATCCTCCTCTAATTCACCTCAGATGCTGAAGGTCATAAAAGGTCATCCAGACTTAGTAGGCTTCCCAGATAGCCCTAGTACTACAGTAAATCCGTAGCACAGAGTTCTAAAGAAGAAACTCATGTATGAACCGTGTTTCATATTCCCGCACCAGACCGAAATGGAATGGGAAAGAATATGAAGCCACTCTATCCTATGTGTCACTTAGGTCCCTGGTATGGAACCTTAATCACTCAAAATCCCTCCCACCAATGGAAACAACAGATCTAGCACAAATGATATGATGATAACAGTATGAAATGCATATAAACAGTAAATGAAAGCAATAAATAAAGTTGTACAGAAATAAATAAATAAATAAATAAAGCAATAAACAATAAGTACAAGTAGCACATAACACCCCCGTAAACACAAAATAAACAAGCGCTAGGAGAAACCCACAAAAAGAACCAGAAGCCCTGGTTGCAAGATAAGCTTCCCCGGCATAGTCGCAAGGCCGTCGCTCCCAAAGATTTGCATCCCGATGCAGAAGCGAACGGTCGGCGAAAAGAGAAAATGAAGGTGAACTGAATAGAGTCGCCAGCTAGGCATTTTTATCCCGAAGGAAAGGTAATGCTGCATAAACCTATGAAGAGATGGATAAGACGGTTGCAAACCAGAGAAACTGATAAAGGGGGTTAGTTACAACCTAGGAAGGTATTATCACCCATATTGTCTGTCGTACTCGACGGGATCCACTCTTACAAGATTGTGTTTAAAAGGGGTAAGTGTATGTGCTATCTGTGAGTATGAGCTGGAAAAGAATATACAGGTGTCTGTGCAAAAGGGTGAATTCTCAAGAACTGAGGCTTTTAAAGAATGCTGAAAGAGGGGGGACGACAAAGAGACTTTTGTTCGATAACTGTTAAGTTATGCCTACGTATCCTCTCGTGCAATGAGGAAGTCAGAACACCGTAGTTCGACTCAAAGAGACTGAAAGATAAATTGACTGTGAATTGCTTACTTGTCTATGCTCAAGTGTATGACTCGTCTGGCTCGAGTGCTAACTGTCTTGCATTAGACGGAAGAAGCAAGTTCCCGTTTATGAATGAGTGTGATGAGAAAAGAATCCTGAAGGATACGATTATTGTTTGTTTTTGTGTTTTCCGTTTTGGTTATTGTTTTGGGTGTTTTGCATAAGTTAATGAGCTTAAGCCTAAATCAAGGGCTTGTAAACTCATTATATCCTCCTTGATTAGGGATAATGAGCCCACTTAAGTATGAGATAAGCATCTCAACTTAATTGCCATGATGATGTAGGATTAAGATTATTAACCCACTTATGATTATTTAGATGTTTTTGGGTTTTTTTTAGTGTTAAGTAATGAGTTTAATCTCTAATCACAGATTAGTGGACTCATTACACCATCCTAATAGAAGGATAATAGATGAGAACACTTAAGCTGAGGAAGATACCTCAACTTAATCCATGGTTAGGGATTAAATTCATTATATAACAAAGCCTTTATTAAGTGGATTTTAATTAAAGGATGGGATTAAGAAGTGGATTTTATGGTTTGTAAGATAACTTGAGGGGGACTTGTCCATTAAACACTAGGGTTAGTCCTTCTTAACCATAAGGAAGAATTAGAACCCTAATGTAAGTCCCAGGTTACAAGATAAAGTCTTGATGATTATTAAGATGATTTTATTAAGAGGTTTAAACAAATTAAGGGTTTAACACTTAGGATTAAAGTTATACACTCCATCCTAAGAGAAGGATGCAGGCATAATCCTAATTCCAAAGTCCTAAAACTTTAAGAGTTTAGTCTCTGATTATTGAGATGAGATGAGAGACTCAAGGAGACTCAAAGGAAAAAAAGCTAAGGGGAACTAATTACAACCCTAATCATTATCATGCTTGGAAGTTCCTATGGTTTGTAAGGCTTAAGAAAGATCTTCAAGAAAGCCACCAATGGAAGAAACAGATGAAAGGAGGATGAGAAAGAAGAATAAGTTACTTACTTCATTGAAGAAGATAAGTAACTTAAAGAAAGAAAGTGAGAGAGATGGAACATAAGTGAATCAAATTCACTTCAAAAACCAGCAAGATGCATATGAAAGAGATAAGAAGGAGTGAGAGGTGAAGGCAAATTCACCTCCCAAAACAACTTACCAAAACCTGAAATGTTAGCATGGATGCATAAGGTATAAAGCATAAAGAAATGAAGTGAAATGAGATAGAATGAGATGAAATGACCAAAGTCAGAAGTGTTTATGCAATGTAAATGTCATGTAAGATGATGCAAATCCATACAATATGCATATGTGTGATCATACAAAGATGGGATGCAATGGAAACATGCTTTGAGGTTTGAAAACACATGAAAGTTAATGAAGTGAAATGAATGCTAAACATGGAAAATGAATAAAGAAATGATCAAGCATGGTTCTAACATGTCTTAAGATGTCTAAGATGATATATGAGTGAAAGAAATGTCATGGCAAGTTCATGTATTGATGCATATGCAAGGTGAATGCAAGTGAACATGAGAAATTAGGGTTATATGGAAGTATGAGATGAAAATGAACAAAACAGAAGCATATGACATGATAAAAATTTGCAATAAAGTTCAAACAAACCCTAATCCCACATTAGGTCACACCCCAAAGGAGAAGTTCAGAAGCCTAACCAATCAAAAGTTATGATTTTCCTAAGTTTTCTAGGGTTTTTGGGTGGTTCAAACGGAAAAATGCAAATCAATTTGAAAATGCAAGATAAATTCTTGAGGAAACTGACCTATAAAATACATGCAATATGCAACACAATGCAAAAAAGAATCAACTTCAAACTCTTCCTTGTTAGGCAGAAATGATTTTTCAAAGTTAGGGTTTAAAAATATGATTTTTATGACCCTTAATTCAAAGAAAATTGGCAAACTATGATCAAACCTAAAAATAAATTTGTGTGAAGAGTTTGAAAATGTTTCTAAATGCATTAGGATGTTTCATGATTTGTTTGGTGATTTTTAGAAACCTAAATGTATTTTTAATTAATTAAAAGATTTTAATTAATTAAAAATAACATTTAAATATATTAAAAATACTTTTTTAATGCAAAAATTAAAATAAAAATCATTTTTGGAATAAGAAAAATATTTAAAGTCAGAAAGCAAAAGAAAATATTTTTGTGAGGCTTTTTGCTATTTTAAATAAATTATGAAAGAAAATGCAATAAAAAATGAAATAAAAATGATTTAAATGAGAAGTCAATTGATCCAGTGGGTGAGATTCAAAGGAAAAGGGTGGGAATTGACTGGCGCGCATCTGGATGGCTCACATTCAAACTGAGTTTTAATTAAGTTTTATATTTAATTAAACATGATTAAAAGCTAATGGCGCATCTGGACCACACGTTGCCTAACCCTAATCACCATCCAACGGCCATGCACGCATCTGGGAAACTAACCCTAATTAGGGTTCTAAACACTTTCAGGTGACCGGAGCTAGCTCCGATCATCTTCTCCGGCAAGCCAAACACCCTAACTTCTTCCCTAGGCTAAATCAAACCCTCTAACTCTCCAGAAATGATCTACTAACCTCCCTCAACAAGAATCCATCATCAAACAACATTTATCATTCATCAAAAGCAAGATTCGAAGCAAATCGTGAAAACAATCAAAACTTTCAGAAGTTCAATACATGCTCATTTCTCAACCATTTTTCGAAAATAAACATATCAGGATGATCACCTAAACATGTAGAATCATTTAGAAACTTAAATAGCAAGTTCTGGAAAATAATTTCATCAAGCTACCTGAGTTGAAGCTCTGTGTTCTTGAGCTTTCTGACCTCCCTCTTGGTTCAAATTCACCCTAATGAACTCCCTGATGATGATGAGGAGCTTAGAGAAAGCTTGTATGGCCTAGTTTGAGAGTTTTAGTTCCTCTGCACCAAGAATCGTGTTTTTGGTTTGGCTGTGTTTTAGGCTATGATGATGGGTGCTTTGTGATCCTTAGGTCATGTGGAGATGAATGGTGAAAAAAGATTGAAGTTTCAGTGGTTGTGTGATAAATTTCTAAGAGAGGAAGTTTTTGACAAATTTTGTGGATTCTGAGTGTGTGTGTGTGTGTGTGTGTGTGTTCCAGGCTTCAATGTTGTGTTCTTTTGAGTCCTTAGGGTTCACATAATGTATGTTGATTGGCTAGAGAGTTGTTGTGGCACAGTCTGATTGGTATGGGGTGATTTGCAAAAAAGTCAAGATTTGTGTACTTGAGGTATGGGCCATGGCAGGTCTGGTTTCTTGGGGTGTCTGGCCTCAGCAAGTTTCATGGAGAGCCATAGAATGGTTTTGATGCAGCTGGCACAAGTGGATGGGAGGATCCAATGCATTTTGCAATTCTTGAGAGTTTTAGCCCTTTTGTGATTTCTTGAAGTTCAAGCCATGAAAACACTTGGTTCAATGCACAATTCTGATGTTTAGAGGCTCAATTGACATATTGTGAAGTTTTTGTGTACATTTGAAGTCATTAGAATGCTTGAACATGCCAATTTGCAAAATCCCTCTTTGACATGAAACTTGAAATTATAGGATTTTTGCCAACTTTAAAATGCCATATCTTGAGTTCTAGGATTAATCAAGACATGTTCTTGTACTTTTTGAAAAGGTAAATACCTAATCTACAACTTTCATGACCAAGAATTTTTCATTTGAAGCATTTTTGGTTAAGAAAGAGGAGGTTGAAAAACTTTCCCAAAATGGAAAGTTTGCATTTCAAGTCATTTCCAAAAATGGCAAGTTTGCAATTGGCTCAAAATTCTTCAATCTTGTGAACTTCCAACCACTTCTAAGATCAAATAAAGATCATTGAACTTCAATTTGATGAAAATACCCCTTTGCCTCCATTGCTGGGGGCCTCAGATGCCCTGATTTTGACTTAACTTGCTCAGGAAGTTACCCAGTGAACAAATGACTTCCACAATGAATTTCTTCATCAAACTTGGTACATATGATCCTTATGACATATTATGAACATTAGAAACAATAATGGCCCAAAAATTTTGAGTTAAGTCCTCTAACACCAAAACCCTAATTTGGTCATCTGTGTAGTGAAACCCTAGCTCTGCTTCCATGCCCTTTCATGTTCTTGTGATTTCTTGACTTCCATGAACTTTAAGGAGCATAATATGACGAGGGAACATACATGGACCCTCTTGGAAAGATTTAAGACCTTTGAGATGGCTCAGATGGATTCTTGGATTGCTCAGATCACAAACCCTAGATGCAGATGAACTTGAACTTATGCAGTGAAGCAAATATGCAATATGAGGTGCAATGCTTATGTTAATGCAAAAATGAAAGATCACAAGCCATGGTGTGATAAAGAGTGAGAGAAAATTTGGGTTGTTTACATACGGGAACTAGATCCTTAAATAGAGATCGAAATCGGTACTGCATGCACAGAGTCAAGTAGAGTCTCGTTGCATAATGATTTGTTGTTTTGTATGATGTTGATGATGTGTATTATATTGTTGTGTATATGATGTGGTGGTATAGTTGTTGTTGAGAAATTATTCTTTATTTCTGATACTTGCTAATACTTATTATATTACTCTTTGTGATGTAATTATCTCACCTCTTTTGTTTGAATGTTACCTTTGTGTTGGTAACGTGCAGGTGAGCAGGATAAGTCGAGTGGTGGTCCGTGAAGTCCGTGTACTTCACGCCGTTAGGATGTCGGCTATGATACATAGCTTTGGGAATTGGGACGATCTTGTTTCGTTTATTTCATTTAAGAAAATATTTTGTAATGGTTTAAAGACTTAGAATTTCTTTTATAACATTTCCTGCTGCATGTTGAACAGTTTATTTTTGAAAACATATCATCGAGCCAAGTGTGATTTTGAGCTGAATTGTGGAACTCAAATACTTTTATTGAAAGTTATACTCTGATTTTTATAAACTTTTCGTGGGATAAATTTGGGTGTTACAGCGTGGACTTCATATAGACGATGGTATTTTCCGCGTTCGTGATCAAAGTTAAAGCACGCTTCAAGAGGTAATTCGGAATCCTTATTTTGCGTATGATTTGTGATTAATGGTTTAATCAAGATCCGTTCATTTGGATTGTTCCGTTAAGAGGTTAAAATTTTGAAAAACCCCTCTTAAATCCTAACAGCTCTTCACCTCGGGCATCATGCTGCTCGACATAGATAATGTGCAAGGCCCGCGAGGTAACATGCTTTATCATATACCACATGTCCTTGAAATTTCAGACCGAGTTAGCATAAGTTTTAAACAGCATCCTCGATTGCTTAAACAAGACCTAACTATGTTGCCCGTTGACACTCGGTCGCTGCAATGGAAAACACCGAAGAAAAGGGGCAAAGTACATCCAACTTCAAGGTAATGGCACACCAGTTCGAACGCCCGAACGAATGAGATTGCATTGGGGTGCAACTGGGAGGGGGCCAAATCGACCCCTCTTAAGATGCCCGTCTAGAAACTAGTGAACGAAAGAGGGAGCCCAGCCTCTCTAAAAACAAATTCGTACTTTAGATGTTGAAGATGAAGTCGATGATGACTCTTCAAATGTTCTCAAACTTATTTCTTCATCTTTTAAAAATATGATTAATTTGTCAAGTTTCTAAATGATCTCTTTATTCTTGTATTTTTCTTGAAACTCAACAAAAACAACTCTATCTTTCTAATCAATGATTGGATCATATTATTTGCCTCAATTCTTGAACTTTAAATATTTATTAGATATTAATTTTTAACAAAACCCCCGATAATTACAATGTTTGAGCACCATCAATGAAGATGACCTTCATATTAATTTGGTGTTTCATCTTCCTAGATATGTATGTTCATTATCTCTTGCTCAATCTTATGAGAAACCCCATATATCACCTCAAAAGTGTCTCATACTTCCTTGGCGGTATTACATTTAAGAACTTAAAACTGCACAATAGTTCTTAAAGCATTTATCATCAATATATTAATTAACTTTAAAATCAAGTTTTATTTTTCTCTTGTCTTCTTTGATCCAAAGAAAATTGAATTTATTTACTACTTGGTTATCAACACAATAAGTAGGAATAAACTTACCATTAAATATAATGTCCTATAATTCAAAGTTATGAGCTTCCATGAATACTTTTATTCTAACTTTCCATATGTTAAGCCTTTTCACCTTAAAAGCCTTTTCACCTAACCTATTATTGTCCCAAAAATATTCTTATTGAGAGTTTCGGCTATATTAGATGCGAGTTTTTAATTATTATACCCATAATCCTTCTTACAAACACACAAGAGTTATACAACAACTATTCTCCAAGCAAAACACAAGAATTTTGTATCATGATAATGTTGGAACCAAACACAAATTTTACATTATGATAAGATCAAGAATAAAATGAAGATTTTAAATGATAATCTCACGAACCAAATGAGAGTTTTTACATTGGTCGGAGCTGTAACACCCTAAATAATCTCCCATGTCATATAAATAAAATCAGAGTAAAATAAAATATCAAACATTTAGGATGCTACTTTCATCAAACACATGCTCATATACTTGATATGCAACAAACATCCCTGGCATTCATCGGTCTTATTACCTACTGTAACACCGCAATTCTACTAATTAATTATTAACGAAATCAGGGTATAAAACTTTAATTAAACAAATTGAGAAGATACATTTCAACTTTTAAAACATCATTCAACACTTGATAAGTATTTAAAACAACTACTTTATTACTACGCAGCGGATTCATCAAAAACAACATAAATTGTATTCAACATCAAAACAACTAAAAAACAACAATTTATTGATAACCAACTTAAAATTCAGCAACTATGACAATTGTTAACATCAACATAAAACAAGTGGTATCCCCTCGAGTGCTACGTATCAGAGCGACAACACCAATGTCGCTCCCACTAAAAGACACCGGGGTCAGATAGGGTACAGACACGAACGGTCGGCGAACGAGAACAAGAAGATGAACTGAAAAGAGTTGCCAGCTAGGCATTTTTATCCCGAAGGAAAGGTAATGCTGCATAAACCTGGGAGGATATGGATAAGACGGTCGCGAACCAGAGAAACTGAGAAAGGGGGTTGGTTACAACCTGGGAAGGTATTAGCACCCAGATTGTCCGTCGTACTCGAGGGGATCCACGCTTGAAAGTTTGTGTTTAAGGGGGTAGTGTCAGTGCTATCTGTGTGCAAAAGCTGGAAAAGAATATACAGGTGTCAGTGCAAAAGGTGAAGTGAAAATGCTCAAGAACTGAGGCTTAAAGAATAAGACTGGAAGGGGGGGAAGAGACAGAGACTTTTGTTCGATAACAGTTAAGTTATGCCTGCGTATCCTCTCGTGCAATGAGGAAGTCAGAACACCGTAGTTCGACTCAAAGAGACTGAAAGATAAATTCACTGATGAACTGCTTGCTTGTCTATGCTCAAGTGTATGACCTGTCTGGCTCAGGTGCTAACTGTCTTGCATTAGACGGAAGAAGCGAGTTCTTGTTTGTGAGCAAATGAGGTGAGTAAAGAATCCCGGAGGAGACGATTATTGTTTGTTTTTTATGTTTTCAATCTTTTATTGCTTTTTTGTGTTTGTCATAAGTTAATGAGCTTAAGCCTAAACCAAGGGTTAGTAAACTCATCACATCCTCCCTCTGATTAGGGGTAATGGGAATACCTTAAGTATGAAGTAAGCACCTCACACTTAATCACCATGATGTAGGATTAAGATCATTAACCTACTTGTGATTATTTAGATGTTTTTGGTGTTTTTGTTTAGTGTTTAAGTAATTAGTTTAAGCTATAATCAAAGATTTAATGGACCCATTACACCATCCTAATAGAAGGATGATAGATGAGAGCATTTAAGCTGAGGAAGATACCTCAACTTAATCCATGATTAGGGATTAACCTCATGACAAAACAAAGCCTTTATTAAAGTGGATTTTAGTTAATGGTAAGGTTAAGAAATGAATTTTATGGTTTGTAAGACAACTTGAGGGGGACTTGTCCATTAACACTAGGGTTAGTCCTAATGCAAGGCCCAAGTTACAAGCTATTGTCTTAGTGATTATTAAGGTGGATTTATTAAGAGATTTAAACACATTAAGGGTTTAACACTTAGGATTAAAGTTATACACTCCATCCTAAGAGAAGGATGCAGGCATAATCTTAATCACAAAGCCTTGAAACCTTAAAGGTTTAGTCTCTGATTATGAGATGAGAAGGGAGACACAAAAGAAGACACAAAGGTAAAACTAATGGGGGACTAATCAAAACCCTAATTATTATCATGCTTGGGTGTTCCTAGAGTTCATGAGGCTTGCAAGAGATCTTCAAGAAAAGCCACCAAGGAAGAAGCAGATGAAAGAAGGAGAAGCAGAAGAAACAAGTTAACTTACTTCACTTAAGAAGATAAGTTACTTGAAGAAATAAAGTGAATGGAGAACATGAATGAGCAAGCTCACTCTAAAGCAAAAGAAAAATGAAGCAAGGATGCATAAAAGAGAATGAGAAGAGAAATGAGAAGTGATAAGTGAAGGCAAATTCACTTCTCAAAGCACTTACCACCTGAAAAGTTAGCATAAAGGAATGAATGAAATGAAAATCAGATGTATGCAAGGATGCAAACCAAAACCAGAAGCATATTAATGATGTAAATGATGCTAAGAGATGATGCAAATGTATGTCAAGTGCAATGGATGATCATACAAAGGATGAAAATGCAAATGAAGCATGTAGGATGCATGAAAACACATGAAGGTTCATGGAATGTAATGAATGCATAACATTGAAAATGGATGAAGAAATGATCAAGCATGGTTCTAATGTGTCCTAGGATGTCTTATATGTTATGTAGATGCAAGGAATGTCATGGCAAGTTCTTGTATGAATGCTTATGCAAGATGTATGCAAATGAAGATGAGAAATTAGGGTTTTCATGCAACATGAGATGCAAAAGTCAAAAACAGAAGCAAATTACAAGATAAAAAATTGAAAATGTATTCAAAGGAACCCTAACCCCATATGATATCACACCCCAAAGGAGGAGACCTAACTCTTAACCTAATGAAAGTTGTGATTTTCCTAAGTTATCTAGGGTTTTAAGGTACCTAAAGGGAAAAAATGCAAATCAAATCAACAATGAAAGATAAATTTGAGACAAAATTATGCTAGATACTACATGTCAAGTGAAGAACAATGCAAAAAATATCAATGTCATACCATCCATGGTTAGGCAGAAAAGAATTCTTGAATTTAGGGTTCAAAAATAAGAATTTTATGAACCCTGAATTAAAGAAAATTGTCAAAGATTGTTCAAAACCAAAAAGAAATTTGTATGGATGGTATGACAATGTTTCTAAATGTCCTAAGATGCAATGTGAATTTTTTTTGGGATTTTTAGAAACCTAAATGATATTTTAATTAATTAATTTCCATTAATTAATTAAAATAAACATTTAAATGTTTTAAAAATAATTTTTTAATGCAAAAAATAAAAATAAAAATATTTTTGGGTGAATAAAAATATTTGAATGCAAAATGCAGAAGAAAAATATTTTTTAGGATTTTCTAGGTATTTAAAATAAAATGTGCAAAATAAATGAGAAATTATGAAATAAAAATTAAATAAAGGGAAAGGTATGCTGATCCAAGGGTTTGTATTGAAACTGAGGATTTTAGGGTTGACCTGGCGCGCTATCCAACGGATGAAATTCAAACTCAGCTAAACTTAATTAATAAATTAATCCAGTTTTATAATTAATGACCTAATCTACACCATCCATCACACGCGAGAAAAAGAGATCCAATGGCCCTCATTTAAAACTAGCCCTTACCCTAATTAGACACGTAATGACTTTCAGGCCACCGGAGAAGAGCTCCGGTCGTCTTCTCCGGCAGCCTCCTCCCCTGAAAATCTCAAAACCTCACCCCTAGGTTATTTCTGGAGCTCTAAAGCTCCAGATCAACTCCCCTCATCTCCCTGAACTCAAATCCACTCTCAAAACAAATTTATTATAGCTCAATCTCAAGATTCGAAGAGAAAATCAAAAATGGCAAAACTTTCAGAACATGCATACAGTCTCATTTCTCAACCATTCTCAAAAATAAACACATCATGGTAATAAGCAGAGCATGAAGATCATTCTAAGAACTCAAAAAAGCCTTTCTGGAAAAAAGTTTGAAGAAGTTACCTGAGCTTGAGCTTTCTCAAACTGAGCTTTCTGGCCACCTCTCTTGTGCAAAATGACTCCCCTTGACCTACTGATGAAGCTTTGATACTTAGAAGGAATTTCTTTTGGCTGGTTAGTGAGATTACACTTCAACTGGCCAAGAATCGTGTTTTGGCTATGGGGTGTTTTTGGCTGTTTTAATGGTTGCTTTATGTTCAGTGGATGATTTTGAGATGAATGGTGGAATTGGTTTGAAGATTGAGTGAGTATTCAGTGAGTTTCGAAGGAATTTGCAAGAGGGATGATTTTGTGGAATGCTGAGTTCTTGGAGGTTTCAGCTTGTGTGTCTTATGAAAAATGATCCTTGAGGCATGCTTGTAGAGTTCTGGTTGGACAGAGAGTGGGTGGTGGCTGCAGCTGATTGGTATGGGCTTCTTGCCAAAAAGTCAAAAGTTTTGTACTTGAGGTATGGGCAATGGTGCAGCTGGCTTCTTGGCTTGTCCATGCGCAGTATGGATCAAGGAGGTCCATGGAATTAGTCTTGAGGCAATTCAGCAAGTGGAAACAAAGTTATGTGTCATTTTGCAATTTCATGAAGTTTTGGCCCCTTTGAGATTTCTTCATGGGCAAGGCATGAAATCTTGATATTCTTTGGGCAATTCTGAGTTTTAGACAATGCATAATGTTTGTATGATTATTAGAAGTGTGTTTGAAGTCACAAAATGAAGTGGCAAGAGGTTTTGCAAAAAATCCCTCTTTGGTGCATTCTTGAAAATTATGTGATTTTTGCCAACTTTGACAAGCCATAACTTGAGTCCCATAATGAATTAGGATTTGTTCTTGTACTTTTTGAAAAGGGAATGATCCAATCTACAACTTCCATGACCAACAATTTTTCATTTGGAGCATTTTTGGTTGAGAAAGAGGAGGTTGAAATACTTTCCCAAAATGGAAAGTTTACATTACAAGTCATTTCCATTTTTGGCAACTTTTGGTTTAGCCCACTTTTCTTCAATTTTGTGAACTTCCAAGCACTTCAATGATCAAATAAAGATCATATAACTTCAATTTGATGAAAAAAATCCCCTTTGGTTTCATTGATGGGGGCCTCAGATGCCCTGATTTTGCTCTGACTTGCTCAAGACGTTACCCAATGATCAGATGACTTCCACAATGAATTTCTTCATCAAACTTGGTACACATGATCTTTATAACATATTGAGACCCTTAGAAACAAGAGTGACCAAAAAATTTGGAATTATGGCCTCTGAAACCAAAACCCTAATTTCAGGTCATTTCTGCAGTGAAACCCTAGCTCTACTTCCATGTTTTCCAAGTTCTTGTGATTTTCTGACTCCCTTGATCTTTGGAGGATATAAAATGATGATTGGACATACATGGACCCTCTTGAAATGATTGGAGACCTTTGTGTCGCTCCCGGGATTTTCATCCTAGTACAAACACGAGAGTGACGCGGAAAGGGTATAGTCGCCAGCCAGGCATTTTTATCCCGAATGGAACGGGAAAGGTAATGTTGTACAAACCTGAGGAAGAAGGAAAGGACAAGGTCCTGCGAACCAAAGATCTGGGTTCGGGAGTCAGTTACGACCTGGGAAGGTATTAGCACCCCAGATCGTCCGTCGTACCCGACGGGATCCACACTTGCTAGTTTGGTTCCAAAGGGTGAGAAAGAATAAGAATGCTGCTGAATAAAACCGCTGACTGGAATCTGGAATGAGAAAGGGAATTAGAAAAGAAAATGAAAAGAAAGAGGGAAATGTAGGGAAAATAAAGACTGTGCTCGAATGGGCCTTACCCCACTGCCTACGTACCTCATCGGGATAAATGAGGATCAGAGACGTCGTAGTTCGTCTAACTAAGGCGGGAACTATTTTTGTTTTTTAGGATGACGTTGCCATAGCTCTGGCTCAGGTGTTACCGGCTCTGACTCGAGGGTGTTTACCGTATCGTTCTTTGAACTGTCGAGGCAAGTCACATTCGTCGCAAAGATTAGGAGATGAGAAGAGAAGACGCAATTGTCTTTGTTGATCGTCTTTTATGAGAAGTGTTTTGGAGTTTGTTGTTTGTGAACATTCTTATACTAAGACTTATCCATCACGGCAAGGACTTACACTTCGCCCTGAAACAGGACGCGTATAAGCACTCCGCAACAAAGTCTCGTGTCGTACAAGAACGTTCAACCTTTATTAGGTATTTTATTATTTTCTTCATGAGGTGAGAAAGAATGACTCAAGTTGGAAAAATGACAAAAACTAAGGGGGACTACGACCAACCCTAAGTTATTCATTATATACAAAAGGGAGATCCTAATGGTTTGTGAGGTTTTCTAATCCTAAAGATCAAAAAGGAAAAGAAATAAGAAAAAGGATGCAACTTACTTCCTAATGAAGATAAGTTGATCCCAACAAGGGGGGAAATCCTACCAAACACAAATATGGAAGGAAAAAGAATTTTAAATGCATAAAAGAAATGCATAAAAATAAAGGATTGGATGGAGGAAACTTACCTCAATCTTCCCCACTATAAAACAAATGTTAATGCATATTTTTATTAAAAAGAATAAGGTAAACACACAACAATTAAATCCTAATTAAATTCTAAGGCATCTTGGACCTAAACTATACTCTATTTTAATTCTAGAGGAACTAAAAAACTAGGACAAAAAAACTACAACACCTATTACAGCCCCTATTACACAAACTTCCATGAAAACAATGCATAATACAACTCGGCTTTTTACAGCCAGCATGCAGCATGAAAAAGTAGGTGTAAAAGGTTACAAACAGCATGTACACATAACAAACAGCACACATTTTACATCACCTATATACAAAAACAGCTATGAAATGCAAAATCCCGAATTGCTTATTTTCATTTTTTAATGCACAAACATAATGAATATGCACCAATTCCCACATGAACATATATTTAAACATGAATCAACATATACAAATGCAAGAACATGAACATTTTTGAGGATTATGGAAGAATGCATCACATGGATTATGCAACAAGTAATGCACAAAGTAGCATATAAACATGCATATGAATATGGAATATGAACATGATGATCTTTGATTATGAATATACAATATGATAATTCAACAAACATACTAAACTCAATGCAAAATTCAGAGGTGAATTGATATGGATAATGTGATCAAGTATGCACCAACATACAATCAAATGCACATGTCTATGGTTATGCAAAATGCAACATACATCAACAATGAAATGCAAAATGATTTAAGGCAATGCAAACATGTAAAAACAGAATGCAACATGATTATTATGTGTCAAATAATGTACAAATATGGTAACAACATGCAAGAATTTAAGCTATGCACAAAGAAGCACAAAACATGCATAATGCGCAACATGAACGGAATCGTGTCGAAACGACTCGAAATAGGGGAACTAGCTACTGGAAATGGACTCAAAAATTCCCTAAAATCACTACCTAAACATGTATGAACATTAGAGGCACTAGAAATTAGGAATGAGCAATCAAATAAGCTAAAAAGTCAAAAATCAACAGCGTTAACTGGTTAACCAAATGGGTTAACCGGTTAACGGACCTAAAACAGCAGCATTTTGGCCAAAAACGCACGCGTTAACCGGTTAACGCTAAACAGAATTGAAAAAAAAAGCTTTTAAAATAAGTGCTTTTGGCAACAATCTTGCTTCTAATGATCCCTAACCTTCCTAGAAACAGGCTACCACTAATTTCTACTTAATTTGAGCTTATTTACACATGATAGAACCTATATCTATTAACACCTTAACTCCAAATTCAACCAAAATCACAAATCACAAGCAAACATAATTGAAACGGAATTGATTTTAAACAAAGCGAAAAGCACTTAAAGAATGCCAAAAGTGGCGAGATGAAGAGAATAACTTAAAGAAGAAGTGATTAAGATCACCAACCTACAAAGCGGAGGAGTGCTTCGGTGATTGTTGCGAGAATCGGAGCTTGAATCGAAGAGAAAACCGAAAACCGAGAAATCGCAAAATAAATGCGTTCTTGACATTTTGATCTTCTTGCACTTCCGATAAGCCGAAGACTTCAACAAAATCGTTAGCTTATCCTTCTTCAATCCACAAAATATAGGGTTGGAAAAGGGAATATTCCTTGGAATATTCCTTGGAACACTCTAGAAGATGGTAGAAGCTGGTGGAAGTTTCCAAGGGAAATGGAGTGGAATTGAAGTGGAAAAAGGAGAAGGAAAGAATGAAAAGAAGTATGGAAAGAAAGTGGAAGGAAAGGTGGAAAGAAAAGGGAGAGAAAGTGGTGAATTCTTCCTTTTTAATGGGTTAGCTTGAAAGTGGTGTGGATTATTTTTGGTACATCATTTTCTCTTGAACTCAAATGTTTGCCAAGCCTTGATCGACCACACACCTCATGCAAAGGACGATGAATGATTTATTTATTTTTTCAAATGCGATGCGATGATATGCAGAATGATGCAAGAAGGAAGCGTAAATCGCTCGAGGTTGATAATAAATCAGAGGGCAAATTTTGGGGTGTTACAGTTGCCCCTATTCAATCATTGTAGACTTGAATGGAGGATAGCAGTCGCTTTCAGACGTTTGAAGTATGCAGGGATTGAATACTAGAAACAACCAGAAAATTTGCACTCGGTGGAAGAGAACAGGGAAATAAATCCAACCATCTGAACTCTGCTTGGGGAGAACTCGGATGTGAAGAGTAGTGAATTGGTGAATGTTTTTGGAATAACACTAGGAGATTGTTGATTTGCCACGCTACGGGTGGACTTTTGTTGGGATGTTAATAACATGCCATACAACGGGTGGTCTTCTGAATGCTTTGCCACACTACGGGGGTCGTCGCTCGCTACGGGAGACTTTGGATACCTTACTACCCTGAGGATGCGCTTATGCTCACTCTGCGGGGATACTCTGCCACACTGCAGGGGCTGCTGCTCGCTACGGGAGACTTTGGCTCACTACAGGAGACTTTTGCTCACTACGGGAGACTTCTATGTTTTGCCACACTACGGGGGCTGCTGCTCGCTACGGGAGACTTTGGCTCACTACGGGAGACTTCTACTCACTACAGGAGACTTCTGCTCACTACGGGGGCTGCTGCTTGCTACGGGAGACTTTGGCTCACTACAGGAGACTTCTGCTCACTACGGGAGACTTCAATGTTTTGCCACACTACGGGGGCTGTTGCTCGCTACGGGAGACTTTTGGCTCACTCCGGGAGACTTCCATAAAAAATTGTCACACTACGGGGCTCATTGCTCAGCTACGAGAGATTTTAAGAATTCACCACCCAGAGAATGGACTTTGTCCAGATTGCCACGTTGCGGGTGGACTTTGGATAAATTGCCACACTGCGGGTGGACTTTGGATATCAACCTTGGATTTAACACACATGCTGAATTGTATGACATGATGCCCCATGACACTGGGGGATAGGCACAAAGGGAATTCCTGACGCGGAAATAACAAATCTTTGCTGACTCTGTGGGGGATATAGGTTATTGTCGATATTTCTGTTGGAGAAGAGTGTAACTAGTCTATCTTGACTTATTACCTTTGCCAAAAATAAATTGGACTTTAGATTTGTAGACCCTGCTAGGGGATGCCTCAACTGCTGGGGATTGAATCTCACCTCACAAATTTCACTGGGGAATCAACAACTTTTCGACTTAGCTGGGGGAAAGCCTGTCAAGGCTCTGCTGAGGAGAACTCTCTCGTCTACCTGAATTTTCCAAACCTCTGTGGGGAAGGGAACCGTTCAGCTAACTGCCGGGAATTTATGGATTCTTGTAAGAAGTGCTTCACTACGGGAAGACGACTCTTGTTAGGGATGATCCTTATTGCATTGCTGGGGAAGAGAGGATTTTATTTGAGATCTGCTGGGAAATAAGATCAAGGAACCCTGCTAGAGAAAAGCTTGACGACTTCACTAGGGATAACTTCCATGCGTCCGTTAGGGATAACGAAATTGAACCGCGTCCTGCTGCGGAGGAAAGATTTCAAGTAGTCTCGTGCTAGGGATCATTCGCTTTGATTCGGGCTTTACCTTAAGAGGATTTTACAAAAGACCTGATGTCTTTAAACTCTTCAGGAGTATAATTTCCCCGGTATTCTGAACTTCTGATTATCTGTCTTCGGGAAAGAATGAATCCTCGTGCGATTGGGGTGGCTTGCCCCAGTATGAATCTTTGGTCAATTGCTTTGGGAGAGATCTGAATCTCGAGGTAATTGCCCTAGATTGGCTGACTCTTGAGGACATTGCTTGACATAACTTCCCCAGATTGGTTGGCTCTTACCATGACTGGTTGGGAACGTCCTAACTCAATGGAGTTTTTCTCGGAAAAGTGCACTTTGACGTGATTGTCTTTCAGAAGTTTTAGACTTCTCAACTGGGAAAGCCTAAGCTTCTGGACTGAATTTCCGCACGTGAGCTTTTTATGATGCCAAACAGATGTATGCAAGCAGAAAAATGTTTATTTTGAGAATGGAAATTCTAATGCAACACATGTTAATCTTGAAGTTTTGAAAAAGTGTCGCAAACCTTTGTGAACAAATCACTGGTTAAGATACGACATTATTTTTGAATGAAAGTATGTACATGCAATACCAACAACGTCTTTTAGCAAAACTCATAGGAGTCAGGAACACGGCCTCGTAGTAGTATGCTCTCAAATTAACCTTGTTTCAGTTAGGACTTTTGAGGGTTGTATCGTGGCCTGGTTCACGGTTATAGAAACAAAGGATATAGGCTCTAAGCTTATTTGTGCCCACCCCTCTTCGTGATGGTCTCCATTCCTATATTCAGCTAATCTTCATAAGCATTCACCTTTCATAAGGGTTTAGTGTTGGTCGAGGAACCATTGCTACTATCGGTTCAAGAACCAATCAGGTTATTGTTTGTGAGTCAGTCACTCCTCTATCTTTCGTGTCTGTGCCACACGACTTTGTTCTTGCTTAAGGATCTTTCTTGTGTAATCCCTTTCGTCTTTCGCTTTTGTGTTATTTTGCTTATCCTTACCTTTTTCCTGGACTGATTCTTGTGAATCTTTGATTGCGAAGTCCAGCGGGATGCCCTAACTTTTGCCTAAGTCACTTGTTTTCAAGTTTCGACTTAGCGTGCTTTTCATTTCATTTTTTTTTCTGAACAAATCGTGTGACACTGTTTGTCTTGATTGCTTTGCGAGGGTAGTGACTGCCTCAATCTTTGGTCGATGAAGGATAACCATTGTGGTTTCCAGTCTTTGGACCTCTTGATTCAGATAACCATTGTAGCTTCTAGTCTTTGGACCTCTTGATTAGCATAGTGGAATGTAATGGATCCTCAAATACACTCCTTTATGAAAGCCTGAACGCTTGGTCCGACTAGCTGACATCTACCCTATCCCTGGGCTACATGTGAGGGTTTTTCATGCGAGAAGAAAACTCCTACTTCAAGGCTTAAGGGGGTTAGCAAGGGTCTATCTCCCTTATATCTCCAGTGTTTAGGGATTTGAAACAAAGCCTGTACATCGTCAACAGGGCCTTACTCGAGAGCACACAATTAAAGATTTTACGTTTTTGTTTCGTCATTCTCCTTCATAGAGTTTAAGCACGACAATTGGTATTGCGATGTACACATGCAAAATTATAAGGGAATGCAAATGAATTTACTTCAAGAAAAACATGTGATTTTTATTATTGCTAGCATTCAAAAGCAAACAAATTTCATACATGTAGACAAATGTTTAGCAAATAAAAGAAACTACAAATGGAAATGCAGTAAAGAAGCTGAATATTGTCATTGTTGAGGAAGTTTGACTCCGTCTGGACCTGTCAGTCTTGGATACTATCAGTGATCAATAGCTCTTTCACAGGCTTGTAATCTTCTAGTTGCAGCCGTATACCCAACCATGGTAGTCATGCTTCTTCTTCTAGCTTATTCTGACTCTGACACGAGACGTCTGAAGGAAAAAGTGAAGCTGGGGAGTAAAGTTGTCCCATAAGGTTGCTCGGAAAGACCTGGCGATCTTCTGCCTACGTATCTCCATTGACCCATGACCAATGAAGAATCAGAGCAACGTAGTTCCCCTCAATAGGGATGGAAAAAAAACATTGAAGAAACACAAACAAACAGTTGCCATTGTTGAGAGTATCTGGATACTGATGGCTTTATTTGCTTCTTGAAGATTCCAACTTAACGTGGACCATCTGGTAAAACAACCATGACATCGGTTCCGTTGTGATTAGGCATTGGATTCTGGAGTACATTTGGGTGAGGCGCAAAATTGATCGCCTTGGAGTCAATTAGGTCTTGTACCTTGTTCTGAAAAGCCCAACATTTCTCAATATTGTGCCCCTGGGCACCTGAATGGAATTTGCATCTGGCATTTGCATCGAAGTTCTGAGGTAGATTATCAGGAGAAGGAGCTCTCATGGTACGAAGCTCAACCATGTTCAACTTTAGCAGCTCTGGAAGCAATACAGCATATGGGCATGGGATGGGATCAAGTCTGCGGTTTCTCGATCTTGTTCTTTCCTGATTTGGTCTTTGTGCCTGATATTGCTGACCTTAAGGTTGTGGTTGAACCTGAGGAGTAATAGTCACAGCAGCTATTTGGTAGTAACCTTGAGAACGACCTCTATCTCGGCCCCTATACACGGCATTGGTCTCACCTTCTCTTCGCCTTTAGCCATTGCCAAAAGGTTTCTTCACACCAGAAGAACTAGCACTGCTTGCATCCTGAATCTTTCCCAATTTCATAAAGTTTTCTATCCTTTCTCCAGCGATGACAATATCAGAAAAACCAATGGACGGGCAGGCGGCCAGACGATCCAAGTAAACACCTTGCAAGGTGCCCATAAACATGTCGGCCATTTCCCGATCCAGCAACGGGGGTTGAACCTATGCGGCCAGCTCACGCCACCTCTGGGCATACTGCTTAAACTTTTCCTTTGGTCCTTGAGACAAGTTCTGCAACTGGGTGCGGTTTGGAGCCATATCAATATTGTATTGATACTGCTTGAGAAAAGCTTCAGCTAAATCTTTCCAACATCGGATAGAGACCCTGCTTAGCTTCATGTACCAGCTCAATGAAGCTCCAGATAGACTAAATGCATCCAAAGTTTCTCGTCATCAGTATGAGCCGAGATTTTTCTAAAGTATGCATGAATATGAGTTCTAGGGCACGTGCTGCAGTTGTACTTGTCAAATGATGGCACCTTGAACTTAGGAGGGATTCCGACTCCTGGCACTAACCCAAGATTGGTTACATTGATGCCCAGGGAATTCTGACATTCCATGGCCTTAATCTTCTCCGCCAACTCTTCATACCTTCGATTGTTGACCTCGTTCATATTACCCATATCAACATCCAGTAGAGTGAACTGGTCTTCCTGAGTGTCTTCATTACGGGCTGCGGCCCCATTTAGATTTGGCCCTCTGTTACGGGCAGCATTGGGATCCACATTCTCAGTCGAGATTCCAGCATTAGCATTCCCATGAGGTTGCTCAACCATCAACCTGAGACGCTCTTGATTCTGAGGAATGTCGGTCATCATGTCCATGAACTGATCCATCCTCTGCCGGAGCTCATTAAGATCAGTCTGCATTCGTTCAGCCATTCTCACTCGGTTTCTTTTTGTTAGATACCGATGAACGTGTTGACCAGCTATATTGCTTGAAGTTGAATAAGTTAGGAAGTCCGAATGACCTGTAAAAATGCAAAATATGCAAATCATGCAGTAAATGTGTATGATATGTTCATGAAGATGCGACATGCGGCCCTGCAAATGAGTAAGCATGTGTTAGTAATACAAGCATGCAGAGGATGTTATGCAATGCACTGGTGTGTGATCAAAGGTCTGGCGATAAATGGTCTGACATTGGTGTCGAGAAGACAATCATGTGCTGGTGAAGAGTCGTAATAACAGTACCACCGAAATCCCGAATTTCAAACCAAAGGACCATGTGATGGCAAAGTGGGGTATGTTGGAAGTTTTAGGGTTCCTGCAAACCTGTAAACCCCTCCCATCTCACGGGTATGCTATACCGAGTCAACATCACGGAATCTCAAAGCCGGATAGCAATAATATGTTCACCATTTCCGAGAAATGGCTCATGACCAAATCAGGGAATCGGTTTGGCATTATATACTAACCAATGAGGTCTCAGCTGAGTACGGGGAAAACAAGCATCCCTCATAAGTCCTCAGCTTCAAGCACTGAATCGAGAAACAGTAGTACATTCATCCCGAAGGGTACAATACTATCGTCATATGAACAGTTTGCCTTGACTGGGTTCCTATGAGAGAACCAGGCCATCTTATGCGAGTTCCTAGTGGACCCTCGGATGCGAGTGGGTTTGCCAACAAATGTGGTCTGCCACTGTCATCACTGGAGAGGGTTGTTTCCACTAAGGTTCTCAATGATCGGTCCCCAGCTGCACATAACCATCAAGGTCGTATCCCAAAGTGGGGAAGAACCCCCACACAAGATATTTCCAAGACGGTCGCAACCTGGGTGTGGAACACATCGCCACTCATCATGTAACCATGCGAGTACAACGTGTCCACGCTAATCCTATAGTGTACTCAAGCCGGGTATTTGGCTTATCTCACAGTAACTCTCAGCCCATAGAAAAAATGAAAACCAGTACAGCCAGACAGTGATAATGATGCATGATAAATACTAAAAGCAGTAAATAAATGCGGTAAAGTAAAGCTGTAAAGTAAGACTATAAATGAAAACAGTAAAGCTAAACTAAAGCACGAAGCAGCAAACAGATGAACACCGAAAGAAACAAAAACAGACAAGCGCTAGGATTGACTCTACAAGGGAAACCAGATATTCTGGGTTCGATCCCCAGCAGAGTCGCCAGATGTCGGTCCCAGGATTTTCATCCTAGTACAAAAGCGAAAGTGGCGCGGAAAGGGTAGATTCGCCATCCAAGCATTTTTATCCCGAATGGAACGGGAAAGGTAATGCTGCACAAACCTGAGGAAGAAGGAAAGGACAAGGTCCTGCGAACCAAAGATCTGGGTTCAGGAGTCAGTTACGACCTGGGAAGGTATTAGCACCCCAGATCGTCCGCCGTACCCGACGGGATCCACGCTTGCTAGTTTGGTTCCAAAGGGTGAGAAAGAATAAGAATGCTACTGAATAAAACCACTAAATGGAATCTGGAATGAGAAAGGGAATTGGAAAAGAAAATGAAAAGAAAGAGGGAAATGTAGGGAAAATAAAGAATGTGCTTGAATGGGCCCTACCCAACTGCCTACGTACCTCATCGGGATAAATGAGGATCAGAGACGCCGTAGTTCGTCTAACTAAGGCGGGAACTATTTGTGTTTTTTAGGATGACGTTGCCATAGCTCTAGCTCAGGTGTTACCGGCTCTGACTCGAGGGTGTTTATCGTAACGTTGTTTGAACTGTCGAGGCAAGTCGCATTCATCGTAAAGATTAGGAGATGAGAAGAGAAGACGCAATTGTCTTTGTTGATTGTCTTTTATGAGAAGTGTTTTGGAGTTTGTTGTTTGTGAACATTCTTATACTAAAAATTATCCATCGCGGCAAGGACTTACACTTCGCCCCGAAACAGGACGCGTATAAGCACTCTGCAACAAAGTCTCGTGTCGTACAAGAACGTTCAACCTTTATTAGGTATTTTATTATTTTCTTCATGAGGTGAGAAAGAATGACTCAAGTTGGAAAAATGACAAAAACTAAGGGGGACTACGACCAACCCTAAGTTATTCATTATATACAAAAGGGAGATCCTAATGGTTTGTGAGGTTTTCTAATCCTAAAGATCAAAAAGGAAAAGAAAGAAGAAAAAGGATGTAACTTACTTCCTAATGAAGATAAGTTGATCCTAACAAGGGGGGAAATCCTACCAAACACAAATATGGAAGGAAAAAGAATTTTAAATGCATAAAAGAAATGCATAAAAATAAAGGATTGAATGGAGGAAACTTACCTCAATCTTCCCCACTATAAAACAAATGTTAATGCATATTTTTATTAAAAAGAATAAGGTAAACACACAACAATTAAATCCTAATTAAATTCTAAGGCATCTTGGACCTAAACTATACTCTATTTTAATTCTAGAGGAACTAAAAAACTAGGACAAAAAACTACAACACCTATTACAGCCCATATTACACAAACAACCATGAAAACAATGCATAATACAACTCAACTTTTTACAGCCAAAATGCAGCATGAAAAAGTAGGTGTAAAAGGTTACAAACAGCATGTACACATAACAAACAGCACACATTTTACAGCACCTATATGCAAAAACAGCTATGAAAATGCAAAATCCAGAATTGCTTATTTTCATTTTTTAATGCACAAACATAATGAATATGCACCAATTCCCACATGAACATATATTTAAATATGAATCAACATATACAAATGCAAGAACATGAACATTTTTGAGGATTATGCAAGAATGCATCACATGGATTATGCAACAAGTAATGCACAAAGTAGCATATAAACATGCATATGAACATGGCATATGAACATGATGATCTTTGATTATGAATATACAATATGATAATTCAACAAACACACTAAACTCAATGCAAAATTCATAGGTGAATTGATATGGATAATGTGATCAAGTATGCACTAACATACAATCAAATGCACATGTCTATGGTTATGCAAAATGCAACATACATCAACAATGAAATGCAAAATGATTTAAGGCAATGCAAACATGTAAAAACAGAATGTAACATGATTATTATGTGTCAAATAATGCACAAACATGGTAACAACATGCAAGAATTTAAGCTATGCACAAAGAAGCACAAAACATGCATAATGCGCAACATGAACGGAATCGTGTCGAAACGACTCGAAATGGGGGAACTAGCTACTGGAAATGGACTCAAAAATTCCCTAAAATCACTACCTAAACATGTATGAACATTAGAGGCACTAGAAATTAGGAATGAGCAATCAAATAAGCTAAAAAGTCAAAAATCAACAGCGTTAACCGGTTAACGGACCTAAGACAGCAGCATTTTGGCAAAAAACGCACGCGTTAACCGGTTAACGCTGAACAGAATTGAAAAAAAGCTTTTAAAATAAGTGCTTTTGGCCACAATCTTGCTTCTAATGATCCCTAACCTTCCTAGAAACAAACTACAACTAATTTCTACTTAATTTGAGCTTATTTACACATGATAGAACCTATATCTATTAACACCTTAACTCCAAATTCAACCAAAATCACAAATCACAAGCAAACATAATTGAAACGGAATTGATTTTAAACAAAGCGAAAAGCACTTAAAGAATGCCAAAAGTGGCGAGATGAAGAGAATAACTTAAAGAAGAAGTGATTAAAATCACCAACCTACGAAGCGGAGGAGTGCTTCAGTGATTGTTGCGAGAATCGGAGCTTGAATCGAAGAGAAAACTGAAAACCGAGAAATCGCAAAATAAATGCGTTCTTGACATTTTGATCTTCTTGCACTTCCGATAAGCCGAAAACTTCAACAAAATCAGTAGCTTATCCTTCTTCAATCCACAAAATATGAATGTTGGAGGCTTAAGCTTCAAGATCTTCAAGTTTCAATGTGAAACTTGAAGAGCTTATTCAAAGAAGCTTTGGTGAAAGGAGAGGAAAAATGAGAGAGAAAAAGTGATTCTCAAAGA
Source organism: Lathyrus aphaca (assembly GCA_963966055.1). Lineage (NCBI taxonomy): Eukaryota > Viridiplantae > Streptophyta > Magnoliopsida > Fabales > Fabaceae > Lathyrus > Lathyrus aphaca. The sequence continues at coordinate 582,574,085 of OZ014519.1, forward strand.
GTAAAAAATTGGAAAATGGTGTTCAACCCTGTGCAATGGAGTGATTAAGGCTTAAATAGAGGTTAGGCTAGGAGCTAGGTTTGGGTTTGGGGCCCAAAAATTAGGTTTGGGATCCAAAATTAGGTTTGGTAGTTAGTTAGGGTTAGGGTTGCAATAGGGAATATTCCTTGGAATATTCCTTGGAACACTCTAGAAGATGGTAGAAGCTGGTGGAAGTTTCCAAGGGAAATGGAGTGGAATTGAAGTGGAAAAAGGAGAAGGAAAGAATGAAAGGAAGTGTGGAAAGAAAGTGGAAGGAAAGGTGGAAAGAAAAGGGAGAGAAAGTGGTGAATTCTTCCTTTTTAATGGGTTAGCTTGAAAGAGGTGTGGATTATTTTTGGTACATCATTTTCTCTTGAACTCCAATGTTTGCCAAGCCTCGATCGACCACACACCTCATGCAAAGGACGATGAATGATTTATTTATTTTTTCAAATGCGATGCGATGATATGCGGAATGATGAAAGAAGGAAGCGTAAATCGCTCGAGGTTGATAATAAATCAGAGGGAAAATTTTGGGGTGTTACACTTTGGAGTGGCTCAGATGGATCTTGGATTGCTCAGATCACAAACCCTAGATGCAGATGAACTTGGACTAATGCAGTGAAACAAAAATGCAATATGATGTGGTATGTTTAAACTAATGCAAATATGAAAGATCACAAGCCATGGTGTGAACTTAGTGAGGGAAAATTTGGGGTGTTTATAGCTGCCCCTATTCAAACATGAGTTAGCTGTGCAGGATGTAAGCGCTTGGCTTAACAGACAAACAAGATAACTTGTGGTTGAATACAAAAGACATTCCAAAATTTGCACTCACTGGGGAGAAGAAGAAAAGGGATATAAATTGTAAAATAAAGTATAGTATGATTATCAAAATGCGGGCGATGGAGGACGACCATCGAGCAGAGGACGACTGCTGGGGATAAAGCAATGACGGGGACGACCGACATGATGGGGAAATCAAGAGATTATGATGGGGACGGCCATCAAGAAAAGTAACAAGGTTCTCTAGGGATTAAAGGTAAAAGCAATGATGGGGACGGCCATCGGGTTTGCAAGGTAAGATAAACAACAATGGGGACGGCCAACGGTTCAGAGAATAAATGAAATATTGATGAGGGACGGTCATCAAAAGGTGAAGGACGATCACCTAGCAGGGGACGGTTGTTCTTTATCACGACATAGGATGAATGTCGGATAGAAAAGGTCGACGATGGGGACGGCCATCGGATAAGCATGATGAAGGACGATCATCAAGAGGTGATGGACGATCACCTAGCAGGGTACGGCTGCTCTCGGGGTTCATCATGACATATGATGAATGTCAGATAACAAGATCAACGATGGGGCGGCCATCGGATAAAATGATGAAGGACGATCATCAAGAGGTGAAGGACGATCACCTAGCAGGGGATGGGTGCTAAATATTATGACATAGGTGTAATGAGCACTACACCAACTCCATGACCATTCATATTAACAGCCCCATCAAACATCATTGTCCATTCTTCTTCTGGGTCAGGCCCTTCAGTGTGAACAGGCTCTTCGTGATCTTTTGCTTTCAGGAACATGATGTCTTCATCAGGGAAGTCAAATCTCATTGGCTGGTTATCATCAATGGGTTACTCAGCTAGATAGTCAGACAGTACACTGCCTTTGATGGCATTTTGGGATGTGTACTGAATGTCATACTCTGTCAGAATCATTTGCCATCTTGCAACCCTTCCGGTAAGTGTTGGCTTCTCAAATATGTACTTGACTGGGTCCATCTTTGAGATCAATAAAGTAGTGTGAGTCAACATATACTATCTTAGTCGGCGAGCAGCCCACGCTAAAGCACATCAAGTTTTCTCGAGCAGTGAATAAAGTTGTTCATAGTCGGTAAACGTTTTGCTTAGATAGTAAATTGCATACTCTTTTCAACCAGACTCGTCATACTGGCCCAACACACCCCATTGATCCTTCTAATACTGTCAGGTACATTATTAGAGGTCTTCCTTTAACAGGAGGCATAAGAATTGGAGGTTCTTGTAAGTACTCCTTGATTTTGTCAAAAGCCTTCTTACAATCTTCATTCCACCTGACTGTTTGTTCCTTTCTTAACAATTTGAACAGGGGTTCACATGTTGCAGTAAGGTGAGATATGAACCTTGAAATGTAGTTCAATCTACCTAGGAACCCTCTTACTTCCTTTTTGGTCCTAGGTGCATGCATCTCCTGTATGGCTTTGACTTTGTCAAGATCAACTTCAATTCCTTTTTCACTTACAATAAATCCCAACAGCTTACCGGACCGTACCCCGAATGTGCATTTGTTGGGGTTTAACTTCAGTTGATACTTTCTCAGACGCTTGAACAACTTCAGCAGATTTACCAAATGGCCTTCTTTAGTGAGGGACTTGACAATCATATCATCCACGTAGCATTCAATTTCTTTATGGATCATGTCGTGGAATAATGTCACCATAGCCCGTTGATAGGTGGCACCAGCATTCTTTAATCCAAATGGCATTACCTTATAACAAAATGTGCCCCAAGGTGTAATGAAGGTAGTCTTCTCCATGTCTTCAGGTGACATCTTGATCTGATTATACCCGGAGAATCCATCCATGAAAGTGAATACCGAGAACTGAGTTGTGTTGTCGACCAATACATCAATGTGAGGTAAAGGGAAGTCATCCTTCGGGCTAGCTCTATTCAGATCCCGGTAATCCATACACATCCTTACTTTGCCATCCTTCTTAGGCACTGGTACATTATTAGCAACCCACGGCGGGTAACTAGTTACAGCAAGGAAACTGGCGTCCCACTGTTTTTGTACCTCTTCTTTTATCTTCATGGCCATATCCGGACGAGTACGGCATAGCTTCTGCTTCACTGGAAGACAATCTTCCTTCAAAGGCAGCTTGTGCATGACAATGTCGGTATCCAGACCTGACATGTCTTGATAGGACCAAGCAAAGACATCAACGTACTCTCGAAGCATGTCAATAAGTTGTTTCTTCACTGAATCTTGCAGACGGACCCCGATCCTCACTTCTTTCAAGTCTTCTTCGGTACCAAGATTAACCGTCTCAATTTCCTCTTGATGAGGAGTGATTATCTTCTCCTCTTGCCTTAACAACCTGGCTAGCTCTTCAGGTAACTCATAGTCTTCTTCAACCCCTTCATCAGCTTGATTAATCAGATTGTCGAAGTCATACAAGGTCATAGCGGTGCGGTTGTCGGTGCGATCTGGAGGATAATCTCTGCAATGGTTGAGATTGGTTCGTTTTAGTGATCAGTTTATATCTTGTTTAGAAAAAGTGAAAATGAAGTTGTTATTTTGAAAACATTGCCATTTTATTGTTTTGTACAAAAATGAAAAATGAAAAGATAGTGAGCGGAAAAGAGACTCGTTTGCAAAAGATGTCCTGATATTCATTAATTAATCATTTGCACAAAATACAATATGTCCCTATTACAAAATGAGTCCTGACACCTTGGGCAAGATGCAGGACTTGATGCATGCATAAAAGACAGGAAATAATAATTACTCTGCAGGAGTAACCCTTATAATTTCCTAGGAAGACCAGTTAGAGACTTGGTTCCCCGGGATCCTTGGACGTATCCAGTTCTCCAGGTTGTGGTTTCCTTCTTCCTCGTCTTCCAAATTGTTCACAGCATCCGGGGTAAGCATTCCCCCACTGACAAATTTTGGCTCCTTGGCAGCCTCTGGTTGATCTTGTCGGATTGGTCTGTAGCCCAACCTGAATCTTTCTTCTTTTTTCTCTACCGACAATAGTTTGCCTCAGCCTCTGGCATTACCCTCTTCAACAACCTTCAGGGATTGCTGATATGAAGTGATAGAAGTTCCAGACACAATAGTTGCTTCATTGACGTTAAGGGCCTCAAACCCCTGTCTCAAAGTCTCGTGGATCTCTCCGTCCATCTCAATATACTTGTAAGTAGCTAGATGACTGACGAAGATATCCTCTTCCCCACAGATTGTGATGATCTGGCCTTCCCACTCGAATTTTAATTTCTGGTGAAGGGTAGATGTAATAGCGCCAGCGGCGTGAATCCAGGGTCTACCCAACAAACAGCTGTAGACCGGCTGAATGTCCATCACGAAGAAAGTAGTTTTCAAGACTTATGGGCCAATCACCACGGGTAATTCAATCTCTCCAAGCACTGGTCTCTTAGAGTCATCAAACGCTCTTACCACCAAGTTACTTGGATGCAATGCCAAACCATCATATTCCAACTTCACCAAGGTTTTCTTTGGGAGGACATTGAGCGAGGACCCAGTGTCTACCAGCACATGAGAAAGAACAACACCTTTTCACTCTAAGGTGATGTGTAAAGCCTTGTTATGATTACGTCCCTCTGTCGTTAAATCAGCATTTGTGAAGCCCAGTCCATGACTGGTGTTAACATTTGCAACCACTGTTTCCAGCTGATTAACCGTAATCTCTTCCGGCACATAGGCTGCGTGCAGGACCCTTAAAAGTGCATTCCTATGGGCTTCGGAACACATTAACAGTGACAAGATAGAGATTTTGGAGGGCGTCTGAGGAAGCTGGTCCACCACTTTGTAATCACTCTTTTTGATTATTCTCATGAACTCGTCCACCTCTTGGTCAAAAGACGTCTTCGAAGTTTCTTTAACAGCTGGCTCTTCGAGTACCACACCCTTCCCTTTTGCTTTAGCAACAGCTTCTGCTTCAACATTGGGTCTCGGTATTTGTGAGGCAAAAAGGCGTCCGCTTCTGGTGAAGCCTCCGCCTCCCCCAACATTGTCAACTTGTGGTGAAGAGGTTGATGAATCTAGAGTGATCTTCTTTCCATCGCAGTAGAGATCAGAGCCATAGTGCCAAGGTATGGCATTACTGCTTTCATAAGGAACGGGTCCAGGTACCGTAATGGTGACCGGATTGATTGCTGCAGCGGAAGTAATTGTGATGGTATGTGGGTCGTAATAGATTGTGACTGGAGATCTGACAGTAGGTGTTGCAGTTTGTTGTTGAAAATTGTTGTTGGGATGAACAGCTGCCGGGTCATAATAGATTGTGATAGTTGAGACATCTTCGTTAGCGTTTGTTGGCGTTATAGGCGATTTTGTTGATAAGATGGGTGTTGATGTTGTAGAAGTAAACGTAGCTGAACTTTGGTTTGTTGAAATAATGGATGGAGTGATTGCTGGAGTTGTGGATGAATCAGTGGGAATGATAGTTGTTGCAGTTGTAGGAGGATCTATTGTTGTTGAAGAAAGAGTTGTTGATGTTGTAGGAGGATCTATTGTTGCTGAAGAAAGAGTTATTGATGTTGTAGACGCCATTGTGGTAATTTGCAAAATTCCATCTCTGATAAGGCCATCTATGCCAAGCCTTAGCCTCTCACAACCATTAATAGCAGTCTTGCACGATTCACAGCAAGACTTACAACCTGGGAATACCTGGCATCTTAAGAGTTGAGCTTTGACTTCTGCCAGCGGCGTTCGAATATGTGCAACATTATTAATCAGTGCAGATGGTTGGTCCTCCTCTATGGCATTAATCCTGGGCCCACCATGACTAGGCATAGGATTTCTGGTAACATTTGGAGGAGGTGCAAAGTTGAGAGCCTTGGAATCGACCAGATCCTGAACCTTCATTTGCAAGGCTCTACTCTTCTCAGTATTGTGACCAGGTGCGTTGGAATGAAAGGCACACCTAGCATTGGCATCATAATTCTTCAGGAGGTTGAGAGGATCTGGTGGAGCCAACGTCCTTAACTCAACCAGGTTGAGCTTCAGGAGTTGTGGCAGTAGGGCGGCATATGGCATAGGAATGGGGTCAATCACCCTATTTGCTTGAGATGGCCTCTGTTGAAAGCGGCGTTGCTGTTGGTTGTTGTTGTTATTGTTGTACGATCTTTGTTGCGGAAAATGTTGTTGTTGTTGATAGTGTTGTTGTTGTTGCTGTTGTTGAGGAAAAAGTGGCTGTTGTGGAACTGGAGCCGGGATAGTAACGACTGCTACTGATCTGTGAGAGTATTGGGGTCTGCCCCTGCCTGCATGAATAGCATTTGTTTCACCCGTCCTTCAGGGTCCTGGAAAAGGTTTTCTTTTATTGTTGTAGGAACTTGCACCGTTGTCAGAGATTTTGCCCATCTTCAGAAGACTTTCTATTCTCTCCCCAGCTATAACTACATCAGCGAAGCTAGTGGAGGAGAATGCAGCAAGTCGGTCGATATAAGTTCCCTGCAAGGTATTCATAAACATGTCTTCCATTTCCCGTTCAGACATGGGTGGCTGAACAGCAGTAGCAAGCTGTCTCCACCTTTGAGCATAATCCCGGAAGCTTTCCCTTGAAGACTGAGACATACCCATTAGAAGTGTTCTATTGGGAGCCATGTCTAGGTTGTACTGGTATTGACGGATGAAGGCTTCGGCCAAGTCTTTCCAACATCTTATAGTGGCCCTGGTCAGATGTGAATACCATTCTCTTGATGCTCCAGTCAGGCTGTCCTCAAAATAGAACATCCATAACTTCTCGTCCATGGTATAAGCTTTGAGTCTCCCCAAGAAAGACTGCAGATGAGTACGTGGACAAGAGGTACCATTATACTTCTCAAAGCAAGGGGGTTTGAACTTGTGAGGAATTCTCACCCCATCCACCAGCCCCATGTCCATTACGTTAAAGCCTAGGGAATTCTGGGATTCAAGAGACCTTAGTTTCTCAGCAATCTCATCCAGCCTTCGGTCGTACACTTCACCCCCAGCTCCAATAACTGTGAACTTCTCTTCTTGAGGATCTTCTTGCAAGATCCTGCCTCCAGCAGTGTTACCTTGAGGGTTCCTTAGGACATTGGCATCTGGGTTTAGATGAGGCCCAAATTCTGGTGGATCAATGTGAGGCTGCCCGCGATCATTGTTACTGGTACCTCCTGTACCAGGATGGTGTTCATCAGGAATTTGTCTTTCCACCAATTCCATCAGCCTTTCTTGGCTCTGAGCTAAGCCAGTCATCACAGCCATGAACTGGGTCATTTGATTCCTCATTTCAACCCTTTCATTTTCCATTTGGGTCCTTACTTCATTCAGGTCCTGCTGTACTTGATCCATTTGAATGCCCGGAAGGTTGTTTCGATTTGGGTACCGGTGTATTCTGTTGACAGGAAACACTCGTCTGCGAGCAATGTTTCCTGAAACCACAACAAAGTGAGATACAATAATAAAACACAAACCTACAAAAAAAAGAAAATGTTAGTATGCAATGCAATATGCTTATTTGTCTTCCAAGGGTATCCGGTTTGGTTCTTTGGTTTTGACTTTTCCAAACCTCGAGGAAATGCTGATGATGTTGAGATATAAATCCCACCAATAAATAAAACAAACTGATATATTAAAAAGGATGAAAATACATAGTTTGTTTACAATACATGCCCGTGGTGGGTCAAAATACAACAATCAAAAGAAAAAGTACAACAAGAGAAAGAAATACAAGCAAAAGGATCAGACATCCAATCCAAAGTCATCCTCCCTGACTTCCTTCAGGAGGGCCTCAGTCACTGGACCGACTGGGTGCTCTGTAATAGTCCTGATAAGGAGGCTCCTGGTAGCAATGGCACTGGTTAGCTTCTTATGCTTATCCTGATCCTTTGACCTCTTCAACCCTGCCCGGAGTTTCAATTCTGATATTTCCTTCTGAGCTGCCAACAAAGCTTCCTGCTGCTTCTTCTCATTAGCCTCACGCTTCTCTATCTTGGCCTGAGTCCTCTGGTCTTCTTGTGCATGGGCTTCAGTGATCCTAATCCACCTAGCCTGGCTTTCTTCCAGATAATGCTCTACCCTAGCTTTCTGAATCTTTGCCTCCTTGCAAGCATTCTTCAGAACCAACTCCCCTGCTCTTGCCTTCCTGATATAGTCATTTGTCTTCTCAATCTTGGTCAGATGCTCAATCTTGAGTCTTTCCAATCTCTCAATATCCAGACGACTGTCATTTCTCTCCCAGAGAGTCTTCTTCAGGGCTTCAGCTAGCTGATTATTCCTCTCTTTCAGCTTTTCAAACTCTTCCAAGCTGACAGTTGTTGCAAGTTGTACTGTAGAAGGCCCATGTGTATCTTCCAAGGTGAAAGGCATCCGGGTTATCTGAGCTCTAGTACGGGACCAATCAGAATATTGGGCTGAAGCAATATTGTTGCACTTTCCAAGGATGGCTGTCCCTTTGGTCTGAATGTTATCCCAAGCCCAGGCAGACTGTCTGACAACAGCAGAGTTCGGTTGAACTTCACAGTAAAGAGTCTCAGCCAAATCTTGTCCTCTGGGAGGATGAACCAAGGCATATCCCAATTGTCTCTTAAATAGTAAAGGGTTGTAGTTGATGCAACCCTTCACTCCTATCAAAGGCACATTAGGATACTGCCCACAACTGGTAATAATGTCCTTGCCTTTGGTGCTCTGGGTGCACCATCTGATGTCATCTGATGTCAAGGCAATGAACCTCTTAGCCCAATTCTTCTGCTGATGGGGGTTCAAGAAGGCATCTGATTTTGGCAAGTGTCTGAGCAGCCAAGAGTAGTATAGAGGAGCACAACATCTGACCAACTTCCCTCTTTGCTTTTCATTCCTCTGATGGACTGAGTAGTAGAAGTCTCCTAGTAATGTAGGAACAGGGTTCCTCAATAAGAACAGGTGGATGGCATTCTTACTCACAAACTTGGGCTCATCTGCAAACAAGATAACCCCATATATACTGAGGGCTAAAAGTGCACAGACAGCCTTCCATTCTCCTATTGCAGCCTTCAGAGTGGCCTGGGAAATCAGGAAGTCTAGGTGGAGGCTTGGAATTCTAGCCTTGGTTGTCATGTTCTGCTCAATAAGGGCAGGCTCCAAATGCAATGTCCTGGCTATCTCTTCATTTCTGGGAGCAGTCATCTCTGGGTTAAAAGGGATCCCTCTCTTGATAGGAACTCCAATCAACAATGAAAACTCTTCTAGCAGTGGTCCCATCTGGAAATCAAGGAATGTGAAACACCTGAGTGGAGGGTCATAAAACTGCAAGCATGTATGGATCATGCTCCTCTGAGATGCATCAAGACCCATGACCATGTCCAAAATACCCCCATAGTGCTCTCTGAATAGTGGGATATGGTAAGGTGTAATGAGGGACTGGACCTGCCTGATGCCAGTCAAAGTAGGCTCAAAGAAGTGATAAGAGATGTTGCTCTTTCTTGAAGTATACATACTGATAATGGGTACTGATGAAGAAACTGAGAGCAATTACTGATGAAGATCACTGACTGAGAAGCAGGAAGTAAGTCTCTGATACAGATAGCTGGAGAAGAACCACTAACAAACTGATGGAGATTCTGGAGAAGGCAATCTGAAGGAGATGCTGAAGAAGATAACTGAAGCAGATGCTGAAGAAGATAACTGAAGCAGAGGTCTAAGCAGCAGAAGGGGTCAAAACCAAACCAAAGAAGATAGGATGGATACCCTGTAAAACAAACAAGCAAATGTTAAATGATGCAGAAATGATGTATGCAAATGATATGCAAAGGGTTTATGATCAAGAGCTGGATCTGATTATCTGCCTTGGTAAAACATCCATGTATGTTCAAAGGTCCAGATGGAGGTTTTAGAAATCCAGTAACCAGGGTGGGGGACTCAAATAAAGAGCCACATGTCCATGGTAATCACAAGAAATGTCCAAAGTGAAGCATTTTTAAAAGAAAACAGTAACAGGGTATGATGTGGTCAAGGGTCCCTGCAAACATATAAACAACCCAACCCCCTCACATGTAATGTTCTAGAACAAGGATCCTCAGACTTGGATCAGTTATGAGAAGTGTAAACACTTCTAACCCGGAGGTACAGTGTTTACAATAACCATAAAGGATCCTCCTATAATTCACCCCAGATTCTGAATGTCAATATAAAGGTCATCCAGACTTAGCAGGCTTCCCAGATAGCCCTAGCACTACAAGAAATCTGTAGCACAGAGTTCTCAAGAAGAAACCCACATCTGAACCGTGTTTCATATTCTTGCACCAGACCGAAATGGAATGGGAAAGAATATGAAGCCACTCTAGCCTAGGTGTCACTCAAATCCCAGGTATAGGACCTTAATCACTCAATGAAACCCCACCCACCAAAACAGAAGCAGATCCAACAATGATAATGATAGTATGAAAATGCATAAAAACTGTAAAGGAAAGCAGTAAATAAAGTTGTACATAAAGCAATAAAGCAAATAAATAAACACAAGTAGCACATAACACCGCCGTAAACACAAATCAAACAAGCGCTTGGAGGAACCCACAAAAACAACCAGAAGCCCTGGTTGCAGTATAAGGATCCCCAGCAGAGTCGCCAAGCTGTCGCTCCCACTAAAAGACACCAAGGTCAGATAGGGTACAGACGCGAACGGTCGGCGAAAGAGAACATGAAGATGAACTGAAAAGAGTCGCCAGCTAGGCATTTTATCCCGAAGGAAAGGTAATGCAGCATAAACCTGGGAGGATATGGATAAGACGGTCGCGAACTAGAGAAACTGAGAAAGGGGTTGGTTACAACCTGGGAAGGTATTAGCACCCAGATTGTCCGTCGTACTCGACGGGATCCACGCTTGAAAGTTTGTGTTTAAGGGGGTAGTGTCAGTGCTATTTGTGTGCAAAAGCTGGAAAAGAATATACAGGTGTCAGTGCAAAAGGTGAAGTGAAAATTCTCAAGAACTGAGGCTTAAAGAATAAGATTGGAAGGGTGGAAGAGACAGAGACTTTTGTTCGATAACAGTTAAGTTATGCCTACGTATCCTCTCGTGCAATGAGGAAGTCAGAACACCGTAGTTCGACTCAAAGAGACTGAAAGATAAATTCACGGATGAACTGCTTGCTTGTCTATGCTCAAGTGTATGACCTGTCTGGCGCAGGTGCTAACTATCTTGCATTAGACGGAAGAAGCGAGTTCTCATTTGTGAGCAAATGAGGTGAGAAAAGAATCCCAGAGGAGACGATTATTGTTTGTTTTTTATGTTTTCAATCTTTTATTTCTTTTTTGTGTTTGTCAAGTTAATGAGCTTAAGCCTAAACCAAGGGTTAGTAAACTCATCACATCCTCCCTCTGATTAGGGGTAATGGGAATACCTTAAGTATGAAGTAAGCACCTCACACTTAATCACCATGATGTAGGATTAAGATCATTAACCTACTTGTGATTATTTAGATGTTTTTGGTGTTTTTGTTTAGTGTTTAAGTAATGAGTTTAAGCCATAATCAAAGATTTAATGGATCCATTACACCATCCTAATAGAAGGATGATAGATGAGAGCATTTAAGCTGAGGAAGATACCTAAACTTAATCCATGATTAGGGATTAACCTCATGACAAAACAAAGCCTTTATTAAAGTGGATTTTAGTTAATGGTAAGGTTAAGAAAAGAATTTTATGGTTTGTAAGACAACTTGAGGGGGACTTGTCCATTAACACTAGGGTTAGTCCTTCTTAACCAATTAAGGAAGAATTAGAACCCTAATGCAAGGCCCAAGTTACAAGCTATTGTCTTAGTGATTATTAAGGTGGATTGGTTAAGAGATTTAACAACATTAAGGGTTTGACACTTAGGATTAAAGTTATACACTCCATCCTAAGAGAAGGATGCAGGCATAATCTTAATCACAAAGCCTTGAAACCTTAAAGGTTTAGTCTCTGATTATGAGATGAGAAGGGAGACACAAAAGAAGACACAAAGGTAAAAATAATGGGGGACTAATCAAAACCCTAATTGTTATCATGCTTGGGTATTCCTAGGGTTAATGAGGCTTGCAAGAGATCTTCAAGAAAAGCCACCAAGGAAGAAGCAGATGAAAGAAGGAGAAGCAGAAGAAACAAGTTAACTTACTTCACATAAGAAGATAAGTTAATTGAAGAAAGAAAGTGAATGGAGAACATGAATGAGCAAGATCACTCTAAAGCAAAAGCAAAATGCAGCAAGGATGCATAAAAGAGAATGAGAAGAGAAATGAGAAGTGAAGGCAAATTCACTTCTCAAAGCACTTACCACCTGAAAAGTTAGCATAAAGGAATGAATGAAATGAAAATGAGATGTATGCAAGGATGCAAACCAAAACCAGAAGCATATTAATGATGTAAATGATGCTAAGAGATGATGCAAATGTATGTCAAGTGCAATGGATGATCATACAAAGGATGAAAATGCAAATGAAGCATGTAGGATGCATGAAAACACATGAAGGTTCATGGAATGTAATGAATGCATAACATGGCAAATGGATGAAGAAATGATCAAGCATGGTTCTAATATGTCCTAGGATGTCTTATATGTCATGTGGATGCAAGGAATGTCATGGAAAGTTCTTGTATGAATTCTTATGCAAGATGTATGCAAATGAAGATGAGAAATTAGGGTTTTCATGCAACATGAGATGCAAAAGTCAAAAACAGAAGCAAATGACAAGATAAAAAATTGAAAATGCATTCAAAGGAACCCTAACCCCATATGATATCACACCCCAAAGGAGGAGACTTAACTCTTAACCTAATGAAAGTTGTGATTTTCCTAAGTTATCCAGGGTTTTAAGGTACCTAAAGGGAAAAATGCAAATCAAATCAACAATGCAAGATAAATTTGAGACAAAATTATGCTAGATACTACATGTCAAGTGAAGAACAATGCAAAAAGAATCAATGTCATACCATCCATGGTTAGGCAGAAAAGAATTCTTGAAGTTAGGGTTCAAAAATAAGAATTTTATGAACCCTAAATTCAAGAAAATTGTCAAAGATTGTTCAAAACCAAAAAGAAATGTGTATGGATGGTATGACAATGTTTCTAAATGTCCTAAGATGCAATGTGAATTTTTTTTTGGAGTTTTAGAAACATAAATGATATTTTAATTAATTAATTTCCATTAATTAATTAAAATAAACATTTAAATATTTTAAAAATAATTTTTTAATGCAAAAAATAAAAATAAAAATATTTTTGGCTGAATAAAAATATTTGAATGCAAAATGCAGAAGAAAAATATTTTTTAGGATTTTCTAGGTATTTAAAATAAAATGTGCAAAATAAATGAGAAATTATGAAATAAAAATTAAATAAAGGGAAAGGTATGCTGATCCAAGGGTTTGTATTGAAACTGAGGATTTTAGGGTTGACCTGGCGCGCTATCCAACGGATGAAATTCAAACTCAGCTAAACTTAATTAATTAACAAATTAATCCAGTTTTATAATTAATGACCTAATCTACACCATCCATCACACGCGAGAAAAAGAGATCCAATGGCCCTCATTTAAAACTATCCCTTACCCTAATTAGACACGTAATGACTTTCAGGCCACCGGAGAAGAGCTCCGGTCGTCTTCTCCGGCAGCCTCCTCCCCTGAAAATCTCAAAACCTCACCCCTAGGTTATTTTTGGAGCTCTAAAGCTCCAGATCAACTCCCCTCATCTCCCTGAACTCAAATCCACTCTCAAAACAAATTTATTATAGCTCAATCTCAAGATTCAAAGAGAAAATCAAAAATGGCAAAACTTTCAGAACATGCATACAGGCTCATTTCTCAACCATTCTCAAAAATAAACACATCATGGTAATCAGCAGAGCGTGAAGATCATCCTAAGAACTCAAAAAAGCCTTTCTGGAAAAAAAATTTGAAGAAGTTACCTGAGCTTGAGCTTTCTCAAACTGAGCTTTCTGGCCACCTCTCTTGTGCAAAATGACTCCCCTTGACCTACTGATGAAGCTTTGATACTTAGAAGGAATTTCTTTTGGCTGGTTAGTGAGATTACACTTCAACTGGCCAAGAATCGTGTTTTGGCTATGGGGTGTTTTTGGCTGTTTTAATGGTTGCTTTATGTTCAGTGGATGATTTTGAGATGAATGGTGGAATTGGTTTGAAGATTGAGTGAGTATTCAGTGAGTTTCGAAGGAATTTGCAAGAGGGATGATTTTGTGGAATGCTGAGTTCTTGGAGGTTTTAGCTTGTGTGTCTTATGAAAAATGATCCTTGAGGCATGCTTATAGAGTTCTGGTTGGGCAGAGAGTGGGTGGTGGCTGTAGCTGATTGGTATGGGCTTCTTGCCAAAAAGTAAAAAGTTTTGTACTTGAGGTATGGGCAATGGTGCAGCTGGCTTCTTGGCTTGTCCATGCGCAGCATGGATCAAGGAGGTCCATGGAATTAGTCTTGAGGCAATTCAGCAAGTGGAAACAAAGTTATGTGTCATTTTGCAATTTCATGAAGTTTTGGCCCCTTTGAGATTTCTTCATGGGCAAGGCATGAAATCTTGAAATTCTTTGGGCAATTCTGAGTTTTATACAATGCATAATGTTTGTATGATGATTAGAAGTGTGTTTGAAGTCACAAAATGAATTGGCAAGAGGTTTTGCAAAAATCCCTCTTTGGTGCATTCTTGAAAATTATGTGATTTTTGCCAACTTTGACAAGCCATAACTTGAGTTCCATAATGAATTAGGACTTGTTCTTGTACTTTTTGAAAAGGGAATGATCCAATCTATAACTTTCATGACCAACAATATTTCATTTGAAGCATTTTTGGTTGAGAAAGAGGAGGTTGAAATACTTTCCCAAAATGGAAAGTTTACATTACAAGTCATTTCCATTTTTGGCAACTTTTGGTTTAGCCCACTTTTCTTCAATTTTGTGAACTTCCAAGCACTTCAATGATCAAATAAAGATCATATAACTTCAATTTGATGAAAAAAATCCCCTTTGGTTTCATTGATGGGGGCCTCAGATGCCCCGATTTTGCTCTGACTTGCTCAAGAAGTTACCCAGTGATCAGATGACTTCCACAATGAATTTCTTCATCAAACTTGGTACACATGATATTTATAACATATTGAGACCCTTAGAAACAAGAATGACCAAAAAAATTGGAGTTATGGCCTCTGAAACCAAAACCCTAATTTTAGGTCATCTATGCAGTGAAACCCTAGCTCTGCTTCCATGCTTTCCAAGTTCTTGTGATTTTCTGACTCCGTTAATCTTTGGGGGATATAAAATGATGATTGATCATACATGGGCCCTCTTGAAATGATTGGAGACCTTTGGAGTGGCTCAGATGGATCTTGGATTGCTCAGATCACAAACCCTAGATGCAGATGAACTTGGACTAATGCAGTGAAACAAAAATGCAATATGATATGGTATGCTTAAACTAATGCAAATATGAAAGATCACAAGTCATGGTGTGAACTTAGTGAGGGAAATTTTGGGGTGTTTACAACCAACTCGAATCTACTAAGGTACTCCGTCATACTCTGGATCACTTGTACGTTACCATCAGAGTGAAACATTCAAACAGAAAGGGTGAGATATCTAATATCATAATCAAGAATATGATAAATAACATATTGAATTAGATTACAAAAATCACCACTTCGCAACTTCACAAACAACTTAAAAACCAACACAAACATACAACACGACAACATAACATGCAACTTGATATGCAACTTAGACAAATGTGATGCATGTGGTACCAACGGAGCCAAACTCACAACTTATAATCATGGCAATTAATAAAGGCGTAAACACAAGGCATAAGCCTTCAACTTTATTCTTGCGAATCCAGACCAACTTACCGATCAACCTGCTCCAACTTGAATAATGATATGTTATGCGAATCAACATGATTATCAACCAACAATAACTATAACAACATAACGACATAACAACATTTAACTTTGGCCAAAGGCCTACAACTCATAATCGTTGCCACTTATAAGGAACTGAAACATGAACAACAAACAATAACTTTACAACTTATAACAAAGCAACACAACCAAAACATCCAAATCTATTGCATTCATATCCATACAAGTTCCGACTAAAACCGATTTATTAAACTATTTACTATGCTCTATTATTGCTACTTATTATTAAGTCATTAGCACGCTTTTGTTAACTCCATGACGGCAACCAATACACCAACCTTCTACTATTCCCATACCACTGTTAACTAATTTTCTTCTACGGATTCATTTTTGTATCACTTATTAATTCTCTTTTAAATAAATACTAGAACCTATGATACTTCAAATAATATTTTCCAACCTAATAATGCTATTGGGAGTGATTTATAACAGCATAGTATTGCAGAAACAGAAGACAGAAACCAAAAACAACAAAACCTTCCAGACCCCGTTGTCGCAACGTGAAAATCAACCCGACGAAAAAAATAGAAGATTCGCCATCGATTCGTTTTTTATCCCGACGAGGGAAAGGAGAACAATCGAAGAAAACCTGAAGGAAAACAAATATAAGGTCATCGCAACCAAGTATGGGCTCGGGAGTCGATTACATAAAAGGAAGGTATTAGCACCCCTTTGTGTCCATCGTACTCGATGGGATCCACGCTTGCTGCTCTACTCAAAGGGTGTAGTCATCTGAAGCTTCATCTGCTGCTAAACTGGAAAGGAGGGGAAAGGAAAGGAACGAGAACGAAAAAACAGAAAACAAAAATGTATGGGTGATAGAAAGAAACAAACTCGAGAGGGCGTCGCACCCTAGCCTGACGTATCTCATCGAAGTGAGAATCAGAGTCCACATAGTTCTAAACAGAACAAGATTTGGGTCGACAAGCATCACACTTGTGCCTACGTATCTCCTAGTGAGAATCAAATCGTCGTAGTTCGGCTAACTACTGGTGATCACAGTATTTTTTGTGTTTTTTAAGACTTGAACTGCTTATGTCTATGCTCAGGTGTTGCAGGCTCGTCTGGTACGAGTGCATTACCGTCTTGCAAAGAGACAAGTAGGAGAAAGTTCTTAAGTTGAGAGTGAATGAGATGAGAAAAAAATTCCCGAAGGGAAGGTGATTGAAGCTTTGTTCTAGTCTTTTATAGAAATGTTTTTGTTGTTTTTGTTTGTGGTATTTATTAAGTGTTTTTGGATTTTCTTTATGAGGAATAAGAGAAAGACTCAAAGGTTTAAAAGAAAAAAACACTAAGGAAGACTCGATCCTAAAAGTTATCATGCAATAATTGATCCTACAGTTGAGGTTTCTATCATATTCCAACTTAATTCAAAATTAAGTTGGATTAGGCACCTAATGGAAAACTCGTGAACTAGGCACAAGTAAACCAGCAGATAAACCAAACAATAATGAAAACGAACTCGAGATTTAAGCAAATCTCGAGTAAAAAAATAAAAGAAATAAGATGAGGAAGAAAAGAGTATGCAAGAAGAAAAATGCAGCAAGTATGGGAGGAACAATTCAGCATGAAATAATCAAACAATGTGCAAACAAGTGCCTACTTCGAGGTAGGACTTCAGATGCAACCAGTATGCTCCTAACATGGCATCAGGACTAGAATGAGGCGCAAAAATAATAGTTTCAGTGATACCTAACGGAGAAGGTATGTTGCCTCTTCAACAACACATGGAAAACTCAAGAACACTTGTAGAAGCATCAAGTTCAAAGCATCTCCATGTACCATGGTCGAGGCGTCTATCAGAATGAATCCAATTAATACTCAATCACATATCATCAAGAACCCACATCCAAAATCAATTAAGCCAAAACCAAAAGTACTAACAAAAGAAAGTTAGTGAGAGCTTAATTAAAATTCTAATCAAAGTTAACTAAAAAAACAATTAAAATCCACAAAGTTAG
This sequence comes from Lathyrus aphaca, assembly GCA_963966055.1. Classification (NCBI taxonomy): domain Eukaryota; kingdom Viridiplantae; phylum Streptophyta; class Magnoliopsida; order Fabales; family Fabaceae; genus Lathyrus; species Lathyrus aphaca. The sequence goes on from OZ014519.1 coordinate 582,591,755, forward strand.
ATGTCCAAATTAATTAAAGAAGAAAACTAATAATCAAACTTAAAAATTCTAAATTTAAAATATTCTAAACTAAAACTAAAACATAATATTAATTAAAAGCAAATAGCAATTGTCACCAAAAACATCACTAATTAAACACAAGTGAAAATAAGAGAATAGAAAAACAGCGGTGCAGATTGAAAACAGTGATGGTAGTATAAAATTCATTGGGCTGAGCCCAAGATAAACCATAAAAGAGATAAGGAGGGGTGGGAGGTGAAGTCTGGAGGTGATGACAGAAAAAAAACGGGCCTAGGGCCCATGTCCATGAACCACAGCAACTAACACCTAATAATAAAATATCAGGATCAAATAAAATAAAAAACAAAAAAATTCAGAATGCATAAAAAGAAGAAGAACACGGTTATCTTCTTTGTGAAAAAAGAACAAACGCCGCTCCCTCTAGCAAAACCGCCGGCCATAAAAAAGATGAAACTCGACGATCCCACCGCGACATCAACGTTTCGCAAACTTTTACTCTCACGGTTGAAAGGATTTGAATCTCAATTCCTCTCTTTCTCCGATCTTGGTGGTTATTCTCTGTTGCGATTTGTTTCACGGTTTCAACTCCATCCTCTTCTACTCCTCTTATTCTTCTAAGACTCTTCACTGATCTCGGTTCAAATCTCTCTTCATCTCCATTTTTTCTGTTTTCTATTTGGATCCGAAGTTGATATTTGAGGATTTGGTATGTTGATGGTTGAGAAATTGTTGAAGAATGAAGGATGTTTCGGTGAAGGGTGAAGGTTTTGTTGCAGCTATTAAGGGTTTGTATTTGATTGAAGGTTTGGAAGGAAGGCATTGAGTTGAATGGAGTGGATGAGTGATAGCAGGCCCAAGAGATCCATAAGAAAGCCCAAAAAAATGGATGATTATGTTCTCAATTAAATTACTTTGTTTTATTTAAATCCAGTTTTAATTTAATTCTGTCTTGGGCCAGGCCCATTAGTTGTGTGACCCAATATTGGGATGTTATATTTATCCCTTTGTGGAAATGAAGACAGCCAAGAAACTATTCAGAATTTTATTATCTTCTTAGTTTTAGATTATTCAATGGTGTAACCCTAAATTTGGTAGGAATTGTTGTTATCCCTTTTATCATTGGTGCTTTCATCTTCAACTCATGGCCCCTCCTAAACCGCCACAGCCAACACCCCAAGAAATAGTGGAACAAGCTGTTCACACATCCCACCTCCATATTGACAATGTTGTCAACCAAATACACTCAGATTTGGATGAACGCTTTGATTTAGTCCGCTCAGATCTGGATAAAACACAGCAAAACCTAGGTTCTATAAACTCAAGAATGGAGAAGGAAAAACAAATTTCAGACAGCCGCTATGATACTATAATGGCAACCCTCAACAAGCTGGTTCTGCAGCACCAGCCCTCTACTGCTGTTGTTTCTGCTGCTGCTGTGTCTGCTACAGCAGGATCTTCAGGTATTACTCAAACCCCACTTTCTATGGCAACCACACCCAACTCCACTATTCTGTCCCCTACCAACACACCCATGAGAAATTCTGCTGCGCTATCCCACACATCCGGACGCCCTCACATTACTTCATTATCACACATTCCCCCTCCAAACACCTCACAAACATACACCGCATCTATTTCTCAAATCCCAAACTTATATCCTTCCTCATTTTCGCAAATACCCACACCATTCCAACCCTTCCAGTTTATTCCCTCTACTTTTACGCACAACCAACCTCACACTCAGCAGCTGAACCACCAACTTCACTACCCTAATTTTTCTAACACACCCATTTCCCATACTCCCTCATTACCACCTTTTCGTACACCTAAACTAGAACTTGCTATGTTCGATGGTTCCAACCCATTAGAATGGTTGTTTCAAGCGGAGCAATTCTTTAATTTTTACCAATTACCTCATGAAAATAGATTGTCTATGATGTCATTTTACATGAAAGGCGAAGCTCAAGCCTGGTTTAAATGGATGCATACAAATCAATTATTGTTTGATTGGTTATCTTTTACTAGAGCTTTGGAATTGAGGTTTGGCCCATCCACGTTTGCAAACCATCAAGCAGAATTATTTAAACTTAGACAAACCAGTTCTGTTGTAGAATATCAAGCTGCTTTTGAAAAATTGGGAAATCAAGTGATGGGATTACCACCTGATGCCATTTTGAACTGTTTTATTTCTGGCCTAATTCCTGAAATTCAGAATGAGCTAGCAATTCATAAACCTACTTCTATCTCACAAGCGATTGGTCTTGCCAAGTTAATCGAATCAAAAATCCGAGAATCCAAACCAAAGTTCTCAAAACCATTTACAAACCCATACCCCAAACCTAACCCATCACCACACACTACAGCCTTTATCACCACTCAACCGAAACCACTTCAACCCTCTCAACAACCCAAATTTCCTATTCGACGATTATCCAATGCCCAACTTCAGGAGCGTCGCGCTCAGGGTTTATGCTTTAATTGCGATGAGAAATTTATTCCTGGCCACAAATGTTCCTCCGGAAAATTTTTATTATTATTGGTAGATGATGAGGAATCTGTTTTCGAAGAGCCCAGCGACCCAACTGATATTCCTACTACTCATCCTGAACCCGAAGAGACTTATTTCCAATTGTCTCCTCAAGCTGCTTGTGGCCAACTTTCTCCAAAAACACTTAAATTTCATGGCATCATTCTCGGACAGCCGGTTACCGTACTCATTGACACCGGAAGCACACACAATATTTTACAACCCCGCATTGCCAATCACCTTAAACTACCCACCACACCTATCCCTAATTTTTCTGTTATGGTCGGTAATGGCTCCAAATTACTATGTTCTGGCCTTTGCCCACAAGTTCCCCTCATCCTCCAACAAAATCAGTTTACAATTCCATTTCATTTACTTCCCATCGAAGGCGCTGATGTCGTCCTTGGAATGGAATGGCTACGTACACTTGGACCACTACAAGCTGATTTTTCAATCCCAAAACTCTCTTTCACCTACCACAACAATGACATTACAATATCCGGTGACATAAAAACAGCACCTTCACACTCCTCTTACAACCAGATCTGCCACCTTCTGCACACAGACTCCATTGCATCTATGCATTTACTACTTTACCAACCCACACCTACCCAAGAACCCAAACTCACACAGTCCGATTCCTCTTCCATCGACTTACAACACCCCAACCTGCCACACCAAATTTCAACCATAATTAAATCCTTTTCAAAAAATTTCCAAAAACCTCACGGCTTACCCCCACCTCGGCCACATGACCACCATATTCCCCTTTTACCCAATACAACCCCAGTCAATGTAAAGCCATATCGATATCCGCACTCCCAAAAAGACGCAATGGCCACTATCATTCAAGAAATGCTTGATGAAGGAATTATTAAGCCTAGTAACAACCCATATTCATCCCCTGTCCTATTGGTTCGAAAAAAAGATGGGAGTTGGCGTTTTTGTGTAGATTACCGTGCCCTTAACGCTGTCACCGTACGAGACCGTTTTCCTATACCAACAATTGATGAAATTTTCGATGAATTGGGATCAGCAACAATTTTTTCTAAGATCGATCTTCGATCTGGATATCACCAAATCAGAGTTACACCGGAGGATACTCATAAAACTGCTTTCAGAACTTTTGATGGACACTACGAGTTCTTAGTTATGCCTTTTGGCCTGACTAACGCTCCTAGTTCATTTCAATCAGCGATGAACGATTTACTTCGTCCTTTCCTACGGCGGTTTGTTCTAGTTTGTTTTGATGACATTCTTATTTATAGTTCTTGCATTTCAGATCATGTTGAGCATTTAAATTTGATTTTAGACTTGCTTTTAACCCATCAATTTTATGCAAAACTATCCAAATGCGTTTTTGCTGTTCCTACTGTGGATTATCTAGGTCATATAATTTCAAGTGATGGTGTAACCCCAGATCCTAATAAGATTCAAGCTATACTTGACTGGCCGACGCCGCGTTCTCTCACGACTCTCAGGGGTTTTTTAGGCCTCACCGGCTTTTATAGACGATTTGTTCGTCACTACGCCTCTCTCGCCGCTCCACTCACGGATTTATTAAGTTCTACTAAGTTACATTGGAATACAGCAGCTGATACAGCCTTTACAATCTTAAAAACAAAAATGACGGAAACTCCGGTCCTGCGCCTGCCTGATTTCTCCCAAGTCTTTATCCTAGAAACTGATGCATCCGCTGTTGCAGTAGGAGCTGAGTTATCTCAGAATGGTCATCCCTTGGCCTTTTTCAGTAAGAAACTTTGTCGTCGGTTGCAAGCGACTTCTGTCTATGTCAGGGAGATGTACGCCATAACCGAATCTGTCAAAAAGTGGCGTCAATATTTGATTGGAAGAAAATTTCATATCTACACTGATCAGAAGAGTTTAAGAAACTTATTGGTCCAGAAAATTCAAACCCCGGAACAACAAAAATGGGCTGCGAAATTACAAGGTTTTCATTTTGAGATATTTTACAAACCTGGGAAGGCCAACCTTGTTGCTGATGCTCTCAGTCGTCTACACAGCGATGAAACTGCTATGTTCTTCGCCATCTCTTCACCGATCCCCATGCTCCTGACTCAGTTAAAAAAATTCTATGAATCCACATCGGAAGGCAAAACACTCTTACAGAAACTTCAACAAGATACTCAGATGCAGCAGCTATTCCAGACTAAAGAGGGCCTATTATATTACAAAGACCGAATCTTTATACCTGCAACTCAAGATCTTCGTCAATCCTTACTCCACGAATACCATTCAACACCAACAGCAGGACACTCAGGTCTTCAACCAACACTCGCTCGGATCTCAGCTTCATTTCTCTGGCCTGGGATCTACAAAGATACAAAGGAGTTCGTTAAAACTTGTTCAGTTTGCCAACAGAGTAAGTATATGACTAAGAAGAAGCGGGACCTTTTACAACCTTTACCTACACCGGCACGTGTCTGGGATGATTTAAGCATGGATTTCATCACACATCTCCCTAATTCGTTCGGCCACACTGTGATTTGGGTTGTCTGCGACAGATTGACAAAATTTTGTCACTTCATTGCTCTTCCATCTAAGTTTTCCGCAAAAGACCTCGCCCTTCGGTTCTCAGTTGAGATTTGTCGATTGCATGGGATTCCTTCTTCCATAGTCTCGGATCGTGACCCCTTATTTGTCAACACCTTTTGGAGAGAACTTTTTCGAGCACAAGGAACAACCCTCAAATTCAGCTCGGCTTACCATCCTGAAACCGACGGCCAAACAGAGGTGGTTAATAGGTGTTTGGAAACGTATTTGAGATGCTTTACAAGTGAAAATCAAAAAAAATGGTTCAACTACTTACATCTGGCCGAATTTTGGCATAACTCTGCGCATCACTCTTCCATTAACATGACACCATTTGAAGCACCCTATGGACGACCACCACCTTCTTTTCCTACTTATCAACGCGGATCGATCACCATTGTTCCCTTGGATGTGTCCCTGCAACACAGAGAACAACTGTTACAACAATTAAAAAACAACCTTAATAGAAGCAAACAGAGGATGGAATTCCAGAATAACAAAAAAAGGTTAGACTGTACCTTTGACGAAGGCACCCTCGTTCTTCTCCGCCTTCAACCGTACCGTCAGACGTCGATAAACCGCCGTGTGTCTCAGAAGCTTTCGAAACGGTACTTTGGCCCGTTCAAGATCCTTCGACGAATCGGAAAAGTTGCCTACCACTTAGATCTTCCTCCGTCGTCATGAATCCACCCTATTATCCATGTCTCTCAACTTCGAGCTTACCATGGTTCACCGCCCTTTACTCCGATTCCGCAACACTTGTTGGACTTCGACGACGATCCGCCTTCACCCACTCATCTTCCACATGCAGTGGCTGTTTTTCCGTCACAAGAAAATGATACATTAGCATCTGAGGAAGTAATTTTCGAAAAAGAAGAGAGAAGTGAACCAGGTTTGAAGAAGAATGCAAAGGCAGCAATAGAAGAGAGAGAAGCACACGGTTTGAAGAAGAATACGAATGCAGTGACATATGGAAATGTACCTCCAAATCCTAAAGTCATACCACTTCCCAACAAAATCTTGGAACCATACCCTAGTGATGTACTTGCCGCACCTAAACCGCATGCTTCACCGTCATATTCTTTGGATTCCCCTGCCTTTTCATCTCACCCGTCAAAACCTCTGCATTCTCCTTTAATGCGTTCACGTGAGGTCACAAGTCCCAAACTTCCCTCTCTCCTCCAGCCTGCGCCACATGCCCTGGCCTCCCCCAACTTGATGACACCTGTCCCGCATGCAGAACCACCCTTTAGCCTCCAGCCTGTTACACGTGACAGCAACTCCTACAAGTGGAAGACAGTCGTAGCCCATGCAGCTGGCAGCAACAATTCCTCACTCCCTTCCCCAACGGCTACACAAACTGCAGCGCCTCTGGCCCCTTTCAATTGGGCCTCTTCCTTTCGACCCGCCCAATCGTCTATAACCACCAACCTTGAGGACAAGGTTGTTGTGGGGCAGCATAGTAGTGATAGCAGGCCCAAGAGATCCATAAGAAAGCCCAAAAAAATGGATGATTATGTTCTCAATTAAATTACTTTGTTTTATTTAAATCCAGTTTTAATTTAATTCTGTCTTGGGCCAGGCCCATTAGTTGTGTGACCCAATATTGGGATGTTATATTTATCCCTTTGTGGAAATGAAGACAGCCAAGAAACTATTCAGAATTTTGTTATCTTCTTAGTTTTAGATTATTCAATGGTGTAACCCTAAATTTGGTAGGAATTGTTGTTATCCCTTTTATCAATGAGAGTGAGGGTGCAGTGTTGCGGTTTAGAGAGTGAGGACAGAGGAGTTGTTGTTGTGTTGAGGATGAGGTTGAATGCAGGGGATTGAAGGGGGTAGTGAGTAAAAGATTATGAATTGTTTGGTGAGGAGTTTGTGCATGAAGAAAAGTGTTGTTGAAGTTAGTTTGTGCATGAAGAAAAGTGTTGTTGAAGTTGTTTTGTGTGAGGGAGTGGTATGTGTAATGGCTATGTGAGTTTTGTGTTTTGCTAAAGGTTCAAAGTTTGTACATGAAAAAGAAATGTGAAGAGGAATAGATTATTAGCTTAGCGTTGTGGTTTTTTATGAAACATAATGGGAGAGAGGAGCAAAGTATTTTATTGAAGAATGAAGAGGGAGAGTTGAAGCTTGTAATGGAAATCGTGTTGAGGAGTCCCCTTCGTGAGGTGCATGAATTCGTTTTTGTTTCTGCATTTTCTGAGTCACGGTTTTTCTACCATGATGCCTCTTTTGGATGCTTTTTTGGAGCTGCGTTTTTATGTTGTTGGAGATTGAGAGTGTGTTGTGTAGAAAATGTTATATTGTTGCGAATGGTTGTACGATATAGAGTGGAGAGAATCAATTGTGAGAGGTGGGGTCGTAATCATACAATGTCGGTGGGAAAAATGTTGGCAAAATGTGTTGTGTGTGAATGTATTGCGATGGTCTGTTGATGTAGCTGATAGAAAAGAATTTTTAAATGGTGGGTGTGTGTGGGGCCTTTTGTTATGGCTGAAAAAACTCAGGGGAATCTCTTGTAGTAGAAGTATAAAACACTGAATTTCAATTGTAAATTCCTCTCCATTTTTTGTATTTTTTTTATAGTAGTAAAAATGAAATAAAAACTGAAAATGAGCCTTTTGTGGTAATGGGCCTAACAATCATGGTCTTGTAATGGTTAACATGAGGATAAAAAAATTATGCACATTGATTTGAGATAGAAAAATGGAATTTGAAATAATTTGATAAAAAATGAATAATGGATATGAAATTGGTGATATGGGCATTGGATAATCGAAACAATTCGAATAATGGAAAATGGTTATGAATCGAATAATGGATGAAGATGAATAATGAATGAAATTAGAAAAATGGAATTAGTTTAGAAAGAAAATGATTTATGAGATGGATATGAACCGATTTTATATGAAATGAATCGACTATCGCTAACACGCACACAACCACGAAACGACTTGCACTATTCCAAACGCCTCGGGTAAACATGAAGTACAACCACCACTGTAATTGAAACAAATCACTTGAACTAATTAAGCTATGAGTTTCTAATCCAATGAACCTTTAATCTTTTCAAATTTTTCTGAATCATTCTCTTGGGAAAATAAATCCATAATTGGACACAACTGAACTGATGGATCATGATAAACCTAATTTCTATAAAAAAAACTCACACGAACCACTGCTTGATAAACTGAAGAATTCGACAACTCAACCTTGGATACACACAGCCTGAGAAATAGTCCACTGAAGCAGATAGCTTGCAGTTGAAGAGATCTCCTTAAAGTTTAACCAATATTAGGGAAAACGTCCATCTGATCTGGATCATGAATAAACAAACACACTTGAACCAAAACCTGAGATGTTGAGAAAGATGAAAAGTCTTGAGATACTAAGAAGAGAGGAATAACCTTGTAACTTGATGAAGAGGGGACCCCTAATTCACTGTTGAATACTAATGATGGGCCAAATTAATCAGTGAATAATGTTTAGGCATGAAATCCTTGATCAGGAAAATAAACCCTAATTCAGTGACAAAAGCAATGAGAGAATGATGACATTGATGGCAGTATAACCAAAAACTTGAATCTTTCTGATAATCCACAAATAGGATGTGAAACCTTAATTCCTCAGATGATATTGATCTCATGTCTTGGGAGCTTATGCAAATGAATGAATGCAAAGTGTATGATCTAAATGGAGAAGCAAATGCAAACAAAAGGAAAATAAAGATAGTAAAACTAGAGGGAAATTTTGGGATGTTACACCCGTGTGACCATTGTCACACTTGGTGACCCTCTTCACAGCTTGTGACGGTCGTCCTAGGGATGTGACAGTCGTCTCCAATCCCAGAAGGTCGTTTAGATTTAGGGACAGTCATCCCATAGCCAAAAATGTTACACTCTTTGTTTCCCTTGCTTCGTCTATGTAACTCATTCTCAGACCGATTCCAAACAACACAGTACGACAATTCAACAACACAACATATCCATTCACAAACAACATTACATAATTAATTTATGATTAATTCGAAAACTCAATTTAATTCTCATGTTCAACTAAAATAGCTTATCAAAACTAAAACATCTTATTTCAACCAAATCAACGCAACAATCTGACAGAACCAATCCATATACTCAATCCCATACGAATTCATCATATAATCCTGGTTATGAGGTTAGAACCCCATCTTTACCTTTGGATTGAAGGAGACTCTAACACTTTTCAATCGGAACCCTAGTTTTTGCCTCTCCTATGCACTTCACGTAACTTCCTCTATTCCAACTTTTGTTCTTCGTACTGTTAACCTATTTCCACTAATTCCATTTAATATATGGTTTTATTTTAATTAGTCTTGATCATTATAATGGGCCTAAACCACACACCCCCATAATTACTACTTCTAATTACCAACAAGACCATCAAGCTTGCATAATTCTACTAATTAACCTACAACTTAACTAATTCAACTTAGTCCAAATAACAACAGTGCAACTTAATCGACTTATTCAACTTAATTCAAACCAACTTAGCTACTTAACGGAAAACAAAACCAAATATACACCGATATTTAATTAAATAATCAGGGCATTACAACTCTCTCCCACTTAGAGCATTTTTGTCCTCAAAAATCTTACCTTGTTCAAACAACTCGGGATAAGATTCCCACATCTTACTTTCCAACTCCCACGTCATACTTTCTCTGGCTGCTCCCAACCACACTACTTTCACCTACACTATCTTTTTTCCTCTTAGAGTCTTCCTTTCACGATCCGCGAACCGTACAAGTATTATCTCAATAGTAAGATTATCCTGTACTTGCACATCATCCATACTAATCACATGAGATGGATCTGAAATGTACTTCCGAAGTTGCGACACGTGAAACACATCATGTAAATTTGATAGATTAGGCGGTAAATCCACTCTATAAGCAGCCTTTCCAACTCTTTCAGAAATCTGATACAGACCAATAAAACGAGTAGTAAGCTTCTTAGAATTCAACGCTCGTCCAACACCGGTTATAGGTGTAACTCTCAAAAACACATGATCACCAGCTTGGAATTCCAAATCCTTCCTTCGCTTGTCATGATAGCTTTTTTGCCGACTTTGAGAAGTTTTCATCTTCTATCGAATCAACTTCACTTTCTCAGTAGTCTCTCGAACAATCTCGGGTCCAAGCAATACACTTTCTCCAGATTCATGCCAACATAAAGGAGTTCTACACCTCCGACCATACAACGCTTCAAAAGGTTCCATTCCAATACTAGATTGGTAACTGTTATTATAATTGAATTCTATCAAAGGAAGATAAATATCCCATGAACCTCCTTGTTCAAGAACACATGCTCTCAGCAAATCCTCTAACGATCGAATAGTTCTCTCCATTTGACCATTTGTCTGAGGATGATACGCTGAACTCAACCTCAACTTATAACCTAACGATTATTGCAGACACTTCAAAAACTCAGAAATAAACCTCGGATCTCTATCTGACACAATACACAAAGGAACACCATGCAACTTAATAATCACGCGAGTATAAATCTCTACCAACTTAGATACTAGAAAACGGATGTTAATAGGAATAAAATGAGTCGGCTTATTAAGTCTATTAACAATCACGCGAGTATAAATCTCTTCAAGAATCATTCTCTTCATCTCCACATCATCCTGAGTACAAATTAGATCACGGAACCTCAACACACCTTGCGCATCCAACCTAAAATCATTATTCTCATACTGATCGATTCCCATCATCAAATCTACCAACTTCACATCTAACTTTTGAGCCTCTCTGATACCGTCTAGAAAATCATTATTAATCTTCATCATTCCCAACATAACACTCTTCGGTGTTACTTCGCAAACTAGACTCATATCTCTGAAATGTTCAATTAGTTCCAACTCTTTAACCATCATTGCCAACATATGAAACATTTTCCGAATTTAGGCATCAGCTATAACATTAGCCTTACTTGGATGATTGTTCAAACCAAAATCATAATCATTTGACAACTCCAACCACCTTCACTGCCTCATATTCAACTCCTTCTGATCAAACAAATACTTTAAACTCTTATGGTCACTAAACATTTCAAATCTAGAACCATAGAGATAATGCCTCTAAATCTTCAACACAAAAACAACTGCAACAAGTTCTAAATCAAGCGTAGGATAGTTCTTCTTATGAATTCTCAATTGTCTCGACGCATAAGCAACCACCTTATTATTCTGCATAAGCACACCTCCTAAACCCATCATAGAAGCATCACAATATACAACAAATGGTTCCCCTGCATTCGATAATGTCGAAATCGGAGCCGATGTCAACCTCTTCTTCAATTTGGTAAAACTTTATTCGCATTGAACATCCCACACAAAAGCCTTACTCTTACAAGTCAACTTAGTCAACGAAAGTGCAAATTTAGAAAAACCTTTGATAAACCTCCTATAATAACCAACAAGTCCCAAGAAGCTTCTAATCTCAGTAACCAACTTTGGAGTCTCCCACTGCAACACAACATCAACTTTAGATGGATCCACAGCAATGTCACTTCCTGAAATAACATGCCCAAGAAAGCTAACTTCCTTCAACCAAAACTCACACTTAGATAACTTTGCATACAACTTTTTCTCTTTCAAAACTTGAAACATTAGCTTCAAGTGTTATGCATGTTCTTCTTCCGACTTAGAGTAAATCAAGATGTCATCAATGAACACCACCACGAACCGATCCAAATAGGTATGAAAGATACGGTTCATGTATTCCATAAATACTCACGGTGCATTAGTAACACCGAAAGGAATCACTGAATACTTGTAATATCCATAACATGTTTTGAATGTCATCTTCTGAATATCCGCATCTTTCACCTTAATCTGATGATAGCCCGATCCCAAATCGATCTTTATAAACACACAAGCACCTACCAACTGATCCATCAAATCATCTATTCGCGGAATCGAATACTTGTTCTTAATCGTCACTTTATTCAATTGCCTATAATCAACATAAATTCTCATACTTCCATCTTTCTTCTTCACTAATAACACTGGAGCTACCCACGGAGATATACTAGGTCTCACAAACTTCTTCTCAAGTAGCTCCTCTAACTGCTTCTTCAATTCCGACAATTTAGATGCAGACATCTTGTATGGTGCCATAGGCACAGGTCTAGTACCAGGTACAAGATCAATCGCAAATTCAACTTCTCTCTCTAGAGGTACGTCAGGAATTTCATAAGGGAAAACTTCAGGAAATTCTCGCACCACTTGCAACTCTTCAATCTTAGTTTTGCTCTCAATAGACAATGTCAACATTAACGAAAACATCTGAGCTTCTTCCCTCATCAGCTGTTGCAGCTCTCTAAAAGACAACAAACCAACTCCTTCCTCTTCAAGAGTAGAAAACCTCACCAACTTACTATAACAATTGATATGAACATAGTTGTACTCTAACCAGTTCATCCCCAAAATCACATCCATCCCGGTTAATAGCAAACACACCAGATCAACAATAGTCTCTATCAAAGATAAACAACGGACACCTTAGACACACAAGAGAAGTAGTCACAGATCCCTTAGTAAATAAAGGAGTACTATTAATGAAACATGTACCTCAGATGAGTCTGTAACGCTCGTATTTAATTAATTAATTTAATTAAACATTATTGCGTATTTTTCCCGATTAATTGTTGTTAGGTTGGTGTTTTTGGTCGTTTGTGTCGTTAAGTTGTTTAAGTTGTTTAAGTTGATATTATGTTACGGGTTAGGTCGTGTTTGGGTGATCGGATTAATTAAGTCGAATAATAAAATAAGTGTTAATGATATAATATTATGTTGGGCTTAGTTGTAGTGTGAGAGTAGTAAAGTTGGGGGTGTTATTTTAGGCCCATTAGTAATTAAGCTAATTAGTGAGATTTTAGTAAAAACTAGACTAAAAACCTAATTAGAGAATAATCAGAATTTTTTGTGAGAAAAGAACAAGTCTTAGAGGAATATAAACAAGAGGATAGATTTTGGGATTTTCGTGGAGATTTTTGCTGTGAATTTGAGTTGCCTTCAATCCAAGGTAAGGGTGGGGTTTGAATTCCATAACTGGGATTAGATAATTTGTATGTAGGTTGGGGTTTCGTATAATTATTGTTGCATTTTTGTATGTTTCCGTTGTTTGTTGTTGATTTTCGTGTTGATATATCATGAAGAATCATTTTGTTATTGTTGTGTTGTTGTCACGAAACTTGTTCATGTTGTTGGATATGCTGTTGTATTTGTTGTTATGTTGATGGACTAGTTTATGTTGCAGAAATTCGTGTAGAGAAGGAGATTAGGGCTCGTAAAATCAGTCATAGAAATTAGTAAATGAATAGATACAGAAGATTTGGAGTCTAAAATCAATATAGAAACCCAATTACGCTTGAATGGAGTGACAAAGTTATGTAATTCATAGCAGAAGTAAGATTGATATGCATTTTGGTGTTTTACGTAACAGATCTAGTATTACGCGTAACAAGAAAGGCATTACGCATAACAAATCTCAGTTATGCAGGCATTACGCGTAAAGGGAAGGTTGATTTCAAGGCCCTCTGGCCATTTGCATATGAGACACGTAAGTAGGTAAGAAATTAAGCGTAATAGGTGAGGCATTACGCATAAGAGGTGGCGTGAAGCAAGTTGTTACGCGTATGGAGTAGCCATTACGCGTATGGGTAGAGTGATGTGCAGAAAATGCAGTTTTTGGCGATTCGTCATGTTTTTGCATCCGTTTTGAGTTGAGTCGATCCTAGACTATAAGTAGAATTAAAATAAGTTGATTATAGTAGATTTGATGATTAAAAATAATTAAATTAGGAATTTAATTTATTAAGCCGTAATTAGTCGTTTTCCATGTTGAAGTTGTATTAAGTTGTTATAAGTTGTGTTGTCCCGATCTTGGGGGAGATTATTAAGTTGTAGGTTGATTGACCAATGTTGATTCACGTTGTTGAGTTTTTAAATCGTTGATTATGTTGTTGTTGTATGTTATTCATAATTTCATACATTTGCATATTTTCATGTTGGAGCGAATGCTCGATTCAAGTTGGCCTGGATTGGGAAATAAGTTGTTGATGCCTCGATAAACTGGCAAGATTTTCAAGTTAGGAGTTTATTCAAAATGGTACCACATGCATATATAAGTTGAGTCGCATTCGAGTTTCATTTTACCTATGTTGTTAATTGCTGATTGGTTGCAAGTTATACGTTGATGTTGCTTGTTGTGTGAAGTGGGTGATTGTATGATTTTTTGATTATATATTGATTATCATACTCCTGTTTATATTATTCGATATCTCACCCCTTCTGTTTGAATGTTTCCCTCTGTTGGTAACATGCAGGTAACTAAGATTCAAGTACCTAGTCGTCTCAAGTTGGTGTTTGTCGCTCTGATACGTAGCACTTCGGGGGGATGAACCCATGTTTTGTTTTTGTGGATTTTTATCTAGTTTATGAACTCGTTTCAGTTGTTTTATGTTGAAAACCATGTTGAATATTTTGGAAGTTGTTTTAAAGTTTCAAATTTTGTTGAATCCATTGTGTAGTTTGTGAAGCATGATTATTAATGAAGTTTTGTTATTTGATTTTAAAGTTGAAAATGTGATATCCCATGTTGTGGTGAATTTTTATACAACTCTGATTTAAATTATAAAGTCAGGTAGAATGGGGTGTTACAGAGTTTATCCTCATTAGTTGTCTGAGTCCCAGCCAACGTGAACACCTTCCCCGTTTGCGCCTTCTTTGGCTTCTCACGCTGACTACCAATGTGTCCTTCTTCACCATAGTTGAAGCAGGCCATCTCCTTATGCATGCATTCAGATATTGCATGCCCAGTCTTACCACAACGAAAACACCTCTTAGCCTCAGTAGTACACACATTACTCTTGTGACCGCGTTTCTCACATTTGAAACAAACAATACCATCAGCCACTTCCTGTTTACCTTTCCCAGCTGGAGCATCATAAGGCTTTCCTTTCCTCTCATTAATGATCTTATAATGAGCATTTTTATCCTCTTCATAGATCCTACAACTATCATCCAAATCGGCGAAGACACGAATCTTCTGATATCTAACAGCCTTCTTAATCTCGGGACGCAACCCATTCTCAAACTTGATACACTTTGAAAATTGAGCATTCTCTTTATTGTAGTGCAGATAAAACTTGGTCAGCTCAACAAACTTCGCAGCATAGTCAGTAACCGACATGTTACCTTGCTTCAGCTCGAGGAATTCAATCTCATTCTTTCCATAGACATCCTCCGAGTAATACATCCTCATAATTTCCCTACGGAACACAACCTAAGTGATCTCCTCATTTGCAGCATCCAAACATATGAGTCCCATAACGAACCATATGCGCTGGAGTGCAATCCATTACACGAAAGGATTCTCTCAATCTCTTTCAACCAAGACAATGTTGCATCAGGATCATACTTACCTTTAAAGGTAGGTGGATTCTCTCTCTGAAAAGTTGCTAAACTACGAGATCCAGCATCCTCACCAGCATTCGGCAAATTCTGCACAGCTTAAGCCATTGCTTGCATAGCAGCAACCACCACAGCATCGTTCCTTCCATCCATCTCAAATCAATCACTACAACACAACCAAAGTTAGAACTAGCTAACAATACTCGATTGTTAAATGACTACGACTCGACAACTTGGCCGAAGAGACTAACCTACTCTGATACCACTAATGTAACACCCCAATTATACTAATTAATTATTAACGAAATCAGAGTATAAAAATTTAATTAAACAAATTGAGATAATACATTTCAACTTTTAAAACATCATTCAACACTTGATAAGTCTTTAAAATAACTACTTTATTACTACACAGTGGATTCATCAAAAATAACATAAATTGTATTCAACATCAAAACAACTCAAAAACAACAATTCTTTGATAACCAACTTAAAATTCAGCAACTATGACAATTTTCAACATCAACATAAAACAAGCGTTATCCCCCTGAGTGTTACATATCAGAGCGACAACACCGACTCGAATCTACAAAGGTGCATCGTCCTACTCTAGATCACCTGCATGTTACCAGTAGAGGGCAACATTCAAACAGAAGGGGTGAGATATCTAATATCATAATAAAGAATATGATAAATAACATATTGAATTAGATTACAAAAATCACCACTTCACAAACAACTTAAAAACCAACACGAAAATACAACACAACAACACAAGATGCAACTTGATATGCAACTTAGACAAATGCAATGCATGTGGTAACAGCGGAGCCAAACTCCCAACTTATAATCATGCCAATTAATAGAGGCGTAAACATAAGGCATAAGCCTTTAACTTTATTTTTTCCAATCAGGGCCATCTTACCGAGCAACCTTCTCCAACTTGAATAATGATATGCTATGCCACTCAACATGATTATCAACCAACAACAACTATAGCAACATAACAACATAACGACGTAACAACAATCAACTTTGGCCAAAGGCCTAGAACACATAATCTTTGCCACATATAAGGCACTGCAACATGAATAACAAACAGAAACTTTACAACTAATAACAAAGCAGCACAACAAAAACAACCAAATCTATTACATTCCTATCCACACAAGTTATGACTAAAATCGATTAATTAAACTAGTTACTATTCTATGTTATTGCTACTTACTATTAAGTGATTAGCACGCTTCTATTAACTCTATGACGGCAACCAATAATGAGTGATTTATAACAAAACCTTCCAAACCCCATGTGACCATCGTCACACTTCGTGACCCTTGTCATAGCTTGTGACGATCGTCCTAGGGATGTGACAGTCGTCTCCAATCCCAGACGGTTGTCTGGCTTTAGGGACGGTCGTCCCACAGCCAAAACGGTTACGCTCTCTGTTTCCCTTGCTTCGTCTATGTAACTCCTTCTCAGACCGATTCCAAACAACACAGTACAACAATTCAACAACATAACATATTCATCCATAAACAACATTACATAATTAATTTATGATTAATTCGACAACTCAATTTTAATTCTCCTGTTCAACTAAAATAGCTTATCAAAACTAAAACAACTTATTTCAACCAAATCAACATAACAATCTGACAGAACCAATCCATATACTCAATCCCATACGAATTCATCATATAATCCTGATTATAAGGTTAGAACCCCACACTTACCTTTGGTTTGAAGGCGACTCTAACATTTTTTCAATTGGAACCCTAGCTTTTGCCTCTCCTATGCACTTCATGTAACTTCCTATTTTCTAAGTTTTGTTCTTCTTACTGTTAACCTATTTCCACTAATTCCACTTAATTTATAGTTTTATTTTAATTATTCTTAATCATTCTAATGGGCCTAAGCCACTCACCCCCATAATTACTACTTCTAATTACCAACAAGCCCATTTATCAAGCTACCACAATTCTACTATTTAACCCACAACTTAACTAATTCAACTTAGTCCAAATAACAACAATGCAACTTGAATTGACTTATTCAACTTAATTCAAATCAAATTAGCTACTCAACACAAAACAAAACCAAACATACAACGATATTTAATTAAATAAATAATTAAATAATCAGGGTGTTACACCCCTAACTTGTATGCCCGACCACACTTACTCTTAAGTCGTCACTCCGCACCGGAGTTGCAACTTAGGGATCACATGTTCAGGACTGGGCTGACACAGTCCATGTCGGGCAGATGCCCAATCCGTCCGGCATAGGCCCATATCCTGATCCAAGGGGTCATATTCTGGATTGAGCCACCATAACACATGTTGGGAAGAGGCCCAGTTCGTCGGGCAGGCCCATGACCTACTACATGGGGACATGGGGAAAACATCTCCCCACGTGCCCCATCCTGTCAACTGCCCCATTAATTTCTTCTAGTATTTTGGGATTGTTGGACCAAGGACAAGACAACATGCTAGGTCTTATCTGCTCCTATGTAATCCTTGGCAATTCTTCCTTGGGCCTAGATAATTCAGCCCATGAGAAGAATCTTGGCCCAGCGTTGGGGGCACACTATAAATACACTCTTTTACTAGAGGGTCAGGTATTCTATTATATTCTACTCTTACCTATTCTGTACTTAAACTCCTTATACATTTTCTCACTTTGGAATTGGAGTACCTTGCAGGTATACCCCCTCCCTCATTTCACCACCGTAGTTGTTCATCACTAGAAGGTTCCTCCTGGTCAGGTCAGATCAGTACTTTTATATTTTTGTATCCTCTTTACTGAGCTTAACACTCAACCTAAATTTTGATCATACGTTAGAACTTTTACTTCAATGTTGTCTTCCTTATTGGTGGCTTCGAAGCAAATATGTTTTTTCATTTGTTATTCTATTGGAGAATGGTTTATGTGAATTTTCGGACAAATTGTTGGAGATATTGTTGAAAACATCTTTTCATGAGTCTCTTAAGGTTATACCTTCTTCTAATGTTCCTAAAAACGTTTGAAAACTTCTCCAAACTTTTTCTCTAATGTTAGCCCCTCAAATATTCTACTTGATGAACCTTCTTCATCATTTCTTATCTCAAGGATTCTACTGGATGAAGCTTATTCAAATATTCTACTAGATGAACCTCATTCACTATTTTCGTCGAATGATGACTATTTAGATGATTGTTCATTTATCATGATTGTGCTTTCAAAATACACCTCTAATATTGATACTTCAATTATTTCTTTAGATGTTGAAGATGAAGTCGATGATGACTCTTCAAATGTTCACAAACTTATTTCTTTATCTTTTAACAATATGATTAATTTGTCAAGTTTCTAAATGATCTCTTTATTCTTGGATTTTTCTTGAAACTCAACAAAAATAACTATATCTTTCTAATCAATGATTGGATCATATTATTTACCTCAATTCTTGAATTTTGAATATTTATTAGATATAAAGTCTTTAACAGAACCCCCGATAATTACAATGTTTAAGCCCCATCTATGAAGATGACCTTCATATTAATTTGGTGTTTCATCTTCCTAGATATGCATGTTCATTATCTCTTGTTCAATCTTATGAGAAACCCCATAGATCACCTCAAAAGTATCTCATACTTCCTTGGCAGTATTACATTTAAGAACTTAAAATTGCACAATAGTGCTTAAAGCATTTATCATCAATATATTAATTAACTTTAAAATCAAGTTTTATTTTTCTCTTGTATTCTTTGATCCAAAGAAAATCAGATTTATTTACTACTTGATTATCAACATAATAAGTAGGAATAAACTTACCATTAAATATAATGTCCCATGACTCAAAGTTATTAGCTTCCATGAATACTTTTATTCTAACTTTCCATATGTCAAGCCTTTTCACCTTAAAAGGGTGGAGGTGTAGTTATAAAAGTCTTCAAATTAAAATATGTTTTTAAAGTCATCATTCTACATCCTAAGACGATTAGTCTTATAACATGAGTTAGGCTCTGATGTCGCATGACAAGTGACTATAAACACGAGAGAGAGAGAGAGAGAGAGAGAGGGAGAGAGAGGTGAGTTTTGTAAGTTGGAAAATGATGTCCAAATAAATACTATTTGATAAAATAAAACTTTTAACAAAAATGTAAAACAAACTGGTAATATGTAGTGGAATAAAGAAAATAAGATTGAGTGGACGGAAATGCAACAAAAAGAAAAAACAACTAAAATATAAAGAAATAAGGGAAAAGATAAATGCACCAATAATTTATATTGGTTTGGCAAAAGCACTTAACCTATTATTGTCCCAAAAATATTCTTATTGAGAGTTTCTGCTATATTAGATGGGAGTTTTCTATTATTATAACCATAATCCTTCTTACAACCATACAAGAGTTATACAACAGCTATTCTCCAAGCAAAAACACAAGAATTTTGTATCATGATAATCTTGGAACTAAACACAAATATTACATCATGATAAAATCAAGAATAAAATGAAGATTTTAAATGATAATCTCACAAACCAAACGAGATTTTTACATTGGACGGAGCTGTAACACTTGTCGCTCCCACCAAAATGACACCTGGTCAGAAGGGGTACAGACGCGAACGGTCGGTGAAAGGAGAGAGAACACACAGGGGTGAACTCAGGAAGACAAGAGTCGCCAGCTAAGCATTTTTATCCCGTAGGAAAGGTAATGCTGCATAAACCTGAGAAAAGATATGGATAAGACGGTTGCGAACCAGAGAGACTGAGAAAGGGGGTTAGTTACAACCTGGGAAGGTATTAGCACCCAGATTGTCCGTCGTACTCGACGGGATCCACGCTTAAAAAAATTTGTGTTTTAAAGGGGTAGTGTCAGTGCAATTTGTGTATCAAAGCTGGAAAAGAATGCAAGTGTTAGTGTAAAAGAAAGGTGAAGTGTACAATAGAAGTGTCAGTGTAAGAACAAGAATGAAATGCTCAAGATCATGAGACTAAAAGAGAGATGCTAGAAGGAGGGGGAATATGCAGAGACTTTTGTTCGATAACTGTTAACTTATGCCTACGTATCCTCTCGTGCAATGAGGAAGTCAGAACACCGTAGTTCGACCCAAAGAGACTGAAAGATAAATTGACTTGTGAACTGCTTACTTGCCTATGCTCAAGTGTATGACCTGTCTGGCTCAGGTGCTAACTGTCTTGCATTAGACGGAAGAAGCAAGTTCTCGTTTGTGAGTGAAGGTGATGAGAAAAGAATCCTGAAGGAGACGATTATTGTTTGTTTTTGAGTTTTCAATCTTTTATTGCTTTTGAAAGTTTGCCATAGGAAAATGAGCTTAAGCCTAAACCAAAGGGTCAATAAACTCATCACATCCTCCCTCTGATTAGGGGTAATGAGAATACCTTAAGTGTGAAGTAAACACCTCACACTTAATCACCATGGTGTATGATTAAGATCATTAACCTACTTGTGATTATTTAGATGTTTTTGTTGTTTTTTGTTTAGTGTTAAGTAATGAGATTAAGCCATAATCAAGGATCTAATGGACTCATTACACCATCCTAATAGAAGGATAATAGATGAGAACATTTAAGCTGAGAAAGACTCCTCAACTTAATCCATGATTAGGGATTAACCTCATGACAAAACAAAGCCTTTATTAAAGTGGATTTTAGTTAATGATAAGATTAAGAAGTGAGTTTTATGGTTTGTAAGACAACTTAAGAGGGACTTGTCCAGTAACACTAGGGTTAGTCCTTCTTAACCAATTAAGGAAGAATTAGAACCCTAATGCAAGGCCCAAGTTACAAGCTTGATGTCTTGATGATTATTAGATGGATTGATTAAAGGATTTAAACACATTAAGGGTTTAACGCTTAGGATTAAAGTTATACACTCCATCCTAATAGAAGGATGCAGGCATAAGCTTAATCACAAAGCCTTAAAACCTTTAGGGTTTAGTCCTTGATTATGAGATGAGAGGAGAAGACTCAAAGATGACACAAAGGTAAAACTAAATGGGGGAATAATCAAACCCTAATTATTATCATGCTTGGTTGTTCCTAGGGTTAATGAGGTTTGCAAGAAGATCTTCAGAGAAACCACCAGGAAGGAAGCAGATGAAGGAGGAAGAAGCAATAAGAAGCAACACAACTTGCTTCACTTAAGAAGACAAGTTGCTTGAAGAAAGAAAGTAAGATGAACATGAATGAGCAAGCTCAATCCAATACACAAGATAAGATGCAGCAAAGATGCAAGAGAGATGAGAAGAGATTGTGAGAAGTGAAGGCAAATTCACTTCTCAAAACAACTTACCACCTGAAAAGTTAACCAAAAGAAATGAAATGCAATGCAAATGAGATGAAATGTCATGATGCAAACCAAAGTCAGAAGCAATTACTTGATGTTAGTGAAGCTAAGAGATGATACAAACATGAGGCAAGACATGAGAATGATCAAACAAACATAAGGATGCAAATGAAGCATGCATGAACCATGAATGTACATGAAAAGTTATGAAATGCAATGGACATATAACATGGCAAGTGAAAGATGCAATGATCAAACATGATTATAATATGTCCTAAGATGTATTGTGAATCATGAGGATGCACAAAATGTCATGGCAAGTCATTGGATGCAAGCAAATGAAAGATGGATGCAAAGGAAAGCACAAATTAGGGTTTATGATCAACACACAAAACAAAATTCAAAATCAGAAGCATATGGCATGATAAAAAATTGAAAATGCAATCAAAGATACCCTAAACCTATACAAGCTCACTGCCCAAAGGAGAGGATCCAACTCTTAACCTAGTGTAAGTTATGAATTTCCTAAGATTGCTAGGGTTTTAAGGTACCTCACAAAGAAAAAATGCAAAACAAATTGAAAATGCAAAATCAATTCAAACCAATTTTATCCTATAAACTACATGCTATGTGGGATGCAATGCAAAAAGAATCATTGTCAAACTCTCAAGGGTTAGGCAGAATGAATTTTTTTTTAAGTTTGAACCAAAATATTGCCTTAAAATGAAATTAATTCCAATGAAAATGATCAAAAGGCATCAAGAACAAAAAAGAAATTTGGTTTGAGAGTTGGATAATGTTTCTAAATGTTTCTAGATAAATGTGAATTTTTTTTGGGATTTTTAAATACCTAAATGTATTTTTAATTAATTAATTTTCATTAACTAATTAAAAATAAACATTTAAATGATTTAAAAATAATTTTCAATGCGAAAAATAAAAATAAAAATATTTGTGGGTTTTAAAAATTAATGAAATCTTTGACAAAAATTTTCATAATTTTTAAATGATTTTTGCTATTTTAAATAAAATGTACAAATTAAATGAAAAGAAAATGAAATAAATTTGAATAAATGGAAAAGTATGCAGATCCAAAGGCTGTAGTTTGAATGAAACACACGCGAATTGACTAGCGCGCAAATGGAAGGCTCAGATCATTTCTGGCAAAATTCAAATTTAATCCCAATTAATTAATTTAATAAATCAGAATTAGGGTTTAATGAAGGATCTGGTTCGTTCATTCGCGCGGGAGTCAACAAAAGTCCACAAGATCTAAGGCCCAGATTCAAACCAAACCCTAAACGCAATTAATGACTTAATGACATTCAGGTCACCGGAGAAGAGCTCCGGTCGTCTTCTCCGGTGACATCCCTCCCTGAAATTTTCAATCTCACTCTCTAGGTCATTTCTGGAGCTCTAAAGCTCCAGATCACTTCCTCTCACCTCCCTAAGCTCATCCCTGCCCTCAAATGGAATTTATTTCTCACCATTAACAAGATTCGAAGCAAGGTTCAAAAATGGCAGAAATTTCAGTCAGACCATACACACTAATTTCTTCATCTTTTTCAAAAATAAAAAGTTCATTGAACTCAGGGGATCAAACTTAACCATTTAGTAACTTAAAACAAAGCTTCTGGAAAAATGAATTTCAGTGGCTACCTGAGTTGAAGCTTTCAATCCAGGAGCTTTTTGACCAGTTCCTTGCTTCCAATCAACTCTACTGACCTCCCTCAAGTGTTTGCAAAGCTTGTTTGGAGTTTATTTTGGCTGGTTTGTGAGATTGATGGAGTTCTATTCAGAGAGGGGAGGAAATCGTGTTTTAGTTTCAGGGGGTTTCAAGGCAAGGTGAAGGGTCAGGGATGATCAGTGGAGTGTTTTGAGATGGATGGTGGAAGAAATTTGAGGAATGGGTGGCTGAGTTAAAGGATTCGATAGAAAATGCAAGATGGAAGATTTTTGTGAACTATGGCTTATGAGAGAGATTAGGCTTGTGTGTCTGTTGTGTTGAGTCTCTTTTGGTCCACTTATCACACTTGGATGGGTCAGAGAAGTTGGTGTGGCACTGTGGGATTGGTATGGGCCATTTTGCATAAAGTCAAGTCTAGGTGTACTTGAGGTATGGGCAAGTGGGAGGTTGTGATAGGAGCATGGTTTGGCTCACCTGAGATCATGGAGTTCTTATGGATCAGATTTTGTGAGCTGTAACAAGTAGAGGCATGGCTACATGAGTTTTTGCAAGTTGGTACATCTTTGGCCCCTTTGTGATTACTTGAAGCATAAGTCATGAAAATGGACAAATCCTTGGTGCATTCTGATTTTTAGGCATTGGTTTATGTTTGTGCAAAGATTAGAAGTCCATTTGCAGTTACAATTTGCCTTGGCAAGAGGTTTTGCAACTTTGCCTCTTTGGTGCAAAACTTGAAATTATGTGATTTTCCTCAACTTTGACAAGCCATATCTTTTGATCCATAATGAATTAGAATGAGTTCTTGTACTTTTTGAAAAGGGAATGATCCATTCTACAACTTTCATGACCAAAGTTTTCTCATTTGAAGCATTTTTGAATCAAAAAGAAAGGGTTGAAAAACTTTCCCAAAATGGAAAGTTTCCATTACAAGTCATTTTCCCAAAAAGGCAACTTTGCAAATGGCTTGAAATTCTTCAATTTTGTGAACTTATAACATCTTATATGATCAAATAAAGATCATACACATTCAAAGTGATGGAGAACACCCTTTGGTTGGGTCATTGGGGGCCTCAGATGCCCTGATTTTGCACTGACTTGCTCAAGAAGTCAACTCTTGATTAGATGCCTTCCCCATTGAATTTCTTCATGAAAATTGGTATGCATGATCCTTATAACATATAGAGACCAATAGAAACAAGAATGACCAAAAAATTTGGAGTTATGGCTTTTGAAACCAAAACCCTAATTCTAGGTCATCTGTGCAGTTAAACCTGGCTCTGCTTCCATGCCAATCTCAGTTCTTGTGATTCTTTGACTTCATTGACTTTGTGAGGATACAAAATGATGCTTGGACATACATGGACCCCTTTGAAGTGATTGATGACCTTTGGAGTGACTCAAATGGCCCAGGGATGGCTCAGATCACAAACCCTAGATGCAGATGACTTAGAAGCAATGCAGTGAATCAAAAATGTGGTATGAGATGCTATGATTGAACTTATGCATATGAAAAGTTCATAAGCCATGGTGTGAATGGGTGAGGGCAAATTTGGGGTGTTTACAGCTGCCCCTATTCAAACATGAGTTGGTTGTGCAGGATGTAAGCAACGGCTTAGCAGGCAAACAGGATAACTCGTGGTTGAATACCAAAGACAGACCAAAATTTGCACTCACAGAATGAAGAAGAAAAGGGATATAGATTGTAAAGGAAAGTAAAGTATGATTATAAAGTGCAGGTGACGGAGGACGACCGTCGAGCAGAGGACGACTGCTGGGGAAAGAGCAATGACGGGGACGACCGACATGTTGGGGATATAAGAGATTATGATGGGGACGGCCATCAAGTGAAGCTATAAGACTCTCTGGGGATTATAGGTAAATGAAATAAATGATGAGGTACGGTCATCAAAAGGTGAAGGACGGTCACCTAGCAGGGGACGGCTGCTCTGTTGGGGATAAGATGAGGGACGGTCATCTAAGGTGAAGGACGATCACCTGGCAGGGTACGGCTGCCGAAAATATCACGACATAGGACGAATGTCGGATAAAAAGGTCGATGATGGGGACGGCCATCGGATAAGCATGATGAAGGAAGATCATCAAGAGATGAAGGACGATCACCTAGCAGGGTACGGCTGCTCTCAGGGTTTATCATGACATAGGACGAATGTCAGATAACAAGATCAACGATGGGGACGACCATCGGATAAAATGATGAAGGACGATCATCAAGAGGTGAAGGACGATCACCTAGCAGGGTACGGCTGCTAAAAAATATCACGACATAGGACGAATGTCGAATAAGGAGGGGTTCCAATGAATAGAGACTCCACTGGGAATGATGAAGGACGATCATCAAGAGGTGAAGGACGATCACCTAGCAGCGTACGGCTGCTAAAAAATATCACGACATAGGACGAATGTCGGATAGAAAGGAAATAGTTTAACAAGTTTGGTTGGGGGCTTCGCTGGGGAATAGTGAACACAGACGAGTGTTTACATCCAAGAAATGAAAGGTATAAGTGTTTGGCACTGTGTATAGGTTAAAGATGCGGACGAGCATCCTTAAGACTATGATACGGACGAGCATCAGTAGAAACAAACGCTTGACGCATGCTCAGAGATGATGATACGGACGAGTATCAACTAGTTAACAAAGAACACGGACGAGTATCGGATCTGAGGGGATTTAAGTGATATATACAAGATACGGACGAGTATCTGTATGAGTAAAACAAGTATGAGTGGGACACGGACGAGTGTCTATCTTGCTGTGGAGAGCACGACACGGACGGGTGTCTGAAAAAGTGTATGTATATGTACAAATATATATGATTTACAAAGTGTTTAGGTAACTGTACTGGGGGAGGTGATACGGACGGGTGTCAAGGAGTTGTATGTATGTGTATCTGTAAGGTGAGTGCAAAAGGGACGCTTTGGCTTTCTGCTGGGGGTATGACACGGACGGGTGTCAAGGAATATCTGTATCTTTTAGGGAAAATGCCTTGGCTCTCTTCCGGGGAATTTTGGGGAGCATTCTGTATATTGTCGATGAATTGTCAGTATTCAGAACATGGCTTTATGATTATGCAATATGTTTGATTTTTGCCGTAATGCTCCGTATTAGACGAAATGCTACGCTTTATGGGGAAAATATGATGCGAATGCTTATGATTATGCAAAGATAACGATCCGGGATTCGGATCCCGTTGCTGTGAAGATCTTTGGCTGATCTGCTTGAAGTGGATATCCCAGCTGGGGATGAGATCATTAGTAGATCTGATAAGATGTGACTCTTCATGGGGGACTAAGTCACTGATAGACCCATCTTGGTAATGAGGGACCCAGCTGGGGTTTGTAGAAGCTTTCATCACTCTGTTGTGGTTTCTTCATGCGTTGCTCTTCCGGGTAGAGGTTGACACTCTGTGGGGAGATGGTTCCCTGACTTTTGTACTTAGATGGCAACTCAACTGGGGAGAAAGCACGTCCGGTGCCAATTGGTAGATAGACTGAGTAGATAATGATTTGCCAGCTTGCTGGGGTGAAGCTTTCATGCCCCATGTTGTGCTTTAAATACCTGCAATCCTGAAAAGACAGAGAAGCGCACAAGTAATCCCGAGGTATCCCTTACCAGGTCGAAAAGAAGAGTTTAGACACTCCCGGGATTAAGTATATTTCCTGTAAGCATGTAGTTTCAGAAAGACGCATCCGTATTTACGCGATCGACAAATTAATGACATCAGACATTTTTGCAAATAAAAGAGTACGAGACAGTGTGTGACTGAAGATCCGATTTTATTAATTCGAGTGCCCTGAATTGGCGAGATACAGTCATATAAACAAATCCCCTGAAATGAGGAGATTGTTACAAATTGAGAAACAAAAAGATGCTGGCAATGTTGATGACGCTTCAAGGAGCTTCTCTCTTGCTATGACTCATATGACATTTGACGTTCTTCTCGTCTTGCTTTCTGAAGAAGGTCGATTCTGAACGAAGCTTGATCCTTTCGAAGCTTACCAAGTCGTAAGTGATAAAGATGAATTCAGAATGCAGTTGTTCGCTTATTCCCTTATTTTGAGTGGATCGCCGTTTCAGGTTTTCAATCCACGGGATACCCATTTTTGCCTGAGTTGTCCAATGCGGCTTTTCAACTCAGCGGGTGTACATTTTTTTATTTATTTTCCCTTATTTTTGCCCGAGTCTTTTATTCTGTTTTTGACTCGCCGGGATGCCCTATTTTTGCCTGGACTTACATTCTATTTTTATGTCCAGCTGGTCATTTATGCGAAGTATTTTTTAACTGCATCTGAATTCACAGGGGACAGGAAGTCTTCACCATCCATAGTGCTGAGCATCAGTGCTCCACCAGAGAAAACTTTCTTTACTACGAATGGCCCTTCATAGTTCGGAGTCCACTTGCCCCTGTGGTCTGCATGAGGAGGGAGAAGTCTTTTCAGCACAAGATCTCCTACTTGGTACTCTCGGAGCCTGACTTTCTGATCGAAGGCTTTCTTCATTCTTTTCTGATACAGCTGCCAGTGACAAATTGCAGCCAATCTCTTCTCTTCAATCAGATTTAGTTGTTCGTATCGGGACCGGACCCATTCTGCTTCGTTCAGCTTAACATCCATTAGTACCCGTAGGGAGGGTAATTCAACTTCAACCGGTAGGACTGCCTCCATACCATACACAAGCTGATACGGTGTTTCCCCAGTGGATGTTCTGATTGACGTACGGTACCCATGCAAGGAAAATGGTAGCATTTCATGCCAGTCTTTGTAGGTAACCACCATCTTTTGCACAATCTTCTTGATATTCTTATTAGCTGCTTCAACATCACCATTCATCTTTGGCCTGTAAGGAGAAGAATTATGGTGTTGGATCTTGAAGTCCCGGCATAGTTCTGCCATCATTTTGTTGTTTAAGTTGGAACCATTATCAGTAATGATTCGCTCGGGAACTCCATACCGACAGATGATGTCTCTCTTTAGAAATCGGGCTACCACTTGCCTTGTAACATTTGCATAGGAAGCGACTTCAACCCACTTGGTAAAATAGTCAATGGCTACCAGGATGAATCTGTGGCCATTTGAAGCAGTCGGTTATATCTTGCCAATCATATCAATGCCCCACATAGCAAAAGGCCAAGGTGAAGACATCACATTCAGAGGATTGGGAGGCACATGCACTTTATCCGCGTAAATCTGGCATTTATGGCACTTTCTGGCATAGGCACAACAGTCGGCGTCCATTGTGATCCAGTAATAAATTCATCTTAGTAACTTCTTGGCCATGGCATGCCCTCCTGCATGGGTACCAAAGGATCTTTTGTGCACTTCGTGCATCAACAAGTCTGCTTCTGTTCTATCAACGCACCGGAGAAGTACCATATCAAAGTTTCTCTTGTACAGGGAACCATCAGCATTCAGGAAGAAACTACCAGCTAGCCTTCTTAATGTCTTCTTGTCATTGGAGGATGCCCCAGGTGGGTATGTTTGATCCTCCAAGAAGCATTTGATATCATGGAACCAAGGCTTATCATCTTTGGCAACATCTGCTGCAAATACATATGCTGGTCTGTCAAGTCTGGATACTGAGATCCGAGGTACAAAGTTGGCAGCTTGAACTTTGATCATGGATGAAATGGTAGCCAGAGCATCTGCAAACTGATTCTCGTCCCGAGGGATATACTCAAGCTTGACCATTGTGAAGAAAGTCAATAACCTTCTTGTATAGTCCCTATAAGGTATCAGATGATCCTGGTGTGTGTACCATTTGCCGTTGGTTTGATTAACTACCAGAGCTGAATCTCCGAATACCGTCAAAGTCTTGATCATGAGGTCAATGGCTTCCTCAAGACCCATAATACAAGCTTCGTATTCAGCTTCGTTGTTAGTGCAGTTAAAGGTGAACTTTGCCGAGAAAGGCATGTGAACCCCCTTAGGTGTAATGAGTACTGCACCAACACCACGACCATTCATATTAACAGCCCCATCAAACATCATAGTCCATTCTTCTTCCGGGTCAGGCCCTTCAGTGTGAACAAGCTCTTCATGATCTTTTGCTTTTATGAACATGATGTCTTCATCAGGGAAGTCAAATCTCATAGGCTGGTAATCATCAATAGGTTGCTCAGCAAGATAATCAGACAGTACACTGCCCTTGATGGCTTTCTGAGATGTGTACTGGATGTCATATTTTGTGAGGATCATTTGCCATCTTGCAACCCGTCCGGTAAGTGCTGGCTTCTCAAAAATGTACTTAACTGGGTCCATCTTTGATATCAACAAAGTAGTGTGGGTCAACATATACTGCCTTAGTCGGCGAGCAACCCACGCTAAAGCACAGCAAGTTTTCTCGAGCAGTGAATAACGTTGTTCACAGTCGGTAAACTTTTTGCTTAGGTAGTATATTGCATACTCTTTCCGACCAGACACGTCATGCTGGCCCAGCACACACCCCATTGACTCTTCTAATACTGTCAAGTACATTATCAGAGGTCTTCCTTCGACTGGAGGCATAAGGATCGGAGGCTCTTGTAAATATTCCTTGATCTTGTCAAAAGCCCTCTGGCAGTCTTCATTCCACCTGACCGTTTGTTCTTTTCTTAACAGCTTGAACAAAGGCTCACAGGTTGCTGTAAGGTGAGATATGAACCGTGAAATGTAGTTCAATCTACCTAGAAAACCTCGAACTTCTTTCTCAGTTTTCGGTGCAGGCATTTCTTGAATGGCTTTGACTTTATCAGGGTCAACTTCAATCCCTTTCTCACTTACAATAAATCCCAGCAACTTACCAGATCGCACCCCGAATGTGCACTTGTTGGGGTTTAACTTCAATTGGTACTTCCTCAGACGCTTGAATAGCTTCAACAGATTTACCAGGTGGTCTTCTTCTGTGAGGGACTTGGCAATCATGTCATCCACATAACATTCAATTTCTTTATGGATCATGTCATGGAATAATGTTACCATAGCCCGTTGATAAGTTGCACCAGCATTCTTCAATCTGAATGGCATCACCTTATAACAGAACGTGCCCCAGGGTGTGATGAAAGTTGTCTTCTCCATGTCTTCAGGTGACATCTTGATCTGATTATATCCTGAAAATCCGTCCATGAAGGAGAATACCGAGAACTGAGCCGTATTATCAACCAATACATCAATGTGAGGTAAAGGGAAATCATCTTTCAGGCTGGCTCTATTCAGATCCCGGTAGTCTACACACATTCTCACCTTGCCATCTTTCTTAGGCACAGGTACAATATTAGCAACCCACGGCGGATAGCTAGTCACAGCAAGGAAACCGGCGTCCCACTGCTTTTGCCCCTCTTCCTTTATCTTCATTGCCATATCCGGGCGAGTACGACTCAACTTCTGTTTTACCGGCGGGCAGTCTTCTTTCAAAGGCAGCTTGTGCATGACAATATCGGTATCCAACCCTGGCATATCCTGATAAGACCAAGCAAAGACATCCACATACTCCCGAAGCATATCAATCAGTTGTTCTTTCACTGAGTCTTGTAGGCAGGCCCCGATCTTAACCTCCTTCACGTCTTCTTTCGTACCAAGATTAACCGTTTCAACCTCCTCCTGATGAGGAGTGATAACCTTCTCCTCTTTCGTTAACATCCTGGCTAGCTCTTCAGGAAGCTCATAATCTTCTTCAACCCCTTCATCAGCTTGATTGATCGGATTGTCAAAGTCATATGAAGTCATAGCAGTGTTGTTGTCGGTGCAGTCTGAAAGGCACTCTCTGCAAGGGTTTAGATTATTCATTTTAGTGATCAATTTTAATCTTGTTTAGAAAAAAGTGAAATGAAATTTTCATTTTGGAAAACATTGCCATTTTATTTTTGTACAAAAAAGAAAAATGAAAAACAGTGAGCGAAAAAGGAAAAGACTCATTTGCAAAAGATGTCCGATATTCATTGATTAATCCATTTGCACAAAATTACAAGATGGCCCGATTACAAAATGAGTCTTGTCATCTTGGGCAAGATGCAAGACTTGATGCATGCTTAAAAATACAGGAAATAATAATTACTCTGCAGGAGTAACCCTTATAATTTCCTGGGAAGACCAGTTAAGGACTTGGCTCCCCGGGATCCTTGGACGTATCCAGCTCTCCAGGTTGCGGTCGCTTTCCTCCTTGTCTTCCAAGTTGTTTACAGCATCCGGGGTGAGCATTCCCCCGCTGACAAAACTGGGCTTCTTGGCAGCCTCTGATTGATCTTGTTGAGTTGTTCTGTAACCCAACCCAAATCTGTCCTCCTTCTTCTCCACGGGCAACAACTTGCCCCAGCCTTGGGCAGTCCCCTCTTCAACAACCTTCCGGGCTTGCTGATAAGACGTTATGGAGGTTCCCAGTACAGCAGATGCTTCATTAATGTTCAGGGCCTCAAACCCCTGGCTCATGGTTTCATGGATTTCTCCATCCATCTCAATATACTTGTACGTAGCCAGATGGATGACAAAGATGTCTTCTTCACCACAGATAGTGATGATCTGGCCTTCCCACTCGAATTTCAGCTTCTGGTGAAGGGTAGACGTAACAGCGCCAGCGGCATGGATCCAGGGTCTACCTAACAAACAGCTGTAGGCCGGCTGAATGTCCATCACATAGAAGGTAATTTTAAAAGTCTGCGGGCCAATCACCACAGGCAGATCAATCTCCCCAAGAACTGATCTTTTAGAGCCATCAAATGCTCTCACCACTAAATTACTTGGATGCAGTGCCAAGCCATCGTACTCCAGCTTCACCAAGGCTTTCTTTGGTAGAACATTGAGCGAAGACCCAGTGTCCACCAGTACATGGGATAGAACAGCACCCTTGCATTCTAGAGTGATGTGTAAAGCCTTGTTGTGGTTACGTCCCTCCGTTGTTAAGTCAACATTGGTGAAGCCCAGCCCATGGCTGGTATTGACATTTGCCACCACAGTTTCTAGCTGATTAACGGTAATCTCCTCTGGCACGTATGCTGCGTGCAGGACTTTCAATTATGCATTCCTGTGAGCTTCAGAACACATCAACAGGGATAGTATGGAGATTTTTGAGGGAGTATGGTGAAGCTGATCCACCACCTTGTAATCACTTCTCTTTATGATTCTCATAAACTCGTCTACATCTTGCTCAAAAGATGTCTTCTGAGTTTCTCTGATAGTTGGCTCTTCCAATACCACACTCTTTCCTTTTGCCTTGGCAGCAGCTTCTGCTTCAGATTAGGTCTTTGCAATTGTGAGGCAAAAAGGCGTCCGCTTCTGGTGAAGCCTCCGCCTCCCCCAACATTATCAATTTGTGGAGAAGAGGTTGAAGAATCCAAAGTGATTTTCTCCCCGTTGCAGTAAAGATCAGATCCATAGTGCCAAGGTATGGCATTACTGCTTTCATATGGAACGGGTCCAGGTACCGTAATAGTAACTGGACTGACTGCAGCAGAGGAGGGTACTGAAATGGTGTGCGGATCGTAGTAAATTGTGACTGGTGACCTGGCAGGAGGTGCCACTGTTTGTTGAAAGTTGTTGTTTGGAGGAACATTTGATGGATCATAGTAGATGGTGACTGCTGAGATATCTTCATTAATTTCTGCTGGTGTTGTAGAAGATTCTGCTGACATAATGGATGCTGATGTTGTAGAAGGAATGGTTGTTGACATTTGATTTGTTGAAGCGATGGATGAAGCCATTGTTGATGATATTGATGAATCGGTTGGAATGATTGTTGTTGCTGTTGTAGGAGACTCAGGAAATGTTGTCAAAGGAATTGCTGGATTTGTAGGCGCCGTTGTTGAGATCTGAAGGATTCCATCCTTGATAAGACCATCTATGCCGCTTCTCAAATTTTCACATCCGTTGACCGCAATGTTGCAATACCCACAACCGAGCTCACACCCGGGAAACACCTGGCACTCTAGAAGCTGAGCTTTAATTTCGACCAGAGGTGTTCGAATTTGTGCAACACTGGTGATCAGAGTAGATGGTTTGTCTTCCTCAATGGCATTAATCCTTGGCCCACCATGGTTAGGCATAGGATTTCTGTTGACATTCGGAGGCGGTGCGAAGTTGAGGGCTTTAGAATCCACCAAATCCTGCACTTTCATTTGCAAAGCCCTGCATTTCTGTGTTGTGGCCAGGTGCATTGGAATGGAAAGCACACCTGGTGTTGACATCGTAATTCTTTGGGAGGTTAGAGGGATCTGGAGGTGCCAATGTCCTTAGCTCAACCAAGTTAAGTTTCAGGAGTTGTGGCAATAAGGCGGCATAAGGCGTAGGGATAGGATCAATCACCCTGTTTGCCTGTGATGGTCTTTGCTGAAAGGGTCGTTGTTGTTGATTGCTGTTATTGTTGTTGTATGCTCTCTGTGGCGGATACTGAACTTGTTGTTGATAATGGGTTTGTTGTGGTTGTTGATATGCCGGTTGCTGAGGAATCGGAGCTGGAATAGTGATAGCTGCTACTGATCTGTGGACATACTGAGGTCTGCCCCTGGTGGCATGAATGGAATTTGTCTCACCGGTCCTTCGAGGTCCCACAAAAGGCTTCCTGGAATTACTAAACGAACTTGCACCATTATCAGAAATCTTGCCCATCTTTAGCAGACTTTCAATTCTTTCACCGGCTATAACTACGTCTGCGAAGCTAGTAGAAGAAAAGGCAGCCAATCTATCAATGTATGTCCCTTGCAGGGTATTCATAAACATGTCGGCCATTTCTCTTTCCGACATAGGTGGTTGGACAGCAGCAGCAAGCTGTCTCCACCTTTGGGCATATTCCCTGAAGCTTTCCCTGGAGGATTGAGACATTCCCATCAAGAGGGTCCTGTTAGGAGCCATGTCCAGATTGTATTGGTACTGCCTGATGAAGGCTTCAACTAGGTCCTTCCAGCATCTGATAGTAGCTCTGGTCAAGTGTGAATACCACTCCCTTGAAGCCCCAGTCAAACTGTCTTCAAAATAGAACATCCACAGCTTTTCGTCCATGGTATATGCTTTAAGTCTCCCTAGAAAGGACTGCAGGTGAGTTCGTGGACAAGAGGTTCCATTGTATTTCTCGAAACACAGAGGCTTGAACTTAAGGGGAATTCTTACCCCGTCTACTAACCCCATATCCATTACATCAAAACCCAGGGAATTTTGAGACTCCAGAGATCTCAACTTCTCAGCAATTTCATCAAACCTCCTATCATAGACTTCATCACCAGCTCCCATGATAGTGAATTGCTCCTCTTGGGGGTCTTTTTGTAAGATCCTCCCCCCAGTAGTATTTCCTTGTACATTAGCCGGGATATTGATTTCCGGATCTAGATGAGGTCCAAATACAGGTGGGTTAACATGAGGCTGACCTCTCTCATTGTTGCTTGTTCCTCC
Organism: Lathyrus aphaca; assembly: GCA_963966055.1. NCBI lineage: Eukaryota > Viridiplantae > Streptophyta > Magnoliopsida > Fabales > Fabaceae > Lathyrus > Lathyrus aphaca. The sequence continues at coordinate 582,626,667 of OZ014519.1, forward strand.
AGTTCCTGGATGAGGTTCCTCGGGGGTTTGTCTCTCTACCAACGCCCTTAGCCTTTCCTGACTCTGGGCTAAGCCAGTCATTACTGTCATGAATTGGGCCATTTGGTTTCTCATCTCCACCCTTTCATTAGCCATCTGGGTTCTGACCTCTGTCAGGTCTTGCTGTACATGCTCCATTATAATACCCGGAAGGTTGTTGCGTGTAGGATACCGGTGTGCACGGTTGACGGGGAACACTCTTCTGCGAGCAATATTTCCTGAACCACAACAGAGTTAGAAACAGACAAAATAATAACAAAACCTACAAAACAAAACAAAAGTTAGTATGCAATGCAGTATGCTTATTTATTTTCCAAGGTATCCGGCTTGGCTCTTGGTTTTGACCTTTCCAGACCCCGAGGAAGATGCTCTGATGTTGCTTGAGAAAAGAAACTCATTGAAACAAACTAACAAATATATTACAAATGGTGCATAATACATAGTTTGTTACAACACATGCCCCTGAAGGGTCAAAATACAACATAAAAGAAAAGTACATCAAATGAAAGCAACAACAAACAAAAAGTCAGACATCAAGTCCAAACTCATCCTCCCGAACCTCCTTCAAAAGTGCCTCAGTTACAGGACCAGCCGGATGCTCTGTAATAGTCCTGATGAGAAGGTTCCTAGTGGCAATAGCAGTGGTCAGCTTCTTGTGCCTATCCTGGTCCTTTGACCTCTTCAGTCCAGCCCTAAGCTTCAATTCTGAAATCTCCTTCTGGGCTGCCAGCAGAGCTTCCTGTTGCTTCTTTTCATTGGCCTCCAACTGCTCAATCCTGGCTTGAGTTCTCTTATCTTCTTGAGTACGAGCTTCAGTGATCCTGACCCACCTAGCTTGACTTTCTTGCAGATAGAGATCAGTCCTAGCCTTTTGAAGCTTGGCCTCCTTACAGGCATTCTTCAATATTTGCTCCCCAGCTCTTGATTTCTTGATGTAGTCCTCTGCTTTCTCAATCCTGGCCAGATGCTCCACCTTAAGCTTCTCCAACCTTTCAATGTCCAGACGACCATCACTCCTCTCCCAGAGGGTCTTCTTCAGAGCTTGAGACAGATTCTCATTCCTTTCCTTCAGCTTCTCAAACTCTTCCAGGCTGACAGTGGCTGCTGGTTGTACTGTGGAAGGTCCAGGTGTGTCCTTAATGGTGAAGGGCATCCCAGAAATCTGAGCTCTAGCATGAGACCAATCATAATACTGAGCTGAAGCCATATTATTGCACCTCCCAAGAATGGCCATCCCTTTGGTCTGGATGTTGTCCCAAGCCCAGGATGCTTGCCTGACAACAGCTAGATTAGGCTTTATCTCACAATACAGGGTCTCAGCTAGATCTTGCACTCTAGGAGGGTGTACTAAAGCATAGCCCAATTGTCTCTTGAACAACAAAGGATTGTAGTTGATGCAACCCTTCACTCCTACTAGAGGTACATTGGGGTACTGCCCACAGCTAGTAATGATGTCCTTGCCCTTGGTGCTCTGGGTGCACCATCTGATGTCATCTGAAGTCAAAGCAATAAGTCTCTTAGCCCAATTCTTCTGTTGGTGAGGATTCAAGAAGGCATCAGTCTTAGGTAGGTGTCTAAGCAGCCAAGTGTGAAATAGAGGAGCACATCATCTCACCAACTTCCCTCTTTGCTTCTCATTTTTTTGGTGAACAGAATAATAGAAATCCCCCAGCAATGTGGGTACTGGGTTCCTCAGAAGGAAAAGATGAATGGCATTCTTGCTGATAAATTTGGGCTCATCTGCAAACAGTATAACCCCATATATGTTGAGGGCTAACAATGCACAAACTGCCCTCCATTCTCCCAAGGAGGCCTTCAGGAGGGCCTGAGAAATCAGAAAGTCTAAGTGCAAACCAGGGATCCCTGCCTTTGTTGTCATATTTTGCTCAATCAAAATAGGCTCTAGGTACAGTGCTTTTGCCACTTCTCCATTGCTGGGAGAAGTCATCTCTGGGTTGAAGGGGATACCACCCCTAACAGGTACTCCAATCAATGATGAGAACTCCTCCAGCAGAGGTCCTAACTGAAAGTTCTGGAAAGTGAAGAATCTCAAAGGAGGGTCATAAAACTGTAGACAGGTGTGGATCATACTCCTCTGAGAAGGATCCAGGTCCATAATCATATCAAGGATGCCTCCATAATGCTCTCTGAATAATGGGATGTGGTCTGGAGTGATAAGTGTCCGGACCTGCCTGATACCAGTCAGCACAGGCTCAAAGAAGTGGTATGAAATGTTGCTCTTCCTGGGTGCAGACATGAGTGCTGATGAAGAGCTGAAGACAAGTGTTGATGAAGATCAAAAATCAAAACTGGAGATGAACCACTGATAGGCTGGTGCTGGTGATGAAGGCAGCTGAAGCAGACAACTGATGAAGATAGCTGAAGCAGATACCAGATGGAACAGAGGTCTATGCAGATGAAGGGGTCAAAACCAAGCCAAATATGATATGGATACCCTGAAAAACAAATAAACAAATGTTAAATGATGCAATGATGATGTATGCAAATGATATGCAAGGGTTTGTGATCAAGCTGGATCTGATTACTGCCTTGATATATAAGGTCCATGTATGTTCAAGAAGTCCAGATGGAGGTTCAGAATTCCAGTAACCAAGGTGGGGGACTCAACTAAAGAGTCACATATCCAGGATTAAATCACAAGAACTGTCCAAAATGAGGTACTCTTAATCAAGTAACAGGGTATGATGTGGCCAATGGTACCTGCAAACCTGCAAACAGCCCAACCCCCCTCACAGGTGATGTTCTAAAACAAGGATCCTCAAACTTGGATCAGTTATGAGAAGTGTAAACACTTCTAACCCGGAGGTACAGTGATTACAATAACCATAAAAGATCCTCCTCTAATTCACCTCAATTTCTGAAGGTCATAATAAAGGTCATCCAGACTTAGCAGGCTTCCCAGATAGCTCTAGCACTACAAGAGATCTGTAGCATAGAGTTCTCAAGAAGAAACCCACATCTGAACCGTGTTTCATATTCCCGCACCAGACCGAAATGGAATGGGAAAGAACATGAACCACTCTAGCCTAGGTGTCACTCAGGTCCCAAGTATAGGACATTAAACTCTCAATAGAACCCCACCCACCAAAGCAAAAACCAGATCTAGCAAGATAACAGTATGACAGTATGATGCATAAAGCTGTAAAGAAAGCAATAAATAACTGTACATAAAGCAGTATATAAAGCAAATATATAAACACAATCAGCACATAACACCCCAGTAAACACAAATCAAACAAGCGCTATGAGGAACCCACAAAAAGAACCAGAAGCCCTGGTTACAGTATAAGGGTCCCCAGCAGAGTCACCAAGCTGTCGCTCCCACCAAAATGACACCTGGTCAGAAGGGGTACAGACGCGAACGGTCGGTGAAAGGAGAGCGAACACACAGGGGTGAACTCAGGAAGACAAGAGTCGCCAGCTAAGCATTTTTATCCCGTAGGAAAGGTAATGCTGCATAAACCTGAGAAAAGATATGGATAAGACGGTTGCGAACCAGAGAGACTGAGAAAGGGGGTTAGTTACAACCTGGGAAGGTATTAGCACCCAGATTGTCCGTCGTACTCGACGGGATCCACGCTTAAAAAAAATTGTGTTTTAAAGGGGTAGTGTCAGTGCAATTTGTGTATCAAAGCTGGAAAAGAATGCAAGTGTTAGTATAAAAGAAAGGTGAAGTGTACAATAGAAGTGTCAGTGTAAGAACAAGAATGAAATGCTCAAGATCATGAGACTAAAAGAGAGATGCTAGAAGGAGGGGGAATATGCAGAGACTTTTGTTCGATAACTGTTAAGTTATGCCTACGTATCCTCTCGTGCAATGAGGAAGTCAGAACACCGTAGTTCGACCCAAAGAGACTGAAAGATAAATTGACTTGTGAACTGCTTACTTGCCTATGCTCAAGTGTATGACCTGTCTGGCTCAGGTGCTAACTGTCTTGCATTAGACGGAAGAAGCAAGTTCTCGTTTGTGAGTGAAGGTGATGAGAAAAGAATCCCGAAGGAGACGATTATTGTTTGTTTTTGAGTTTTCAATCTTTTATTGCTTTTGAAAGTTTTCCATAGGAAAATGAGCTTAAGCCTAAACCAAAGGGTCAGTAAACTCATCACATCCTCCCTCTGATTAGGGGTAATGAGAATACCTTAAGTGTGAAGTAAACACCTCACACTTAATCACCATGGTGTAGGATTAAGATCATTAACCTACTTGTGATTATTTAGATGTTTTTGTTGTTTTTTGTTTAGTGTTAAGTAATGATATTAAGCCATAATCAAGGATTTAATGGACTCATTACACCATCCTAATAGAAGGATAATAGATGAGAACATTTAAGCTGAGAAAGACTCCTCAACTTAATCCATGATTAGGGATTAACCTCATGACAAAACAAAGCCTTTATTAAAGTGGATTTTAGTTAATGATAAGCTTAAGAAGTGAGTTTTATGGTTTGTAAGACAACTTGAGAGGCACTTATCCATTAACACTAGGGTTAGTCCTTCTTAACCAATTAAGGAAGAATTAGAACCCTAATGCAAGGCCCAAGTTACAAGCTTGATGTCTTGATGATTATTAGATGGATTGATTAAAGGATTTAAACACATTAAGGGTTTAACACTTAGGATTAAAGTTGTACACTCCATCCTAATAGAAGGATGCAGGCATAAGCTTAATCACAAAGCCTTAAAACCTTTAGGGTTTAGTCCTTGATTATGAGATGAGAGGAGAAGACTCAAAGATGACACAAAGGTAAAACTAAATGGGGGACTAATCAAACCCTAATTATTATCATGCTTGGTTGTTCCTAGGGTTAATGAGGTTTGCAAGAAGATCTTCAGAGAAACCACCAGGAAGGAAGCAGATGAAGGAGGAAGAAGCAATAAGAAGCAACACAACTTGCTTCACTTAAGAAGACAAGTTGCTTGAAGAAAGAAAGTAAGATGAACATGAATGAGCAAGCTCAATCCAATACACAAGATAAGGTGCAGCAAAGATGCAAGAGAGATGAGAAGAGATTGTGAGAAGTGAAGGCAAATTCACTTCTCAAAACAACTTACCACCTGAAAAGTTAGCCAAAAGAAATGAAATGCAATGAAAATGAGATGAAATGTCATGATGCAAACCAAAGTCAGAAGTAATTACTTGATGTTAGTGATGCTAAGAGATGATACAAACATGAGGCAAGACATGAGAATGATCAAACAAACATAAGGATGCAAATGAAGCATGCATTGAACCATGAATGTACATGAAAAGTTATGAAATGCAATGGACATATAACATGGCAAGTGAAAGATGCAATGATCAAACATGATTCTAATATATCCTAAGATGTATTGTGAATCATGTGGATGCACAAAATGTCATGGCAAGTCATTGGATGCAAGCAAATGAAAGATGGATGCAAAGGAAAGCATAAATTAGGGTTTATGATCAACACACAAAACAAAATTCAAAATCAGAAGCATATGGCATGATAAAAAATTGAAAATGCAATCAAAGATACCCTAAACCTATACAAGCTCACTGCCCAAAGGAGAGGATCCAACTCTTAACCTAGTGTAAGTTATGAATTTCCTAAGATTGCTAGGGTTTTAAGGTACCTCACAAAGAAAAAATGCAAAACAAATTTAAAATGCAAAATCAATTCAAACCAATTTTATCCTATAAACTACATGCTATGTGGGATGCAATGCAAAAAGAATCATTGTCAAACTCTCAAGGGTTAGGCGGAATGAATTTTTTTTAAGTTTGAACCAAAATATTTCCTTAAAATGAAATTAATTCCAATGAAAATGATCAAAAGGCATCAAGAACAAAAAATAAATTTGGTTTGAGAGTTGGATAATGTTTCTAAATGTTTCTAAATGCAATGTGAATTTTTTTTGGGATTTTTAAATACCTAAATGTATTTTTAATTAATTAATTTTCATTAACTAATTAAAAATAAACATTTAAATGATTTAAAAATAATTTTCAATGCGAAAAATAAAAATAAAAATATTTTTGGGTTTTAAAAATTAATGAAATCTTTGACAAAAATTTTCATAATTTTTAAATGATTTTTGCTATTTTAAATAAAATGTACAAATTAAATGAAAAGAAAATGAAATAAAAATGAATAAATGGAAAAGTATGCAGATCCAAAGGCTGTAGTTTGAATGAAACACGCGCGAATTGACTAGCGCGCAAATGGAAGGCTCAGATCATTTCTGGCAAAATTCAAATTTAATCCCAATTAATTAATTTAATAAATCAGAATTAGGGTTTAATGAAGGATCTGGTTCGTTCATTCGCGCGGGAGTCAACAATAGTCCACAAGATCTAAGGCCCAAATTCAAACCAAACCCTAAACGCAATTAATGACTTAATGACATTCAGGTCACCGGAGAAGAGCTCCGGTCGTCTTCTCCGGTGACATCCCTCCCTGAAATTTTCAATCTCACTCTCTAGGTCACTTCTGGAGCTCTAAAGCTCCAGATCACTTCCTCTCACCTCCCTAAGCTCATCCCTGCCCTCAAATGGAATTTATTTCTCACCATTAACAAGATTCAAAGCAAGGTTCAAAAATGGCAGAAATTTCAGTCAGACCATACACACTAATTTCTTCATCTTTTTCAAAAATAAAAAGTTCATTGAACTCAGGGGATCAAACTTAACCATTTAGTGACTTAAAACAAAGCTTCTGGAAAAATGAATTTCAGTGGCTACCTGAGTTGAAGCTTTCAATCCAGGAGCTTTTTGACCAGTTCCTTGCTTCCAATCAACTCTACTGACCTCCCTCAAGTGTTTGCAAAGCTTGTTTGGAGTTTATTTTGGCTGGTTTGTGAGATTGATGGAGTTCTGTTCAGAGAGGGGAGGAAATCGTGTTTTAGTTTCAGGGGGTTTCAAGGCAAGGTGAAGGGTCAGGGATGATCAGTGGAGTGTTTTGAGATGGATGGTGGAAGAAATTTGAGGAATGGGTGGCTGAGTTAAAGGATTCGATAGAAAATGCAAGATGGAAGATTTTTGTGAACTATGGCTTATGAGAGAGATCAGGCTTGTGTGTCTGTTGTGTTGAGTCTCTTTTGGTCCACTTATCACACTTGGATGGGTCAGAGAAGTTGGTGTGGCACTGTGGGATTGGTATGGGCCATTTTGCATAAAGTCAAGTCTAGGTGTACTTGAGGTATGGGCAAGTGGGAGGTTGTGATAGGAGCATGGTTTGGCTCAGCTGAGATCATGGAGTTCTTGTGGATTAGATTTTGTGAGCTGTAACAAGTAGAGGCATGGCTACATGAGTTTTTGCAAGTTGGTACATCTTTGGCCCCTTTGTGATTACTTGAAGCATAAGTCATGAAAATGGACAAATCCTTGGTGCATTCTGATTTTTAGGCATTGGTTTATGTTTGTGCAAAGATTAGAAGTCCATTTGCAGTTACAATTTGCCTTGGCAAGAGGTTTTGCAACTTTGCCTCTTTGGTGCAAAACTTGAAATTATGTGATTTTCCTCAACTTTGACAAGCCATATCTTTTGATCCATAATGAATTAGAATGAGTTCTTGTACTTTTTGAAAAGGGAATGATCCATTCTACAACTTTCATGACCAAAGTTTTCTCATTTGAAGCATTTTTGAATCAAAAAGAAAGGGTTGAAAAACTTTCCCAAAATGGAAAGTTTCCATTACAAGTCATTTTCCCAAAAAGGCAACTTTGCAAATGGCTTGAAATTCTTCAATTTTGTGAACTTCTAACATCTTCTATGATCAAATAAAGATCATACACATTCAAAGTGATGGAGAACCCCCTTTGGTTGGGTCATTGGGGGCCTCAGATGCCCTGATTTTGCACTGACTTGCTCAAGAAGTCAACTCTTGATTAGATGCCTTCCCCATTGAATTTCTTCATGAAAATTGGTATGCATGATCCTTATAACATATAGAGACCAATAGAAACAAGAATGACCAAAAAATTTGGAGTTATGGCTTTTGAAACCAAAACCCTAATTCTAGGTCATCTGTGCAGTTAAACCTGGCTCTGCTTCCATGCCAATCTCAGTTCTTGTGATTCTTTGACTTCATTGACTTTGTGAGGATACAAAATGATGCTTGGACATACTTGGACCCCTTTGAAGTGATTGATGACCTTTGGAGTGGCTCAAATGGCCCAGGGATGGCTCAGATCACAAACCCTAGATGCAGATGACTTAGAAGCAATGCAGTGAATCAAAAATGTGGTATGAGATGCTATGATTGAACTTATGCATATGAAAAGATAATGAGCCATGGTGTGAATGGGTGAGGGCAAATTTGGGGTGTTTACAACACTCTAAATAATCCGTGTAATATAAATAAAATCAGAGTAAAATAAAATATCAAACATTTAGGATGCTACTTTCATCAAACATCAGCTCATATACTTGATATGCAATACATCACTTTTAAAATTTTTTAACAACATTGATAATGATAAAAAAAATCTAACTTCATTTTTTTATTAAAACAACGGTAACATCAACAATTATTCATTACCATATAAGCATAGTATTCAATTAAATAAATAACAAAAATTAAGTGATATATAAAATCTCAAGCAAACATAGCCTAAGAAAATATAGTGTTCCATGACCCCAGTGTTACATATTAGATCGAATGCCAACTAAGAGAATAAACTAAAGACTTTGTCTTCTACTCACAAAGGAACTCCTATTGTGGATTATCTGCATGTTACCCACGTGGAGGCAACATTCAAACATAATTGATGAGATATCATAATTATATAAAAGAAAGCATGATAAAAAGTAAGCAACAGATTATCACATGTATATCACTCGATTCACACAGCAACAACAACATCCATCATACTGCTAAAACATTCAGCACACAAGTATAACACACAACAACAACATCCAATATTCTACTAGAACATTCACGATCAAACAACGGATACAAGAAATATGATATACAATGAGACTCACAACTTGACGCAATGTATGCGGTATCATTCAATCCCATTTTCATTATCATAATTCCCATCGGAATTTCCATATAAGTCACTCACACCCCATATGGGCACACGATATTCGTGATTGCTCACACCCTTCACAGGCATATGACCACCCTTAATCGCACACACCTCACATGGGCACACGATTACCTCAACAACAACAAAAACATGATTCAATTTCAAGGAATCCGGATAAGGCGCTCACACCCCATATGGGCACACTACTTATCACACAACTTATACAACATGATATACATCAACAACAACATACAACATCAACAAATGTATATGACTCTCATACATCCAATACATCACACACTGTTGTCCAATATACAACATATACCTGCCAAAACCTGCAACAATTGTAATCCACAGCTACAACACGCATTCGCACAACGGAACTCAATATTTCACAATTCAACACATTACAACATACACATAAACACAATTAACGCGTCAAATAGTTGGAATTCTGGTGTTGAAAATAATTTTAACAGAAAATACATGAAACTAGCTTTCCAACATTTCGAACGGCGACTGAAACGGACTTACAAATCAAAAGTTATGAATTTTTAAGTTTTTAGAAAAATCAATCCCATAGTAGTCGATTATCCAAAATAGGATAATTGATTATCCACATCAAAAAAGCCCAAAAACACGTATTTTTCATAGAGTAATCGATTATCCACATATGGTTAATCGATTACTCTCCTGGTAGAAGCAATTTTTTAATATTCTATCACGAAAAAAGCACTTTTTAACCCCATTTCAACACCCCCAAACATCACATATCACGTAATTCAAATTATCACATCAATATGCCTCAACACACATCAACTATAATCACTTTCAACACAAAAATCACAATTCAACCAATCAAATTGCATAATTTACCTATTATTAGAATCACCGACACGGGAACATACACAACCACAACTTCCACAACATCATACGAATCAACAATCATATGATTTCAGCAACAACATTACATCAATGTATTATTCTAACAATTACAACAACAACATCAACACATAACATGAACTTCAATTACATTTTCATAATTTTCACAATCCTTCATCAAGAATAAGAATAGAGAAGAAAACTCAAACCCTACATGTTATGATCTACCCACCATTCATCATACTATCCCTTAGATGATTAGAACTCCGCCCTTACCTTAGAGTTCTTCCAAGAACTTCAACCTTTAGCGATGGAGATTCTTCCTAATTCCTCTTCCTCACCCTAGCTCTTCTTCTCCCTTTTCTCTATTTTTCACATACTGACAACTTCTCCTCACTTATTCCCCTTTTCTTGTTTATATTATATTATATTATTATTATTATTATTACTAATGTCCACTTATTAAAATAATAATAATAATAATAAATATTTTAATCAATCAAATATTACTAATATAATTTAATTAGTATTACTCTCCTCACCACCAAGTTTTACATAATTGGTCACACACCCCTAACATCTTAATCTCTATAATTCTAAGGTCACTACCACATACTAAGGACAACCCAAACACAACCAAAACACACATAATCACATACATATACACAACATCATATAATTTTAATTACGAAAAATAATTAAAATAAATCGGGGCGTTACAACTCTCTCCCACTTGGAATATTTTCGTCCTCGAAAATTTATTTGATACAAAGAACTCCAGATACGACTCATGCATCCTACTCTGTAATTCCCAAGTCATATTTCCAACGACAGCACCTCCCTACACTACCTTCACGAGAATGATCTCTTTTCCTTTCAACTACTTCACTTCACAATCTTTAATTTGCATTGGTAAAGCCTCAATCGTAAGGTTTTCCCTTACTTCATCCTCGTCCATCGAAAGCATGTGCGACGGATCCGGAACATACTTCCGAAGTTGTGACACATGGAACACATCATTCAAATTCGAAAAATTCGGTGGCAACGCCACTCTGTAGGCAACATGTCCAACTCTTGCAGAAATCTGATATGGGCCGATAAATCGAGGAGTAAGCTTCCTTGACTTCAATGCACATCCAACACTGGTCACCGGAGTGACTCTCAAGAACACATGGTCTCCTTATTGAAACTCAATTCCTTCCTTCTCTTATCATGGTGTCTCTTTTGTCTACTCTACGAAGCTTTCATCTTTTCCCAAATCAACTTCACCTTTTCAGTAGTATGGTGTACAATCTCAGGACCAAGCACCACACTCTCACCAGATTCATACCAACACAAAGGTGTCTGATACTTCCAACCATATAAAGCTTCAAAAGGGTCCATTTTTATACTAGAATGATAATTGTTGTTATACGTGAATTCTATCAACAGAAAATGGATATCCCAAGCACCTCCTTGTTCAAGCACACAAGCCCTCAACAAATCCTCTAAAGATTATATAGTCATCTTTGTTTGTTCATCTGTCTGAGGGTGATAAGTTGAACTCAATCTTAGCTTTGATCCCAGAGCTTCTTACAAACTCTCCTAAAATCTGGAAGTGAACCTCATATCTATATCTAACACAATACTCAACAGAACTCCATGTAACTTCAAAGAACCCGAATAGCATCATGCCCTCTCAGAGTATTAGGAAACCCCGTCACAAAATTCATAGAAATGTTATCTCATCTCCACTTCGGAATATCCAACGATTGCATTAAACCAACAGGTTTCTGATGCTCCACTTTGGACTTCTGACAAGTCAAACAAGCATATTCAAACTAAGCCATATCACATTTCAATCCAAGCCACCAATATACTTTCTTCAAGTCTTGATGCATCGTTGTAGCTCATGGATGGATACTCTAGCCACTCATATGAATTTCTTCTAGGATCATTCTTTTCAACTCAGGATCATCAAGAATATAAATCATATCACAAAACCTCAACATGCCTTGTTCATCCACCTTGAAGTCATCACTCTCTGCCTGATCATTTCTAATCATTAAATCCACCAATTTCACATTCAACTTCTGACCCTTTCTGATACTATTAATAAATTCATTGTTAATCTTCAGCGTACCAAACATCACACTAAGTGGTGTCTGTTCACAAACCAAACTCATATCTCTGAATCACTCAATCAATTTCAACTTTCTAACCATCATAGCATACATATCCAAAGTCTTCTAACTCAAAACATCGGCCACGACATAGCGTTATCGGGATGATAGTTCAAGCCGAAATCATAATCTTTTAAGAACTATAACCACCTCCTCTGTCTCATATCAATTCCTTTTGATCAAACAGATATCTCAAACTCTTATTATCATTATGCACCTCAAATATGGAACCATAAAGATAATGTCTCTAAATCTTCAACAAAAACACCACAACATCTAATTCCAAATCATTAATAGGATAGTTCCTCTCATGAACCCTCAGTTTACGTGAAACATAAGTCACAACCTTACCATCTTGCATCAGCAAACCACCTAAACTCATCAAGAAGTATCTAAATCTACAACAAACGGTTCATCTGGTTCAGGTAGAATCAAAACTAGAGTTGTAGTCAATCTCTTCTTCAACTCAATGAAACTCTTCTCACAATGAACATCCCACACAAGCGTTTTACCCTTGCAAGTTAACTGAGTCAATGGAAGTGTCAAGTTCGAAAGGCCTTCAACAAACCTACTGTAATAACCAGCCAAGCCAAAAAATCTTCTAATCTCTATCACTGACTTCGAAGCTTCCCACTGTAGAACTGCGTCTACCTTGGATGGATCCACAACAATACCATCACCATAAATAACATGACCAAGAAAATTTACCTCTCTCAACCAGAATTCACACTTTGACAATTTAGCATAGAACTTATTCTCCTTTAACACTTGCAACACAATCCGCAAATGTTCATCATGTTCCTCTTCCAACATAGAATAGATTAGAATATCACCAATGAACACCACTACAAACTGATCCAAATAAGTATGGAAGATACGATTCATATACTCCATAAACCCTCCAGGAGCATTAGAAACACTGAAAAACATCACCATATATTTGTAATGCCCATACCGAGTCCTAAAGGCCATTTTCTTAACATTCTCATTCTTCACTCGAATTTAATAGTAACTCGACCTCAAGTTAATTTTTGCTAAACACACGCACACTCACTACTTGATCCATCAAGTCATCTATTTTCGAATGTGGACATTTGTTATTAATTGTCACTTTATTCAGTTGTCTATAATCGATACATAAACTCATACTTCCATCCTTTTTCTTTACCATCAACACTGGAGCTCCCCAAGGCGATACACTTGGTTTCACAAATTTCTTTTCTAATAACTCTTCCAATTGCTTATTAAGTTTTGATAACTCTGATGTCGATATTTTTTATGGTGCCATAGAAACCTCTGGTACCAGGTACAAGATCAATAGATAATCCCACCTCCCTCTCTAGCGGCACATCTAATATTTCATCTGGAAATACATCTTGAAATCACACACAAATGGCAGTCCATCGTTGTGGCTATACTGTCGATTTCTAGAACACCATCATTGCAAACATGGCCAACGTCTGAGACTCATCTTCTAAGATTTCTTCTACTTACTTAGCAGATATAAACCCCAACTATTCACTTTCTTCAAATTTATGTTCTCTCTCTGGGCAAGTCGCAAAAATCTTCAAAAAACATCAGAAAGTTTCTCACCATTGACATGCATCTAGTTGTTATGTTACTCTTTATTCCTTGAGAAGCAACCATCAACAATACCTGATCGTTCTCCCTCATAGACATCCCAACTTGATCGATGGATAAGAACCTCGAATATGCCTCATCTTCAGATATAAGAATATGTATCGACTCATCAAAACAATTTATAAGCCATGGGCTTAACTCCAAACAACTCAGTGTACACACCATCTAATCTAGCAAGACACGTCAATTCCATCCAACATGATCTCTTCTGTAGATGTCTTGAATTGGCAGAATTTTTGACCAACAAGAAATATTGAATTCAGTTCAGAATGTCCTATCAAATGTTGGGACATTATCAAACAGAGTATATGATTTTATTTCAGGATGTCTCACCAGATGTTGGGACATTGTGTTAATGACTTAAGTTCAGTTTTTCAGGATGTCCCAACAGATGTTGAGACATCTCAAACCTGCTACCAGAATTAATTATTGACTAACTGATCAGAGATATTTAAGGAGAGTTATCTGGAATTAATTAATGATGGATAAAAACATAACAAGGCGCATCTGTAGGGAGTTTTATATTGAGGATTCAGATTAAAACAGAAGGCCTAAATCACCTAGAATCTAGGAAGTAACAAACCCTAAATTCAAGGTGGAAGCTGCATGCGCATTAGGGCTGGATCATCCTACAGAAAGCCCAAATTACAGATACCTATTTAATCAACAGAAACTCATAGAATTGAGTATGAATTTCAGAAGACCAAATAGGGTGTCTAGTGTTTTAATAGCAGGTTGTTTTAATTGTACCACTTTATGAGCTTTTAAGCAAAAGTGAATTTGTGACTTGATTGAAACTGTGAAGTAAGATCAAACTGTTTTGTTTGAAGGATGTCTTCAACTTTATTAAACTTGTAAACTTGATCACTGTGTGATTGAGGGGGAGTGAGTAGGGTACTCTTATCTAAGTTGTGTCTTAGGTAGAAATTGCATTGGGTAGTTATTAAGTGATAGATTAAACAGGGTGGTTTAAGTCTAGAATTAATATTACTTATAGTGGATTTCCTCCTGGCTTGGTAGCCTCCAGATGTAAGTGTGGTTATACACTGAACTGGGTTAACAAACTTCTGTGTTGTTTACTTTTCTTGCTATTTAAGTTTTGGTTAAATCTGTCAAGTGTTGGGACATCTCTTAGGACATCTCATACCTGATCACAGAATTTCAATTGGCATCAGAGCAGGCACCCTGCCTGTTTATACTGGGTGAGATCTAGGGAATACAAATTCTGGAAACATGGACAGAGATATAGGATCAGTAAATAGACCACCTATTCTGGATGGATCTAATTATGACTACTGGAAACCAAGAATGATTGCATTCTTAAGATCACTTGACAACAAGGCCTGGAGAGCAGTCAACATTGGATGGGAACATCCTATCCAAGACACCAAAGATGGATCAAAAGTGTTGAAACCTGAAGAAGAATGGAGTAAGGAAGAAGAAGATTCAGCACTAGGCAATTCCAAGGCCTTAAATGCTCTATTCAATGGCATTGATAGGAACATCTTTAGACTTGTGCATCACTGTGAGCTAGCCAAAGATGTGTGGGATACTCTCAAAACAACTCATGAAGGAACATCAAAGGTAAAGATGTCAAGACTTCAACTTCTCACCACCAAGTTTGAAAATTTGAGAATGAAGGAAGATGAGACAGTTCATGAATTCTACATGAACATCTTAGAAGTAGCTAATACTTCTGGAGCTTTGGGAGAAAAGATGACTGATGAAAAACTTGTAAGAAAAATCCTCAGATCTTTGCCAAAAAGATGTGACATGAAAGTCACAGCAATAGAAGAAGCTCAAGACATATGCACTATGAAAGTTGAAGAACTCATTGGTTCCCTTCAAACATTTGAGATGGGAATGAATGACACAAATGTTAAGAAGAACAAAAGCATAGCCTTGGTAACAAATACTGATGAAGAAGAAGATGATGAATCAGAAACTGGTAAAAGCTTATCAGACAACATTGCTATTCTTGGAAGACAATTCAAAAAGATTCTCAGAGGAATGGAAGGCAAATCCAATCCCAGTGGAAGATACACAAACTCCACTGAGAACAAGAGACCTTATGATGCTAACAGAAGGTCAAATTATGCTGAAAAGACCAGTCAAGAAAAAGGAGTCAAATGCCATGGATGTGAAGGATATGGACACATCAGGAATGAATGTCCTACCTACTTAAAAAGGCAAAAGAAAGGACTCTCTGTGACCTGGTCTAATGAAGACTCAGGAGGTGATTCAGAAGAAGAATCAGCTAAGCATATCACTGCTTTAGCTGGATTATGTGAATCTGATAGTGATTCCAGTGATGGGGAACTTACTGCTGAAGAACTTGAGCAAGCCTACAAAGATCTGTACAAAAGAAGTATTGAAATATGCAGTGAAGTTATAAAGCTAAAGAAGCTGAATGAGGCACTAGAAGATGAAAAAGCAAGTGATCAAGAGATCATTGACACCTTGAAAAGTGAAGTAAGTCTTCTCAACTCCAAATTGGAACACATGTCCAAATCTGTTAGAATGTTGAACAGCAGCTCAAATACACTGGATGTTATTCTCAACAACAATAAGCATTCAGGGGATAAAAGTGGACTGGGATTTAACAGAGTATATAAAGATGAAGCCAGCTCTAGCAAAACTACTTCAAAATTCATACAATCAAACAAGATGTCCCAACAGATGCTTCAACATCAGGAAAAGAACACAAAGTCAAACATAATGTTCCAACAGATGTCTCAACATTCTGGAAAGAACAAAATGAAGAAGAAGTATCAAAGATGGAGATGCCATCACTGTGGAAGATTTGGACATATCAAACCTCATTGTTATAAGCTGCATGGATATCCAAATCAGATATATCAGCAACCTTCTAAGCAGAAAATAGAAGTTACCAAGAAAGTGCTGCATAAACATCAAAGAAATCAGCAACCTTCTAAGCAGAAGACAGAAGTCATCAAGAAGGTATGGAGACCAAAAGCTAGCATTCAAACTGATCAAAGCTACAAGAACAACAATCAATCTTGGATATCTACTAATGATCAACACACAGGGCAGAGGCATCAAAAGAAATCTCAACTCAAATGGTCAAAGAAAAATACTGCATATATAGCACATACATCACTAAGAGTATCAGCTAAAGAAGACTGGTATTTTGACAGTGGATGTTCAAGACACATGACTGGATTGAAGAATCTGCTAGTAAACTTAAAGTCACATTCATCCAAGTATGTAACCTTTGGAGATGGAGCTAAAGGAGAAATCAAGGGAGTTGGGACCTTGGACTGTCAAGATGTTCCAAGACTAGATGATGTGCTGCTAGTTAAAGGTTTAACTGCTAACCTGATCAGCATAAGTCAATTATGTGATCAAGGGTACAGTGTAAACTTTACCAAAAATGAATGCATAGTTACTAACAAAGAACAAGAGGTTGTCATGAAAGGAGCCAGATCTAAAGACAACTGTTACATGTGGGAATCTCAAGACTTCAGTCTTACTTCAACCTGCTCTTTAGCTAAAGAAGAAGAAGTGAAACTATGGCACCAAAGGCTAGGTCATCTTCATTTCAGAGGCATAAAGAAGATAATATCTATGGATGCTGTAAGAGGTATTCCTAAACTGAAGATTGATGATGGCAAAATATGTGGTGAATGTCAAATAGGCAAGCAAACCAAGATGTCCCATCCAAAGCTCCAACATCTGACAACTTCCAAAGTTTTGGAACTATTGCATATGGATCTTATGGGACCTATGCAGGTTGAAAGTCTTGGTGGCAAGAGGTATGCCTATGTGGTGGTTGATGACTTTTCAAGATATACATGGATAAATTTCATCAAAGAAAAGTCTGATGTATTTGATGTATTCAAAGAATTATGCCAAAGATTACAAAGGGAGAAATCCAACTGTGTGATCAGAATAAGAAGTGATCATGGAAAAGAATTTGAGAACCAAAAGTTCTTAGATTTCTGCTCTTCAGAAGGAATCAATCATGAATATTCTTCACCTATAACTCCTCAACAGAATGGGATTGTTGAGAGGAAGAATAGAACTATTCAAGAATCAGCAAGAGCTATGATCCATGCTAAAAAGTTACCTTTGTACTTCTGGGCTGAAGCTATGAACACTGCTTGTTACATCCATAACAGAGTTACTTTAAGGAAAGGAACTTTGTCCACAATATATGAAGTCTGGAAGGGCAGAAAACCCACAGTTAAGTACTTTCATGTGTTTGGAAGTAACTGTTACATTCTGGCAGATAGGGAGCAAAGAAGAAAAATGGATCCTAAAAGTGATGAAGGGATTTTCCTTGGATACTCTATAAACAGCAGAGCATATAGAGTATTTAATTCTAGAACCAAGGTAATCATGGAGTCCATAAATGTGATAATTGATGATGCTCCTACAGATGTCCCAGAAGATGTTGGAACATCTGCTGATATCAAGATTGAAGCTAAAGAAAAGAATGATCATTATAACTTCACTCAAACTGATACAAGGACAGAAGAATCCAGCAAACCTCCCTCCATCAGAATACAGAAAGATCATCCCAAAGATTTGATAATTGGTGATCCCAACAGAGGTGTGAGCACTAGATCAAGAGAAGTAATTTCAGGTTCTTGTTTTGTTTCTAAAATAGAACCTAAAAACATCAAGGAAGCTCTTACTGATGAATACTGGATTAGTGTTATGCAAGAGGAATTAGGTCAATTCACAAGGAATGAAGTATGGAATCTTGTTCCTAGACCTGATGACATAAATTTGATTGGAACAAAATGGGTGTATAAGAACAAGTCAAATGAACAAGGAGTTGTTACAAAGAACAAAGCTAGACTTGTAGCTCAAGGATACACTCAAATTGAAGGAGTAGACTTTGATGAAACCTTTGCACCAGTAGCAAGGCTTGAATCAATTAGACTACTTTTGGGAATTGCTTGTATCTTAAAGTTCAAGCTATTTCAAATGGATGTGAAAAGTGCCTTTTTAAATGGTTATCTTAATGAAGAGGTATATGTAGAACAGCCTAAAGGATTTGTTGATCCAAGCTGTCCAAATCATGTATACAAACTAAAGAAGGCACTTTATGGTCTGAAGCAAGCTCCAAGGGCATGGTATGAAAGACTGACTACATTTCTTATCAAGCAAGGGTACAGAAAAGGTGGAATTGACAAAACCTTGTTTGTTAAAGATGAAGAAGGAAATATCATAATTGCTCAAATATATGTTGATGATATTGTCTTTGGTGGGATGTCTGACAGGATGGTCAAACATTTTGTCAAGCAGATGGAATCTGAATTTGAAATGAGCCTAGTAGGAGAGTTAACCTACTTTCTTGGTCTACAAATAAAGCAAATGGAAGACTCAATGTTCATTTCCCAAAGCAAGTATACCAAGAACATAGTCAAGAAATTTGGAATGGAAAATGCTACTCATAAGAGAACTCCTGCTCCCACACATTTGAAGCTGACTAAAGATGAAAAGGGTGAGAATGTAGATCAAAGCTTATACAGAAGCATGATTGGAAGCTTGTTATACTTGACTGCTAGCAGACCAGACATAGCATTTGCAGTAGGTGTATGTGCAAGATATCAAGCTGATCCAAAAGTCAGTCATCTCAATCAAGTCAAGAGAATTCTTAAATATGTTAATGGTACTTGTGACTATGGCATAATGTACTTTCATGGTTGCAAACCAATTCTCACTGGCTTCTGTGATGCTGATTGGGCTGGAAGTGCTGATGACAGAAAAAGCACTTCAGGAGGATGCTTCTTTCTAGGAAACAATTTGATTTCTTGGTTCAGTAAGAAACAAAATTGTGTATCCTTATCTACAGCTGAAGCTGAATATATAGCAGCTGGAAGCAGTTGTTCTCAGTTGGTTTGGATGAAGCAAATGCTCACTGAGTACAATGTCCCACAGGATGTCATGACATTGTACTGTGACAACTTAAGTGCAATCAACATATCAAAGAATCTTATCCAACATAGCAGGACCAAACATATTGATATCAGACATCATTTCATCAGAGATCTTGTAGAAGAAAAGGTGATTTCATTGGAACATGTAGCTACAAATCTGCAGTTGGCTGATATCTTTACCAAAGCATTGGATGCTACACAATTTGAGAACTTAAGGGGCAAACTGGGAATCTGTTTATGTGAGATTTAGCAGTTAATGAAATGTGCCAACATGTCATATGACATTGTATGGCATAAGTTCCAGATGGCAACACCAGTCTGGTCAAGAACCTTGGGTATTCCATTCCTAATGATTTGCAATGTAATGGCTAATTATTTAGTAACAGCTTATAATCAGCTATCAACATCCTCATCATACTATCAAAAGCGAATCACACTATCTAGCTGTTCTTCAGAAATCATCAACCCTAAAACTCTTCATCCATCTTCTTTGACAATGTCTCAAAACCCTAACATTCCTGAAGAAATTCTCAACAAAGAAGACGTGGTTCATGCAACTCCTATTTATGTAGTTCCCATGGAGTCTACCCCACTGGACGAAATAAGAGGAAGTGTTCCTCATGCTAAGAAGCCAAGAACTCCAAAAAGAGCTAAAGATCAAGTCTGCAGCAAATCCAAAGGCATTCCTTCTCCAGCAAACATGCCTCAAAAATCCTCTGAATATGTGGATGCTTCAATAAAGGAGTTGGTTACCAAGATCCTATCTGAACAAAGAGTGGTTAGTGGGATTTCTATTCCTCTGAACACCATGCCTGCCCCTCAAGAAGAACAAACTCAAGCTGCAAAGGACACTCCTGCTCAACAGGATGTCCCAATAGATGTTGGAACATCTGAGGATGAGAAAAAGACCTCATCTGATGCTGATATTGAACCAACTGAGGACCAGAAAAAGGCCTCAAATGAAAGTGATGAAGAAGAATCTGAGGATCAGACCAAAGCCTCAACTGAAGATCATAGCCCTGCTGATCAACCAGCTGAAGAGGAGACTGCTCAATCTCCTCCTGTGGTGAACCTGGAGCAGGATTCTGATACAGAGATCATAGCCTCTGTAAGACCTAGCATAGCCAAAAGGCTCAGGTCTAGGAAAGGTAAGATGCAAGTAGAACATGTTGTCCCTGAGAAGAAGCAAGCCACTCCAAAGAAAGACAAAGCCAAAACTGCCTTTGGTCCAACAAAACAATGGAGTAAAGTCCAAACCCAGAAAAGGAAAGCTGTCACCCCATCAGAATCAGATGTTGAATCAGATGTCCCAACATCTCCTCCCAAGAAGAAACCAGCACCATCTAGGGCTTCAACTGCTGTTCCAAAAGCTCCCTTGGACAACATCTCATTCCATCATGTCTCTAGTGTTAACAGATGGAAGTTTGTGTACCAAAGAAGGGTTGCCCTAGAAAGAGAGCTGAGCAGTAATGCACTTGAGTGCACTGAACTGATTGACCTCATCTCTGCTGCAGGCCTCTTCAAAACAGTCTCAAATCTCTCTCCCTGCTATGAACTTCTTGTCAAAGAATTCATTGTCAATCTTCAGGAAGATTGTGCCAATGGTAGGTCTTCTGAATTTAGAAAAGTCTTTGTTAGAGGTAGGTGTGTAGAGTTCTCTCCTCAGATCATCAACCAATACCTAGGAAGAGAAACAGATGGACCAAATGAGCTAGGTAAGACAGATAACCAAGTCTGCAAGGTTATCACTGCAAACCAGGTCAAGGCATGGCCAGTTAAAGGAAAGCTCTCAGTGAGCATGCTAACAAGAAAATATGCCATGCTGAACAGGATTGGTACAGCAAACTGGGTGCCTACCAACCACACATCTTCAATATCCACTGGCCTGGCCAGGTTTATCTATGCTGTGGGAACTCAGACTAAGCTGGATTATGGTGCTTACATATTTGATCAGACCTTGAAGCATGCTAGCTCTTCTGCAACAAATCTGCCAATAGCTTTTCCCTCCTTGCTGTGTGGTATAGTGCTCAATCAATACCCTGGAATTCTCACTGAAAAGGACACAGTCTGCAAAAGAGAAAGCCCCCTGGCTTTTCACTACAAATTGTTCCTTAGTCATCATGCAGCAGATGTTGAAGCACCTTCTGGGACATCTGCAGGTCCTTCAACTGCTAAGACTCCAATCTCCAAGACTGCATTAATTGCTGAACTAAAGAGCACCTGCAAAGAACTTGAAGCAAGGAAGCTGAAACTTGAAGAAATCATCCAAAGGCTGGAGAGTGAAGGAGATCAGAAAGCTGCCTCTGATGAAGAAACTGAAGCTGATGAAGAAACTGAAGTTGATGAAGAAACTAAAAGTGATGAGTCTGAGTGATCATTGTATGTGAGGACAAATGTAATGACAGCACTGCATTGTAATTCTGGAATAGTGTCTTTGGCCCCATAATTTGTGTCTAACAAGGGGGAGAACAACAACAACCAAAATGTATTGCTGTTTAATTATGAATGAAAAATCTGTTTGTCTGTTTCTGAACTGAATCAGTGTGTTTTGATAAATATTTCTCTTGCAACAAGACTGGATACATATAGGTTTGAGGGGGAGTAATCTCAAATATGAATCAACAGAAAAGTAATGTTATACTCTGATAAAAGAACTTCTGCTGCACTCTGAAAACCAGAAAAGATGTTATCAAAAAATTAGCCAAAGGGGGAGTTTGTAGATGTCTTGAATTGGCAGAATTTTTGACCAACAAGAAATATTGAATTCAGTTCAGAATGTCCTATCAAATGTTGGGACATTATCAAACAGAGTATATGATTTTATTTCAGGATGTCTTACCAGATGTTGGGACATTGTGTTAATGACTTAAGTTCAGTTTTTCAGGATGTCCCAACAGATGTTGAGACATCTCAAACCTGCTACCAGAATTAATTATTGACTAACTGATCAGAGATATTTAAGGAGAGTTATCTGGAATTAATTAATGATGGATAAAAACATAACAAGGCACATCTGTAGGGAGTTTTATATTGAGGATTCAGATTAAAACAGAAGGCCTAAATCACCTAGAATCTAGGAAGTAACAAACCCTAAATTCAAGGTGGAAGCTGCATGCGCATTAGGGCTGGATCATCCTACAGAAAGCCCAAATTACAGATACATATTTAATCAACAGAAACTCATAGAATTGAGTACGAATTTCAGAAGACCAAATAGGGTGTCTAGTGTTTTAATAGCAGGTTGTTTTAATTGTACCACTTTATGAGCTTTTAAGCAAAAGTGCATTTGTGACTTGATTGAAACTGTGAAGTAAGATCAAGCTGTTTTGTTTGAAGGATGTCTTCAACTTTATTAAACTTGTAAACTTGATCACTGTGTGATTGAGGGGGAGTGAGTAGGGTACTCTTATCTAAGTTGTGTCTTAGGTAGAAATTGCATTGGGTAGTTATTAAGTGATAGATTAAACAGGGTGGTTTAAGTCTAGAATTAATATTACTTATAGTGGATTTCCTCCTGGCTTGGTAGCCTCCAGATGTAAGTGTGGTTATACACTGAACTGGGTTAACAAACTTCTGTGTTGTTTACTTTTCTTGCTATTTAAGTTTTGGTTAAATTTGTCAAGTGTTGGGACATCTCTTAGGACATCTCTTAGGACATCTCATACCTGATCACAGAATTTCATCTTCTACTATTAAAAAGAGATTAAGGGTGATCAGTTCCTCAATTTTGTTAATAGACAGTCGACAATCATCATGGGGCATAAACCGTCCTTACCAAGCTATAATAATGTTCAAAGACACACTACACCATCATCCAAATGATTGGTAAGCACAGAGTTTAACCCCTACCAATTAGTCTCAAGAACAATATCATCTTGCTCCAACAAAATACAAATTACATATATCCTTAGGGAACACGTCAGATTACTCAACACATCATTGGCCCATCTCTAGTCAACACATCGCCTTCCCCCTCACAAGGAAGCGAACAACGAGAACACCTGATCGTCTTCCTTCAAGGATCACACAATCCTCAAAATAGTTGAACAGTCCAACATTGCACTCTTTTTCTCTTACAGCGACACGATATCTAATCTCTCAACATCTGGAATATCCAAGAGAAGCAGACGTTTCTCCCCCAATTGTTTCATTTTCAACCTGCAAATGGAAAACAAAACAAGCATCGACAGTGTTTTCATACACATGCCGCATACTAAGGAACAACACAATTAAAAAATTTGGCCAGAGGACAGACCTGCTCTGATACCACTATGTAACATCCTAAATAATCCCTCGCATAATATAAATAAAATCAGAGTAAAATAAAATATCAGATGTTTAGGATGCTACTTTCATCAAACACGTGCTCATATACTTTATATGCAACACATCAGTTTTAAAATTATTTAACAGTGATAATGATAAAATATTTCTAACTTCATTTTTTTATTAAAACAACGGAAACATCAACAATTATTCATTACCACATAAGCATAGTATTCAATTAAATAAATAACTAAAATTAAGTGATGTCTAAAATCTCAATCAAACATAGCCTAAGAAAACATAGTGTTCCATGACCCCCGGTGTTACATATCAGAGAGGACGCCAACTAAGAGAATAAATTGAAGACCTCGTCTTCTACTCACAAAGGAGCTCCTACTATGGATTATCTGCATGCTACCCACGTGGAGGAAACATTCAAATAGAAGGGGTGAGATATCATAATTATATAAAAGAAAGCATGATAAAAAGTAAGTAACAGATTATCACATGCACATCACTCGATTCACACAGCAACAACAACATCCATCATACTGCTATAACATTCAGCACACAAGTATAACACACAACAACAACATCCAACATGCTACTACAAAATTCACGCAGAACAATGGATACTAGCAATATGATATGCAATGAGACTCACAATTCGACTTAATGTATGTGGTACTAATTCGATCCCTTTTTCATGATCATAATTCTCGTTAGAATTTCCATATAAGTCGCTCATACCCCACATGGGTGTAACACCCCAAAATTTGTCCTCTCATTTTCATGGCATTTAGCATATATTTGCATTGCATTCAGGGAAAATAATAAAATAATAAAAATAAAGAAAAAAGAAGAAAAAGAAAGAATTTATCATCAAGCATAAGGCATGTGATCAAGGGTGTTCGAGGTAATATTGCCGGTCATCAGGTCCCAAAGGAAAAATAAGCTCAGAATGGATGGCACATATGTAATTCTGACGTTTCCCACCAAAAGGAGGGAAGAATTTGAAATTGGCATGTGTTAACCGATTAACACATCTGTTAATCGGTTAACGATTACAAATTTTGAATTTTCAACAGGTTTTCAGCTCCTTGTGCTTTGGCTCACTTTTTCCCATTTTCTGATTTATTTCATTTCAATTAAAATAGAATTATGGAGAAGGATCTAGAATGATTACCAAGCCTAATCCCAAAGCTAATTCCTAATCACCTTTCTAAGCAAGCTCCAAACCATATTTTGGGCCCCAAACCTAAGTGGTATTTATGCCATTTCTCTCCAAACCTCACACACACACACACACACACACACTCATAATTCTCATTTTCCCTCTCAATTTTCTGAGTTCTCTCACACTTTTTCTCTCAATTCTCTTCAAACCCTTACACTCAAAGTTCTATTTCCTTCAAAGATCATCCAAATTCACATTGAAATTTGTTGATCTTGGAAGTAAACCTTCATCCATTGGTTTTCTACACATCTATTTCTGGTTTTTGCTACTGATTCAGATCTGAATTTGTGCTTGGAAGTGCTTTTGGATTGAGCTTTTGCATTGAGTTCATCAACTTGCATTTATTTTTCATTTTGTGTGAATAAGAGCATTGGATCCTTAAATTTCTCCTCTTGATTCACCAGTTTCAGCTTGATCAATACTCACCAAAGCAAATATCAGCTTTGTAGGTTGGTTAATTTCAGATCTACTTTTGTTTTTAGCTTATTTGCATGTGTATGATGTAGATCCATAATGTGATTGTGATGTTTGGCCAATTTGTGAATTGGATTTTGTGTTGGTGGATCCAATGTATGTTTGATTTATGTTGAATTTGGTGTAATTTTCATGCATATTTGATTGTTGGAACCTCTGGAGATTGTGGAAATAAGTTGTGGCTGGAAGTGCTTTTTTCTGCAGGTTTTAGTGTTATTTGTTCAGTGTTAATCAGTTAACACTTTGGTTAACCGATTAACACGTTGTAATCTTTCCAAATTATGCAAGTTCTGGGCTCATTAACTAGTTAACACTTTGGTTAACGTGTTAACC
The DNA here is from genome assembly GCA_963966055.1 of Lathyrus aphaca. Classification (NCBI taxonomy): domain Eukaryota; kingdom Viridiplantae; phylum Streptophyta; class Magnoliopsida; order Fabales; family Fabaceae; genus Lathyrus; species Lathyrus aphaca. Next base: position 582,652,632 of record OZ014519.1, read on the forward strand.
GGTTAACACTGATGCAGTTTGAGATTTTTGTGCTTTTGCATGGTTGTTTGTGTACCATACCATCCCTAGTCTTTCATGGATATTTTTGATGTCATTTTTTATTATTGTTTAGAGTTGTTTGCATGTTTGTTAGTGCATGTTTTCATTTTTTGACGCGTGAGTTCGTGCATTCCTGATACTTGGCATAATTGATGTTTTGCATCCATGAAGTATTGAATATGATGCTTGAGTGACCGCATGGACATGTTTGCATGATAATAAATGTTTAATTGCTGATATGCATGGTATGTGTATTGTGTCTCATGTTTTCATAATTCACACACATAATCTTAAAGTTGCATGAATGTGAATACTTGATCAAAAGTGATACATGATTTCAATGTTCATGGGTTGCATGCTTGTTGAATTATTGTCATGTTCTGAGATGTTTGCATTGACTTATGTCCTCGGTTGCAATGTTTTGTTCATGGGTGCATTTAAGCTTTCATGTTCATGTCTTGATTATGTAATGCATTTTAGAATTGTTTGATGCACATTCATGTTTCTTGATTGATGTTCATCTATGCTCATTATTGCATGATTATAAGGAATTCTTGGTGCGCAATTGGTGCATAATACATGGAGTGTTGCATTGCCTTTACGATGTTTTCATGTTTGCATTCAAATCTGTCTTGCCTTTCATTGTTGTCTTGGTACATATGTGATGTAAAAAGCATGTAGTTTGTGTTTTGTTTTTGACTTTTAATAGTTGTTTTGGTACTGAATGTGGGCTGTCATAGGCTATTTGTGTTTGTTTGTTTGTATAAGGTGTTGAAGCGTTGTAATAGGTGTTGTGTGTTCATTTCCTTATTTGTACTAACCATGTAGGGGCTAATGGTAAGTAAGAGGGATGTGGATAGGCTTCCACATTCCAAATTCTTCTCTTTTATGTATTCAAGTTGTGTTTTCCTTAGCATCAAGTATGCTTTGATTGTATAATTGCTTCATTCCCCTCTTAGAAACAACTTAGCTTCTTTTGGGAAGTAAGTTGTCTTCTAGCTCCTCTTTTTCTTCTCTTCTTCTTCTCTTTTATTTTCTCTTCTTTTTCTTTATTAGGATATAGTTCAAACATCATTAACTTAGGTTTACCCATGCATGACAACTCTTAGGTTTGTTAGTCTCCCATTAGACTTTTACCTTTGAGTTCCTTTTGGTGCACTCTCTCTCTCATCTTCAAACAAAAAGCCAAAAATATCTAATAATGATTTAAGTGACCTTGTGTGTATGGACTTATTCAATGGGGAATTTGCATCTATTCCATCTTAGGATAATGTAAGGTTGTCTAGCATTATGTACAAATCTAATCATGAAGCCACATTCACAAAGAAAGGCCTAAAAATCACTTTTTCACTTCAAAAGGCAAAACACTTAATAAAGGCCAATAGGGTAGTGTTCTTGAGCCCTAATCTTTGGAACCAAGTCTTGGGGATTTTCTCCTTACTTGGAGCTCTGAGAAATAGGACTTTAATATATTATCCTGTGTAAACCTCATAAAAAAAGCTTCTAAAAAGCATTCAAACCAACAATTAACATCTTTCCCTTGGGAATTCTTTTCTCATCTCCTTCACTCTTAACGAAAGAACTTGCTCCTACTTGTCTTTTGCAAGACGGTAAACACACTCGTTCCAGACGAGCCTGCAACACCTGAGCATAGGCATAAGTAGTTCAAGCCATAAAAAACACAAACAAACCAGTTTTCCTCCCTAGTTATGGGAACTACGTCGACTCTGATTCTCATCCCCATGAGATACGTAGGGAGTGGGCTAGGGCCCATTCGAGCACTCTCTTTATTTTCCCTACATTTTCTTTTTTTTTCCAGTAGCAGTTCCAGCTCACCGGCAGTTTTCCTTCACCCTTTGAAACGGTTCTAGCAAGTGTGGATCTCGTCGGGTACGACGGATGATCTAGGGTGCTAATATCTTCCCATTTCGTAACCGACTCCCTTACCCTTTCTCTTTGGTTCACGAGACCCCGCTTTCTCCTTCTTCCTAGTTTGTGCAGCATTACCCTTCCTTTGGGATAAAAATGCCTGGATGGCGACTCTTCCTTTTCCGCGCCACTTTCGCGTCTGTACCAGGATGGAAATCCCGGGAGCGACAATGGGCACACAACATCCATGATCACTCACACCCTACTCGGGAACACGATCACTCGTAATCTCTCACACCCCACATGGACACACGATTACCTTAACAATAACAAAAACATGATTCCATTTCAAGGAATTCGGATAAGGCGCTCACATCCCACTTGGGCACACGACTTATCACACAACTTATGCAACATGATATGCATCAACGACAACATACAACAACAAATAATGTATATGACTCTCATACAACCAATACATCACACACAATTTTCCAATACACAACATATACCTACCAAAACCTACAACAATCGCAATCCACAACTACGCATTCGCATAACTGAACTCAATATTCCACAGTTCAATACATCGCAACATACACAGAAACAAAATTAATGCATCAAATAGTTGGAATTCTGGTGTTGAAAATAATTTTAACAAAACGTACATGAAACTAGCTTTCCAACAATTCGAACGGCGGATGCTTCATTATGTCATTTGCCATGTCTTACTGCCCAAGGACTCCAATCAATCCCAAATCAATGATTTGGAAATGCAAGTGCTCTTTGCCATCAAGAACAAGATTAATATTAATTTGCTTCCTACCATGCTATATCATTTGAAGCAACAACTCTCTTTGAAGACTCGCTTACCGTATGGCCGCCTCCTTTCAAGGATTTTGGAACTTACCGATATGGAAATCGGTCGAGAACCGTTTATTGCTATGACTACTACGGGAAATGAAATCAACGGAGTCACAATCATCAAGAACACCGGCGTTGTTCAAGCCAATGATGGAACTTATAAGTATGATGATGGATCCTCCACCTCCATTCCACCTATTCCGGAAACCGGCGTTACTGTCGCTCCCGCCAAATGACACCGGGTCAAATGGGGTACAGACGCGAACGATCGGCGAAAGAGAAGGAAATGAATAGAGTTGCCAGCTAGGCATTTTTATCCCGAAGGAAAGGTAATGCTGCATAAACCTAGGAAAAGCTATGGATAAGACGGTTGCGAACCAGAGAGACTGAGGAAGGGGGTTGGTTACAACCTGGGAAGGTATTAGCACCCAGATTGTCCGTCGTACTCGACGGGATCCACTCTTAAAAGATTTGTGTTTTAAAGGGGTAGTGTCAGTGCTATTTGTGTATCAAAGCTGGAAAGAATGCAAGTGTCAGTGCAAAAGGAGAGTGAAGTGTATAAGTGAAATGTCAGTGTAGGAACAAGAATGAAATGCTCAAGACTATGAGGCTTAAAGAATGATGCTGAAAGAGGGGGAATATACAGAGACCTTTGTTCGATAACTGTTAAGTTATGCCTACGTATCCTCTCGTGCAATGAGGAAGTCAGAACACCGTAGTTCGACTCAAAGAGACTGAAAGATAAATTGACTTGTGAACTGCTTACTTGTCTATGCTCAAGTGTATGACCTGTCTGGCTCAGGTGCAAACTGTCTTGCATTAGACGGAAGAAGAAAGTTCTCGTTTGTGAGTGAATGAGGTGAGAAAAGAATCCCGGAGGAGGCGATTATTGTTTGTTTTTGTGTTTTCATTCTTTTATTACTTTTTGGAGTTTGTCATAGGATAATGAGCTTAAGCCTAAACCAATGGGTTAGTAAACTCATCACATCCTCCTTCTGATTAAGGGTAATGAGAATACCTTAAGTGTGAAGTCAGCATCTCACACTTAATCACCATGGTGTAGGATTAAGATCATTGACCTACTTGTGATTATTAAGATGTTTTTGTTGTTTTTGTTTAGTGTTAAGTAATGATATTAAACCATAATCAAGGATTGAATGGACTCATTACACCATCCTAATAGAAGGATAATAGATGAGAACATTTAAGCTGAGGAAGATTCCTCAACTTAATCCATGATTAGGGATTAACCTCATGACAAAACAAAGCCTTTATTAGGTGGATTTTCGTTAATGGTAAGATTAAGAAGTGGATTTTATGATTTGTAAGACAACTTGAGGAGGACTTGTCCATTAACACTAGGGTTAGTCCTTCTTAACCAATTAAGGAAGAATTAGAACCCTAATGTAAGGCCCAAGTTACAAGCTTGATGTCTTAATGATTATTAGATGGATTGATTAAAGGGTTTAAACACATTAAGGGTTTAACACTTAGGATTAAAGTTATACACTCCATCCTAATAGAAGGATGCAGGCATAAGCTTAATCACAAAGCCTTAAAACCTTTAGGGTTTAGTCCTTGATTGTGAGATGAGAAGAGAAGACTCAAAGATGACACAAAGGTAAAACTAAATGGGGGACTAATCAAACCCTAATTGTTATCATGCTTGGTTGTTCCTAGGGTTTATGAGGTTTGGAAGAGGATGTTCAGAGAAACCACCAGGAAGGGAGCAGATGAAAGGAGCAAGGAGCAAGGATAAGAAAAAAAACAACTTGCTTCACGTAAGAAGACAAGTTGCTTGAAGAAAGAAAGTAAGATGAACAAGAATGAGCAAGCTCAATCCAATACACATACAAAATGCAGCAAAGGAAGTATGAAAGAGATGAAAAGAGATTGTGAGAAGTGAAGGCAAATTCACTTCTCAAACAACTTACCACCTGAAATGTTAGCATACGAAAATGAAACACAATGAGAATGAGATGCAATGCCATGATGCAAACCCAAACCAGAAGCATAAACATGATGTTAATGATGCTAAGGGATTATGCAAACAACATGACAAGAGGTGAGAATGATCATACAAGCATAAGGATGCAAATGAGGCATGCTTTGTACCAAGAATGTACATGAAAAGTTATGAAATGTAATAGACATACAACATGTCAAATGAAAGATGCAATGATCAAACATGGTTCTAATGTATCCTAAGATGTATTATGAATCAAAAGAATGCACAAAATGTCATGGCAAGTCAATGGATGCAAGCAAGTGAGAAATGGATGCAAAAGAAGGCACAAATTAGGGTTTATGATCAATTCACCAAGCAAAATTCAAAATCAGAAGTATATGACATGATAAAAATTTGAAAATGGGATCAAAGGAACCCTAAACCTATACAAGCTCACTGCCCAAAGGAGAGGATCCAACTCTTAACCTATTGAAAGTTATGAATTTCCTAAGATTGCTAGGGTTTTGGGGTACTTTGTCAAGAAAAATGCTAAACAAATTGAAAATGCAAGATCAATTCAAACCAATTTTATCCTATAAACTACATGTTATACAAGATGCAATGCAAAAGGAATCATTATCCAACTCTCAATGGTTAGGCAGAAATAAATTTTTGAAGTTTGAAACAAAATATTGCCTAAAAATGAAATTAAATCCAATGAAAATGATCAAAAGGTATCAAGAACAAAAAAGAAATTTGGTTTGAGAGTTGGCCAATGTTTCTAAATGCTATGTGAATTTTTTTGTGATTTTTAAATACCTAAATGTATTTTTAATTAATTAATTTCCATTAATTAATTAAAAATAAACATTTAAATGATTTAAAAATAATTTTCAGTGCAAAAAATAAAAATAAAAATATTTTTGGGTTTTAAAAATTAATGAAACTCTTGACAAAAATTTTCATAATTTTCTAATGATTTTAGCTATTTTAAAATAAATATGCAAAACAAATGAATAAAAATAAAATATAAATATAAATAAATGAAAGTAATTCAAAAGGATGGCCAGGATTGATTCTGGGGGATGGGAGGTTGACTGCGCGCCAGATCCTGTGGCTGAAATTCAAACTGACTAAACTTAATTAATTAATTTAATTAAATGGGATTAGGGTTTAATGAAATGATCCAGGCCATCAAAACGTGCGGGAGTCAAACTTAGTCAACCAGATCTAAGGTCCATATTTAAACTAAACCCTAAACGTGATTAACACATTAATGACTTTCAGGTGGCCGGAAATGACCTCCGGTCATCTTCTCCGGACAAAATCCTCCCTGAAAATTGCTATCTTCTTCCCTAGGTCACTAAAGTCCAATCTCTCTGCCCAGAAATGATCCACATACATCATACATCAAGAATCAACAAACAAACAACATTTAAAACACATCAACAAGGAGAATTGAATCAAAACAGTTCTAGGTTAAAAAATTTCAGAACACGAATACATACTCATTTCTCAACCATTTTCGAAACAAAACATATCAACATGATCAGTGAAGCATAGAGAATCATTTAGGAACTTAAAAACATGTTTCTGGAAAAAATGTTCTTAAGCTCACCTGAACTGGAGCTTTGATCTTTGGAACTTTCTGGCTGCCTCTTTGATCCAAAACGCCTCTAATGAACCTCCTGAGGAGCTTGCAATGCTTGGTTGGAGTTTCTTTTGGCTGATTTGGGAGTTTGCAAGAGTTCTGTTCAGAGAGGGGAGGAAATCGTGTTTTGATTTCAGGGAGTTTCAGGGCAAGGTGAAGGGTCAGGGATGATCAGTGAGACATGCTGAGATGTTCTATGGAGTTTGTTTTTATGTTTGATGCTTGTGTGATGTGTTTCGAATGAAAATGCATAAGAGGGCAACGCTTGGTGCTATGGCTTGGAGAGAGTCTCAGGCTTGTGTGTGTGGTGTGTTGTGTTGTATTTGGTCCACTTATCACAACTAGAGAGGTCAGAGGAGTTGGTGTGGCACAGGCTGATTGGTATGGGGTTTTTTGCAAAAAGTCAAGTTTTGTGTAAGAGAGGTATGGGCTATGGCAGTGAGGGTACAAAGCATGGCTTGGCTGCAGCTTGAATCAGGGAGAGCCATGGAAAAGGATTAGAGGCAATGCAGCAAGTGGACTAGGGTTTATCATAGGTTTTGCAACTTTGTCCAACTTTGGCCCTTTTGAAGTTTCTTGATCCATAAGTCATGAAAATGGGCAAACTCTTGGTGCATTATGAATTTTAAGCCTTGGTGTATGTTTGTACAAAGATTAGAGGTCCAGTTGAAAGCACAATTGGTCTTGGCAAAGGGTTTTGCAACTTTGCCTCTTTGGTAGAAAACTTGAAATTATGTGATTTTTCCCAACTTTGACAAGCCATAACTTTTGATCCAAAATGAATTAGAATGAGTTCTTGTACTTTTTGAAAAGGGAATGACCCATTCTACAACTTTCATGACCAAAGTTTTCCCATTTGAAGAATTTTGAATCAAAAAGCAAGGGTTGAAAAACTTTCCCAAAATGGCAAGTTTCCATTACAAGTCATTTTCCCAAAAAGGCAACTTTGCAAATGGCTTGAAATTATCCAATTTTGTGAACTTCTAACATCTTCTATGATCAAATAAATACCATATACATTCAAAATGATGAAGAACACCCTTTGGTTGGGTCATTGGGGGCCTCAGATGCCCTGATTTTGCACTGACTTGCTCAAGAAGTCAACTCTTGATTAGGTGCCTTCCCCATGGAATTTCTTCATGAAACTTGATATGCATGATCCTTATAACATATAGAGACCAATAAAAACAAGAATGACCAAAAAAATGGAGTTATGGCCTCTGAAACCAAAACCCTAATTTTAGGTCATCTGTGCAGTTAAACCTGGCTCTGCTTCCATGCCTTTCCCAGTTCTTGTGATTCTTTGACTTTCTTGACTTTGTGGGGATACAATATGATGCTTGAACACACATGGACCCCTTTGAAGTGATTGAATACCTTTGGAGTGGCTCAAGTTGCTCTTGGATTGCTCAGATCACAAACCCTAGGTGCAGATGACTTAGAAACAATGCAGTGAAACAAAAATGCAATATGAGGTGCTATGATTGAATTTATGCATATGAAGATATCACAAGCCATGGTGTGAATGGGTGAGGGAAAATTTTGGGTGTTTACAGTTACCAATGTCTTTCTCTACTCAACCATGATGTCACACCACCATGAAGCTATGCGTGCCATCAAAAGCCTTCGGAACCTTGTCCTAAGCTCCCGAACCACCACCGAGCATGTTGATGAGGATGTGGACGGTACCGAAGAAGAGGAAGAAGATGATGAGGATGTGTCAGATGAGGAATGAGGACCATGTCTCCATGTTGTTTTTATTATGTTGCTTTATCTTTTAATCATGTTATGTTTTGTACTCTCAAACTCAAGTCCTAAGTTCTTAGGCATTTTTGGTTTACTTGCATTATGTTTGCATTTTATATGTGCTTGCTTGTATGATTGCTTGTATGATTGCTTGTATGATGCTATCCTTTTCATGTCCATGCTTGCTTGTTGGTCCCTTCCTTTTTGCTAATGCCAAAGGGGGAGAAGACCTTGTTTCTCTAATGACTCTCGATGCAGAATTTTTTTCACTACTACTGCTATCATTTAGGGGGAGTTGTTGTCCATAGGGGGAGGATTCGCTTAGAGAAACATTGATCAAAGCTCTCGCTGAATTTTTGGTTGTCATCATCAAAAAGGGGGAGAATGTAGAAGCACGCCTTCAACCTCGAAGATTTTTGATGAAGACAACACAGCGCATATTTTTCAGACCTATAAAAAGTCAAGAGCTCCAACTGATCAAGCTTCAAGCAACCGGCTTTGCAATCAAGCTTCGTATGCATCATCATTCTACTTCATGCTTGGACGTTTTTGTTTAGGTATATCAATTCCTCTTTAAATTGATGTACAAGTGTTCACGCATTCAATCATATATTAGCATATTGCATAAAATACTTTGATATATTTTTCAAACCGATTAACACTCTTTAAAAACCTTCTGTTTCTGTTTTTAACAGTGTTAACCGGTTAACCATTTGGTTAACCGGTTAACGGGTTCAAATTTTCAATAATCCAGTTAACGTTTATAGGCGTTAACCGGTTAACCATTTGGTTAACCGGTTAACACTATAATATTTTGAAAAATATTCTCTTTGAATTTCAAATTGCACCTTTTGATTATATCTCTTCATAAATTATTTTGTTTCATAATTTTTCATACCTTTTCAAAAGGGTGTCTTGTATAATATAAAATCTGAATTTTCTCAAATTCAGAAACACCTCCTACAATTTTTTGTAAAAATCACTTGAATCAAATTCATCAATTTTCAAATATTTTCATATTTTTCAAAAGTGTTCATAAGATATTCATCTTTCATGCTTCATGTTTGAACACTTGTATTGATATTTGAAAAGTGAATTGTGTACATAGGAGAAGATCATTTTTGATATTAAATCTTTGTATTACTCACTCAAAATTACAAAAAGTATAGAAAGGTATTTCTATTTGTGACTTGTGTTCCAAGGATTGTTTGGACATAAGGGTAAGTGTGGCAAGAGGATTGTTCTTGCACACTTGTATGTTAGTTTGTTAGAAAGTAGGCCTCACCATTGAAGGTGTGATAGGTTGTACTTTTTCTAAAAACTAGTGGAAATCTCTTTCAAATTGAAAGGGGACTGGATGTACCTTCGGACTGTGAAGGGAACTAGGATAACTCTCTGTGTCACTTTTACTTTCTGCCTTACTGTTTTCCTTTCATACAAACTTACAAGAAAAATTCTATCCATCAAAGAAAAAGAATCCAGAAAAATTATATACACCTAATTCACCCCCCTCTTAGGCGCATTCTGATCCTACAATTGGTATCAGAGCAGGTTTAGGTAACCTGTTCCTACAAGATCCTATGGCTTCCACAAACTCGAATCCCGTTTTCAAAGATGGTGGAAGTGGCAACAAGCCTCCGCTCTTCTCCGGCGAATACTTCGATTTCTAGAAAATCAGAATGAGGGCACATCTTGAAGCCCAAGGAGAAGGCATATGGGAAGCAATCGAAGAAGGTCCGCATAATCCCGTCAATGTAATCAACGGTGTTGGAACGACGAAGTTGAAGAATATGTATGATGAAGATGATAAAAGAAAGATCATAAATGAGAAGAAAGAAATCAACATACTTCAAAGTGCTCTTAGTATGGACGAATTTTTTCGTGTATCACAATGCAAATCGGCGAAGGAGATCACAAACCCTAGGTGCAGATGACTTAGAAACAATGCAGTGAAACAAAAATGCAATATGAGGTGCTATGATTGAATTTATGCATATGAAGATATCACAAGCCATGGTGTGAATGGGTGAGGGAAAATTTGGGGTGTTTACAGCTGCCCCTATTCAAGCATGAGTTAGCTGTGCAGGATGTAAGCAACGGCTTAACAGGCAAACAAGATAACTTGTGGTTGAATACCAAAGACAGTCCAAAATTTTCACTCACAGAATGAAGAAGAAAAGGGATATAGATTGTAAAAGAAAATAAAGTATAATTATAAAGTGCAGGCGATGGAGGACGACCGTCGAGCAGAGGACGACTGCTGGGGATGAAGCAATGGCGGGGACGGCCGACATGCTAGTGATATAAGAGATCGTGATGGGGACGGCCATCAGATAAAGCTATAAGGCTCTCTGAGGATTATAAGTAAATGAAATAAGTGATGAGGTACGGTCCTCAAAGGTGAAGGACGATCACCTAGCAGGGGACGACTGCTCTGTTGGGGATAAGATGAGGGACGGTCATCTAAGGTGAAGGACGATCACCTGGCAGGGTACGGCTGCCAAGAGTATCGCGACATAGGACGAATGCCGGATAAAAAGGTCGACAATGGGGACGGCCATCGGATAAGCATGATGAAGGACGATCATCAAGAGGTGAAGGACGATCACCTAGCAGGGTACGGCGGCTCTCAGGGTTTATCATGACATAGGAAGAATGTCAGATAACAAGATCAACGATGGGGACGGCCATCGGATAGAATGATGAAGGACGATCATTAAGAGGTGAAGGACGATCACCTAGCAGGGGACGGCTGCTACGACATAGGACGAATGTCGGATAAGAAGGGGGTCTAATGAATAGAGACTCCACTGGGGTTGATGAAGGACGATCATCAAAAAGGTGAAGGAAGATCACCTGGCAGGGTACGGTTGCCGCAAAGGTATCATGACATAGGACGAATGTCAGATAGAAAGGAAATAGTTTGACAAGTTTTGTCGAGGACTTCGCTGGGGAAAAGTAAACACGGACGAGTGTTTACATCCAAGAAATGAAAGGTATAAGTGTTTGGACATTGTGTATAGATTAAAGATGCAGACGAGCATCCTTAAGACTACGATACGGACGAGTATCGGGTAGAAACAAACACTGACACATGTTCAGAGATGATGATATGGACGAGTATCAACTGGTTAACAAAGAACACAGACGAGTGTCGGATCTAAGGGGATTCTTCTGGGGAACAATAGACACAGACGAGTGTCTAAACTCTAAAAAAAGGTAAAAGTAACCGACATTGTGTATGGATTAAAGATGCGAACGAGCATCCTTAAGACTATGATACGGGCGAGTATCAAGTAGAAACAAAAGCTTGACGCGTGTTCTGAGATGATGATACAGACGAGTACCAACTGGTTAACAAAGAACACAAACAAGTGTCGAATCTGAGGGGATATAAGTGGTATATACAAGATACGGACGAGCATCTGTATGAGTAAAAAAAGGATGAGTAACACGGACGAGTGTCGGAGAAAGTGTATTATAAACAAGTGTATGGTTTCCAAAGTGTTTGGGTGACTATGATGGGGAGGTGACACGGACGGGTGTCAAGGAATTTGTATATATGTGTATTTGTGAGTGCAAAGGGGACGCTTTGGCTTTCTACTGGGGATATGACACGGACGGGTGTCAGAGAGTATCAGTTCGACACATGGCTTATGATTATGCAATATGTTTGATTTTTGCCATAATGCCCCGTATTAGATGGAATGCTACGCTCTGTAGGGAGAATATGATGCGAATGCTATGATTATGCAAAGATACCGATCCGGGATTCGGATCCCGTTGCTGTGAAGATCTCTGACCGATCTGCTTGAAGTGGACATCCCAGCTGGGGATAAGATCATTGGTAGATCTGTCATGTATGGCTCTGCTTGGGGGAATAGGTCACTGATAAACCCATCTCATTAATGAGGGACCCAGTTGGGGTTTGTAGAAGCCTTCTTCACTCTGTTGTGATTCCTTCGCGCGTTGCTCTTCTGGATAGAGGTTGAAACTCTGCGGGGAGATGGTTCTTTGGCTTGCACTTGGCTGAGGAGGAAATGACAAATGGCAACTCAGCTGGGGAGCAAACACCTCCGGTGATGCGACTGAGTAGATAATGATTTTCCAACTTGCTGGGGTGAAGCTTTCATGCCCCATATTGTGCTTTGAAAACCTGCAATCCTGAATAGGCATAGAGACGCACAAGTAATCCCGAGGTATCCCTTACCGGATTCCATGGTAGGAGTTTAGACACTCCCGGGAGTAAGTATATTTCCTGCAAGCACGTATTCTTTTAGAAGAGAAACATCTGTATTTATGCAACCAGTATCTAAAAGAGATCGGACACTCTTGCAAATGAAAATAAAATGTACGAAACATGACTGAAAATCTGATTTTATTAATTCATGTGCCCTTAATTGGCAAGATACAGTCAAAGAAACAAATCTCCTAAAATGAGGAGATTTTTACAAATTGAGAAAAAAGATGTTGGCAATGCTGATGACGCTTCAAGGAGCTTCCCCTTTGTTATGACTCGTATGACTTTTGACGTCCTTCTCGTCTTGTTTTCTGAAGAAGGTTGGTTTTGACCGACGCTTGAACCTTTCGAAGCTTACCATGTTGCAAATTATACAGATGAGTTCAGAATGCAGTTGTTCGCTTATCCCCTTATTTTGCGTGGATCGCCCTTTCGGGTTTTCGATCCACCGGGATACCCATTTTTGCCTGAGTTGTCCAATGCGGCTTTTCAACTCAGCGGGTGTACATTTTTTTAGTTTATTTTCCCTTATTTTTGCCCTAGTCTTTTATTCTGTTTTTGACTCGCCGGGATGCCCTATTTTTGCCTGGACTTACATTCTGTTTTTATGTCCAGCGGGTCATTTTATGCGAAGTATTTTTTAACTGCATCTGAATTCACAGGGGACGGGAAGTCTTCACCATCCATAGTGTTGAGCATCAGTGTTCCACCAGAGAAAACTTTCTTTACCACGAATGGTCCTTCATAGTTCGGAGTCCACTTGCCCCTGTGGTCTATATGAGGAGGGAGTAGTCTCTTTAGCACAAGATCTCCTACTTGGTACTCTCGGAGCTTGACTTTCTGATTGAAGGCTTTCTTCATTCTTTTCTGATATAACTGCCCATGACAGATTGCAGCCAATCTCTTCTCTTCAATCAGATTCAGTTGTTCGTATCGGGACCGGACCCATTCTGCTTCATTCAACTTAACATCCATTAGTACCCGCAGGGAGGGTAATTCAACTTCAACAGGTAGGACTGCCTCCATACCATATACAAGCTGATACGGTGTTGCCCTAGTAGATGTTCGGATTGATGTGCGGTACCCATGCAAGGCAAACGGTAGCATCTCATGCCAGTCTTTATAGGTGACTACCATCTTTTACACAATCTTCTTAATGTTCTTATTAGCTGCCTCAACAGCGCCATTCATCTTTGGCCTGTAAGTTGAAGAATTGTGGTGTTGGATCTTGAAGTCCCGGCATAGCTCTGCCATCATTTTGTTGTTCAAGTTGGAACCATTGTCCGTAATGATTCGCTCGGGCACTCCATATCGGCAGATGATGTCTCTCTTCAGAAATCGGGCTACCACTTGCCTTGTAACATTTGCATAGGAAGCTGCTTCAACCCACTTGGTAAAATAGTCAATAGCAACCAGGATGAATCTGTGGCCATTTGAAGAAGTAGGTTCAATCTTGTCAATCATATCAATGCCCCACATAGCAAAAGGCCAGGGTGAAGACATCACATTCAGAGGATTCGGAGGCACATGCACTTTATCCGCATAAATCTGGCATTTATGGCACTTCCTGGCATAAGCACAGCAGTCGGCCTCCATTGTGATCCAGTAATAACCTGATCTTAGCAACTTCTTGGCCATGGCATGCCCTCCTGCATGACCAAAGGATCCTTAGTGCACTTCGTGCATTAACAAGTCTGCTTATGTCCTATCAACGCACCGGAGAAGTACCATATCAAAGTTTCTCTTGTACAGGGAACCATCAGTGTTCAGAAAGAAACTACCAGCAAGCCTTCTCAGAGTCTTCTTATCATTGGAAGATGCCCCAGGTGGGTACGTTTGATCCTCCAAGAAGCATTTAATGTCATGGAACCAAGGCTTATCATCTTTTACAATGTCTGCTGCAAATACATATGCTGGTCTGTCAAGTCTGGATACTGAGATCCGAGGCACAAAGTTGGCGGCTTGAACTTTGATCGTGGATGAAATAGTAGCCAGAGCATCTGCAAACTGATTCTCGTCCCGAGGGATATACTCAAGCTTGACCGTTGTAAAGAAAGTCAATAACCTCCTTGTATAATCCCTGTAAGGTATCAGATGATCCTGGTGTGTGTACCATTTGTCGTTGGTTTGATTAACTACCAGAGCTGAATCTCCGAACACAGTCAAAGTCTTGATCCTGAGGTCAATGGCTTCCTCAAGACCCATAATACAAGCTTCGTATTCAGCTTCGTTGTTAGTGCAGTTGAAGGTGAGCTTTGCCGAGAAAGGCATGTGAACCCCCTTAGGTGTAATGAGTACTGCACCGACACCACGACCATTCATATTAACAGCCCCATCAAACATCATAGTCCATTCTTCTTCCGGGTCAGGCCCTTCAGTGTGAACAGGCTCTTCATGATCTTTTGCTTTTATAAACATGATGTCTTCATCAGGGAAGTCAAACCTCATAGGCTGGTAATCATCAATAGGTTGCTCAGCAAGATAATCAGACAGTACACTGCCCTTGATGGCTTTCTGAGATGTGTACTGGATGTCATATTCTGTGAGGATCATTTGCCATCTTGCAACCCGTCCGGTAAGTGCTGGCTTCTCAAAAATGTACTTAACTGGGTCCATCTTTGATATCAATAAAGTAGTGTGGGTCAACATATACTGCCTTAGTCGGCGAGCAGCCCACGCTAAAGCACAGCAAGTTTTCTCGAGCAGTGATTCGCATACTCTTTTCGACCAGACTCGTCGTGCTGGCCCAGCACACACCCCATTGACTCTTCTAATACTGTCAAGTACATGATTAGAGGTCTTCCTTCAACTGGAGGCATAAGGATTGGAGGCTCTTGTAAGTATTCCTTGATCTTGTCAAAAGCCCTCTGGCAGTTTTCATTCCACCTGACCGTTTGTTCTTTTCTTAACAGCTTGAACAAGGGTTCACAGGTTGCAGTAAGGTGAGATATGAACCTTGAAATGTAGTTCAATCTACCTAGAAACCCTCGAACTTCTTTTTCTGTCTTCGGTGCAGGCATTTCTTGAATGGCTTTAACTTTATCAGGGTCAGCTTTAATCCCTTTCTCACTTACAATAAATCCCAGCAGCTTACCAGATCGCACTCCGAATGTGCACTTGTTGGGGTTCAACTTCAGTTGGTACTTCCTCAGACGCTTGAATAACTTCAACAGATTCACCAGGTGGTCTTCTTCTGTGAGGGACTTGGCAATCATGTCATCCACATAACATTCGATTTCTTTGTGGATCATGTCGTGGAATAATGTTACCATAGCCCATTGATAGGTTGCACCAGCATTCTTCAATCCGAATGGCATCACCTTATAACAGAACGTGGCCCAGGGTGTGATGAAAGTTGCCTTCTCCATGTCTTCAGGTGACATCTTGATCTGATTGTATCCTGAAAATCCGTCCATGAAGGAGAATACCGAGAATTGAGTCGTATTATCCACCAATACATCAATGTGAGGTAATGGGAAATCATCTTTCGGGTTGGCTCTGTTCAGATCCCGGTAATCTACACACATTCTCACTTTGCCGTCTTTCTTAGGCACAGGTACAATATTAGCGAACCACGGCGGATAACTAGTCACAGCAAGGAAACTGGCATCCCACTGCTTTTGTACTTCTTCCTTTATCTTCAATGCCATGTCTGGGCGAGTACGGCGCAGCTTCTGCTTTACTGGTGGGCAGTCTTCTTTTAAAGGCAGCTTGTGCATGACAATATCGGTGTCCAACCCTGGCATATCCTGATAAGACCAAGCAAAGACGTCCACATACTCCCGAAGCATATCAATTAGTTTCTCTTTCACTGAGTCTTGTAGGCAGACCCCGATCTTAACCTCTTTCACATCTTCTTCCGTACCAAGATTAACCGTTTCGACCTCCTCCTGATGAGGAGTAATAACCTTCTCCTCTTGCCTTAACAATCTGGCTAGCTCTTCAGGAAGCTCATAATCTTCTTCAACCCCTTCATCAGCTTGATTGATTGGATTGTCAAAGTCATACGAAGTCATAGCAGTGTTGTTGTCGGTGCAGTCTGAAAGGCACTCTCTGCAAGGGTTTAGATTGTTTATTTTAGTGATCATTTTTAATCTTGTTTTAGAAAAAAGTGAGATGAAGTTTTCATTTTGGAAAACATTGCCATTTTATTTTTGTACAAAAAGAAAAATGAAAAACAGTGAGCGGAAAAGAAAAAGACTCATTTGCAAAAGATGTCCGATATTCATTGATTGATCTGTTTGCACAAAATTACAAGATGGCCCGATTACAAAATGAGTCTTGTCATCTTGGGCAAGATGCAAGACTTGATGCATGCTTAAAAATTCAGGAAATAATAATTACTCTGCAGGAGTAACCCTTATAATTTCCTGGGAAGACCAGTTAAGGACTTGGCTCCCCGGGATCCTTGGACGTATCCAGCTCTCCAGGTTGCGGTCGCTTTCTTCCTCGTCTTCCAAGTTGTTCACTGCATCAGGGGTGAGCATTCCCCCGCTGACAAAATTGGGCTTCTTGGCAGCCTCTGATTGATCTTGTTGAGTTGGTTTGTAACCCAACCCAAATCTGTCCTCCTTCTTCTCCACGGGCAGCAGCTTGCCCCAGCCTTGGGCAGTGCCCTCTTCAACAACCTTCCTGGCTTGCTGATAAGATGTCATGGAGGTTCCCAGTACAGCAGATGCTTCATTAATGTTCAGGGCCTCAAACCCTTGGCTCATGGTTTCATGGATTTCTCCATCCATCTCAATATACTTATACGTAGCCAGATGGCTAACAAAGATATCCTCTTCACCGCAGATGGTGATGATCTGGCCTTCCCACTCGAATTTCAGCTTCTGGTGAAGGGTAGACGTAACAGCGCCAGCGGCATGGATCCAAGGTCTACCCAACAAACAGCTGTAGGCCGGCTGAATGTCCATCACATAGAAGGTAATTTTAAAATTCTGCGGGCCAATCATCACAGGCAGATCAATCTCCCCTAGCACTGATCTTTTAGAGCCATCAAATGCTCTCACCACCAAATTACTTGGACACAGTGCCAAGCCATCATACTCAAGCTTCACTAAGGCTTTCTTTGGCAAAACATTGAGTGAGGACCCAGTGTCCACCAGTACATGTGATAGAACAGCACCCTTGCATTCTAGAGTGATGTGTAAAGCCTTGTTGTGGTTACGTCCCTCAGTTGTTAAGTCAGCATTGGTGAAGCCCAGTCCATGACTGGTGTTGACATTTGCCACCACGGTTTCTAGCTGATTAACAGTGATCTCCTCTGGAACGTATGCTGCGTGCAAGACTTTCAGTAATGCATTCCTGTGAGCTTCAGAACACATCAACAGGGATAATATGGAGATCTTTGAGGGAGTTTGGTGAAGCTGATCCACCACCTTGTAGTCACTTCTCTTTATAATCCTCATAAACTCGTCTACATCTTGTTCAAAAGATGTCTTCTGAGTTTCCTTGATAATTGGTTCTTCAGGTATTACACTCTTTCCCTTTGCTTTGGCAGCAGCTTCTGCTTCGGCATTAGGTCTTTGCAATTGTGAGGAAAAAAGGCGTCCGCTTCTGGTGAAGCCTCCGCCTCCCCCAACATTATCAATCTGTGGAGAAGAAGTTGAAGAATCCAAAGTGATTTTCTCCCCGTTGCAGTAGAGATCAGAGCCATAATGCCAAGGTATGGCATTACTGCTTTCATATGGAACTGGTCCAGGCACCGTGATGGTAACTGGACTGACTGCTGCAGAGGAGGGTACTGAAATGGTGTGCGGATCGTAGTAAATGGTGACTGGTGACCTGGCAGGAGGTGCCGCTGTTTGTTGCTGGAAATCGTTGTTCGGAGGAACATTTGACGGATCATAGTAGATGGTGACTGCTGAGATATCTTCATTAATTTCTGTTGGTGTTGTAGAAGATCTTGCTGAATAAATGGATGCTGATGTTGTAGAAGAAGTGGTTGTTGACATTTGATTTGTTGAAGTGATGGACGGAGCCATTGTTGATGAAATTGATGAATTAGTTGGAATGATTGTTGCTGCAGTTGTAGGAGAATCAGGAATTGTTGTCAAAGGAATTGCTGGATTTGTAGGCGCTGTTGTTGAGATCTGAAGTATACCACTTTTGATGAGACCATCTATGCCGCTTCTCAAGTTATCACACCCGTTGACCGAAATGTTGCAGTACCCACAACCGAGCTCACACCCGGGGAACATCTGGCACTCTAGAAGCTGAGCTTTAATTTCGACCAGAGGCATTCGAATCTGTCCAACACTGGTGATTAAGAAAGATGGCTTGTCTTCCTCAATGGCATTAATTCTTGGCCCTCCATGATTCGGCATGGGATTCTTGGTGACACTTGGAGGGGGTGCAAAGTTGAGGGCTTTAGAATCCACCAGGTCTTGTACCTTCATTTGCAAAGCCCTGCATTTTTCCGTATTGTGGCCAGGTGCATTGGTGTGGAAAGCACATCTGGCGATGACATCGTAATTTCTTGGGAGATTAGAGGGATCTGGTGGTGCCAATGTCCTTAATTCAACCAAGTTGAGTTTCAGGAGTTGTGGCAATAAAGCGGCATAAGGCATAGGGATTGGATCAATCACCCTATTTGCCTGTGATGGTCTTTGCTGAAAAGGTCTTTGCTGTTGGTTGTTGTTATTGTTGTTGTAGGTCCTCTGTGGCGGATACTGAACTTGCTGCTGATAGTGTGGTTGTTGTTGTGGTTGATATGTTGGTTGCTGAAGGATCGGAGCTGGAATGGTGACAGCTGCTACTGATCTGTGGACATACTGAGGTCTGCCCCTGCTGGCATGAATGGCATTTGTCTCTCCAGTTCTTCTAGGTCCCACAAAAGGCTTCCTGGGGTTACTGGACGAACTTGCACCATTATCAGAAATCTTACCCATCTTCAGAAGGCTCTCAATTCTTTCTCCAGCTATAACTACGTCAGCGAAGCTGGTGGAAGAAAAGGAAGCTAGTCTATCAATGTATGTTCCTTGCAGAGTATTCATAAACATGTCGGCCATTTCTCTTTCCGACATGGGTGGCTGGACAGCAGCAGCAAGTTGTCTCCACCTCTGGGCATATTCCCTGAAGCTTTCTCTGGAGGACTGAGACATTCCCATCAAGAGGGTCCTGTTAGGAGCCATGTCCAGATTGTATTGGTACTGTCTGATGAAGGCCTCAACTAGGTCCTTCCAGCATCTGATAGTAGCTCTGGTTAAGTGTGAGTACCACTCCCTTGAAGCCCCAGTCAAACTGTCTTCAAAGTAAAACATCCACAGTTTTTCATCCATGGTGTATGCTTTAAGTCTTCCCAGAAAGGACTGTAAGTGAGTTCGTGGACAGGAAGTTCCATTGTACTTCTCGAAGCACGGGGGTTTAAACTTGTGGGGAATCCTTACCCCATCCACTAACCCCATATCCATGACATCAAAACCCAGGGAATTTTGAGACTCCAGAGATCTCAACTTCTCAGCAATTTCATCAAACCTTCTATCATAAACTTCCTCCCCAGCTCCCATTACAGTAAACTGCTCCTCTTGAGGATCTTCTTGCAAGATCCTGCCTGCAGTAGTATTTCCTTGCACATTACCCGGGATGTTGACTTCCGGATGTAGATGAGGCCCATATACTGGTGGATTAACATGAGGCTGCCCCCTTTCATTGTTACTTGTTCCTCCAGTTCCCAGATGGGGTTCTTCCGGGGTTTGTCTTTCTACCAATGCCCTCAACCTTTCTTGACTTTGGGCCAAGCCATTCATTACTTCCATGAATTGGGTCATTTGGTTTCTCATCTCCAGCCTTTCATTAGCCATCTGGGTTCTGACCTCTGTCAGATCTTGTTGTACTTGGTCCATTTGGATACCAGGAAGATTGTTGCGAGTAGGATACCTGTGCGGACGGTTGAGAGGGAACACCCGACGGCGAGCAATAATTCCTGAATCACAACAGAGTTAGTAACAAACAAAACAAAATCCTACAAAACAAAACAAGAGTTAGTATGCAATGCAGTATGCTTATTTGTTTTCCAAGGTATCCGGCTTGGTTCTTGGTTTTGACCTTTCCAGACCCCTGAGGAAGATGCTTTGGGGTTGCTTGAGAAAAGAAACTCAAATGAAACAAACTGACAAATACATTACAAATGGTGGATCATACATAGTTTGTTTTTTACAACACATGCCCCTGAGGGGTCAAAATACAATCATAAAAAGAAAAGTACATGAAATGGAAATAACAACAAGCAAAGAAGTCAAACATCTAATCCAAACTCATCCTCCTTAACCTCCTTCAGAAGTGCTTCAGTTACAGGACCAGCCGGATGCTCTGTAATGTTTCTGATAAGAAAGTTTCTGGTGGCAATAGCAGTGGTCAGCTTCTTGTGCCTGTCTTGGTCTTTTGACCTCTTCACACCAGCCCTAAGTTTCAACTCTGAAATCTCCTTCTGGGCTGCTAGCAGAGCCTTCTGTTGTTTCTTTTCATTGGCCTCTAAATGCTCAATCCTGGCTTGAGTTCTCTTATCTTCTTGAGTACGAGCTTCAGTGATCCTGACCCACCTAGCTTGACTTTCTTTCAGATAGAGATCAGTCCTAGCCTTCTGAAACTGGGCCTCTTTACAGGCATTCTTCAAAATTTGCTCCCCAACTCTTGATTTCTTAATGTAGTCCTCTGCTTTCTCAATCTTGGCCAGATGCTCCACCTTAAGCTTTTCCAACCTCTCAATGTCTAGGCGACCATCACTCCTCTCCCAGAGGGTCTTCTTCAGAGCTTGAGACAGATTCTCATTCCTTTCTTTCAGCTTCTCAAATTCTTCCAGGCTGACAGTGGCTGGAGGTGGTACTGTGGATGGTCCAGGTGTATCCTCAATGGTGAAAGGCATCCCAGAAATCTGAGCTCTAGCATGAGACCATTCATAATACTGAGTTGAAGCCACATTATTGCACCTCCCAAGAATGGCCATCCCCTTGGTCTGGATGTTGTCCCAAGCCCATGATGCTTGTCTGACAACAGCTAGATTAGGTTTTATCTCACAATACAGGGTTTCAGCCAAGTCTTGCACTCTAGGAGGGTGAACCAAAGCATAGCCCAACTGTCTTTTAAACAGCAAAGGGTTGTAATTGATGCAACCCTTCACTCCTATTAGAGGTACATTAGGGAACTGTCCACAGCTAGTAATTATGTCCCTGCCTTTGGTGCTTTGGGTGCACCATCTGATGTCATCTGAAGTCAAAGCAATAAGTCTTTTAGCCCAATTCTTCTGTTGGTGAGGATTCAGGAAGGCATCAGTCTTGGGTAAGTGTTTGAGCAGCCAGGTATGAAACAGGGGAGCACAGCATCTCACCAACTTCACTCTTTGCTTCTCATTTCTTTGGTGAACAGAATAATAGAAATCTTCCAGCAATGTGGGCACTGGGTTCCTCAGAAGGAAAAGATGAATGGCATTCTTGCTGATAAACTTGGGCTCATCTGCAAATAGTATAACCCCATATATACTGAGGGCTAACAATGCACAAACTGCTCTCCATTCTCCCAAGGAGGCCTTCAGGATGGCCTGAGAAGTCAGAAAGTCTAAGTGTAGGCCAGGGATCCCAGCCTTTGTTGTCATGTTCTGCTCAACCAAAATAGGTTCCAGATATAGTGCTTTTGCCACTTCCTCATTGCTGGGAAAAGTCATTTCAGGGTTGAAGGGGACACCACCCCTGGCAGGTACTCCAATCAATGATGAGAACTCCTCCAGCAAAGGTCCTAGCTGAAAGTTCTGGAAAGTGAAGCATCTCAAAGGAGGGTCATAAAACTGTAGGCAAGTGTGGATCAAACTCCTCTGAGAAGGGTCCAGGTCCATAACCATATCAAGGATGCCTTCATAATGCTCTCTGAATAATGGGATGTGGTCTGGAGTGATAAGTGCCTGGACCTTCCTGATGCCAGTCAGCACAGGCTCAAAGAAATGGTATGAAATGTTGCTCTTCTTGGGTGCCATGACTGCTGATGAAGAGCTGAAGACAAGTGCTGATGATGAAGACTGACACTGGAGATGAGCCACTGATATGCTGAGGCTGATGATGGAAGTAGCTGAAGCAGGCAACAGGGGTCTATGCAGATGAAGGGGTCAAAACCAAGCCAAATATAATGTGGATACCCTGAAAAACAAATAAACAAATGTTAAATGATGCAAATGATGAGTATGCAAATGATATGCAAGGGTTTGTGATCAAGCTGGATCTGATTAACTGCCTTGATATAAAGGTCCACGTATGTTTAAGAAGTCCAGATGGAGGTTCAGAAATCCAGTAACCAAGGTGGGGAACTCAAATAAAGAGTCACATGTCCAGGGTTCAAATCACAAGAACTGTCCCAAAATGGAGTACTCTTAGTCAAAACAAAGTATCAGGGTATGATGTGGATAAGGGTACCTGCAAACTTGTAAACAGCCCAACCCCCTCACAGGTGGTGTTCTAAAACAAGGATCCTCAGACTTGGATCAGTTATGAGAAGTGTAAACACTTCTAACCCGGGGGTACAGTGTTTACAATAACCATAACAATTCCTCCTCTAATTCACCTCAGTTTCTGAAGGTCATAATAAAGGTCATCCAGACTTAGCAGGCTTCCCAAATAGCCCTAGCACTACAGGAAATCTGTAGCACAGAGTTCTCAAGAAGAAACCCACATCTGAACCGTGTTTCATGTTCCCGCACCAGACCGAAATGGAATGGAAAAGAACATGAACCACTCTAGCCTAGGTGTCACTCAGGTCCCAGGTATAGGACCTTAAACTCTCAATAGAACCCCACCCACCAAAGCAAAAACCAGATCCAGCCAGATGACAATATGACAGTATGATATATAAAGCTGTAAAGAAAGCAATAAATAACTGTACATAAAGTAGTAAATAAAGCAAATATACAAACACAATTAGCACATAAAACTCCAGTAAACACAAATCAAACAAGCGCTAGGAGGAACCCACAAAAAGAACCAGAAGCCCTGGTTACAGTATAAGGGTCCCTAGCAGAGTCGCCAAGTTGTCGCTCCCGATAAATGACACCGGGTCAAATGGGGTACAGACGCGAACGGTCGGCGAAAGAGAAGGAAATGAATAGAGTCGCCAGCTAGGCATTTTTATCCCGAAGGAAAGCTAATGCTGCATAAACCTAGGAAAAGATATGGATAAGACGGTTGCGAACCAGAGAGACTGAGGAAGGGGGTTGGTTACAACCTGGGAAGGTATTAGCACCCAGATTGTCCGTCGTACTCGACGGGATCCACTCTTAAAAGATTTGTGTTTTAAAGGGGTAGTGTCAGTGCTATTTATGTATCAAAGCTGGAAAGAATGCAAGTGTCAGTGCAAAAGGAAAGTGAAGTGTATAAGTGAAGTGTCAGTGTAGGAACAAGAATGAAATGCTCAAGACTATGAGGCTTAAAGAATGATGCTGAAAGAGGGGGAATATACAAAGACCTTTGTTCGATAACTGTTAAGTTATGCCTACGTATCCTCTCGTGCAATGAGGAAGTCAGAACACCGTAGTTCGACTCAAAGAGACTGAAAGATAAATTGACTTGTGAACTGCTTACTTGTCTATGCTCAAGTGTATGACCTGTCTGGCTAAGGTGCAAACTGTCTTGCATTAGACGGAAGAAGCAAGTTCTCGTTTGTGAGTGAATGAGGTGAGAAAAGAATCCCGGAGGAGGCGATTATTGTTTGTTTTTGTGTTTTCAGTCTTTTATTGCTTTTCGGAGTTTGTCATAGGATAATGAGCTTAAGCCTAAACCAATGGGTTAGTAAACTCATCACATCCTTCCTCTGATTAAGGGTAATGAGAATACCTTAAGTGTGAAGTCAGCATCTCACACTTAATCACCATGGTGTAGGATTAAGATCATTGACCTACTTGTGATTATTAAGATGTTTTTGTTGTTTTTGTTTAGTGTTAAGTAATGATATTAAGCCATAATCAAGGATTGAATGGACTCATTACACCATCCTAATAGAAGGATAATAGATGAGAAAATTTAAGCTGAGGAAGATTCCTCAACTTAATCCATGATTAGGGATTAACCTCATGACAAAACAAAGCCTTTATTAGGTGGATTTTAGTTAATGGTAAGATTAAGAAGTGGATTTTATGATTTTTAAGACAACTTGACGAGGACTTGTCCATTAACACTAGGGTTAGTCCTTCTTAACCAATTAAGGAAGAATTAGAACCCTAATGCAAGGCCCAAGTTACAAGCTTGATGTCTTAATGATTATTAGATGGATTGATTAAAGGGTTTAAACACGTTAAGGGTTTAACACTTAGGATTAAAGTTATACACTCCATCCTAATAGAAGGATGCAGGCATAAGCTTAATCACAAAGCCTTAAAACCTTTAGGGTTTAGTCCTTGATTGTGAGATGAGAAGAGAAGACTCAAAGATGACACAAAGGTAAAAATAAATGGGGGACTAATCAAACCCTAATTTTTATCATGCTTGGTTGTTCCTAAGGTTTATGAGGTTTGCAAGAGGATCTTCAGAGAAACCACCAGGAAGGGAGCAGATGAAAGGAGCAAGGAGCAAGGATAAGAAAAAAAACAACTTGCTTCACTTAAGAAGACAAGTTGCTTGAAGAAAGAAAGTAAGATGAACAAGAATGAGCAAGCTCAATCCAATACACATACAAAATGCAGCAAAGGAAGTATGAAAGAGATGAAAAGAGATTGTGAGAAGTGAAGGCAAATTCACTTCTCAAACAACTTACCACCTGAAATGTTAGCATAAGAAAATGAAACACAATGAGAATGAGATGCAATGCCATGATGCAAACCCAAACCAGAAGCATAAACATGATGTTAATGATGCTAAGGGATGATGCAAACAACATGACAAGAGGTGAGAATGATCATACAAGCATAAGGATGCAAATGAGGCATGCTTTGTACCAAGAATGTACATGAAAAGTTATGAAATGTAATAGACATACAACATGTCAAATGAAAGATGCAATGATCAAACATGGTTCTAATGTATCCTAAGATGTATTATGAATCAAAAGAATGCACAAAATGTCATGGCAAGTCAATGGATGCAAGCAAGTGAAAAATGGATGCAAAAGAAGGCACAAATTAGGGTTTATGATCAATTCACCAAGCAAAATTCAAAATCAGAAGCATATGACATGATAAAAATTTGAAAATGGGATCAAAGGAACCCTAAACCTATACAAGCTCACTGCCCAAAGGAGAGGATCCAACTCTTAACCTATTGAAAGTTATGAATTTCCTAAGATTGCTAGGGTTTTGGGGTACTTTGTCAAGAAAAATGTTAAACAAATTGAAAATGCAAGATCAATTCAAACCAATTTTATCCTATAAACTATATGTTATACAAGATGCAATGCAAAAGGAATCATTATCCAACTCTCAATGGTTAGGCAGAAAGAAATTTTTGAAGTTTGAAACAAAATATTGCCTAAAAATGAAATTAAATCCAATTAAAATGATCAAAAGGTATCAAGAACAAAAAAGAAATTTGGTTTGAGAGTTGGACAATGTTTCTAAATGTTTCTAAATGCTA
This sequence comes from Lathyrus aphaca, assembly GCA_963966055.1. NCBI lineage: Eukaryota > Viridiplantae > Streptophyta > Magnoliopsida > Fabales > Fabaceae > Lathyrus > Lathyrus aphaca. The sequence continues at coordinate 582,678,533 of OZ014519.1, forward strand.
TGTGAATTTTTTTGTGATTTTTAAATACCTAAATGTATTTTTAATTAATTAATTTCCATTAATTAATTAAAAATAAACATTTAAATGATTTAAAAATAATTTTCAGTGCAAAAAATAAAAATAAAAATATTTTTGGGTTTTAAAAATTAATGAAACTCTTGACAAAAATTTTCATAATTTTCTAGTGATTTTAGCTATTTTAAAATAAATATGCAAAACAAATGAATAAAAATGAAATATAAATATAAATAAATGAAAGTAATTCAAAAGGATGGCCAGGATTGATTCTGGGGGATGGGAGGTTGACTGCGCGCCAGATCCTGTGGTTGAAATTCAAACTGACTAAACTTAATTAATTAATTTAATTTAATGGGATTAGGGTTTAATGAAATGATCCAGGCCTTCAAAACGCGCGGGAGTCAAACTTAGTCAACCAGATCTAAGGTCCATATTTAAACTAAACCCTAAACGTGATTAACACATTAATGACTTTCAGGTGGCCGAAAATGACCTCCGGTCATCTTCTCCGGCCACAATCCTCCCTGAAAATTGCTATCTTCTTCCCTAGGTCACTAAAGTCCAATCTCTCTGCCCAGAAATGATCCCCATACATCATACATCCAGAATCAACAAACAAACAACATTTAAAACACATCAACAAGGAGAATCGAATCAAAACAGTTCTAGGTTAAAAAATTTCAAAACACGAATACATACTCATTTCTCAACCATTTTCGAAACAAAACATATCAACATGATCAGTGAAGCATAGAGAATCATTTAGGAACTTAAAAACATGTTTCTGGAAAAAATGTTCTTGAGCTCACCTGAACTGGAGCTTTGATCTTTGGAACTTTCTGGCTGCCTCTTTGATCCAAAACGCCTCTAATGAACCTCCTGAGGAGCTTGCAATGCTTGGTTGGAGTTTCTTTTGGCTGATTTGGGAGTTTGCAAGAGTTCTGTTCAGAGAGGGGAGGAAATCGTGTTTTGATTTCAGGGAGTTTCAGGGCAAGGTGAAGGGTCAGGGATGATCAGTGAGACATGCTGAGATGTTCTATGGAGTTTGTTTTTATGTTTGATGCTTGTGTGATGTGTTTCGAATGAAAATGCATAAGAGGGAAAAGCTTGGTGCTATGGCTTGGAGAGAGTCTCAGGCTTGTGTGTGTGGTGTGTTGTGTTGTATTTGGTCCACTTATCACAACTAGAGAGGTCAGAGGAGTTGGTGTGGCACAGGCTGATTGGTATGGGGTTTTTTGCAAAAAGTCAAGTTTTGTGTAAGAGAGGTATGGGCTATGGCAGTGAGGGTACAAAGCATGGCTTGGCTGCAGCTTGAATCAGGGAGAGCCATGGAAAAGGATTAGAGGCAATGCAGCAAGTGGACTAGGGTTTATCATAGGTTTTGCAACTTTGTCCAACTTTGGCCCTTTTGAAGTTTCTTGATCCATAAGTCATGAAAATGGGAAAACTCTTGGTGCATTATGAATTTCAAGCCTTGGTGTATGTTTGTACAAAGATTAGAGGTCCAGTTGAAAGCACAATTGGTCTTGGCAAAGGGTTTTGCAACTTTGCCTCTTTGGTAGAAAACTTGAAATTATGTGATTTTTCCCAACTTTGACAAGCCATAACTTTTGATCCAAAATGAATTAGAATGAGTTCTTGTACTTTTTGAAAAGGGAATGACCCATTCTACAACTTTCATGACCAAAGTTTTCCCATTTGAAGAATTTTGAATCAAAAAGCAAGGGTTGAAAAACTTTCCCAAAATGGCAAGTTTCCATTACAAGTCATTTTCCCAAAAAGGCAACTTTGCAAATGGCTTGAAATTATCCAATTTTGTGAACTTCTAACATCTTCTATGATCAAATAAAGACCATATACATTCAAAATGATGAAGAACACCCTTTGGTTGGGTCATTGGGGGCCTCAGATGCCCTGATTTTGCACTGACTTGCTCAAGAAGTCAACTCTTGATTAGGTGCCTTCCCCATCGAATTTCTTCATGAAACTTGATATGCATGATCCTTATAACATATAGAGACCAATAAAAACAAGAATGACCAAAAATATGGAGTTATGGCCTCTGAAACCAAAACCCTAATTTTAGGTCATCTGTGCAGTTAAACTTGGCTCTGCTTCCATGCCTTTCCCAGTTCTTGTGATTCTTTGACTTTCTTGACTTTGTGGGGATACAATATGATGCTTGAACACACATGGACCCCTTTGAAGTGATTGAATACCTTTGGAGTGGCTCAAGTGGCTCTTGGATTGCTCAGATCACAAACCCTAGGTGCAGATGACTTAGAAACAATGCAGTGAAACAAAAATGCAATATGGGGTGCTATGATTGAATTTATGCATATGAAGATATCACAAGCCATGGTGTGAATGGGTGAGGGAAAATTTGGGGTGTTTACAGTTACCAATGTCTTTCTCTACTCAACCATGATGTCACACCACCATGAAGCTATGCGTGCCATCAAAAGCCTTCGGAACCTTGTCCTAAGCTCCCGAACCACCACCGAGCATGTTGATAAGGATGTGGACGGTACCGAAGAAGAGGAAGAAGATGATGAGGATGTGTCAGATGAGGAATGAGGACCATGTCTCCATGTTGTTTTTATTATGTTGCTTTATCTTTTAATCATGTTATGTTTTGTACTCTCAAACTCAAGTCCTAAGTTCTTAGGCATTTTTGGTTTACTTGCATTATGTTTGCATTTTATATGTGCTTGCTTGTATGATTGCTTGTATGATTGCTTGTATGATGCTATCCTTTTCATGTCCATGCTTGCTTATTGGTCCCTTCCTTTTTGCTAATGCCAAAGGGGGAGAAGACCTTGTTTCTCTAATGACTCTCGATGCAGAATTTTTTTCACTACTACTGCTATCATTTAGGGGGAGTTGTTGTCCATAGGGGGAGGATTCGCTTAGAGAAACATTGATCAAAGCTCTCGCAGAATTTTTGGTTGTCATCATCAAAAAGGGGGAGAATGTAGAAGCACGCCTTCAACCTCGAAGATTTTTGATGAAGACAACACAGCGCATATTTTTCAGACCTATAAAAAGTCAAGAGCTCCAACTGATCAAGCTTCAAGCAACCGGCTTTGCAATCAAGCTTCGTATGCATCATCATTCTACTTCATGCTTGGACGTTTTTGTTTAGGTATATCAATTCCTCTTTAAATTGATGTACAAGTGTTCACGCATTCAATCATATATTAGCATATTGCATAAAATACTTTGATATATTTTTCAAACCGATTAACACTCTTTAAAAACCTTCTGTTTCTGTTTTTAACAGTGTTAACCGGTTAACCATTTGGTTAACCGGTTAACGGGTTCAAATTTTCAATAATCCAGTTAACGTTTATAGGCGTTAACCGGTTAACCATTTGGTTAACCGGTTAACACTATAATATTTTGAAAAATATTCTCTTTGAATTTCAAATTGCACCTTTTGATTATATCTCTTCATAAATTATTTTGTTTCATAATTTTTCATACCTTTTCAAAAGGGTGTCTTGTATAATATAAAATCTGAATTTTCTCAAATTCAGAAACACCTCCTACAATTTTTTGTAAAAATCACTTGAATCAAATTCATCAATTTTCAAATATTTTCATATTTTTCAAAAGTGTTCATAAGATATTCATCTTTCATGCTTCATGTTTGAACACTTGTATTGATATTTGAAAAGTGAATTGTGTACATAGGAGAAGATCATTTTTGATATTAAATCTTTGTATTACTCACTCAAAATTACAAAAAGTATAGAAAGGTATTTCTATTTGTGACTTGTGTTCCAAGGATTGTTTGGACATAAGGGTAAGTGTGGCAAGAGGATTGTTCTTGCACACTTGTATGTTAGTTTGTTAGAAAGTAGGCCTCACCATTGAAGGTGTGATAGGTTGTACTTTTTCTAAAAACTAGTGGAAATCTCTTTCAAATTGAAAGGGGACTGGATGTACCTTCGGACTGTGAAGGGAACTAGGATAACTCTCTGTGTCACTTTTACTTTCTGCCTTACTGTTTTCCTTTCATACAAACTTACAAGAAAAATTCTATCCATCAAAGAAAAAGAATCCAGAAAAATTATATACACCTAATTCACCCCCCTCTTAGGCGCATTCTGATCCTACAATTGGTATCAGAGCAGGTTTAGGTAACCTGTTCCTACAAGATCCTATGGCTTCCACAAACTCGAATCCCGTTTTCAAAGATGGTGGAAGTGGCAACAAGCCTCCGCTCTTCTCCGGCGAATACTTCGATTTCTAGAAAATCAGAATGAGGGCACATCTTGAAGCCCAAGGAGAAGGCATATGGGAAGTAATCGAAGAAGGTCCGCATAATCCCGTCAATGTAATCAACGGTGTTGGAACGACGAAGTTGAAGAATATGTATGATGAAGATGATAAAAGAAAGATCATAAATGAGAAGAAAGAAATCAACATACTTCAAAGTGCTCTTAGTATGGACGAATTTTTTCGTGTATCACAATGCAAATCGGCGAAGGAGATTTGGGATACTTTGGTAGAAACACATGAAGGAACAACAGAAGTTAAAAGATCAAGGCTTAACACGTTAAGTCAAGAATACAAAATGTTCCGCATGCAGCCCGGAGAATCTATTGTGGCTTTACAAAAAAGATTTGTTCATCTAACCAACCATTTGATTGCACTCGGAAAGACCTTCACCAACGATGATCTTAATTTGAAAGTTCTAAGGTCTTTGACAAGGGAATGGCAACCGAAAGTGACCGCAATCTCGGAGAAAAAGAGTCTCTCAACAATGACATCCGCATCTCTATTCGGCAAACTTCAAGAGCACGAGTTGGAACTTGGAAGGCTCGAAAAGCATGAAAGTCAAGAGAAAAAGTCCAAAGGAATTGCCTTAAAGATTGACACGAAGGATGACAAAGATGACGAGATCTCCTAAGATTAGAACTTCATGCTTCTTGTTAAGAAGCTTGGTAAGTTTTTTAACAAAAATAATAATTCTTCTTTTCCTAAAAAGAATAAACATTTCAGGAAGAAGGATGCATCCACATCGAACCAAGAAGTTACATGCTATGAATGTGGAAAGCAAGGTCACATAAAACCGGATTGTCCAAGACATGCGAAGAAAGGAGGATTCAAAGGCAAGAAGGACTTCAAGAATAAAAAGGCTTATGTCGCGTGGGATGACAATGAAGTTAGTTCCTCATCGGAATCGGAAAGCGACGAATGTGCAAATATGGCGTTAATGGCGTCACATCACTCCGATGAAGAAAATGACGAGGTTAGTAGTAATTTTTCAATTTATGAAAATGATGCACAAGAAGTCATAGATGAACTTCTTAAGGAATGTAAGACTTTGTACAAAAATATCTCATCCCAAAAGAAGAAAATATTATCTTTAGAAGAACAAAATGCATCTTTTGAAAAATACATTGAAAATGAAAAACAAAAGATAATGGATGAAAAACAAAGTCTTATATGTAAAAATTGTGAGTCATTGTCCTTTCAAATTGTTCAACTCAAAAGAGTTTTAGAAAGATATGAAAAAGGTCAAATTGGCTTGGAGGAAATTCTTAGGCACCAAAGATATCCAAATGATAAAAGTGGCCTAGGATATTCTAAGTTTTCCAAACCAAGCACAAGTGAAACCGTTTTCGTAAAAGCTAGTGAACAAATTGTTAAGGAAAAGACTAACAATGCTAAACCTATGCATCAAAGTCATAAAAAGAAAAGGATTCTTAAGAAACAAAAATATGTTCCTAAATTCAAAAGTAAATTTCAACCTATTTGTTTTTATTGTGGAATCAAAGGCCATACACCTAATGTTTGCTATGTGCGCAACATTGGTGTTGCTAAAGGGCATTATGTGTGGGTTGAAAAGGGTACTAACTATCAAGGACCCAAAGCAATTTGGGTACCTAACAAAACCTGACTTTGTTTTGTAGGTATGCTTGAAAACAACTTCTACGCAATGGTATCTCGATGGCGGTTGTTCAAAGCATATGACGGGCGACATCAACAAATTTTCAAGTCTAACACTTAAGGCCAAAGGATATGTTACTTACGGTGATGATAATAAAGGAAGAATTCTTGGAGTTGGAACCATTGGTGCATCTCCTCATACAATCATCGAAGACGTCCTTTATGTGGAAGGCCTTAAACACAACCTTCTTAGCATAAGTCAATTGTGTGACAAAGGGTTCCGAATCAACTTCACAAAGGAGGAATGTTTGATAGAACACGAAGTCACTCATGAACTCTTGCTAAAAGGTAAACGATTTAATAACATTTTTATGATTTCTTTTGATGACTCTCTCTTGAAGGTGAAGTGCTTAATGGCAAACAACAACGATGCATGGCTTTGGCATAAGAGGATTGCTCACATTCACATGGAGCATTTGAATAAATTATTAAAGCATGATCTAGTTGTTGGTCTTCCAAAGATGAAGTTTATCAAGGATAAGCTTTGTGACGCATGTCAAAAGGGGAAGCAAACCAAAACATCCTTCAAGACCAAGAAAGTGATATCTACTACAAGACCACTCCAATTGTTACATATGGATCTTTTCGGTCCATCAAGAACAAAAAGCTTCGGAGGTAACGTTTTTGCACTAGTTATTGTTGATGATTTCTCTAGATATACTTGGACTTTGTTTTTAGTGCAGAAAAGTGATACCTTTAAAGCATTCAAGAAGTATGCCAAGAAAATTCAAAATGAGAATTCACTCTCAATTGTTTCCATAAGAAGCGACCATGGTGGCGAGTTTCAAAATTCATCATTTGAAGATTTTTGTGAAGAGCATGGAATCTCTCACAACTTTTCCGCACCAAGGACTCCTCAACAAAACGGTGTCGTAGAAAGGAAGAATAGGGCACTAGTGGAACTTGCAAGGACAATGCTTAGTGTAAACACCCCAAATTTGCCCTCACTCATTTCACCATGGCTTGTGATCTTTTCATGTGCATAAGTTCAATCATAGCATCTCATATTGCACTTTTGCTTCACTGCATTGCTTTTAAGTCATCTGCATCTAGGGTTTGTGATCTGAGTAATCCAAGAGCCATTGGAGCCACTCCAAAGGTCATCAATCACTTCAAAGGGGTCCATGTATGTTCAAGCATCATATTATATCCTCTCAAAGGCAAGAAAATCAAAGAATCACAAGAACTGAGAAAGGCATGGAAGCAGAGCCAGGTTTAACTGCACAGATGACCTAGAATTAGGGTTTTGGTTTCAGAGGCCATAACTCTAAAAATTTTGGTCATTTTTGTTTCTATTGGTCTCTATATGTTATGAGGATCGTGCATATCAATTTTCATGAAGAAATTCAATGGGGAAGGCATCTGATCAAGAGATGACTTCTTGGGCAAGTCAGTGCAAAATCAGGGCATCTAAGGCCCCCTATGACCCAACCAAAGGGTGTTCTCCATCATTTTGATTGTGTATGATCTTTATTTGATCATAGAAGATGTTAGAAGTTCACAAAGTTGAAGAATTTCAAGCCATTTGCAAAATTGCCTTTTTGGGAAAGTGACTTGTAATGAAAACTTGCCATTTTGGGAAAGTTTTTCAACCTCCTCAAATTGATTCAAAAATGCTTCAAATGAGAAAACTTTGGTCATGAAAGTTGTAGAATGGATCATTCCCTTTTCAAAAAGTACAAGAACTTTTTCTAATTCATCTTGGATCAAAAGTTATGGCTTGTCAAAGTTGGACAAAATCACATAATTTCAAGTTTTATACCAAAGAGGCAAAGTTGCAAAACCTCATGCCAAGACAAAATGTGACTTCAAATGGACTTCTATGTATTACACAAACATAAACCATGACCTAAAAATCAGAATGCACCAAAGAATTGCCCATTTTCATGACTTGTGCATTAAGAAACTTCAAAAGGCCCAAACTTTGTAAAAGTTGCAAAACCTCACACAAACCCTAATCCACTTGCTGCATTGCCTCTAATTCATTTCCATGGTTCTCCTTGATCACAACTGAGCCAAGCCATGCCTTTGTACCTTGACTGAACCAGCCCATACCTCTCTTACACAAAAAGTTGACTTTATGCATTTTGCTCCATACCAATCACACTGCACCACAACAACTCTCTAACCTATCAAGGATTGATATGTGTACCAAAAGCAACCCAACACATAACACAACACAGCCTGAAACATCACACAAGCCATAGTTCCCAAAACTCACCTCTTATGCATTTTGTTACGAAACTCATCACACAGGCTTCAAACATCAAAACAAACTTCACAAAACCATTCACCATGTTCCTCTGATCATTTCCCAATCCTCATTTGTCCCTGAAACCACCCCAAGCAGAAATATGATTTCTCACCCCTCCTGAACAGAACTTTATCAATCTCTCAAACCAGCCAAAAGAAATTCCAAACAAGCATTGCAAGCTTCTCAGGAGGTTCATTAGAGGCGTTTTGCACCAAAGAAGCAGCCAGAAAGTTCCAAAGATCAAAGCTCCAGTTCAGGTGAGCTCAAGAACATTTTTTCCAGAAACTTGTTTTTAAGTTACTAAATGATTATTTATGCTTCACTGATCATGTTGATGTGTTTTGTTTTGAAAATGGTTGAGAAATGAGTATGTATTCGTGTTCTGAAATTTTTTGACCTAGAACTGTTTTGATTCGATTCTCACTTTTGATGTGTTTTAAATGTTGTTTGTTTGTTGATTCTTGATGTATGATGTATGGGGATCATTTCTGGGCAGAAAATTTGAGTGTTAGAAGCTTAGGGAGAGAGATAGCAATTTTCAGGGAGGGGTGTGGCCGGAGAAGATGACCGGAGGTCATTTCCGGCCCCCTGAAAGTCATTAACTCATTAATCACGTTTAGGGTTCAGTTTGAATTTGGACCATGGATTTAGTTGACCAGGGTTGACTCCCGCGCGTTTGAAGGGCCCAGATCTTTCATTAAAACCCTAATCCTAATTAATTAGATTAATTAATTAAGTTTAAATAAATCCAGCCAGTTTGAATTGCAGCCATTGGATATGGCGCGGGTCAATTCCCTCCAAATTTGTTTGAACCTCAGCCTCTGGATCTGCATACTTCTCATAAATTCAATTTTTATTTCATTTAATTTGTTTTATCTTTTACGAATTATTTAAAATAGTAAAACACATTTAAAAATTCTGAAAATTTTTGTCAAAGATTTCATTAATTTTCAGAACCCAAAAATATTTTTATTTTTATTTTTTGCATTAAAAATTATTTTTAAATCATTTAAATGTTTATTTTTAATTAGTTAATGAAAATTAATTAATTAAAAATGCATTTAGGTATTTAAAAATCACAAAAAAATTCACATTGCATTTCAAGACATTTAAAAACATTATCAAACCCTCAAAACAAATTTCTTTTTGGTCCTTAATGCATTTTGACAATTTTCATTGGAATTAAATTCATTTTAAGGCAATATTTTTGTTCAAACTTGGAAAAACCCATTATGCCTAACCATTGAGAGTTTGATGATGGTTCTTCTTGCATTGCATACTTCATAGCATGTAGTTCTTATGGTTAATTTGGTTTGAATTGATATTTCATTTTCAATTTGTTTTGCATTTTTCATTGTGAGGTACCTTGAAACCCTAGTCAACTTGAGAAATTCATAACTTCCATTAGGTTTAGATCTAGGTCTCCTCCTTTGGGCAGTGAACTTGTGTAGGGTTAGGGGTCCTTTGATCCCATTTTCATTTTTTTTATCATGTCATTTGCTTCTGGTTTTGAATTTTTTGCATTGTATGTTGTATGTAAACCCTAATTTGTGCCTTCCTTTGCATCCATCTTTCACATGCTTGCATTCAATAACTTGCCATGACATTTTGTGCCCCCACATGATTCATAAGACATCTTAGGACACCTTAGAATCATGATTGACCATTGCATCATTCCTTTTCCATGTTATATGTTCATTTCATTTCATAAACATTCATGAATCTTTTTGGTTCAAGGCATGCTTCATTTGCATTCTTATGTTTGTTTGATCACTCTCATCTCTTGTCATGTGTTTGCATCATCTCTTAGCATCATTAACATCATGTTTATGCTTCTGGTTTTGGTTTGCATCATGGCATTCCATCTCATTTGCATTGCATTTCATTTCTTTTGTTAACTTTTCAGGTGGAAAGTTGTTTTGAGAAGTGAATTTGCCTTCACTTCTCACAATCTCTTTTCATCTCTCTTATGCATCATTGCTGCATTTTATCTTGTGCTTTGGAGTGAGCTTGCTCATTCATGTTCATCTTACTTTCTTTCTTCAAGCAACTTGTCTTCTTAAGTGAAGCAAGTTGTTTTGCTTCTCTTTGCTTCTCTCTCCATTCATCTGTTCTTTTCCTGGTGGCTTCTCTGAAGATCTTCTTGCAAGCCTCATTAAACCTAGGAACAACCAAGCATGATAAAAATTAGGGTTTGATTAGTCCCCCACTTAGCTTTCACCTTTGTGTCATCTTTGAGTCTTCTCTTCTCATCTCATAATCAGGGAGTAAACCCTAAAGGTTTTAAGGCTTTGTGATTAAGCTTATGCTTGCATCCTTCTATTAGAATGGAGTGTATAACTTTAATCCTAAGTGTTAAACCCTTAATGTGTTTAAATCCTTTAATTAATCCATCTAATAAACACTAAGACATCAAGCTTGTAACTTGGGCCTTGCATTAGGGTTCTAATTCTTCCTTAACTGGTTAAGAAGGACTAACCCTAGTGTTAATGGACAAGTCCCCCTCAAGTTGTCTTACAAACCATAAAAATCACTTCTTCATCTTATCATTAACTAAAATCCACTTTTAAAAAAGGCTTTGTTTTGTCATGAGGTTAATCCCTAATCATGGATTAAGTTGAGGAGTCTTTCTCAGCTTAAATGTTCTCATCTATTATCCTTCTATTAGGATGGTGTAATGGGTCCATTAAATCCTTGATTATGGCTTAAACTCATTACTTAACACTAAACAAAAACCACAAAAACATCTAAATAAATGCAAGTAGGTTAATGATCTTAATCCTACATCATGGTGATTAAGTGTGAGGTGCTTACTTCATACTTAAGGTATTCTCATTACCCCTAATCAGAGGGAGGATGTGATGAGTTTACTAACCCCTTGGTTTAGACTTAAACTCATTTTCCTATAACAAATCCAAAAGCAATAAAAGATTGAAAACACCAAAAACAAACAATAAGCGTCTCCTTCGGGATTCTTTTCTCACCTCATTCACCAACAAACGGGAACTTGCTTCTTCCGTCTAACGCAAGACAGTTTGCACCTGAGCCAGACAGGTCATACACTTGAGCATAAACAAGTAAGCAGTTCACAAGTCAATTTATCTTTCAGTCTCTTTGAGTCGAACTACGGTGTTCTGACTTCCTCATTGCACGAGAGGATACGTAGGCATAACTTAACAGTTATCGAACAAAAGTCTCTGTATATTCCCCCTCTTCCAGCATTATTCTTTAAGCTTCATAGTCTTGAGCTTCATACTCTTTTCTTACACTGACACTTCTTTTATTCACTTCACACTTTCTTCCAACACTGACACTTGCATTCTTTTCCAGCTTTTACACACAAAATAGCACTGACACTACCCCTTTAAAACACAAATCTTTTAAGCGTGGATCCCGTCGAGTACGACGGACAATCTGGGTGCTAATACCTTCCCAGGTTGTAACCAACCCCCTTTCTCAGTTTCTCTGGTTCGCAACCGTCTTATCCATATATTTCTAGGTCTATGCAGCATTACCTTTCCTCCGGGATAAAAATGCCTAGCTGGCGACTCTTTTCTTCTGAGATCACCCTCGTGTGTTCTCTCTCCTTTCGCCGACCGTTCGCGTCTGTACCCCTCTTGGCCCCTTGTGTCATCAGGTGGGAGCGACACTTAGCGACTCGAATCTTCCTAAATATTTTTGGGCGGATGCGGTTAGCACGGCTTGTTTTGTAAGTAACCGTGTCAATATTCAACCTATTCTCAAAAAGACCCCTTATGAGTTGTTCAAGGGAAGGAAACCCAACATATCTTTCTTCCACATATTCGGATGCAAATGCTTCGTTCTCAACAACGGTAAGGACAACCTTGGTAAGTTTGATGAGAAATCCGATGAAGGTATTTTTCTTGGATATTCTCTATCAAGTAAAGCTTTTATAATTTTCAATAAACGTACTCTTACCATTGAAGAATCCATACATGTTTCGTTTGATGAGACTAACCCCTCGAAAGAGGATAATATTATTGTGGATGATGATGATGATGTAGTAGATCTATCACAACAACAAAGGGAGATATCAAAAGAACAAGAAATATCACAAGAAGATAAGTCACCAACCATTGAAGAACATCAAGATCTTCCAAAAGAATGGAGAACTCATAGAGATCACCCGATAGATAAAGTGATTGGTGATATTAGCCAAGGCGTTACAACTCGACTCAATCTCAAGGATGCTTGCCTCAACATGGCGTTCGTGTCTCAAATTGAACCAACAAAAATCGATGAAGCCTTAGGCGACGATAAATGGATAATAGCTATGCAAGAAGAACTCAATCAATTCGAAAGGAACCAAGTTTGGACTCTTGTACCAAGACCGGACAACAAACATATCATAGGCATAAGATGGGTGTTCAAGAACAAACTTGACGAGAATGGAATCATAGTTCGTAACAAAGCAAGATTGGTCGCACAAGGCTACAACCAAGAAGAAGGAATCGACTTTGATGAAACATTCGCTCCGGTAGCAAGGTTAGAAGCAATTAGATTATTACTTGCTTACGCTTGTTCTATGAATTTTCAGTTGTACTAGATGGATGTCAAAAGCGCTTTCCTAAACGGTTACATCAATGAAGAAGTCTACATCAAATAACCTCCCGGTTTTGAAGACTTCAAGAACCCGTCTCATGTCTACAAGTTGAAGAAGGCTCTTTATGGCTTAAAGCAAGCACCAAGGGCTTGGTATGATTGCCTTAGAAACTTCCTATGTGAGAAAGGTTTTACTAAAGGAAAGGTTGACAAGACTTTGTTCATCAAGAATCTTAAGGGTAACACCTTACTTGTTCAAGTCTATGTCGACGACATCATCTTCGGTTCAACAAACAAAGATCTTTGCGAAGAATTCTGTCTTATGATGCAAGGCGAATTCGAGATGTCCATGATGGGAAAGATGAACTACTTCCTTGGTTTACAAATCAAGCAAACAAAGGATGGCATCTTCATCAACCAATCCAAGTATTGCAAGGAGTTATTAAAAAGATTTGATATGGACAATTGCAAAGAGATGTCTACTCCAATGGGATCCGGGACGTATGTTGATCAAGATCTTTCCGGCACTTCAATAGATATTACAAAATATCGAGGTATGATCGGTTCACTCTTATATTTGACGGCGAGCCGTCCTGACATTATGTTTAGTGTTTGTTTGTGTGCCCGCTTTCAAGCTAATCCGAAGGAATCACATCTCACTGCCATGAAGAGGATCATGAAGTATCTCAAAGTAACAACGCACGTCGGACTATGGTATCCTAAAGGTAGTACTTGTTCTTTAATTGGTTATTCTGACGCTGATTATGCAGGATGTAAGACCGATAGAAAGAGTACAAGTGGTACTTGTCACATTCTCGGGAATGCACTAGTGTCGTGGGCATGCAAGAAGCAAGCATGCATTGCACTTAGCACGGCCGAAGCGGAGTACATTGCAGCAGGAAGTTGTTATGCTCAAATCTTGTGGCTTAAACAACTACTTCTCGATTTCGGTATAGATCTCAGTTGTATCCCTCTTCGGTGTGACAACACAAGTGCCATCAATATCACAAAGAACCCGGTCATGCATTCAAGAACAAAGCACATAGATATCCGACATCATTTCCTTCGAGATCATGTTTTAAACGGAGATGTAGATGTTACGTTCGTGGATACACACAATCAACTCGCCGACATATTCACAAAACCATTGGCTAAGGAGCAATTTTTCAAGATTTGACGAGAACTTGGTATTCTCAATGAAGGTGACATCTAATCTTAACCTAAAAATTGATTGTTATATGTTTTTATTACATTATGTGTGTTTATATGTGTTCTTGCTCACTTTAATGTCATAAAATGCTAGCACTCACATTTCACCGTTTTCGGTTTTTCTCACTTTCGTATACCCGAAATCAATCGGTTTCAAAATATTTTTTGATCGAAAGTTGCGGAATGACAAGTGCTAACACTTTATGGAAAAAAAATTTGAAAATTTCCTCCCATTTTCCCCACCAAAGCTGCTGGATTTTTAAAATTTTTTGAAATTTTTTGTCCGTTAACCGGTTAACGGATCGGTAACCGGTTAACACCTTCAAAACAGCAGTCCCTGCCTGCGTGACAGGTTCTGTTACTTTTAAAAAAAATTCTTTTTTCTTCTTTTATATTGTCTTGTGTTTTTATGTCTAAATTGATGCATGGTATTTCACAACACCTCATAAATCTATTCCTCTTCCTTTGACCTACCATTAAACTCCACTTACTCATTCTTCCAAACTTTCCATCTCCTCCATTAAATCCCATTACATTGTTACTCTCACAAAAACTCCATATCCTTCACTTCACTCTTCACTACACCAAACCCTAATCCGAAAATACTCTCACTCACCCTCAAACCTAAGCTTCATCTTCATGGCTTCAAGAAAGGGAAAAGCTCCAGTGTCAGCATCAAGGTCTAGCAGTGAAGAAGACATGCCTATGGAATCTACCAAGAAGAGACGATTGGTTTCCGTGTTCGGGTTCAACATCTTCTCAAGGGTAAGTATGTGAACCTGAAATCTTTTGAATTGTTTAAGTTTCCGGCATTACTAGAATATCAAGGAATGTTAGATTTTATTGCCGATAATGGAAAGGTGTATCCAGATTTGGTGAAGTCTTTCATGAACAACATGGTTCTCAATCGTGATGATAAGCATAAGCATCACCTCTTTGCTTCTATTAGAGATTGTGATATTGAGGTTGACCTAGGTGCTCTTGCTACCTCTTTGTCTTTACCATACTCGGGAGTGTTTCTCCGAAAGGGTGTCAACCATGATGAGGGCAAATGGGCCAACTATGATAAGATGGAATACTACTATCACATCTGTAGGTTTCCAAAGGCAGCCGTGATATCCGGCCAGCGTACCTCTCGGGTACTTTGCTATGCGAAGAATCTCTCCGTGGATGACCGGATGCTTCATTATGTCATTTGCCATGTCTTGCTGCCCAAGGACTCCAATCAGTCCCAAATCAATGATTTGGAAATGCAAGTGCTCTTTGCCATCAAGAACAAGATTAAGATTAATTGGCTTCCTACCATGCTATATCATTTGAAGCAACAACTCTCTTTAAAGACTCGCTTACCGTATGGCCGCCTCCTTTCAAGGATTTTGGAACTTACCGATATGGAAATCGGTCGAGAACCGTTTATTGCTATGACTACTATGGGAAATGAAATCAACGGAGTCACAATCATCAAGAACACCGGCATTGTTCAAGCCAATGATGGAACTTATAAGTATGATGACGGATCCTCCACCTCCATTCCACCTATTCCGGAAATTGGCGTTACCAATGTCTTTCTCTACTCAACCATGATGTCACACCACCATGAAGCTATGCGTGCCATCAAAAGCCTTTGGAACCTTGTCCTAAGCTCCCGAACCACCACCGAGCATGTTGATGAGGATGTGGACGGTACCGAAGAAGAGGAAGAAGATGATGAGGATGTGTCGGATGAGGAATGAGGACCATGTCTTCATGCTGTTTTTATTATGTTGCTTTATCTTTTAATCATGTTATGTTTTGTACTCTCAAACTCAAGTCCTAAGTTCTTAGGCATTTTTGGTTTACTTGCATTATGTTTGCATTTTATATGTGCTTGCTTGTATGATTGCTTGTATGATGCTATCCTTTTCATGTCCATGCTTGCTTGTTGGTCCCTTCCTTTTTGCTAATGCCAAAGGGGGAGAAGACCTTGTTTCTCTAATGACTCTCGATGCATAATTTTTTTCGCTACTGCTACTATCATTTAGGGGGAGTTGTTGTCCATAGGGGGAGGATTCGCTTAGAGAAACATTGATCAAAGCTCTCGCAGAATTTTCGGTTGTCATCATCAAAAAGGGGGAGAATGTAGAAGCACGCCTTCAACCTCGAAGATTTTGATGAAGACAACACGGCGCATATTTTTCAGACCTGCAAAAAGTCAAGAGCTCCAACTGATCAAGCTTCAAGCAACCGGTTTTGCAATCAAGCTTTGTATGCATCATCATTCTACTTCATGCTTGGACGTTTTTGTTTAGGTATATCAATTCCTCTTTAAATTGATGTACAAGTGTTCACACATTCAATCATATATTAGCATATTGCATAAAATACTTTGATATATTTTTCAAACCGATTAACACTCTTTAAAAACCTTTTGTTTCTGTTTTTAACAGTGTTAACCGGTTAACCATTTGGTTAACCGGTTAACGGGTTCAAATTTTCAATAATCCAGTTAACGTTTATAGGCGTTAACCGGTTAACCATTTGGTTAACCGGTTAACACTGTAATATTTTGAAAAATATTCTCTTTGAATTTCAAATTGCACCTTTTTATTATATCTCTTCATAAATTATTTTGTTTCATAATTTTTCATACCTTTTCAAAAGGGTGTCTTGTATAATATAAAATCTGAATTTTTTCAAATTCAAAAACACCTCCTACAATTTTTTGTAAAAATCACTTGAATCAAATTCATCAATTTTCAAATATTTTCATATTTTTCGAAAGTGTTCATAAGATATTCATCTTTCATACTTCATGTTTGAACACTTGTATTGATATTTGAAAAGTGAATTGTGTACATAGGAGAAGATCATTTTTGATATTAAATCTTTGTATTACTCACTCAAAATTACAAAAAGTATAGAAAGGTATTTCTATTTGTGACTTGTGTTCCAAGGATTGTTTGGACATAAGGGTAAGTGTGGCAAGAGGATTGTTCTTGCACACTTGTATGTTAGTTTGTTAGAAAGTAGGCCTCACCATTGAAGGTGTGATAGGTTGTACTTTTTCTAAAAACTAGTGGAAATCTCTTTCAAATTGAAAGGGGACTGGATGTACCTTCGGATTGTGAAGGGAACCAGGATAACTCTCTGTGTCACTTTTACTTTTTGCCTTACTGTTTTCCTTTCATACAAACTTACAAGAAAAATTCTATCCATCAAAGAAAAAGAATCCAGAAAAATTATATACACCTAATTCAACCCCCCCCCCCTCCCCCCTCTTAGGCGCATTCTGATCCTACACTACCCACAATTCTCATGCAATCCCTTAGATAATTAGAACTCGACCCTTACCTTAGAGTTCTTCCAAAAATTTCAACCTTTAGCAATGGAGATTCTTCCTAATTCCCACTCCTCGTCCTAACTCTTCTGCTCCATTTTCTCTATTTTTCACGTACTGGCAACTTCTCCTCCCTTATTCCATTTTTTTCACATTAAAGAACTACTCTGATTCCAAAAGACATATACCCATATCTTAGATAGATTTAAGTACGGGTGTAAAACTATATGTGACCATCCATTAAAGATGTCAATAAATTAGAATAGGCATAATTAATCCCTAAGTCCTGTAATTTAATTTTGAGTTTGGCTTTAGTCCCTAAATAAAAAAAAAAAACGTTTCGAGTTAGTCTCATAATACTTTTTATGTTAACACATTTGATCTATTATGTTGCTTCATGTGTTTAGCCGTTAGTGAATGTCACGGTGGCGTGTCAAGTGTGTGCTTAGTCATCAAATAAATTAATAAAACATATTTAAAGGATTGTATGCTTCGTTCTTGGGAAGTTGTTGTTGCATTCTCCAGAAAACCTTGTACTTCCATATTGTTTTGTCGTGGTTCTTTTTATCTCCTCTAGGGTTCTTTCAATCTTGTTTTTTTCAACTTGTTTCCATCATAGGGCTTTACTATTCTTCAATGTATAAATTTCCAAGCATTGCTTCCACAGGATCATCCGGGTCGGTTATTCGTAGAAACAAGAGGAGGGAGATTTTTGCCAAGATAAATGTGTGTTTCGTACAGTGGGTGATATGAATAGTGTCAATTTTGGGAAAAAGTTTTGGGGTTTCAGAAATTTCAGAAATCACATGAATAAGGGATGCAATTTCTTCAATTGGTTCGACGACAATATTATTGATGAAAGGGACTTGAAGATCCAGAGGCAGGAGAAGAATATACAAATTGAAAAATGAGATCATCAGGGATGGTTGAAAGTGTCTGTAATCATAGGAATATTGAGGATAGTGTTTAGTCTTATATTTATAACAATTATTTTTTAGTTTGGTTATTTGTTAGTGAAAGGAGATGTATTTGTGAACAAAGAGAATGAAATTTATCAATTGAAGTGTTACTTTTGTTTGTTTATGAATGAAAAGTGTTTATTGAATTGTCTTACTTTTGTTTGTTTATCAAAGTTAATAAGAAGTTGCAATATATACCATAACAGATGTAGAAGCCATTACATTATAAGCCATTATAATATGTTATAGAAATAGAAACCTTTGTCATATTGATAGTAATCAAACCATTACATAAAGGTGGCATTATAAGCCTTAGTAATAGCCAGTGGCGGAACCAGACCAAAAATTATGAGGGGACCGATATAAAAATATTAACCAGACCGAAAATAATGAGGGGCCGATGTAAAAATATTATTGTTTAATAAATTTAAAAAACTATTTTTTATTTATAATAATAATGATCAAATAGAGTAAATTTTAATTAATCCAACTATATTATATAAATTTTTTATGTTAAAATAATTATATTTTTTAGGATTAAATATGTTTATGGTCCTCTAAATATCTTATATTTCATTTTTAGTTCCTCAAAATATTTTTCTTTAAAGAATGATCCTTCTAAAAAATTCCATCATACTTTTGGTCTTTTCTGCAATTTAGCGATGATTTTTACAACTTTGTGACAGAATTATTGACAATTTTAGCATAAGAGATCAAAAGTGTGAATAAAAATTTTTAAGAAGACTATTTTTAAAGGAAATTTTTTGAAAGACTAAAAACGAAGTATAAAATCTTTATGAGGACCACAAATATATTTAATCTTTTTTATATTTTTAATTATAAAACATGGATTCAACACTAGAATTTCATATTTTTGCTTAAAAGATAGAAAATTAATGCTAAAAGGATTAATAGACCGTTAAAATAGAATAAACTCTTATGTTTCATATATTTTTCGCACACAAAAAAAAAAACGTACCACATCAAAATTTAATACATTTGATTGCAAAATAATACCTAGCCAACCCATCAATCTGGATAAGTTGTTAACAACATATATGTTATTATTATAAATATAACTTATAAAAAAAATTGATTAAAAAAACTTATAAAAAATTAAATATTTGAATATGAAATTTAAACAAAAAAAATTTGAGAATTTGGGGGGTCATGCCCACCCCCTATCATAATGATGTTCCTCCACTAGTAATATCTTACATAAAAGTATTATAAATTATTGTCATATGTTACGGGAGTAGAAGCATTAGTACATGGACTACATAATAAGCCATGATCATAAACCAAAATAGATATTATAAGTCTTAGTCATAAACTACAAAACAAACATAACATAAATCTCAAAGTTACTCCAAAAGATAAAGAAGATACGTCATATGAAAACTTCAACTAAAATGGTTGATATGGAAGAAACATATTCTCAAGGTTACTCCAAAAGATAACATAAATCTCAAAGTTACTCCAAAAGATAAAGAAGATACGTCATATGAAAACTTCAACTAAAATGGTTGATATGGAAGAAACATATTCTCAAGGTTACTCCAAAAGATAACATAAATCTCAAAGTTACTCCAAAAGATAAAGAAGATACGTCATATGAAAACTTCAACTAAAATGGTTGATATGGAAGAAACATATTCTCAAGGTTACTCCAAAAGATAAGCATGTCCTCAAATAAGGGTTCTAAAAGTATCGAGAGAATTATTTCATTTTTCACATTAAAGAACTGCTCTAACTCTAAAAGACACATACGTGTATATCTTAGATAGATTTAAGAATGGGCGTAAAATTATCAGTGACCACCCAGTAAAGATACCAATAAATTAGAATATTTAACAAATTAAACACTCTATATTGGTATGTATGAATGAGGTAATTGAAAGTTTCAAAATATTTTAAAATTATATGCAATTCAAATGAAATCTATTCATTTACAAAGAAAAAAAAATTGTTTTGATAGAGCATTAAGAGGATTGATAATAATAAATTTTTTGCGCCATTTTTATAAATTTTAAAATTTCAAAATAGAGATCAATTTGTAATTATGGAAAATTTAAACGATCAATTTGTAAAATTTAAAATCTTTCTAAAATTATTTTGCAATTTTCAAAAATGTTGAGTCTATTTGAAATGTTAAAAAAAATTGTAAGCAAGGATTATATTAAGAGAGTAATAGGGGTACTCTAACCCAATTACAAAAACGAATAACATCCCTAACAATGAGGAGAAATTAAGTACCAATTGAAACTTGTCCCAAAAAATGCAAAGGCACTTTACAAAAATCGTATAAGTTACATTTTGGGTAACTAATATTTCCTATTAAGGACCACCTCCAAACCGAAATCTTAATGTTCCGAACGAGATCGAAGACATTAAAAATTGTCTTTGAATAAAATATTGTTTCTTGAATTCCATAAGTGTCAACACGTGGCGAGCCAAACAAGACCTTCCCTACCCACCAAAACTTTCTTCGTTTTGAAATAATTCATCCACCCTCTTTTGGCAATGACACAAGAGATGAACAAATGAAAAGAATTCTCAATTTCTACACGAAAAAAAAGGACAAACAATAGCAAAGGCAAAATGATACCTTGATTTGAAAGCATTTCCTTAACCGGTAATTTATTCAACACAAGTCGCCAACCAAAAGCCTTGATACAGAAAGAGTCTTTACACCTCTAAAGCCTCACGAATAGAGCAAAACTTATGTGTGTTGCCATTGGATGCCAAACAACCGAGCTCAACACATTATACCCTTCCTTCACAGTGTATTCGTCCTCAGCAGCGGAACACCAGCAAGAACTGTCATCTACTGCAGGATCTAGAGCAAAAGAATTCAGCATAGATAACAAGCATTACAACCTCTCCAAAGAAGTGGGATCACTACAAGATGATAGACCAAGATCCCCCTACTTCCAACAATCATCCTGCCACATTCCCATGTCCGAAACTTTCGCATTTTTCAATTTGCTACGCCGAAACAGAACCAGAAAAAGTTCCAATAATTTTCCATTGTCAGTCCAGATAGCACCCCAGAAAAAACAACGATTTCCCTTACCCAAAGACATCCACACAATTTGCCATCAATTTCTTACCATCATGTCGTAAGATCCTTCCACCAATATGACATGTGAGATCTGTTTTCACTGTTGTTAGATGTGTACGCAAACAGGTTAACATCGCCATATCTCGCCCTTAATAAATTGACCCACAGCGAGTCTCGTTCGACCATGAGACACCATCTCCATTAAAATAATAAGGTAATGTTGAACTCATCCACCCTTTTAAAACCAAAACCTCTGAAACGATACGAAAAACAAAGGTTCTCCCACCGAACTCAATGGATCTTACGTTTACCAACATTGTCACCCCACAAAAGGTTATTTTGCATCTTGGTGATAGCGTTGCAAACCTTCAAGGGAATCTTGTAATAAGACAACAAAAAGAGAGGGAGACTACACCAGACTGATTTTAGGAAAGTGATCCTCCCACCAAAAATTAACAGTCTGACTTTCCACTTAGCCAAACGATCATCAAGCTTCCGCAATAGAAATTTTCAAGGCGACATATGTCTAGGATTAATCCCGACGAGGATACTGAGAAAGCAAAAAGGCTTATCTTCTAGGCTACAAGACAGAAAAATTGGCTGCAGCATCCAAAAAGGAGTTTAAATTGATTCCAATTAGTTTACTCTTCAAAAAATTAACACTGAGACCCGATATAATTTTAAAGCCTCTAAGAATCGATTTAAGAGCCCACAAGTGTCTCTAACTCTCGTCGTCAATAAGGAGCATATCATCCGCAAACTAGATGATGTCTACGGACACGTCGTCTTTAATACGGAAACCAAAAAAATCACCATTAGCCATGGACTTTTTCACAAGACCCGAGAGACCTTCACGGCTATCACAAATAAAAAAGGAGAAAGTGGATCTTCTTGGCAAAGACCTCTACAAACTTTAAATTCTTTCATCGGACTTCCACACGAGGATCTAACATAAAGCTAGAGAATGTCGTCGCATCCATCCATTTGAGCCACCGATCTCCGAAACTCATCCTCCACATTTAAGGAAATTCCAATTCACGCTTTTCCATTGAAACAAGCTTTAAAAAAAATTAGAAGACTAATAATAATCAATTTGATCAATTTCAAATTCGTTATTTTTGTCATTTTAAATTCTTTTAAGTTAAATTTCTATATAATACTTCCAAAATATTTATTATTTTGACAAATCTAATTTTGATCAAGTCATTTAAAATTTTATCAAAAAAATTTGTTTTTCCTCAATAAAATCCATCATCCAAATTGTGAAGACTAATTAATAAAAGAAACTCAATCGCTTAGGATATTTAATTGGCCTTTGAAAGGCTTGAAGAATTAGAACATTTTTAAGAACGGACTCTATGAAATATTGAATTTCTATCTAGAACACATTCAATCACCAAAACATACAAGCATTTTTTTACGATAATTTTTTAATATAATATGGTCCTTAATAATTTACTTTTTCAAGTGAAATTGCTTTGCAAGCAAGCAACCATAAAAGAGTATTGTAGTCGTCGTCTATGATGATAGCCACGTAGAAACTATCAACAGAGGAAGCATTGAAACAAGGCCGTAGAAAACGAAAGCATGGATGCTTTCAAAAGTATTCACTTTGTTGAGAATAGTATTCCACAGTTGTCCAACACCGTCGAAATGTTCCTGCATAGTAAATCCAGTCTCCATGAGTTTCAGTTTTAGATGAAATTGTGTGTAAACTAATTCTGTTGAGGAATGTGTTCAATTCACCTCTGTACTTAATTTATTAAATTGGTCCTCATCATCATCAGAGTTTCTCAAAATTCTTCTGCCATTATCTGAGGTTGATTGATCCAAAGACATTTTAATTTTATTCGACGGAGACCTGTAGGCTGAGTTAGTGTGTATTGTTTTCATTACAGAGCCAAAAAAGTTTGTCACAGGTACCTAAAAAGAAGTGATCGAAGAAGAACTCGTCAGTATTAACATCATTTAATAAATGTGCATCAGATATTAATGCATGAACACAATAAAACAACCAGTAAACAAACAAGCATAATTGTGATAAAATTTTGTTTGAAGTTCCATCAAGATACTAAGGTAGTAACTTAAAAATGTGATCTATACAATAATAAGATAGTTTATATGGAGGTAAATAAAAAAAACCATTCTGATTTTCTTACATATCTCTCTTTTACAGCACCACCTAGGTCCCTACCCTTTTACTTTAGTCTTGGATGTACTCACAGAGAACATACAAGAGCTAGCACCGAGATGCATGATTTTTACAAATGATATAGTTCTACTTGAAGAGTCGAAAGAGAATTTAAATGAGAGGTTGGAGATTCGGAGACTAGTTTTAGAAACACATGGCTTACACCTAAGTAGAAGTGAGACGGAATATAGGAATGTAAGTTCAACAAAAGAATAAGCGTTTCTAACCTAAAAGTGAAAGTTGGAGACCATCATCCCACAAGTCACGCGGTTTAAATATCTTGGGTCCGTAATACAAAACGATGGAAAAATATAAGGGAATGTAAACCATCAAATTCAAGCTGGGTGGTTGAAATGGAGAAAGGTTTCAGTGATTTTATGTGACAGAAGGTACCGCTCAAGTTGAAGAAAAAAATGTATCGAACTGCAGTAAGACCAGCGAAGTTGTATGGGACAGAATGTTGGAAGCTTTAGAATCAACACAAGAATAACTAAGCATAGCAGAGATGAGGATATTGTGTATGTGTGATAAGCCTAGATATGATAAGATTAAAAATGACAAAATTAGAGTGTTGGGGTTGATTGTTGTTGTTGTCTCTCTTTTACATCACCTATTATGTCTATGTCTCTCTCCCCAAAACATTTTTCAAACCCTCGGTATATGAGACAAACATTACTTTATAAGAAAACACGTACAAAATTTATACTGATACCCAAGAAAATCACTGAACTTCAAATGATGCAGTTTCACGATAGTAGAAATTTGTGCAAGAAACTGATCTGGTTATACATATAATCCCTCCAAACATTTTTAACCGAAACAAGATTCCTCCAGACAAACAAAGATTAAATTTTTTTTAAAAAAGGCAAAAGATTAAAAGTATGTGCATATATCTTTATTACCTTCTCTAACTGTCGTTGATACAGGTCCATTCGGTAATATGCAGTTGACATCAACAAATTTGGGTTATATGAGTTGAAAAGACTGCAAAGAAAGGACATAAATGCAAGATTAATCAATCAGCCTGCAAAGAGTATGATGCTCCATGGCTTGATATACTGCAGATATAACTTCAACACTATTACTGAGTACTCCAGCTGCTCTTGAATCTTGACTATAAACTTTCTTAATAAATATGCGAGAATAGTGGTTTTGTGCATATAAAATATCAACAAATGGTTTTGTCCATATAAAATATGAACAAATGATGGGCCTGTTTCAAGCCAAAGAAACATACTGCAAGAACTATTTGAAAAGTAAAATTCAATCAAAACTTGAGGCAGCTTATAAATATTTTACATGTACCTGCTCAATGAAGCATTGTCATATATATTCAGCCTCTCAAAGAAGGCAAGAGTGTAGAATGTAAAACGGTCAACAACTGAGACACCCACCTGCATTATATACAAAAAAAAAAATTTAGTCGCGTGTATTATTATTCTGGAATCAGAGAGAACGTGAGATATACCTCTAAAGACAAATTTAGTTGCTCATATTATTTAATTCTAATCCTAGTTAGCGTGAATCAGGGATGTTGTACAGCTAAGGAATAATAACATGGCCTAACACTCCTCAAGCTGGAGCATATATGTCATAACAGAAATCTTAATCAACTTTTTCCACCGAGTAAATGTGATTGCTTCCTAAGAGTGCAATACAGAGATGGCTGTTGAATCTATATTTTAATTTATGTGTACGAAGATTATCACAAAGGAAGCTCCCCACATAGTACATTCATCCTCTGGGTGTATAATTCTGTCTCAACCCAAATATGCAAGTGCAAGAGACATACTGCCGAAGGCTGAAATGTTCAGGCCACTGCAAGAGGCTGCACCTCTTCCAGTGAAGCTCAAACTTTCTAAATGTGGGCCTGATCATGTTGAAGATCCTGCCATATACTAGTCAATTGTAGGACTTCACTGAAGTATGTCACAGTCGCCAGACCAGAAAATGGCTATCCTGTGAACAAGGTGTGCCAATTTGTAGCACAATGTTTGCAGTCTCATTGGGCTTATGTTAAGAGGATCTTGAAATACCTCAAAGGTACACCTTATTTTGGCCACATTCTGCAACCTGCCTTTAATGCTTCTCCCATATGCTAAAGGCTTCCTGTGAAGCTCACTGGGCCTCTGAAGTTGATGATAGGAGGTCCACCTCTGGTGCTGGTATTTCCTTTGGGCCAAATTTAATTTCTTGGTGGTCCAGAAGACAAACTCAGGTTGCAAGATCAATGACTGAAACTGTAAACTCTGTTTGAAGATATACTTGCTGCTTGAAATATTTTGGGTTCAGTCTCTTTTATTAGAGGTGCAGGTTTCAATACCTAATCCCCCTAAGGACCATACATACTTGCTGCCACACACTCTCACATGCCTTCAACAACTTATGTCTTTACTCTTTTTAAGGGTATATTTGTAAACAACCTAAAGCTTTAGCTTGAGGGGAGCGTTAGAATATTATAAAATATCAAGTTACTATCAAACAATTATCAACAATATTCAAACTTAGTATTATTTCTCTCCTTTTTATATCTAACACCATAACTTCACTAAATCTCTTACTATATTTCTATAATCACAATAACTATTATGTTCTTACATACATCTGAGTCCAAGTGATGTGAATATGAGTTTTGTCCTTTCATGCTACTTCCAATTGCCAAAACGCCTGGTGAATGAAACTGTCAATATAAGAAAACAGAGAGCCCCATAAGCAACAAAACTTAGGGAAGAATAATCAGCAAGACAAAAAATACCTTGTTATTGCAGTGTAAGCAAATATAAATTTCACGAGAACAGTTATGAAATAACATGGCTAGTGACAGAGGAAAATATGTTATATAATGAGTTCTACAGGTATATATTTGTAGTTAAGATAAACCAAAACCATAACACATGGCGTAGGATATTTATAAATCTCCTTTTGCTGTGACTATCTAATTGATATGAGTATGCTCAGACCTGTGAGAACAGAGTAGAGGCTTGGCAGGTGTCCACCATTATCAGCAGCTCCTTAAACCTAACAATTTTCATTATGAGGGGGAAAGATTAATTCTTTGACTTATTGCCTGCAATTTAGTTTTATTTCTTTATAGCATACTTTTTAATACATGTTGATTTATTTCAATCATAAACATTTTAAAATATTCTTCCTTCAATTTAAAGTTTTTATCACATAGATCATCTTACCAAATTTTTACAGAAATCTAAAATCATTTTTTGTCATTGAAATGCATCTAGTCTAATGTTGTTTAATAAATGCAATTAAGATGTTATTCTTGATGCACCTCAATAACATCGAATAATTTTAGATTTACCTAAAAACTTACCAAGATTATTTATATTCTATAAACATTCACTTCATAGCCAGATTATTATATAAAAAATATAAATATGTATCCGGTAAAAAGTTATTGAGCGGTGTAACACTAATCAAGTGTTAACTATATATTCGAGTCACAATTCTTATATTTTGGATATTATTTACTGGTCTGTGTCCCGTCGAGTGTCCAACTCTGCAATTTACAGATTGACACGCAATTCTCTCATTGCTTTCTCATTTTCCTTTCACAACTCAATTGAATAAGAAATGTGAACCTGTGTTTCTCTTTCATTTGCTTCACAACATCAGCCAAATCGTGACTTTGAAGCTCTTCTGAGTCCTGAAACTTCAAAAACTCATCACCTCCATGCCCTGTCATGTATAAAAGAATATGACTTCCTTCATCACTGAGTAGTCGTTTGGACCTCGGAACAGCAGTCTCATGACGACCTGTTAGTACCCGCATAAAGTTTTCCACATTTACTTCATAGCCACGATAATCTACCTGAGGAATTGCAGTCAAAGGGCTGTGATTGATACTTTGTGAGTAACATCATAACATTACTCTTCAAAGGGTAAAAGTAGGAAGAAGAGCAGATTTATACTTCATAGCCACGCTAAAACCATAGACAAAAATGCATACCTAGAAACTCACCTCCACATTATCCCCGTAGAGGTTAAGTCTATGGTTTTCATTATTAACAACTTGGGCAGGATACTTGTTTCTTGCATTGCATGCCATGTCATCTGCTAGCATGAGTATAATCCTCTCATCAGGTATTCCTAGTCGCTTAACTGTCCTGAATGTGAAATATATTATAATATAATAATCTAGTGAACAATAAATCATTATCAAGCATAATTCAAACATTTCATTATAAGCTTAAACTTGTATAATTACCTATACAATGATAAAGTATTGGCCATGTGTCGATAATTAAACCTGAAATGTGGAAACAACACATTCAGTAAAATTCCATCTATATTTCATGCTGAATTGCCAAAGTTAATAGAAAACAACATAAGCAGAACACATTTCACTATGTATCCTTATTTTAGGTAGCTTTAAAAGGGTTTATCATTCAAAATAATAGTTTAGAACCATGAAGGGATGTACAAAAAATACCAAGACATTGTTGTAATTTCTTTTTATAAACTAAGAATGAAACTTAATTTACCAAAAGCGAGAGGTGCAGACTAAAACAGCCCAATTATTAGTGTGCATCGTAGTCTCGGATGAAGGAAAAGAGTATGCTATAATTGTCAGAAACATCAGCAACAATATCACCACCAGCCCTTTCATAGAGGGCTTTAAAAAGTTAAAGATCTGGAATCCCATGCTTTAATTCAGTTATCCTTGCACCACTTTACTAAATTTGTTTTCTTCAAGATCTTGAACTGATCTTTTGTTAACTGCAAACAAAAATAAGCCACCATAAATCAATCCCATAAAAAGGATATATCTTACATACAGCCCAGTAAAATACCAAACCAATCTTGAAATAATAAAAAACAACAATAATAATTAGGACTGTACGTGGTACAGTTCAGCCAAAAATCACTGAACCGAACCATAGCAAAAGTTCACCCAAACCAAACCGTTTTAATTTGTCAAGAACTGAACTGAACCATTATTGGTTTGGTATACCGGTTCGGAATTCCGAACCTTACTTAACTGTTAAAAAACCATTTTTTTCAAACTAAACCATTTGTTATGGTGTACTGAACCGTTATACTTTATGAATTTTTTTTCCAGTTCTACTATTGAATTGTATTACTTATTTTTCAAGTTCTGAACTGTGAACCATTTAGCATTTCTAGTTATTCACATTTCACATTTCAATAGTGCATAACACATAATAATTGACTCATCAATAAACCAAAGTGATTTCATGTATTAGACAACTTGAAAAAAGGTCTATTCAATTCAAATATAATCAATAAGCTAATCCAAATATGTGCTAAATTGGATGTGGAAACTAATGCAAAATGGTGAATTAGATATTAATAATAATAATAATAATAATAATAATAATAATAATAATAATAATAATAATAATAATAATACAGGCTTTAATTATTCTGAATCTAATTCATATTACTTAAGGTTTTCTCTATTTAAAGCAGTGCAGGAGAACACCTGAATGTTGCTCATTCTAAAGAACATTGTCATTATAAGGCAGGGCATTTAAATATCAATTCACCAATATCAACTTGTCTCAATATTTACCACCAATAAAACTTTCGAAGGACTCCGATACGAAGGCATTGGGCTGCTGCAATTAAGAGAATGCAGCAGAGTGTGAATCATACCCCTTCCCGGCGACTAATCATTTTGATTGCCTCTGCAATAATGATAATAGCGCCTGACTTTGATTTGCCATACCGTCCTTCATGCTCTATTCCAATAGAACAACCATGCAGAATAGTATACAACAAATCTCCATTTTCCTTAGGAGAGGGCTGTGGAACTCCCAGTTTAGAAGTAATATGTGAAAATAACAGATCAGTAATTTACTTTAACTATGGCAAAAGTCACGCGAAAGCCATTATAGCCTTTCCAAATTACACCTCATTCCGTTACATCATGACTGGAGTTAGTCCAGATAATAACATCCCTACCATCCATCCCTTTTCTCTTCCGTACGAAAACATCTCCTTTACCAATAAGCTGTGAGCAACCACAGAAGCAGACAGTCGCCGTGAAGGGGGACGATTCACACTCTGCTGCATTCTCTTAATTGCAGTAGCCCAATTCCTTCGTATCGGAGCCCTTCATAAGTCAACTAAATTACATTGCTATTTTATCCGTACAAAAAAGTTGACAGAAAATTATATTGGTTTTTCCATTAGCCATTTGGATAGAACCTAACCTAACATCCAATCAAATATCTAAACACATTTATTGGGCAACACTTCTTCAGGAAACATGTTGAATTAGGATTCCATTATAATTTCACATATACATTCTCAGTAACAAGAAGCAACTAAATAAACTATAATATTTGGTGCACAAAATTGATCCCATTAAAGCAATCAAACACATAACTCAATAGTATTAGTATCTATTACTACCTATGAAACACGGACATGTCGAACACCATCCTCGAACACCATCCTAACACTGACACGGCGACATCGATAATAATTTTAAAAAAATTAATTAATTAAACTTAATCACAGAACAAATGTATCTCATGGATAGTAGATTGAAGGACATTATTACTCACAAAAATGGACAGCTTACAACATCAGGAGATTAGATTGATGGCTTGTGAGAGCTGCGAGAGGCGGTGGCGAGAAAAAGAGAAGTGAGGATCGAGACCGTGTTGTTAGGGTTTCAGAGTCGCGGTTAAGCATTGGAAAAATGAGTTTCGATAGTGATGAGGTAAAATTCGGTGATGCATTTCATAGATTTCATCTTCCTTGAGATGCGAAAAAGTGAGAAAGATTATGAGTTCTGATCGTATCGTGATGAGTTTAGATTGGAAATTTTAATTATATACTATATCTTTGGTTTACTTTTCATCAATTTTATTTTAGGACTTAGGATATTTATAGTATAACAATCATAAAAGATTTTATAAAAATCTAATGATTATAATATAAAATTTTAAGAAATTATCGAATTCAATAAAATATAACAAAAAAAATATTATAGACAAAATCATTACAATCATTAAAAAGCAATATTAAAATACCATAAAATAAAATAAAAAATTTAAAAATATAAAAAATATAAAAGGATGACAAAATTTATTCAAAATAGAATTTTTAATATTTTAATAAACTAAATTTATATTTAAATAAATAAAAATAAAAATAAAAATATAATTAAAATTAAAATCAAACATCTTCTCTCCCTTCAAATTCTTCTGAATTGAGGGAAGTAAAAAGTGATTCCAGAAGAAATTTAGTCCCTTTCATCTATCTCTATTACCCCTCTTGTAAATTTTGAATCAAACATTCTCATTTTTTCCATTTACCCAACCACTCAGATTAGTTTTAATGTGAAAGGAGTTTAAAAAAACCCTTTATTTACTCTCGTGGACTATTAACTTCTCTTAGATTTGGTCAAATATACTAAAATATTAGAGTTTCTAAATTATTTTTTACCTCATTCAATGAGGAATTATTTGGTTTGAGAGATAATATGTTGTACTATTTGTATTTGAATCTTAGCATAACGAACAATGGTAGAGTAATTAAACTTTAGCATTGCATGTTTCTTGCTACCTGTTTGGTGGAACTGATGATCAAATTAATTGTAGGAGAATGATATATTCAAGAAACTAATCATGTCTGAAAGTTGTGGCCAGTTTTGCATATTGGAGTTGTTCCATTGAGATTTTCTTGGGAGGAGGTTCTGAATAAGTCATTTTCATACTTTTACATAGTATACACATTTCTTTAGTTCATTGTTTTAGCTTGGTCTACTATGTATGATGTATAATAGTTGTGCTAAATCGTATGGTGCATCGTAGGGAAATGATAAAGCCACGAAAGAAGCATGTGATTTACTCTTAAATATAAGTTTAATTTGAGAGACATTAAACACTATATAAACTGCATTTTTCATACACATGTTTATCATATTTGAACAAACAAATACTTTGTTCCTAAAGATAATAACAAAATTAACTTTTTATGGATAAATCTATGCATTTTCGTTTTTTATTTGCTATGCTTTGTTCCTAAAGGTAATCACTGAATTACTAACTTTTTATAATGTAAATCGAATCTACATAACAAGTTTGCAAGTGTTACTTTGAATTGAATTGATCTCTTTTTTGGCATGTTTGATTTGATTTACTTATTACTTGACAAGGTTGATGAACAGACTGACAAACGACTTGTAAAACATATTATTTCCCAACACTTTAAGGATCATGAGGTTTGATTAAATCTTGCAATCACACTCATTGAAGATCCAAATATGAGTTCTTTTGTATACTAAATTTGATGTTATGTGGCCATACTTGCAGACCATGGAGCGGGATGTGTTGGATATTTCTACACTAACTGATTATGTTAGCTATTCCTAAAAGCATTTACATCCCCAGTGTCGCTCCCGGGATTTTCTTCCTAATACAAACGCGGAAGTGGCGCGGAAAAGGAAGAGTCGCCAACCAGACATTTTTATCCCGAAAGAAGGGTAATGTTGCACAAACCTGAAAGAAGGAAAGAACGAGGTCTTGCGAACTAGAGAGAACGGGTAAGGGAGTCGGTTACAAATTGGGAAGGTATTAGTACCCCAAATCGTTTGTTGTACTCGACGGGATTCACGCTTGCTTGTACTGCTTCAAAGGATATACATATCTTCTTCATCTGCTCCTGAACTGGAAATAAAACGAACGGGAAAATGTAGGGGCAAAAGAATTGTGCTCGAATTGGCCCTACCCCACTGCCTACGTATCTCATCGGGAGTGAGAATCAGAGTCGACATATGTAATACCCACATATAAAAGACATACTTCAAAGCATATTTTTCATATATAAATTTAAGTTTGGTATTGAAATACAACAAGTTCTTAGTTACACATTGCATAAATATAGCCACTACAACATAAGGTACTAGCAAAACGGCTATAAATAATACAAGATGTTCACAAAATAAAAAGTCTAAGAACTAGATCCGAAGATCTCAAAAGTCCACAGCGGAAGAAACCATCAAACAAACAAAGATAATCAAGTCGCCTTATCTTTACCCTTTGCGGAACCTGAAGTACCTAAAATAACCACATCAACATGGGGTGAGATAAAACATCTTAGTGAGTTCCCTATCTTAGAGTTCTATCAGCTCTAAGGGTTCAATTTCCAACATCCCATAAGGTACCAGAGTCACTTCTCTACAAGTAACCTAAAACGAAAAGGGGCATTCGATAAGTTGTTAACGTTTCACGTGGGACTCAATGTAATACCCACAACAAGCCTCGCTATGTTTCCCGTGTGACTCAATGGAATACCCACCACAAGCCTCACTATGCTTCTCGTGGGACTCAATGGAATACCCACCACAAGCTTCACTACGCTTCTCGTGGGACTCAATGGAATACCCACCATAAGCCTCACTATGTTTCTCGTGGGACTCAATGGAATACCCACCACAAGCCACACTACACTTCTTAATAACGATACTTCTAGTTTTTATGGATGCTCTAACGGAACGCAAGGTATCCACGTCAAGACTTAATCAAGAGTATACGAAAGACCTAAAGCAATGCACTTATCAATTCACACTAGCCTAAGGGAGTCTTAGATACCTCACAAGTTATTCCTTTATTATTACCTTTGGCTCACAATCCCCTAACTTAACATTTTTAATGTATAAACGAAAAATCGGGCAAAAGTCGGGTAAACATAATATTTTCCGGCATCACATGAAAGTACATAATTCTAGCTTTCCAACAATATAAAGAACATTTAAATCGGATAACCGAGTAAGAAATTATGAATTAAAAACACAAAACATCAACTTCCAGGTATCGCTGAGCGAGGGGGTATGCTCGCTAAGCGAGCAACTCCTTGTATTCTAACCTTCACAGGAATTGACCTGCTCGCTGAGCGAGCTCTACGAATTCTGCAGAAACTCAGGTGCGAACAACACTTCACAAAAGGGGTAAAAGCTTATCAACTTCTCAACCAATAGAGGAAACCAACATCAACCATATTTATTATCATATACTAGAAATTTATCGAGTTTTTAACTGTTTAAAACTTTCGATTTTCAAGATTTCTACCAAAACCTAATATTCTCATAAACTCTAAAACTCAACCAAAATCTAAAACAAAAGCTTCTAATTACGAACCCACCTCGAGAGATGAAGATTGGCGGAAGGAAAGAGTTGATTCGACGGACGGATGATGGAGAATGATGAATTTGAAGTTCTATGGTTCACTTCTCTTCTTCTTCTCTTTTCCTTCTTTCTCTTCTTCCTTACTAACTTCTTCTTTCTCTATTTTTCTTTTTATAACACATAATATAAAGAAAAACTTATTTCCCCACCAATGGGTCCAAAATAGAGATTATCCAAAAATGTCTCTTGATCCAAAATTTTATAAAACCTCTGATTACTCTATTTATTTCCGTTAAAATTTCTTAGAATAATCTGGAACAATATTTATATCAAATAATATTATTCAGAGCATTAAATAAATTACGGGGTGTTACATTCTCCCCCCTTAAATAGAAATTTGTCCTTGAATTTAAAAGATTACCTGAACAGGTGAGGATATGATTCCCACATCTCCGATTCCAATTCCCACGTAGCATCTCCCGGATGCATCTCATCCCATTTCACTTTAACAAGTGGTATCTCTTTTCTCCTTAACACTTTGATTTCTCTTCCAACAATACGGCTCGATTGGGGTTCGAAAGTCAAATTCGCTTCTATCTCGATAAAATCTGGCAGAATAGGCTTAAGAGGATCAAGAACGAACCTACGAAGTTGTGATACATGGAAAACATCATGCATTTCAGATAGAGAGGGTGGTAAGGCCAATCTGTAAGCAACTTCACCAATCCTTTCTAAGATCTGATACAGTCCCACGTATCTCGGACTTAACTTGCGCGACTTAAATGGTCCTTTCAATCTCAATCTCGAAGTGACTTTCAAATACACATGATCACTTTCATCAAATTCCAAAGGTCTCCTTCGATTGTCAGCATAACTCTTCTGACGATCTTGGGTTTGCTTAATCTTTTCTCGAATCATCTGAATCTTTTTCGTGGTCTCTTGAATAACTTTGGGTCCCAAAATCCTATCTTCGCCCACTTCCGACCAACACAACAGAGTTATACACTTTCTTCCATACAAGGCTTGAATTATATCAAGGGTAAAAGTTCCTTCCAGTTTCCTTTACTTTCCAAAACGCAAGCCCGTAACATATCTTTCATTGTTTGAATTGTACGTTCCGTCTGACCATCCGTTTAAGGATGGTTAGAAGTACTCAAACGCAAATTCGTACCCATGGCTTGTTGGAACACCTTCCAAAACCTCGAAGTGAACTTCGGATCTCTATCTGACACAATACTAGACGGAACACCATGCAATCTCACAATCTCAACAATAAACAACCTCGCACGATGACTTGCCTTGTATGTAGTCTTAACGACTAAGAAATGTGCAGATTTCGTTAACCGATTCACAATCACCCAAACAGAGTCATAACCACCTTGAGTACTCGGAAACCCACTACAAAGTCCATAGAGATACTATCCCACTTCCAAATTCGGATGTACAAAGGTTTCAACAAACCGCCTGGTCTCTGGTGTTCAATCTTCACTTGTTGTCACACCGCACATTCGGACACGGATACCGCAATGTCCTTTTTCATTCCGGACCACCAATACTCTTTCTTTAAGTCTTGATACATTTTCAAAGAACCTGGATGTATCGTAAAAGAACCTTTATGTGCTTCCTCTAAATTATTTCTCTTTAAAATACTTCATCATTCGGAATGCAAATTCTTTGGTTGAATAGGATAATCCCATCCAATGCTCTCACAAAACCCGATTGAAGCAACAACTCCTGCAACTTCTCATCTATAACACGTGCTTGTTGAATCTCATTCCTCAAGGTAGAATTGATATTCAAATTTCCCATTATTACACCATTCAGAGTCCAAACAAATTGAAGATTAAGGTCTCGAAACTTCTCCAATAGTGCATATTCCAATACCATCAACTCGACACTATGAATTATTTTTCTACTTAAAGCATTTGTCACTTTATTCGCTTTTTCCGGATGGTACTTAAATTCAAGGTCATAATATTTCAAATACTCCATCCATCTTCTCTGTCTCATATTTAATTCCTTCTGATCAAAGAGGTACTTCAAACTCTTTTGATCACTGAACATCTCAAAACGTACACCATACAGATAATGCCGCCGCACTTTCAAAGTAAACACCACGGCCGCTAGTTCCAAATCATGAGTTGGATAATTCTTCTCATGAACTCTCAACTGTCTAGAAGCATAGGCTACAACTTGGCCTTCTTACATAAGAACACCTCCTAATCCAATCTTGGAAGCATCGCAAAACACTTCATAAGATTTGTTAGGATCGGGAATGATCAAAACTGGAGCAGTTGTCAATTTCTTCAACCACACAAAACTTTGCTCACAACTATAATCTCATTCGTAAGCGAAGTCCTTTCTTGTAAGCTTAGTTAATGGTAACTCCATATGATAAAAACCTTTAATGAACCTTCTGTAGTAACCTGCCAAACCTAAGAAACTTCTCACTTCTGAAGCATTCTTCGGTCTCTCCCAATTAGTCAAGGCTTCAATCTTCGATGGATCTACTGCTACACCTCCCTGAGATATAACATGTCCAAGAAATTTGACTTCTGACATCCAGAACTCACACTTTCTAATCTTGAAAAAAAGTTGCTTCTCTTACAGTACCTATAGAACAGTCCTCAAATGTTCTTCGTGCTCTTGTGGAGTACGAGAATAGATAAGAATGTCATCGATAAAGATCACCACGAACTGATCCAAGTAGTCTTGAAATATCTGATTCATGTAATCCATAAAAACAATTGGAGCATTCGTCACACCGAAAGGCATTACTAAGAATTCATAATGGCCATAATGGGATCTAAACGCAATCTTCGGAACATCAGAACTTTTCACATGAATCTGGTGATAGCCCGACCTCAGATCAATCTTTGAGAACACACATGCTCCTTTCAACTGATCTAGAAGATCGTTTATCCTCTTCAAGGGATATTTATTCTTGATGGTAACCTTGTTCAACTTACGGTATTCTATGCATAGTCGGAGACCACCATCTTTCTTCTTCGCCAACAAAACGGGGCTCCCCATGGCGAAACACGGGGTCTTACAAAATGCTTTGCCATCAAATCCTCTAATTGATCCTTCAATTCTCTTAACTCGAGTGGTGACATCCGATAAGGGGAAACGGATATAGGAGCCATCCCTGATATCAGGTCAACTGAGAATTCAACTTCTCTCACCGGAGGTAAGGAAGTGACATCCTCAGGGAAAACATCAGGAAAATCACAAACTATCGGAATATTCAAAACTTGTTGGCCATTACTTTCCTCTTTAGTAAGGACAAGCAAAACATACTTCTCTTATTCAAATAGAAAATTTACCATTCCAACCGTACCTTCTAAGATCGTTGTCAAAGCATCCTTCGGAGGTGCTTCAACGGATGGAATAAGGATCAACTTCTCCTCACATCCAATAAACACAAAATTGGCAGACAACTAGTCCATTCCCAGGATCACATCAACTTTCTTAAGAGGCAGAAAAATGAGATCAATTTGAAAAACTCTACCATCCACATACAAGGTACAATTCTCACACCTAAGGGGTGTCTCAATGGTTTCATCCGTGGCGGTAGTAACCACCATCGGAGGAGATAAAGGAAAAACTCGCAACCCAAGTCGCTTCACACAACTAGTAGATACAAAAGAATGTGTAGCCCCAAAATCAAATAAAACAAGACAAGGATGATTGTTAACAAGACATGTACCCGCAATGAGAGAGTTGTCGGCTTTGGTCTTTTTAGCATCCATAGTATAAACTCTCGCTTGAATTTGATCCTTCTTCTGTGGGCAATCTCTAGCATAGTGACCCACCTTCTAATAATTAAATCATGTTGGACCGCCCAGATTGCAACTTCCAAAATGACCCTTATGGCACCTGGAACACATAGGAGGAGCACTAGATCT
This sequence comes from Lathyrus aphaca, assembly GCA_963966055.1. Classification (NCBI taxonomy): domain Eukaryota; kingdom Viridiplantae; phylum Streptophyta; class Magnoliopsida; order Fabales; family Fabaceae; genus Lathyrus; species Lathyrus aphaca. The sequence continues at coordinate 582,716,094 of OZ014519.1, forward strand.
AGGACTCGACACCTGCTTCCCTTTGAAGGGTTGTGGCCTCAGCCTAAAAGATTGATTGGCTCTTCCTTGATCACTTTGAACCGCTCTTCCAACACTAGCTTTGGCTTGCACTTTCATCAAACTATGTTCGGCGACATAGCACTACCTTAATAACTCGGAATAGGTAGTGAACTCCCTTTGAGAGACACTGTGAGAGATTTTGGCCCTCAAACCAAACAAGAATTGGTCAATCTTCCATCTTTCATCTGGAGCATACATGGCTTGCCTAGAGTAGGCCGCCATGTCTTCGAACTTCTCAGCATAACTGGCCACAGTCATGCTCCCTTGTCTAAGTTGTTGGAATTCAAATTCTTTTTGGGTTCTCAAGGAACTCAGAAAGTACTTCTCCATAAATATTGCCTTAAATTGTTGCCACACTCTTGGAACTCTTTGCACCGCCATAAGATTTGAAGCATTTTCCCACCACCTAGCAGCAGGGCCCTTCAATAGTTGTGACGCGAAGGTCACCTTATCTTCTTCTCCACAAACTACAATCTGGAAGATCCTTTCCATCCTGGTTACCCATTCATGTGCCTTAACCGGATCCTATCCACCATAAAACTCCTGAGGATTCATGCGGAAGAAGTCTCAGAATGTTCCACCTCCAGCTTCAGGAGTAACCACTTGAGGATGCAGACCTTCATTCATTTGGTGCATCATCTCCTGTATGAACTAATGTTGTTGTTGCTGCATTTGTTGCATGAATTGGAACATATGAGCATTCCCATCATTACTCGGTTGATCGCTACCAGGAGGAGTGACACTAGGTCGAGTACGAGTTCCACGCCTACCAGCCATATTCCTAAATGTCATCAAAATAGGATTAAATTGTTCAGGCTTAATACCATAAACATAACATTTAGTCCTACAACGCTATTACGTGTATGAACGGAAAAAACACTTATAATATTCCAAGTCTAGGTCGAGGATACGACCTGCTCTGATACTAATTGTAATACCCGCATATAAAAGACATACTTCAAAGCATATTTTTCATATATAAATTTAAGTTTGGTATTGAAATACAACAAGTTCTTAGTTACACATTGCATAAATATAGCCACTAGAACATAAGGTACTAGCAAAAAGGCTATAAATAATACAAGATGTTCACAAAATAAAAATTCTAAGAACTAGATCTGAAGATCTCAAAAGTCCACAGCGGAAGAAACCATCAAACAAGCAAAGATAATCAAGTCGCCTTATCTTTACCCTTTGCGGAACCTGAAGTACCTGAAATAACAACATCAACATGGGGTGAGATAAAACATCTCAGTGAGTTCCCTATCTTAGAGTTCTCTCGACTCTAAGGGTTCAATTTCCAACATTCCATAAGGTACCGGAGTCACTTCTCTATAAGTAACCTAAAACGAAAAGGGGCATTCGATAACTCTCTGCCTGGGGATTATCACTCTTTATTGCTCTGCTGGAGCAAGGAAATCTTCTGAGATCTACTGGGAAGAGAAAAAATCCATATGAAATCTGTTGGGGAACAGAATCAAGGAAACCTGCTGAAGAGAAAAAGTTAGTGATGCCCTTTGTTGGACATAACTTTCATCCACCTGCTAGGAATAACGAAGATGAAACACATCATGTTGGGGAGAAAAGGTTTCAAGGTATCTCGTGCGGAGAATCACTCGTTTATTGCCACAAACTCTAACTCAAGAGGATTTATAAAAGACCTGTTGTCTTTAAACTCTTGGGTTTTGTATCGACCGTATGAATTAGCATAATAACCTTGTTGGGGAGGTAGTCATTGTCAACATAAATAAGCTTGTAGTTGTTGGAAGTGTTAAACGAGAGATTCGACTTGACGAATGACCACTAGACGGGTAATGGACTCAATCAATAAAAATTATAACAAAAAGGGTAGCATAGAACCTTTCTTTGGGAATAGCTACCCCAGTACTCTGAACCCTGGATAACTTAACGAATCATCAAGAGGGATTAATGTCTCTTGCTTTTGAATATGTTTCGATCTTTCTTTTAAGCCCTCCATGAGATTACTACCTACAAACAAAAGGATATGCACATATGCTCCGGGGCATTACGTTGTTTGAATACACCACCCTGGATTACTCAACATTCAAAGCAATTTTAAATGTTTTTCTTGCGCATGTTATTGTAAAGCTGTCATGTTTTCAAATACAATGTTTATAAAAAATTCAGACGTTTTTGCAAACAAAACAGTTAAATGAAAATAAGAAGCTTTTGACTGAAATTCAATTTATTGATTGAAAAGCCTGAAGTCGGCAAATACATTAGAAAGCAAACCCTAGAAATAGGTGATTTCTATAAATTGAGAAAAGAAACTTTCCCCTGTGATCTGTGTTAGGAGGAAGGATCCTTTTGAGCACCATGTCTCCAACTTGGTAAACTCGAGGACACACTTTCTGATCAAACGCCTTTTTCATCCTCCTTTGATACAACTATCCGTGACATATGGCCGACAGAAGTTTATCTTCAATTAGGCTCAACTGGCTAAACATGGCACAAACCCATTCGACTTTGTCGAGTTTAACATCCATCATTACTCTCAGAGAAGGAATCTCCACTTTGACTGGTAGGACTACCTCCATACCATATACAAGTGAGAATGGTATTGCCCCGGTAGATGTGCGTACTGACGTATGATACCCATGCAATGCGTAAGGTAACATCTCATGCCAATCTTTATATGTGACAACCATTTTCTGCATAATCTTCTTGATATTCTTATTGGTCGCCTCGACAATGTCATTCATCTTCGGGCGATAAGGAAAAGAGTTGTGAGGTTCAATCTTGAAGTCTCGACACAATTCAGTCATCATTTTGTTATTCAGATTAGAACCATTGTCAGTAATGATTCTCTCGAGCACTTCGTAGCGACAAATGATGTCCCTCTTTAGAAACTGGGCTACCACTTGCTTAATGACGTTGGCATGAGATGCTGCTTCAACCCATTTTGTGAAGTAATCGATAGCGACCAAAATGAAACGATGACCGTTAAAATCAGTAGGTTCAATCTTCTCGATCATATCAATTCCCCACATTGCAAAGGTCCATGGTGAAGTCATGATACTCAAAGGGTTCGGAGGCACATGCACTTTATTTGCATAGATCTAACATTTATGACACTTGTGAGTGTACTTGCAACAATCTGACTCCATTGTTATCCAATAATACCCTAATCTTAACAGTTTCTTGGCCATAGAATGTCCTCCGACATGGGTGTCGAACGATCCTTCGTGAACTTCTTGCATTAACATGTCTGCTTCGTGTCTATCCACGCATTTGAGCAGAACCATATCAAAGTTCCTCTTGTATATGACATCATCTTGATTCAGGAAGAAACTACCAGACAATCTTCTCAAAGTCTTTTTATCTTTACTAGATGCCCCTGCTGGGTATTCTTGCCTTTTCAAGAAACATTTGATATCGTGAAACCATGGCTTGTCACCGTCCACCGCGTCGACTGCAAACACAAAAGTCAGCCTGTCGAGACGGGACACATCAATGTTAGGCACATAGTTCCATTGCAACGCTTTGATCATAGAGGATAATGTTGCCAAATCATCGACAAACTTGTTTTCATCACAAGGTATATGGTGTAGCTTTACTTTTGTGAAGAAGGTCAACAATTTTCTCGTGTAGTCTTTATATGGGATCAAATTAGGCTGATAGTTATACCAGTTCCATTGAATTGATTGATTACCAAGGCTGAATCTCTAAATATATTCAGTGTCTTAACTTGCAAGTTAATCACCTCCTTTATTCCCATGATACAAGCCTCATATTCTGCTTCATTGTTGATGCATCCAAAAGTCACTCGAGCAACAAAGGGCATGTGAACTCCCTCTGGTGTGACAATAACTGTTCCAACTCCACTACCATTCATGTTGACAGCCCCGTCAAACATCACATTCCATTTGGATTCAGGATTTGGCCCCTCTTTCGGGAGTGGTTCCTCGCAGTCTTTAACTTTAAGAAACATGATGTCCTCATCAGGGAAATCAAATCTCATTGGTTAGTAATCGTCAATTGGTTTTTGTGCAAGATAGTCTAATAAGATACTCCCTTTTATGGATTTTTGTGAAGTATACTAGATGTCATATTCAGTCAGAATCATTTGCCACCGTGCAACCCTTCCTGTAAGTGCTGGTTTCTCAAAAATGTACTTGTATGAGTCCATTTTGGAAATTAACAAAGTTGTGTGCATGAGCATATACTGCCTCAATTGCTTAGCAGCCCATACGAGTGCACAACATGTCTCCTCAAGAATTAAGTATCGAGATTCACAGTCAGTGAATTTCTTGCTCAGGTAGTAGATGGCGTGCTCCTTTCTACCCGTCTCGTCGTGTTGACCGAGAACACAACCCATAAACCATTCAAGTATTGTCAAATACATTATCAATGGCCTCCTTGGAACCGGAGGCATAAGAATTATAGGTTCCTGCAAGTACTCTTTTATTTTGTTGAATGTCGTTTGGCAATGGTCGTTCCACCTGACCGCTTGATCTTTTCTCAGTAATTTGAATATTGGTTCACATGTAGCTGTTAGGTGAGATATGAACCGTGCGATGTAGTTCAATATACCTAAGAAGCCACAAACCTCTTTCTCAGCCCTCGACTCAGGAATTTCTTGTATAGCCTTCACCTTTGCAGGATCGACCTCAATTCCTTTTTTCACTTACAATGAAGCCCATCAGTTTTCCTAAACGCACCCCAAAAGTGCACTTGTACGGATTCAATCTCAGTCGGAACTTTCTCAGCCTTTCAAATAGCTTCTTCAAATTTACCAAGTGTTCTTCTTTTGTTCGTGATTTGGCAATCATATCATCCACATAGCACTCAATCTCTTTATGAATCAAATCATGGAATAATGTCACCATTGCCCATTGATATGTTGCCCCAGTGTTCTTCAACCCAAAAGGCATCAACTTATAATAGAAAGTACCCCATGGGGTAATGAATATGGTCTTCTCCATATATTCAGGTTCCATCTTGATCTGGTTATACCTGGAGAAATCGTCCATGAATGAAAACACTAAAAACTGAGCTTTATTGTCAACTAACACGTCAATGTGAGGTAACGTAAAATCATCCTTCGGGCTTGCCCTGTTTAGATCCCTATAATCGACACACATTCGAACCTTCCCATATTTCTTTGATACTGATACTATGTTGGCGACCCATGGAGGATTACTTGTCACGGCGAGGAAACCTGTATCCCACTGTTATTGAACCTTCTCTTTAATCTTCATTTCCATATCTGGACGAGTTCAGAGAATTTTCTGCTTAACCAGCAAGCATTCTTCTCTCAAAGGCAACCTATGCACCACAATATTTATATCTAAACCTGACATATATTGATAAGACCAAGCAAAGATATCAACGTATTCACATAACATCTTAGTTAGCTCCATCTTCATGTCTTCCTGTAGATCAAACCCAATCTTGATCTCTTTCTTGGTGTCCTTAATGCCAATGTTGATGATCTCTATTGCCTCCTGATCAGGTTGAATGGCCCGTTCCTCCTACTTCAACAACCTGGTCAATTCTTTAGGAAGTTCGCAATCTTCTTCATCCTCTTCTTCAGCATGGTGAATTAGATTGTCAAAGTCATACAAGGCCATATCAGAATCGTTATCTATGGAATTTGGTGGATCAAGTCTTCTGGAGTGATGGTTCATGCTTTATTTTAGAATTTATATTTATTTAAAGGAAACAAAGTAAACATTACCATTTTATGATTTCTGTAAAAAAATTAAAAATGAAAGACAAGGAACAAAATTTTGAATGTAAAAACGTCATATTATTCATGATAAACTTTGAACAGGAAACATGTGCTCTACAATGAATCGTTGCACCTTAGGCAGAATGCACGATTTTGACATGCCATGATGTAAAGAAAAACAAGAAAAATTACTTTGTCTAGAAGGTAAGCGTGACATGTCTTCAATAGACCAATTTTGCACTTCTTGCCCTGGCACACATGGGCATACCCAATGGTCGAGGTCGCAATCACTATCAATGTCATCATCACTAACAACACATGTTTGATCTAGATATATTATCCCTCCACTACTAAAAGTGATGGGTCCTTTATTTGCTACGGAAGACACTTGAGACGATTGATATCCAATGTCGAACATATCCTTCTTTACTAAAACATCAATGGGTTTGCCCCAGCCCTGGACATTGCCTGATTTTACCACTTCGATAGCCTGTCTGTAAGACGATATAGAAGTACCCTTTCAAAGCGCTGCTATGGAAAGTGTTGGTTGAGGCGACCCTTCAATGTTCACGGCCTCAAACTCTTGACATAATATCTCATTGTAACACCCCAAAATTTGTCCTCTAATTTTCATGGCATTTAGCATAACATATAACATACATGATATTACATATTTGCATAGAGAATTGAATCATACATCATTAATCAGGACACGGGGCATGTGATCAAGGGTTATTTAGAAATCATCGGGTCTCGGAAGAAAAATAATCTCAGAAAATATGACCAAGACCAGATATCCAAGGTTTCCCACCAAAAAGAAGAAAAATTCAAATTTTAGTTGAAGTAACCGGTTACCTCATAGTAGTAACCAGTTACATGTTGAAATTTGGAAGAAAAAGGCAAGTTTTTGCACTGGTAACTGGTTACCTCATAGGTAGTAACCGGTTACTTCAAATAAATTTTCAAAAATTCAAAATTCAGTTGGTTGTTTCCATCACCCTTCCATTTTCACTTTGCTTTGTGCTTCCACCAAACTCTAGAACATTCCACAATATTCCAAAGGAATATTCCCAGAATATGTCAAGGAATATTCTAAGAATATGCCATGGAATATTCTAGGAATATTCCCGACCAACCCTTAGCTTAGGATCCAAGCCTAGTGTCCAAACCCCGCGCCAAGCCTAAACTTAACTCCAAAGTTAACCCCATTATAAACCTTGTTCATCAAGCCAAAAAGAGATTACACATATTGGGGATTAGACATGTTTCACAAGTTTCATCATTCTCACAATCTCAATTCTCTCATTTCTCTCATTTTCCAAATCCACACCAAAGCTTCATCATCATCATCATCAAGATTCTTCAAGTTTTACATTGAAACTTGAAGAATCGGAAGCTAAGCCTCCACCATTGTCATCAATTCAGCGGATTATCGAAGAAGTTGCTACGGTTGTGGGGTTTATTTCACCATTCAGAAGCGATTTCAGATAATTATCACCAATCACATTTATTTTGCGCATTCGCGGATCGAAGTTTCGGATCTCCAATATTCTCTTCTTTCGCGTTTTGCTCGACATTGCAACAATTGCCAAAGCAAGCCTACACTTTGTAGGTTGGTGAATTCGTAATCACTTCTCGTTTTAAATTATTTCTCTTCATCTCGCTTCACGCATTCTTCGCGTATTCTTGCTTTTTGATGCTTTGATTGGTTTGATCATAGGAGCTAGAATCATAGTGTAATCATAGTGTTAATAGGTGTTAGAATGTTGCATTTAGGTGTAATTTTCGTGCTTAGTTGATAGGAATTAAAATATAGCATATTTGAATAAGTTGCTACTAGTTTATGCATGAAAATGCAAGAATTTTTTGTTTTGGTACAGGCGTAACCGGTTACCATATAGGTAGTAACCGGTTACCTGTGTTATTTTTCTGCAGAAAATCCAGTTTTTGAACTTGTAACCGGTTACTGCATAGGTAGTAACCGGTTACCACTGAATCAAAATGAAAAATGCTTGCATTTTCTTGCATTTTTTATATACATTCCCCCTCCAATCATCATGGATCTTTAGGATATGATTTTAGGGAGTTGTTAGGAGCTTATTTAGTGTAGGTGTGTGCAGTTTCGATAACTTTCGACATGCTTTTAGTTAGGTTCTGATTTTTGGCATAAATGTTGCATAGGTGTTCATAGCTTATTGTGAGTGTTGTTTGCATGATTTAGCATCATCAATAGCATAATAACAAGTGTTCATGGTTCTGTTTTGCATTGCATTTGTGATTCTCTCAGGTTTCAGTCAATTGTGCGCAAAATTGGAAAAATTGCATATTGGTTAAAACCGCACGATTCATATAATTCGCATCCATTGATTGTGTGTTAGTATGTTGCATTCCATTGTCGATATCCATTTCAGGTTGTTGCATTAACTTACATGATCATTGCATTCCATTGTTTGCATTAAAATTTGTGTTTAGCATTTGAAAAACAATTGAAAATCTGCCATGTTTTCATCGCTGCATTTAGAAATAGAAGCTGTAAAAAACATGCTGCATTATTCTGTTTTGATCTTTTTACACCTATTTTCATGTTGTTTGGTAGCTATAATAGGTTGTTTGCATTGTTCATTGCATTTAGTGGCTGATTATGCAATAGAGAGTTGTAGTAGCTACTGACTTTAGGCTTTGTTTAGCTTTTTAGTGTCCTTAGACTTAGGAATGAGTCTAATTTAGGCCATAGTTGTAATATGACATGTTTGGTACTTGTTTAACTCTTTCCTTTTATCACTTTAGCCTTATTTTACTAACCTTTGTTTTGTAGGGGGTTATGGTAAGTCACCTTCTTCCTTATCCTTTTAAAATTCAACTTGTGTTTGCGATAAACATTTTTGCCTCTTCAATATTTCACTTCATTCATTCCCTTTGAGTTTTAATCACATCTTCAATCTTTGAAGTGAGTTAGAACTTGCTTTATTTTTCTTTCTAGGATTAGAAACCACACTAACCATATGATCTTAATTGTATAAACAACTTAGGGTGAGTCTTAGTTTCCCTTAGTTTTGTCCATTCTCGACTTGAGTCCTCTTTCTCATCTCAAAGAAAAATCAAAACACCTAATAAAGGCCGAGCTTTCTCTTGCACCGAGAGACTTTTCCATGGGGTACTTGCACGCATTCCATTTCGGGATAAGGTGTAGGATATCTATCATGATGAACAAGTCTTAGCATGAGGATGTTTCACAAAAGACAAAATAAAAAACACTTTTTCTAAAAGACAATAAACAAATAATAAGCGTCTTTCCTTCGTGAATTCTCTTCTTACCTCACTCACTCTCAATGAAAGAACTCACTTCGACTTGCCTCTCGCAGGATGGTAAACACACTCGTACCAGACGAGCCTGCAACACCTGATCATAGGCATAAGCAGTTCAATCTTAAAAAACACAAACAAAGTTCCCGCCTTAGTTAGGCGAACTACGTCGACTCTGATCCTCATTTTCCTGATGAGGTATGTAGGCAGCGGGGTAGGGCCCGTTCGAGCACATTCTTTATTTTCCCTACATTTTCCCCTTTCGATCTCTTTTCCAATTCCCTTTCTCATTTCAGTTCCAGTTCTAGTTCTTTTGTTCAGCAACATCTTATCTCTCACCCTTTGAAACAGACGAACAAGCGTGGATCCCGTTGGGTACGGAGGACGGTCTGGGGTGTTAATACCTTCCCAGGTCGTAACCGACTCCCAAACCCAGTTCTTTGGTTCATAGGACCTCGTACTTTCCTTTTTCCTCAGGTTTGTGTAGCATTACCTTTCCCATTCATCCGGGATAAAAATGCATGGTTGGCGACTCTACCTTTTCCGCGCCACTTTTGCGTTTGTACTAGGATGAAAATCCCGGGAGCGACACTCGTGGATCTCTCCGTCCATCTTTACATACTTAAACGTTGATAGATGACTGACGAAAATATCCTCCTCCCCACATATTTTTACCACTTGTTCATCCACTATGTTCTTCAGCTTCTGATGCAATGTGGATGTGACAGCTCCGACAACATAGATCTATGGCTGACCCAACAAATAATAGTAAGCAGGTTGGATGTCCATCACATAGAAAGTACACTTGAACGCATGGGGACTTATATTCACTGACAGTTCCACCTCACCAAATACCGACCTTTTAGACTTGTTGAAGGCTCAAACGATCAAATCACCTGGTCTTAACATGAGGTCATCCATTTCTAGTTTCATCAATGCTTTCTTGGGTAACACGTTCAACGATGAACCTGTGTCAACCAAAACATGCGACAAGATGACTCCTTTGCACTCCATGGTTATGTTTAGGTATTTATTGTGGTTCCACCATTCGGAAGTCAAATCATAATCGGTGAAGCCTAATCAGTGACTAGCATTCACATTGGCCATAACACTCTCAAGTTGATTGACTGTAATTTCCTGAGGAACATATGCGATTTTCAAAATTTTCAACAGCGTTTCACGGTGTGCATCTGAACACATTAACAATGAAACGATGGAGATCTTAGATGGTGTTTGGTTCAACTATTCTACAATATTATAATCACTTTTCTTTATTATCCTTATGAACTCTTCTACTTTCTTTTCAAAAGTGTCTTTGAGATCATTCTCAGGTACGGGGACTTCTTTGATCACCTGTTTCCCTTTAGCTTTCGCTGCAGTTTCAATCTCTTTGTCATTGTGAAATGTCCGTGGAGCAAAAAGCTTACCACTTCGAGTGAAACCTCTAAGGCCACCCACATCGTCGATATTTGAACTGCTAGACCCAAGATTCTTTGCCTCCTGCTTCTTTCCCTGATAATACACATCGGCCTCGTAGTGTCATGGAATGGCCTTCTCTGAATTGAATGGGATTGGTCCCGGTACCGTGATGGTAACAAGATCAGGCATATCCGACACAACGATAGTAATATGAGCTGCCCTGGAGGGTACCTGGATTTCATCCAGATTATAATAAATGGTAAATGTCGAAAATTCATCATTTTTCTTCTCAACACTGTCGAATTGCAAACAACCTTCATATATCAATTTCTGCAAACCCATCCTCAAATTATTACATCCATTCTTCTGATTCAAACAATCTATACAACTCTCATCACAGCTCTGGAATACATATTCTTTGAATAGACAATCATTTACCACTAACAGCGGAGTTTTGAAATGATCAATTTCACTCACCAAGTTTAGTTCTCTGCTTTCCTCGATAGCATGCACACTCGCTCTTCCATGATTAGGCATGTGTAACACGGTGGGAGAACTGACTTGCGCGTTTTTGTTTCCAAAAACTATGTTGCGGATAGCAAGAGTCGCCACCGACTTTTATTTTATCCAATAAGGAAAAGGAATAAAAGAACATGAAAGACATTCTTAAAAAGATTTGAGTTCAGGGGGTAAGTTATACAAATGGAAGGTGTTAGCACCCTTTGTATCCATGGTTATCCATGGGCTCTTAATTACTTAGCTGACTTTACTTTTGTTTGATAAAAAGTGTAGTGTGTGTTTAGAAAAATATTTTCACAAGTCTTTAACTTTGCAATGATCCTAGTATGGATGTATACAAAGTGTTTAGTTTTGAAAATGTTTGAAAAGTTAGGTGTAAAGAGTGTTTTGAAAAGAAATGAGCAAGTACTTAAGAACTACTTACCCTAAGTTTGTAAGGTCTTTCTTGTTATTTATTTCCTTTAAGGGTAGGACTGTCCTTACTATTAGTGAGTAAGTAGTCTTTACCTTGAATGTTTAAAGGGACGGGCGTAAGGTCTTCGTATGGTCATAAAAGGCAACCTTGTAAGGAACTTTTGAAGTTTTTAGAGATCTTTGTCAAAAACTTCAAAGAGAGAAGGAAAGCAATGTTATTAGAATCATAAGTGATCATGGGAAGGAATTTGAGAATGCCAAGTTTGCTGAATTTTGCTCCTATAAAGGAATTAGTTATGAATTCTCATCTCCCATTACTCTTCAGCAAACTGGGATTGTAGAATGCAAGAACAGGACTATACATGAATCTGCTAGAGCCATGTGTAATACCCCAAATTTGCCCTCTCTTTTTATCATCATCATCATATCATAATCATCATCAGCATGTCATATCCTTAGCATATTGCATATAAAAATGAAGCATAGCACTCGCATGTTCCAACATAAGGCATATGATCAATCATCAGGGAAATTCAAAGCTCACAAGGCATGCTACAAGTTTGATACCATGATCAAAGCCCTAAAAGGGATTGAGGGTCAAAATCGGATCAGAACGGTTGGCGCCGGGTTATTCGTGAGGTTTCCCACCAAAAGGAGGAAGAATTCAAAATTCACTGGCGTTAACCGGTTAACGCTTTGGTTAACCGGTTAACGGCTGCGAATTTTGAATTCCAACAGCAAATTCAGCATGTGCTTTGGCTCCAAATTTCCAATTTTCTGATTTTTTTATTCATTTGAATTGTGGAGAAGGATCTAGATCATTAATCCAAGCCTGATTCCATTGCTAAATCCTAATCACTTTCCTAAACAATATTTTTTGGATCCCAAGCCTAAATTTTGGGCCCCAAACCTAAACCATATTTAATCCATTTCCCTTCAAACCAAGGGAGAGCTCTCTCATTTTTTTCACTTCTCATTCTGAATTTTCACTCATCTCTCTCATTATTCTCCCATTTTCTCTCCCACATTTTTCAAATTCACCAAGAGTTCCTCTTTGAAGATCACATAACCTTGCCTTAAGGTGTGTAATCTTGGAACTAGACCTCCATCCATAGCTCTTTTGCATCATTTTGATGGTTTAATTGGTGATTCAGATCTGGTTTGGGAATTAGAAGTGCTTTTGGATCCAAAATTCTACATCAAGACCCTTTGCTTGCATTTATTTTGCACGGAGTGTGAAGCTTAGCACTGGATCTTCAAAGTTTTCCGCGAGATCTCTCATTTCAAGCTCAAACAACAATTACCAAAGCGTACCTCGACTTTGTAGGTTGGTTAAATTCAAATTTAGCTCTGTTTTAGCTTATTTGCATGCTTGTGCTTTAGATCCACCATGTGCTTGTGTATTTGCTTGTGTTGCTTGAATTGATTGGTTGATTTGTAACCAGATCTGTGTGCTAATGTTCATTGGCTTAATGATGTTAATTAATGTGAATTGATCCATTTATTTCATGCATAATTGATTGTTGGTCTGATGTGTGGTTATTTGGATAAGCTGGTTTTGAGCTGATTTTCTGCAGGAATTATTGTTGTTTTGACAGTGTTAACCGGTTAACGCTTTGGTTAACTGGTTAACGCATCTGTTTTCTGCAGGTTTGACATAGTTAATCGGTTAACGCTTTGGTTAACCGGTTAACACTGAAGCAGAATGACTTTTTTGAGCTATTTTGAGCCTGTTTGATCCCCTTACATGTTTTAATTGCCATGGATCATTGTATGATCATTGAATATGATTTTTTTAGGTTGATTTTCTTGTTGGTTGATGCATGCTTCCATGTTCTCAACACATAAATGCTTGTGTGCGCAATTTGACATGTTGTATGATCTTTGTTGATGTGAGCTTTGAGCATGCCATTTCCATGAGTTTTTGTTGATGAACATATGCTGGATTTTTGCTAACACTTGCAGGGGCTTATGGTAAGAGAAGTATGGATATTCATCCACATTTCAAATCTTCATCTTTCCTTTTTAAATTGCTTTCTCTTTGTGATTTGATGCCCCTTATGCCATCATGTGATGCCATCTCTTTTCTTCCCCCTTTAGGAGAAACTTATCTCCTTTAGAGGAGTAAGTTGCTTGCTAGCTCCCTTCTCCTCTTCTCTTTTTCTCCTCTTTGTTTCTTCTTTTCTCTTAGGATAGTTGATACCTCACTAACCTTAGGACCACTTTTGCATGATAACTTTAGGTTTAGTCTTTTCCCATTAGACTTTTGCCTTTTGCTCCTTTGGTTCTTTCTCTTCTCATCTTAAAACAAAAACCATAAAAAAATATTAATAAAGAAAGAAGTGACCTCTTGTGTAATAGCCTTATTCCATGGGGCATATGTATTCATTCCATATTGGAATAGTGCATTTGTCTAGCATGATGCACAAGTCAGATCATGAGGTCATCTTCATTAAGAAAAATCCTAAAAAATACTTCTTCATTTTAATCACTAAAACACCTAATAAATTCAACAAGTTAATGAATTTAGGCCCTTGCCCTTGGAAACAAGTCTTGGATAAGTTCTCCTTGCTTGGTGTGCTTGTTCTATTATTCCATCTTGGAATGTAGTAGCAAGTACACATTCCATGGAAGATAGTTTGACTTCATTCTCTTGTGCCACACAAATAAAAGCTCATAAAAAACTCAAACAAACAATAAGTGTCTCCTTCGGGACTTCTTTTCTCATCTCCTTCGCTCCGTACGCGAACTTGCTCCTACTTGTCATTTTGCAAGACGGTTACGCACTCGTCGTCCGAGCCTGCAACACTTGAGCACTGACATAGGCAGTTCAAGCCTTAATTCACAAGCAATCTTTCCACCCCTAGTTAGGGGAACTACGGCGACTCTCATCCTCATTGTGCAGATGAGGTACGTAGGCAGCGGGGTAGGGCCCGTTCGAGCACACTCTTTTATTTTCCCTACATTTTTCCTCTTCGTTTTCTTTTTCAGTTCCTTTCTCATTCCAGTTTCAGTTTCAGTTTTGCAGCAGCTTTCATTCTTTCACCCTTTGAAATAGTTTCTTTGCAAGCATGGATCCCGTCGGGTACGGAGGACGATCTGGGGTGCTAATACCTTCCCAGGTCATAACTGACTCCCGAACCCAGTGTCTTTGGTTCGCAGGACCTTTGTCCTTCCTTTTCTTTTCTTCTGGTTTGTGCAGCATTACCATTCCCGTTCCTTCGGGATAAAAATGCCTGGTTGGTGACTCTACTTCTTTCCGCGCCACTTTCGCGTTTGTACCAGGATGGAAATCCAGGGAGCGACACCATGATACATGCAAAATAATTACCTTATCATTTATGAGCTAAAGCAATGAATATTTCTTGCTACATTCATAATAGAGTCACCTTGAGGAAAGGTACTTCAGCTACTCTATATGAATTATGGAAAGGAAGAAAGCTTATTGTGAAATACTTCCATGTCTTTGGAAGCAAATGCTACATCCTGGCAGGTCTTGAACAAAGAAGAAAGTTAGATCCAAAGGGTGATGAAGGAATATTTCTAGGATACTCTACCAACATCAGATCATATAAAGTCTACAACTCTAGAACTAAAGTAATGATGGATTCTATAAATGTTGTTGGTGATGATCAAGACTTGAACAAAGAATCTGATATCCTGGATGATGTTGAAACATTCTAGAATGCAACTCCAGCATAAAATGAAGACATGGGTACTGATGAACAACCCTCAAGTTCTGAGCCTGAAGATAGTCAAACCAAAAAGGTTTCTCAATCAGAATACAAAAAGATAATCCTAAAGACCTCATCATATGAGAGATGGATAAAGGAGTTACTACAAGATCTAGGGAGATAATTTATAACTCTTGTTTTGTGTCAAAGATAGAGCTAAAGAATGTCGAAGAAGCATTAATTGATGAATTCTGGATTAATGTTATGCAAGAGGAATTAGCTATATTCAAGAGGAATGAAGTTTGGGATCTTGTCCCAAGACCTGAAGGATCAAATGTAATAGGTACCAAGTGGGTGTACAAGAACAAATCTGATGAACATGGAGTTGTCACTAAGAATAAGGCAAGAATTGTTGCTCAGGGATACACTTAAGTAGAAGGAATTGATTTTGATGAGACCTTTGCACCTGTTGCTAGAATTGAATCTATTAGATTACTTCTTGGTGTTGCTTTCATCTTGAAATTTATACTATATCAAATGAATGTCAAAAGTGGCTTCTTGAATGGTTACCTAAATGAAGAAGTCTATGTGGAACAACCCAAAGGATTCATTGATCCTAATTTACCTAATCATGTCTATAAGCTAAGGAAAGCTCTATATGGATTAAAACAAGCCCCTAGAGCTTAGTATGAGAGACTTAATGAATTTTTTGTTGAACATGGCTATAGAAAAGGTAGCATATGCAAGAATCTCTTTGTGAAAGAAGAAGGAAAGAAGCTCATGATTGCTCAAATTTATGTTGATGATATTGTGTTTGGTGGGATATTTGAGGAGATGGTTCAACATTTTGTTAAACAGATTCAGTTTGAATTTGAGATGAGTCTAGTTGGTGAATTAAGTTATTTTCCTGGTCTTCAAGTCAAGCAGAAGGAAGACTCTATATTCATATCTCATAGTAAATACGCCAAGAATATAGTTAAGAAGTTTGGAATGGAGAATGCTAGCCACAAAAGGAAACGTGCTCCTACTCAACTGAAGTTATCTAAAGATGAAAATGGTGTAAATATGGATCAAAGTCTCTACATAAGTATGATTGGAAGCTTATTATATCTAATAGTAAGCATACCTAACTTTGCCTTTGCTGTAGGAGTTTGTGCTAGGTATCAAACTGATCCCAAAGTGAGTCACATCAACCAAGTAAAAAGAATCTTGAAGTATGTCAATGGTACATGTGATTATAGCATGCTATACTCTCATGGTTCCAATTCTGAGCTAAGAGGTTATTGTGTTGCTGATTGGACAGGATGCGCTGATGATAGAAAAAGCACATATGAAGGATGCTTCTTTTTGGGAAACAATCTGATATCTAGGTTCAATAAAAAGAAAAATTATGTTCTCTATCCACAACTAAGGCTGAATACATAGTAGTTGGAAGTAGTTATTCTCAGTTGGTTAGGATGAATCGAATACTGACAGAATACAATGTTTCTCAAGATGTCATGACATCATACTATGAAAATTTCAGTCCTATCAACATTTCCAAGAATCCTATTAAACATAGAAGAACCAATCATATTGATATTCGTCATCATTTCATTAGAGAACTGGTTGAAGAAAAGATTGTTGCTTTAGAACATGTAGCCACTGATTTACAACTGGCTGAAATTTTTACTAAAGCTTTGGATGCTAATCAGTTTGAAATCCTGAGAGGTAAGCTAGGGATTTGCATCAATGAGGGTCTATAGCAATTAAATCTGTATGGGAAAACTAGTCAATACTTTTCAGTTCTCCTACTACAATTGTGTCATTATATACCTATTAATGATGGTTGGATCAAAAGTGTGAATCATGATGATGGCATAAAGATCAAGACAAGGAAAGACATATTTGTTGCTGGTGTTTCTCTTGCTACAAATAATTTGTTGGGACTAATAATGACTCAGGCTATGATATTGAAGATGACGTTGAGAACATTACCCTTGGAGAGAAAGTTGCTGAAAAAGAAGTCTGGTGATGTTGCTTCCAGTGCTGATATGGGAAGCTTGTATGGTCTCTCTCTCTCTCTCTCTCTCTCTCTCTCTCTCTATCTCTCTCTATCTATTGAGTACTAATATTGTGTTATGGGGGATCAGATGTTGGTGTGGTTGTCATATTATGGATAAAAGGGGGAGATTTAGCTAAATCTGCATTAATTCTTCTGATGTTGTGTCTGGTTGAGTGGATAACGAGGGTTGATATTCTGATTGGGTGTTGTGTTACCAAGTGTTCTACTATGTGCAACCAGAATGTTGTGGTATTTTTCTTCTTCTGCTGCTTTGATCTCTGATGGATGGTTTCTTCTGGTTGACTGGTGTTGACTGATGCTGATAATGTTTTTAGCCATAATTTGCCAAAAGGGGAGATTGAAGGTTCTTGGTTGGCTGAATATGTAGAAAAAAATTATAATTTTCCTTGATTTCTTGTAATATGTCCTTGACATGCTTGAAGTTTCTGGTGTGCAGTGTTGTTGTGATGTCAGAACATATGTTGTAACATCTGTCTTGACAGTTCTAGAACTGTCTAAATACAGAAAGTTTTGATTTAATTTCAGTATATTTTTAGCAGGTTTTTGGTCTTTTGTTTTGCTCCAGGATATGCGAAAATCAAGGGAGTGTTGTTGTCAAAAATAGAAGCTTCTATGCATTAGTTTTTGGAGATTATTGAAGATCTTTTCTTGCTTGATTCATGGGATCTTTTTGAGGAAGTTTCTGATAAGATCCTGGCCCATTCAAAATTCTATGTTATTGATGTTTAACCTAATTTCTCTACATAAAATATTAGATTGTAAAGTAGAGTGCTTTTAGGTGTTAAGGTTTTTCTTTGTGCGTGTCCTTTTTGTGAGCCATTCATACATCACCTAGATGTATAAATTGGACTGATTTTTGAGTTGTAATTATGTCCACTCTAAGCTTTTAAGCATGAGTGTTTGTTCTTGATCAAAGCTTTTAAGCAAGATCAAGGTGTTGTGTTTTGGAAGAGTGATCTTCTGTTTTTCTTTAATTTGGTTGTTTTTTATAGTGTGTGATTGAGGGGGAATGAGATGGTGATTTCTAATACCTAGATGTTGATTTCTAGGTAGAAGTTGCACTAGGTAGGTTCAAGTGAGAAGTTGTAAACTGGGACTATTTAGGCTTTGAATTGTTCTACTAATAGTGGATTCCTTCCTGGCTTGGTAGCCCCCAGTGTAACACCCCCTTTCTATACCCCCAAATAATCAATTAATCAATTAATCACATAATAAAATATCCATCAGAGTATAATTAAAACATGGTATAAAAGAGGCATGCCACATTATACTTGAAATTAAAACATATAACACCTGCTCGTATAACGATATGCAACAATGAGGTAACTTGCAACAGAGGAATTACATCCTTACACCCATATCTCAAAATTAAAAATAACAGCGGAAACTAAACATTAATCAACATCAAACATATATATATATATATATATATATATATATATATATATATATAATCAAGTTTGATTCCCCAATAATCCATGTTTACACAAACATTCATCACCAAGATACATATACAAATGCATCACAAAAAGGCATCAAGCCGACCCTAGCTACCCGATGCTACATATCAGAGCCGACCGATCAAAAGAATGAAGACACGCTTCACAAAAGACCTCCAGCAAACCTACTCTGCAATGCTTCGTAGAGCATCATAAAACAGCAGAAGGGTGAGAAATATTATCATAATAACAATACATATAATTATATATTTTAACATAAAAAATATACTTATACATATTCTCACCACAATTCATTTATCATCACACATATACATCACAATGTATATATAAACAAAGCATATTCATCATGCACAATTTCACCATTTCACATCATTATACATAAATATATATTATTCATGTTTATTCACCAATTCTCAATTATAGATGATAAATGCAAATCATAGAGACCGACTTACGACTCTATGCAAATGCAATGCGGTACCGACTCAATCATCTCAAGTTCACTCAGGAACTATTGGAACCATCGCTCGTTACCTAAAGTAACTCCCCGTAGGGCATACGATGTTCACCCATTGCTCACACCCCACATGGGCATACAATGTTTATGGATTGCTCACACCCCACACGGGCACACAATCTGATTGCTCACACCCCACACGGTCACACAATCATTTGTGAATAAATCACCCATTGATCACACCCCACACGGGCACACAAATATTTATGGATTTCTCATACCCCACACGGACACACAATATGAAAGCTCACACCCCACATGGACACACAATCGTGTTGTAATCATCGTTCACACCCCACACAGGCACACGATGTTACAACGGATTCACATAAAATCCCACAACACAAGAATGCATACACTATGCTTCACATGCAAAATGACACACAACATTCTTGAAAATGCATGCATATTCACAATATAATTATGCATTCATCTCATGCAATCACAAACAAACTATATACATTCGCATCAATTATGCCAAACGACAACGAATCTTTCCCAATCAACATGCATTCATATTCACTTCACGAAATGCATTTATTTGCCAAACGATCATTATACCACAATCAATCCCACAATTCCTTAACTAACATAATTACGTTTTATCGAAAAAGTCGGCTAAAAACTACATATTTTATCATCAATAGTTTCTACATGTTTTTAGCTTCGAATCGATATGTGGAACACTTAAAACAGATACTCGGATCAAAAGTTATGAAATAAAACACAGTTCCAACTTCCAGGTCTCGCTGAGCGAAAAATGTTCTGGAAAGCTCGCTGAGCGAGAACTGCGATTTCAGCAGCATCTCAGCCACGCAACAGTCAACCTAAAACCTTCCAAAATCCAACCAACTTCAATAAACATGATCATTTACATGTATTAGTTATCATACTTCGATTATCAAGTTCTAACCGATTAATATACCAATTTCTTAGATTTTCCATCAAAACCCTAAAACCTAACATTCTCTAAACCTCTCCAAAACAAAAACCCAATCAATCTAACACATACATAATCATACACAAGGTTAAGATAACAATATTTCACACTCTTACCCGATTGTGTCGATTCTTAGGAGCAATCTTGAAGAATTCCAAGCTTTTTCCTCTTTTCTCTTCTTTTCTCTTCTCCTCCTTTTCTTTCTCTTCTCTTTCTTTCTATTCTCTCTTTTCTTTCTCTTTTCACTCTTATAACTTTCTATATATTTCTATTTCTTTTCCACCAAATATCATTTTCTCACAATTTCTAATTCTACTAAAATTTCTAACTTATCATTAATTAGCAAATGTCTAAAATACCCTCCAATCTAATTTTACCCGAAAATTCTCAAAACGGTAAAATAATATAACATATCAACATATCACATAAACACACCAATTTCATAATTAAAACAATTATCACTCAATTCAAATAAAATACTCAACAAAATGGAATAATCGAATCGGGGTGTTACACCCAGAGTAAGTGTGTTTACACCAAACTGGGTTAACAATCCTGTGTGTTTTTAATGCAGTTATTTATACTGATTTTATCTTGTTAATACTGAGATAGTAATATCATGACATCGCCTTAGACATCACGTATCTGATACCAGAATTTCATTAACTGTTGCTTAAGTCGCTGAATGGAAGCATAATCAAAACCAATTCTAACAATATCATCAACACACAAAAGAAGCAAAATAATACCCGTAGATGTGCTTTGAATAAATAAAGAGGAACCATATTGACTCTGAGTAAAGGAGAACCCAAGTAGAGTGGAGTGGAATTTCTCGTGCATGCTCTGGGTGCTTGTTTCAAACCATATAAGGAGCGTTTAAACTTGCAATCACCCTTGGATGAAAAGAACAAACCTCTAGGAGGCATCATATAGATATCTTCAGTCAGTTTACCATGAAGAAAAGCATTTTTCACATCCATTTGATGAAGAGACCATCCATTAGAAGCAACTATAGAAATT
Organism: Lathyrus aphaca; assembly: GCA_963966055.1. Classification (NCBI taxonomy): domain Eukaryota; kingdom Viridiplantae; phylum Streptophyta; class Magnoliopsida; order Fabales; family Fabaceae; genus Lathyrus; species Lathyrus aphaca. The sequence goes on from OZ014519.1 coordinate 582,737,180, forward strand.
ACAGTGCAAACAATTGTCATTTTGGCAACCAATGCAAATGTCTCATCATAATAAATTCCATATTATTACTTGTTTCCTAATGAAACCAAACGAGCCTTGAAATGGTTGAGGGACCCATCAGAATTCAATTTCACATAATACACCCATTTGCAGCCAATGGGTTTGACATTAGGAGGATAAGAGACAATATCCCATGTGAAATTCTCTTAAAGAGCCTGAAGTTCTTCATTCATTGTTTTTATCCAATGCACATCTTTAACAACCTGTGAGTAGCAAGCAAGAATAGATATACTGGAGAGTGTGGCATCTAGAGAAGTATGTGAGGAATCATACCTGTCTAGTGAATATCTTTCTAGTGCTCGAGATATTCGACTAGAACATCGTGGTTCAGCTGGTACAGGATTAGGCAGCGGTTCAACATCGGGAATGGGTGTAGGAATATGTTGTTTGTGTTTTTTGACATACACATGACCTACTTTAAAACTTTCTATAGATTGAGGCATAATAGAAAACTTAGGAAGAATGACAATATTATTCATGGTAGGAGAAACATTGGGAAACATAAACTGATTTTCAAAAAATGTCACATTCCTAGAAATGCAAAAATGATGGTTAGTGACATTATAACACATAAAACACTTATGAGAATGACTATACCCCATAAATACATAAACAATGGCAATCCAGAACAAGACTAAGAATCAAGAGACGACAACAAACTCAGAATCACACACAAAGAACGACAATCCAGAACAACACCGAGAATCACGATCTCAATCCTTCAAATCGAGAATCACCGAGACAAAATCAAAATACGGCTCAAAACCGCAAACAGTAGTACAAACCAACAATGAACCAAAATGGAAGAGAATTTTGAGAGCGACACAATGGGTGTCACTGGACAAGCCCAAAATAACACGATTTTAAAGGTTTGATTTGATCGAACCCACTGATACCATGTCAGTAAAATTAGCTTGATGCCTTTCTCTATTGCATTCCATACTATATATAATTGTATCCATAATTACACGTAATTACAACTTATAATGACAAATATTCTATTGTCTAATTTATCTAACCTATTCCAAGAAACTAAATATTTACAATAAATAATAAGATCAATTCCTAATTAACATTACCATGGTCTATAAAACCATTTAATATAGTTTATTTTCAGTTTGAGACAAGACAATGATCTAATATTATTTAAATGATCATGCAGATATTGGAAGAATTGAAGAATCATAGCTGTTCTGGACTGGGCCATGACGACATGCACGGCACGGCCCAATACTTGTCGGGCATGGGCCCATACGTCCGGGCTGATGAACGTGTCGGGCAAAAGCCCCAAACATCCGAGTTGATGACACTCCTCCTCGACATCCCACCAGCTGACCCTCCTTCACACGTCACCTGCCTATGCTACGGGCATACGAGCTATGTCGGGCAGAAACCATGTCTGCCACCTCATCTGCCACATCACCCAACTGCCCTGCATTATCTCCTGAGGGATAGGGGAAGTTGGACCAGGGAGCAGACCTTTGGTCTAGGTCTTCACGCTTCTTACGCGTTCCCTGGCAGCTCCTCCTTGGGCCTAGCTAGATCAAGCCCATTAGGAGCCTTGGCCTAGCGCTGGGGGCTCAATATAAATACCCTTTCATAACAAAGGGTCAGGTATGCTAACACACTCTAAAACAACCTTGATTTTCTGTACCTCTTCTGACTTAAGCATTGGAGCACTTTGCAGGTACACCCCCTCACTCAACCCATTCTCTGGCCCAGTCTTCAAATCCTTGGAAGGCCCTCCTAATCAGGTAAGATCAGTGGCGCCGTTTGTGGGAATTTAGCTATCCCCATCTTCATCAACAGAGGATCAAAGCTCATTTATTCCTGTCCTTCCAACATGGCCGGAGAAAAACCTAGCGAGCGCAGCCGTCCCCTCGTTGACTACACTATGGACGACGGCCCACAGTCCCATGAAGCAGACGCTCGAGACGGTCGTCCAGCTACCCCGTCTCCTGAGCCCCAAAATAACGGGGATGCCTCTCACGCTTAAAACCAAGGGGCCGAGGCATTTCATCCCATCCCCGTCCCCGTCGAAGGAGACGCCACCATGATTGCCATGGTGAACGCCCTCAACCAGGCCGGTTCTATGCTCTACCAGCAGCACGAGAGAATCATGGCCCTCGAAGCTGAGCGATAGGAGGTCCAACCCCAACAGGGGAGGAGGACACAACAACGTCCAGAGGCAACAAAGAAGCGAGGACGCCGCTTTCCAGAACCTCACGTCAGCAGGGCACGCTGTCGCTCCCGGGATTTTCATCCTGGTACAAACGCGAAAGTGGCGCGGAAAGGTTAGAGTCGCCAGCCAGACATTTTTATCCCGAATGAATGGGAAAGGTAATGTTGCACAAACCTGAGGAAGAAGGAAAAGGACGAGGCCTTGCGAACCAAAGATCGGGGTTCGGGAGTCGGTTACGACCTGGGAAGGTATTAGCACCCCAGATCGTCCGTCGTACCCGACGGGATCCACGCTTGCTTGTTTTGTTTCAAAGGGTGAGAAAATACGAATGCTGCTGAATAAAACCGCTACTGGAATAAAGGGAATGGAAAACGAGAAATGAACTGAAATGAGAATGAAAAGAAAGGGGGAAATGTAGGGAAAATAAAGAATGTGCTCGAACGGGCCCTACCCCGCTGCCTACGTACCTCATCGGGATAATGAGGATCAGAGTCGACGTAGTTCGCCTAACTAAGGCGGGAACTATTTGTTTGTGCTTTTTAGGATGACGTTGCCATAGCTCTAGCTCAGGTGTTACCGGCTCTGACACGAGGGTGTTTACCGTATCGCTGTTTGAACTGTCGAGACAAGTCATGAAGAGTATGAGAAAGAAGACGTGACTTCTTGGTTTGTTGTTTTTTAGAAGAAATGTTTTGAATTTGTTTGTGAACGGTCTTGTACTAAGACCTATCCATCGCGGGAAGTATTTATACCTCGCCCCGAAACAGGACGCGTATAAACACTCCGCAACAAAGTCTCGTGTCGTACAAGATTGTTCGGTTTTTATTAAATGTTTTATTGTTTTTCTTTTGAGATGAGAAAGAATGACTCAAATGGGAAAAGGGACAAAAACTAAGGGGGACTAAGACACAACCCTAAGTTGTTTATTCAATATCACGGAGATCCTAAAGGTTAGTGAGGTTTCTAATCCTAAGGAGGAGAGGAAAGCAAAAAGGAATAGGAAAAAGGATGCAACTTACTTCCTAAGGAAGATAAGTTGATCCTAACAAGGGGGAATCCTACCAAACACAAATATGGAAGGAAAAATGAGTAGAATGCATAAAAGAAATGCATAAAAAATAAGGGATAAAGTGAAGTAAACTTACCTCAATCTTCCCCACTACAAAACAAGTGGTTAGTGCACATTTTTATCAAAAAGAATAAGGCAAAACACACATTAATTAAATCCTAATTAAACTTGGACCTAAACTAGACTCTATTTTAATCCTAAAGGAACTAGAAAAAGCTAGGACAAAAATACAGCACCTATTACAGCCCCTATTACACAAACAGCCATGAAAACAATGCATGATGCAACTCAGCTTTTTACAGCCAGCATGCAACATGAAAAAAGTAGGTGTAAAAGGTCAAATGCAGCATGTACACATAACAAACAGCACACATTTTACAGCACCTATATGCAAAAACAGCTATGAAATGCAAAATCCAGAATTGACTATTTTCATTTTTTTTAATGCACAAATTCAATTAAAAATGCACTAAACACATCATGAACACACATTTAAACATGGATCAACATACAAAAATGCAAGAACATGAATATTTTTGATGATTCAAGAATGCATCATGTGGATTATGCAACAAGTAATGCACAAAGTAGTACTTAAACATGCATATGAACATGGCATTTGAACATGGTGATTATTGATTATGAACATGCAACATGATAGCTCAACAAGCATGCTAAACTTAATGCAAAATTCAGAATTAAATTGATGCATATGACATGATAAAGTATGCAACCAAATGCAACCAAATGCACCTACATACATGATTATGTGAAATGCAACATATCTTGATATAATGGAAATGCAAAAGTGATTTAATGCAATGCCAACATGTAAAACAGAATGCAACATGATTATTATGTGTCAAACAATGCACAAACATGGTAACAACATGCAAGAATTTAAGCTATGCACAAAGAAGCACAAAAACGCATAAAACGCAACATAAACGGAATCGTGTCGAAACGACTCGAAATGGGGAGACTAGCTACTGGAAATGGACCCAAAAATTCCCTAAAATCAATACCTAAACATGTATGAACATTAGAGGCACTAGGAAGCAAGATTGAGCAAGAAAATAGGCTAAAAATCCAAAAATGGACAGCGTTAATCGATTAACCATATAGGTTAACCCGTTAACGGGCAAAAAAATCAGCATTTTGGCCAAAAAACGCATGCGTTAACCGGTTAACCATATGCGTTAACCGGTTAACCCTGAACAAAAAGTGAAAAATGCTTTTGAAATAAGTGCTTTTGGCCACAATCTTGCTTCTAAATAATCCTAAACCCCACCTAATCATGCTAACACTAATTTCTACTTATTTTGAGCTTATTTACACATGCTAGCACCTATATCTATTAACACCTTAAATCCTAAAGCAACAAAAATCACAAATCACAAACAAACATAATCGAAACGGAATTGATTTTAAACAAAGCAAAAAGAACACTTAAAGAATGCCAAAAGTGGCGAGATGAAGAGAATAACTTAAAGAAGAAGTGATTAAGATCACCAACCTACGAAGCGGAGGATTGCTTCGGTAATTGTTGCAAGTATCGAAGCTTGAATCGAAGAGAAAACCGAAAACCGAGAAACCGCAAAATAAATGCGTTCTTGAGCTTGAATCTTTGGTGCGCTTCCGATAATCCGAAATCTTCAACAAAATCACTAGCTTCTTCTTCTACGATCCACCATTAATGGAGGTTGGAGGCTTAAGCTTCAAGATCTTCAAGTTTCAATGTGAAACTTGAAGAGCTTATTTGAAAAAAGCTTTGGTGAAAGGGAGAGGAAAAGTGAGAGAGAAAAAGTGATTATGGAAGAAGTGAAAAATTTGGAAAAAATGGTGGGAACCTTTTGCATTGAAGTGATTAAGGGTTATATAGAGGCTAGGCTTGGAGCTAGGTTTGGAATGGAATGAGGTTTGGGGCCCAAAAAATAGGTTTGGGATCCAAAATTAGGTTTGGAAGTTAGTTAGGGTTAGGGTTGGAAAATGGAATATTCCTTGGAATATTCCTTGGAATACTCTAGAACATTCCTTGGAATACTCTAGAACATTCCTTGGAATACTCTAGAAGATGGTGGAAGGTGGTGGAAGTTTCCAAGGGAAATGGAGTTGAATTGGAGTGGAAAAAATGGAATGGAAAGAATGAAAGGAAGTGTGGAAAGAAAGTGGAAGGAAAAGCGGAAAGAAAAGGGGAGGAAAGTGGTGAATTCTTCCTTTTTAATGGGTTAGCTTGAAAGTGGTGTGGATTATTTTTGGTACATCATTTTCTCTTGAACTCCAATGTTTGCCAAGCCTTGATCGACCATACACCTCATGCAAAGGACGATGAATGATTTATTTATTTTTTCAAATGCGATGCGATGATATGCGGAATGATGCAAGAATGAAGCGTGAATCGCTCGAGGTTGATGATAAATAAGAGGGCAAATTTTGGGGTGTTACAGCTGCCCCTATTCAATCACTGTAGACTTGAATGGATGATAGCAGCTGCTTTCAGACATTTGAAGTATGCAGGGATTGAATACTAGAAACAACCAGAAAATTTGCACTCGGTGGAAGAGAACAGGGAAATAACTCCAACCATCTAAACTCTGCTTGTGGAGAACTCGGACATGAAGAGTAGCGAATTGGTGAATGTTTTTGGAATATCACTGGGAGATTGTTGATTTGTCACGCTACGGGTGGACTTTGGAAATTGCCACGCTGCGGGTGGACTTGTGACATGATGCCACCCTGAGGGTGGACTTTCGCCAATCTGCGGTTGGACTTCAAAATACATTGCCACACTGCGGGTGGACTTTGGAAATTGCCACGCTGCGGGTGGACTTTGGAAATTGCCACGCTTCGGGTGGACTTTGGGAATGATGCCACCCTGAGGATGGACTTTCGCCAATCTGCGGTTGGACTTCAAAATACATTGCCACACTGCGGGTGGACTTTAAAGAGTTGCCACACTACGGGTGGACTTTTGATATGATGCCACCCTGAGGATGGACTTTGGCCAGTCTGCGGCTGGACTTTTGCTCACTACGGGAGACCTTCGAGATTTGCCACCCGAAGATGGACTTTGGCCAGTCTACGGCTGGACTTTTGCTCGCTACGGGAGACCTTTGAGATTTGCCACCCGAAGATGGACTTTGGCCAGTCTGCGGCTGGACTTTTGCTCACTACGGGAGACTTTTTGCTCACTACGGGAGACTTTTGCTCACTACGGGAGACTTTTGCTCACTACGGGAGACTTTTGCCCACTGCGGGGGACTTTAGAGATTTGCCACCCGAAGATGGACTTTGGCCAGTCTGCGGCTGGACTTTTGCTCACTACGGGAGACTTTTGCTCACTACGGGAGACTTTTGCTCACTACGGGAGACTTTTGCTCACTACGGGAGACTTTTGCCCACTACGGGGGACTTTTGCTCACTACGGGAGACTTTTGCTCACTACGGGAGACTTTTGCCCACTACGGGGGACTTTTGCTCACTACGGGAGACTTTTGCCCACTGCGGGGGACTTTAGAGATTTGCCACCCGAAGATGGACTTTGGCCAGTCTGCGGCTGGACTTTTGCTCACTACGGGAGACTTTTGCTCACTACGGGAGACTTTTGCTCACTACGGGAGACTTTTGCTCACTACGGGAGACTTTTGCCCACTGCGGGGGACTTTAGAGATTTGCCACCCGAAGATGGACTTTGGCCAGTCTGCGGCTGGACTTTTGCTCGCTACGGGAGACCTTTGAGATTTGCCACCCGAAGATGGACTTTGGCCAGTCTGCGGCTGGACTTTTGCTCACTACGGGAGACTTTTGAAATTTGCCACCCGAAGATGGACTTTGGCCAGTCTACGGCTGGACTTTTGCTCACTACGGGAGACTTTTGAAATTTGCCACCCGAAGATGGACTTTGGCCAGTCTACGGCTGGACTTTTGCTCACTACGGGAGACTTTTGCTCACTACGGGAGACTTTTGCTCACTACGGGAGACTTTTGCTCACTACGGGAGACTTTTGCTCACTACGGGAGACTTTTGCCCACTGCGGGGGACTTTTGCCCACTGCGGGGGACTTTAGAGATTTGCCACCCGAAGATGGACTTTGGCCAGTCTGCGGCTGGACTTTTGCTTGCCACCCGAAGATGGACTTTGGCCAGTCTGCGGCTGGACTTTGAAGCTTGCCACCCGAAGATGGACTTTGGCCAGTCTGCGGCTGGACTTTGAAGCTTGCCACCCGAAGATGGACTTTGGCCAGTCTGCGGCTGGACTTTGAAATTTGCCACCCGAAGATGGACTTTGGCCAGTCTGCGGCTGGACTTTGCATATGGAATTGCATGGTATATTGCCCCATGACACTGGGGATATTATGTCTTGAGTATTGTTGATGAACTGGTGACTGTAAAAGAAATTCCTGACGCGGAAGTGATAAGTCTCTGTTGACTCTGTGGGGAAACACAATGATCGCGAATTCAATATCAAGTAGCCCTGTGGGGATGACATCTCTGTTGGAGAGGAGCGTGAATAATTCATCTGTCCCGAATTATCACCTTTGCCAAAAATAAATTGGACTTTTAGACTTGAGGGCCGTGCCCGGGGATACTCGGACTATTGAGGAACATCCACTCTTATGGATCTGCTGGGGAGGAGAATGATTTATCTGAAATCTTCTAGGGGAATAGGAATTGCCTTAGACCTGTTGGTGATGACAACACCGAGACACGTCCTGCTGAGGAGGAAAGATTTCAAATTGTCTCGTGCTGGGGATCAGTTGCTTCTGTATGGATTTTACCTTAAGAGGATTTTACAAAAGACTTGGCGTCTTTAAACTCTTAGGTATCATAACGACTACATGATTCAGTGTAACAACCTTGCTGAGGAAGTAACCATTGTCAATGCAGATGAGTTTGTATCTGTCAGAAGTGTTGAACGAGATAGTTGACTTGACAAGTAACCACGGTATTCTAGACTCCGGGTAAATGCTTCTGATCGTCTGTCTTCGGGAAAGAATGAATTCTCGTACTATTAGGGTGGCCTGCCCCAGTATGAGTACTTGAATAGTTTTGCTCTTGACTGACTAATCTTCGCTCTTGGAGGGATTTGAATCTCGAGGTGATTGCCCCAGTTTAGCTGAAATTTGAAGGGATTGCTCAACATAACTGCCCCAGATTGGCTCAGTACTTTAATTTTGAAGAGATTGCTCGATGTGACTGCCCCGGATTAGCTGGCTCTTACCATGACTAACTGGGGAGATCTCTGCTCAATGAAGCTTTATTCGGATAAGTGCACCTTGACGTGACAGTCTTTCAGAAGTTTTAGACTCCTCAACCTGGCAAGCTTGAGCTTCTGGATTGAATTTCCGTATGTGAACCAATTATGATGCTCAACAAATGTATGCAAGTGAGAAAATGTTTATTCTTAGAATGAAGATCCTAATTCAACAAACATGTTAATCTTGAAATTTTGAAAATGGATCGTTAACCTTCGTGAGAGAATCACTGGTTAAGATATGACCTTTATTTTGAATGAGAGTATGTACATGCAATACCAACAAACGTCTTTTAGCACAACTCATGGGAGTCAGGAACGCGGTCTCGTGGTAGTATGCTCTCAAATTAACCCTGTTTCAGTTAGGACTTTCAAGGGTTGTATCGTGGCCTGGTTCACGGTTGTAGAAACAAAGGATATAGGCTCGAAATTTATTTGTGCCCACCCACTCTACGTGATGTTCTTCATTCCTAAATTCAGCCAGTTTTCACAAGCATTCACCTTTCATAAGGGTGTCGTGTTGATTGAGGAACCATTGCTACTATTAGTTCAAGCACCAATCAGGTTATTGTTGAGAGTCAGTCACTCCTCTATCTTTCGTGTCTATGCCACACGACTTTGTTCTCATTTGAGGATCTTTCTTGTGTAATCCTTTTCTGTCTTTCGCTTTTGCATTATTTTTCTTATCCCTAACTTTTGCCTGGACTGATTCTTGTGAATCTTTGATTGTGAAGTCCAGCGGGATGCCCTAACTTTTGCCTAAGTCGCTTGTTTTCAAGTTTCGACTTAGCAGGCCTTTTCTTTTCTTTTTCTTTTTGTATTTTGAACAAGTCGCGTGACATTGTTTGTCTTGATTGCTTCTCGAGGGTTGTGACTGCCTCATTTTGTGGTCGACGAAGAATAACCATTGTGGTTGTCAATCTTTGGACCTTTTGACTTGGATAACCGTTGTGGTTTCGGGTCTTTGGACCTCTTGATTAGCATATTAGGATGCAACGGATCTTCACATACACTTCTTCGTGAAAGTCTGAATGCTTGGTCTGACTAGCTGACGTCTACCCTGCCCCTGGGTTACATGTGAGGGGTTTTTTTTATGTGAAAAGAAACTCCTACTTCAAGGCTCAAAGGGGTTAGCAAGGGTTTATCTTCCTTATATCTCCAGTGTTTAGAATTTGAAACAATGCCTGTACATCGTCAACAAGGTCTTACTTGAGAGCACACAATTAGAGACTTTGCGCTTTTTGTTTCGTCATCCTCCTTTCATAGATTTTAAGCATGACAGTTGGTATTGCGATATACATATGCAAAATTATAAGGGAATGCAAATGAATTTACTTCAAGAAAAACATGTGAGTTTTATTATTTCTAACATTCAAAAGCAAACAAATTTCATACTTGTAGACAAATGTTTAACACATAAAAGAAACTACAAATGGAAATGCAGTAAAGAAACTGAATATTGCCATGGTTGAGGAGGCTTGGTTCCGTCTGGACCTGTCAGTCTTGGATACTTTCGACGATCAATAGCTCTTTTCACAGACTTGTAATCTTCCATTTGCAGTTGCATGCTCAACCATGGCAGTAACACTTCCTCTTCTGGCTATACTGACTTTGACGCGAGACATCTGGAGGAAAGAGTGAAGCTGGGGAGTAAAGTTGCCCCAAAAGTTTGCTCGGAAAGACCTGACGATCTTCTGCCTACGTATCTCCATTGACTGATGACCAATGAAGAATCAGAGCGACGTAGTTCCCCTCAATAGGGATGAAAAACGAACAATGAAGAAAGGCAATCACATAAATGCCATCACTGAGAGTATTTGAATACTGCTGGCTTTATTTGCTTCATGAATACCCTGGCGTCCTGGGTGATCAGCTTGAAGACTTCAGCTTAACGTGAACCATCTGGTAGAACGACCGCGACACCAGTTCCATTATGATTAGGCATCGGATTATGAAGTACATTTGGGAGAGGAGCGAAATTGATCGCCTTGGAGTCAACTAGGTCCTGTGTTCTGAAAGGCCCAACATTTCTCAATACTGTGCCCCTGGGCACCTGAATGGAATTCGCACCTGGCGTTAGCATCAAAATTCGGAGGTAGATTGTCAGGAGCGGGAGGTCTCATGGTACGAAGCTCGACCAAGTTCAACTTTAGCAGCTCTGGAAGCAATACAGCATATGGGCATGGGACGGGGTCGAGTCTGCGGTTTCTCGCTCTTGTTCTTTCTTGAAACGGTCTCTGTACCTGTTGCTGCTGACCCTTAGGACTCTCTTGGGAAGCTGAAATTGGATGCCGACAAGTGACGTCTGGAGGGAAGAGGTTGATAAATGAAGTTGATAAATAAGGTTGCTCGGAAAGATCTTGCACGATCTCCTGCCTACGTATCTCCATTGACCAATGGAGAATCAGAGCAGCGTAGTTCCCCTCAATAGGGATGAAAATAGCTTCGTTCAGAATTTCCATAACCAAGCTCATCTGAGTCTTCATCTGGTTGACTTCCTGTTTCAGCAGTTTCTGGCTTTGAAATACAGCTTATACCTCTGCCCTGAATGGCCTCAACCGGGTGTTCCTTCGATTACCTCCGCCCGGAGTTGCTTCAAATATATACTTTGATGACTGTGATTCAAGTTGTCCATTCTGATGAGAAACCAAGTCTGGATAGAACCTGTCTCTGAACACCTGTCAAGAATTCAAGGATGTATGCAAATGCCATGTTCAATTATTTCTGAGGAATCTATCTGCTTTGATACAAGTTTTGACACAGAAAAAGTCCAATGGCATGACTCAGATATGTGATCCTCGGAAATAACTGAACATGTATGCTAGAATGATATGATGTCATGTATGCAACAGGCATGTGATCAATGATCTGATGTTGGTGTCGGTGCATGGTCTCAAAATCCAGATATCACAATAATCATCCCTCTGATCCGGGGTCCATAACTTAAGAACAGAAATCCAGATCACAAAACTGAATCAAAGGCAAAGTGGGTATGCTGAAGGTACCAGGGTTCCTGCAAACCTGTAAATCCCTCCCAATCTCACGGGTATGCTACTCGGGTCAACATCACGGACTCTCGAGGCCGAATAGCAATAATACGTTCACCATTTCCGAGAAATGGCTCATGACCAAATCAGGGAATCGGTTTGGTATTATATACTACGCATGGAGGTCTCAGTTGAGTCCGGAAAAACAAGCATCCCTCACAAGTTTCCAGCTTTAAGCACTGAATCGAGAAACAATAGTACATTCATCCCGAAGGGTACAATACTATCGTCATACGAACAGTTTGCTTTAACTGAATTCTTATGAGAGAACCAGGCCATCCTATGCGAGTTCCCAATGGACCCTCGGATGCGAATGGGTTTGCCAACAAATGTGGTCTGCCACTGTCATCACTGGAGAGGGTTGTTTCCATTAAGGTTCTCAATGATCGGTCCCCAGCTGCACATAACCATCAAGGTTGTACCCTGAAGTGGGGAAGAACCCCCACACAGAATAGTCCCAAGACAGTCGCAACCTGGGTGTGGAACACATCACCACTCATCATGTAACCATGCGAGCACAACGTGTCCACGCTAATCCTATAGTGCACTCAAGCCGGGTATTTGGCTTATCTCACAGTAACTCCCAACCCACAGAAAAAATGAAAACCAGCACAGCCAGACAGTCCAGTATAATATGATGCATGGAAAATAAAATACTGAAAGCGATAAATAAATGCGATAAAGTAAAGCTGTAAAATAAAACTGTAAATGAAAACAGTAAAGCTAAACTAACGCCCTCAGCATCAAACAGGTAAACACCCAAAGAAACAAAACCAAACAGGCGCTAGGATTGACTCTACAAGGGAAACCGGAAGAATCAGGTTAGTCCCCAGCAGAGTCGCCAGCTGTCGCTCCCGGGATTTTCATCCTGGTACAAACGCGAAAGTGGCGCGGAAAGGTTAGAGTCGCCAGCCAGACATTTTTATCCCGAATGAATGGGAAAGGTAATGTTGCACAAACCTGAGGAAGAAGGAAAAGGACGAGGCCTTGCGAACCAAAGATCGGGGTTCGGGAGTCGGTTACGACCTGGGAAGGTATTAGCACCCCAGATCGTCCGTCGTACCCGACGGGATCCACGCTTGCTTGTTTTGTTTCAAAGGGTGAGAAAATACGAATGCTGCTGAATAAAACCGCTACTGGAATAAAGGGAATGGAAAACGAGAAATGAACTGAAATGAGAATGAAAAGAAAGGGGGAAATGTAGGGAAAATAAAGAATGTGCTCGAACGGGCCCTACCCCGCTGCCTACGTACCTCATCGGGATAATGAGGATCAGAGTCGACGTAGTTCGCCTAACTAAGGCGGGAACTATTTGTTTGTGCTTTTTAGGATGACGTTGCCATAGCTCTAGCTCAGGTGTTACCGGCTCTGACACGAGGGTGTTTACCGTATCGCTGTTTGAACTGTCGAGACAAGTCATGAAGAGTATGAGAAAGAAGACGTGACTTCTTGGTTTGTTGTTTTTTAGAAGAAATGTTTTGAATTTGTTTGTGAACGGTCTTGTACTAAGACCTATCCATCGCGGGAAGTATTTATACCTCGCCCCGAAACAGGACGCGTATAAACACTCCGCAACAAAGTCTCGTGTCGTACAAGATTGTTCGGTTTTTATTAAATGTTTTATTGTTTTTCTTTTGAGATGAGAAAGAATGACTCAAATGGGAAAAGGGACAAAAACTAAGGGGGACTAAGACACAACCCTAAGTTGTTTATTCAATATCACGGAGATCCTAAAGGTTAGTGAGGTTTCTAATCCTAAGGAGGAGAGGAAAGCAAAAAGGAATAGGAAAAAGGATGCAACTTACTTCCTAAGGAAGATAAGTTGATCCTAACAAGGGGGAATCCTACCAAACACAAATATGGAAGGAAAAATGAGTAGAATGCATAAAAGAAATGCATAAAAAATAAGGGATAAAGTGAAGTAAACTTACCTCAATCTTCCCCACTACAAAACAAGTGGTTAGTGCACATTTTTATCAAAAAGAATAAGGCAAAACACACATTAATTAAATCCTAATTAAACTTGGACCTAAACTAGACTCTATTTTAATCCTAAAGGAACTAGAAAAAGCTAGGACAAAAATACAGCACCTATTACAGCCCCTATTACACAAACAGCCATGAAAACAATGCATGATGCAACTCAGCTTTTTACAGCCAGCATGCAACATGAAAAAAGTAGGTGTAAAAGGTCAAATGCAGCATGTACACATAACAAACAGCACACATTTTACAGCACCTATATGCAAAAACAGCTATGAAATGCAAAATCCAGAATTGACTATTTTCATTTTTTTTAATGCACAAATTCAATTAAAAATGCACTAAACACATCATGAACACACATTTAAACATGGATCAACATACAAAAATGCAAGAACATGAATATTTTTGATGATTCAAGAATGCATCATGTGGATTATGCAACAAGTAATGCACAAAGTAGTACTTAAACATGCATATGAACATGGCATTTGAACATGGTGATTATTGATTATGAACATGCAACATGATAGCTCAACAAGCATGCTAAACTTAATGCAAAATTCAGAATTAAATTGATGCATATGACATGATAAAGTATGCAACCAAATGCAACCAAATGCACCTACATACATGATTATGTGAAATGCAACATATCTTGATATAATGGAAATGCAAAAGTGATTTAATGCAATGCCAACATGTAAAACAGAATGCAACATGATTATTATGTGTCAAACAATGCACAAACATGGTAACAACATGCAAGAATTTAAGCTATGCACAAAGAAGCACAAAAACGCATAAAACGCAACATAAACGGAATCGTGTCGAAACGACTCGAAATGGGGAGACTAGCTACTGGAAATGGACCCAAAAATTCCCTAAAATCAATACCTAAACATGTATGAACATTAGAGGCACTAGGAAGCAAGATTGAGCAAGAAAATAGGCTAAAAATCCAAAAATGGACAGCGTTAATCGATTAACCATATAGGTTAACCCGTTAACGGGCAAAAAAATCAGCATTTTGGCCAAAAAACGCATGCGTTAACCGGTTAACCATATGCGTTAACCGGTTAACCCTGAACAAAAAGTGAAAAATGCTTTTGAAATAAGTGCTTTTGGCCACAATCTTGCTTCTAAATAATCCTAAACCCCACCTAATCATGCTAACACTAATTTCTACTTATTTTGAGCTTATTTACACATGCTAGCACCTATATCTATTAACACCTTAAATCCTAAAGCAACAAAAATCACAAATCACAAACAAACATAATCGAAACGGAATTGATTTTAAACAAAGCAAAAAGAACACTTAAAGAATGCCAAAAGTGGCGAGATGAAGAGAATAACTTAAAGAAGAAGTGATTAAGATCACCAACCTACGAAGCGGAGGATTGCTTCGGTAATTGTTGCAAGTATCGAAGCTTGAATCGAAGAGAAAACCGAAAACCGAGAAACCGCAAAATAAATGCGTTCTTGAGCTTGAATCTTTGGTGCGCTTCCGATAATCCGAAATCTTCAACAAAATCACTAGCTTCTTCTTCTACGATCCACCATTAATGGAGGTTGGAGGCTTAAGCTTCAAGATCTTCAAGTTTCAATGTGAAACTTGAAGAGCTTATTTGAAAAAAGCTTTGGTGAAAGGGAGAGGAAAAGTGAGAGAGAAAAAGTGATTATGGAAGAAGTGAAAAATTTGGAAAAAATGGTGGGAACCTTTTGCATTGAAGTGATTAAGGGTTATATAGAGGCTAGGCTTGGAGCTAGGTTTGGAATGGAATGAGGTTTGGGGCCCAAAAAATAGGTTTGGGATCCAAAATTAGGTTTGGAAGTTAGTTAGGGTTAGGGTTGGAAAATGGAATATTCCTTGGAATATTCCTTGGAATACTCTAGAACATTCCTTGGAATACTCTAGAACATTCCTTGGAATACTCTAGAAGATGGTGGAAGGTGGTGGAAGTTTCCAAGGGAAATGGAGTTGAATTGGAGTGGAAAAAATGGAATGGAAAGAATGAAAGGAAGTGTGGAAAGAAAGTGGAAGGAAAAGCGGAAAGAAAAGGGGAGGAAAGTGGTGAATTCTTCCTTTTTAATGGGTTAGCTTGAAAGTGGTGTGGATTATTTTTGGTACATCATTTTCTCTTGAACTCCAATGTTTGCCAAGCCTTGATCGACCATACACCTCATGCAAAGGACGATGAATGATTTATTTATTTTTTCAAATGCGATGCGATGATATGCGGAATGATGCAAGAATGAAGCGTGAATCGCTCGAGGTTGATGATAAATAAGAGGGCAAATTTTGGGGTGTTACACACGCGCCCGCCGCGACAATGATCGGTCAAGAACACCACCAAGGCGCGGGCGCAGCCCCGACAACAACGAACTATCTCCATTGAGGAGCGACGAGGAAGACTTGCACTGTCCCCTGTCACGGGCAATAATGGAAGCCCCGCTCCCTAAAGGCATGGAAAAACCGCCCAATCTAGCTGTGTACGACGGGACTACCGATCCCGACGACCACGTCGACAACGTCAACGCGATGCTCGACTACCGCAATGACATCACCGGTCACCTCAAATGCCGGCTGTTTTCAACAACCCTCAGGAAAGGGGCCATGGCCTGGTATAAAAGCTTGGCCCCCGAATCCATCACGTCCTGGAGAGTCATGAGGTCCATGTTCACAAGGCACTTCACGGCTTCCCGACATCACCCCAAGACAGAGGCAACCCTTAAAGCCATAGTACAAAAGAAAAATGAAACACTGCGCTCGTACATCGAGTGATTCAACCAGGAAGCTGTCGAGGTGGATACCACCGAACACATGAAGAAATACCTCCTCAAAAGGGGACTCTTGCCCGGCAGTGAACTCAGCAGAGCCGTCGGGATCGAGCCTCCCCGCACCTTGAATGAACTTCTGCACAAGGCTCAGGCCTATATCAGATATGAGGAAAAACAGGTAGCCCACAACGCCCGCAGCGGCCGTAGTGTTGGAGATACCGACCACCCAAAGCGCGAGGATCCAAACATCCCCCGTCGCAACGGGGACAAGCGAAGGGAAGAAAGACCCCGCGAGCTTCGAGAAGGAAGAGGCCCCGCAGGTCGATACAGCGAGTACACCTTACTGACAGCTCCCCGAGAGCGCATCCTCGCAGAATGCATCAACTCTGAATTCAAACAGGGCAGAGTAAGGTTCCCAAAACCATCTGCGCCAAAACCTCACACCGACAAATCCAAGTATTGCAGGTTCCACAAGAGCCACGAACACGTGACCGAAGACTGCGTCCACCTGAAAGATGCGATAGAGATTTTAATCCAGGAAGGGCACCTAAAACAGTATACGAGGAGGAACGAAGCCCCCAAGCATGACGAGGCAGAGAAAAAGAGACCCCGGGAAGACACACCCCCCGACAACTCTCCTTATCAAGTGGCCCTCTGCGTGTCCCGCCCAGAAGATTTCATCCTCCCCGAGCCATTGCCCGAAGGCAGAATCACTGCACTCAGCCCCTGGGAAGATTTCCCGACCGCACTGGTTATATCAGGTGGAGGGATTAACGGTGAAGCCGCTGCCGTCTCGGTCAAACACAAGTTCGACGAGCTCCTACTGACTGCACCTGAGCAAAAGGCGACGCTGACAAAATATCGGGGTAAATCCAACCCAATATCCTTCTTTTTGGAGGAGCTTCTGGGAGGATCCCCGAATTCGGGCATCCCACTATTAATCAGGGCCAAGATGGCCCAGTTCGACGTCAGGCGCATCCTGGTCGATCAGGGCAGCTCGGTGGATATCATGTACGTCCACCTCTTCAAGACTCTGAAATTAGACAAGACCAACCTGGCCCCCTACGTCGGATCCGACCTCCAGGGATTCAACGGAGCAACAACAAGGCCGTGGGGATATGTCGAACTCCTCGTCACCTTCGGGGAGCAGGAAATGGCCAGGGAAATCAAAATCCAATTCCTGGTCGTGGACTGTCCATCCCTTTACAATTGCATCTTCGGACGCCCGACATTGGCCGAACTCACCGCGGTCCCATCCACCGTCCACCTGAAGATGAAATACTACACCAAATTGGGCCGCGTAGTCACCGTCCACGGTGACATCGAAGCTGCCTGACGGTGCTACGACACCGCGGTAAAAGGACAGGCCACAGTCAACACAAAAAGTAGCAACAAAAAACTCAGGACCGAGGATCCTCCCCCCCAGGGAGTTAACGCCATCGACTTCGACTGCCGCATTGGTCTCGACGAAACTGACGAAGAGAAGCCCGTCGAGGAACGATCTCCCGAACACCCGTTCCGACCAATCCCCGACGGAGAGATCGAACTCATCCCCCTTGGGGACGATCCAGAAAGGACAGTAAAGATAAGCAAGGGATTGCCCGAGGGAACAAGGGAGAAGCTCGTGGCATGCCTCAAAGAGAACTCCGACCTCTTCGCCTGGAATGCCGCGGAAATGCCCGGCCCGGATCCTGAGATCGCATGTCACCAGCTAGCTTTAGATCGGGCAGCCAAGCCCATTGCGTAGGCGCAAACAGTCCCCTGAGAAGGCGGAGGCTGCCGAGCGAGCTGTAAAAGACCTCTTAGAGGCTAATTTTATTTCTGAAGCTCAGTACACAACCTGGCTCTCTAATGTAGTCCTCGTTAAGAAAAATAATGGAAAATGGCGTATGTGTGTTGATTATACTGATCTTAATAGGGCTTTCCCGAAAGATGCTTTCCCCCTCCCTAATATAGACATGCTCGTAGACAACTCTGCAGGTTTTAAACTCTTGTCCTTCATGGACGCATATAGTGGATACAACCAAATCCCTATGTCGCCCACAGACAAGAGACACACAGCATTCATGACCCCAACGGGCAATTACTATTACAACGTAATGCCGTTCGGGCTCAAGAACGCCGGTGCCACGATCCAACGCATGATGAACAAAGTCTTCAAGGAAGAAATAGGGAACATGCTCGAAGTATACATGGACGACATGATCGTCAAGTCACACGAGGAGGTTAACCATGCTCAGCACCTATCCAAAGTTTTCGAGCAGGCGAGGCAGTGCAAAATGAGGTTTAACCCTGAAAAATGCACGTTCGGGGTACGGGCGGGAAAATTCCTGGGTTTCTACCTCACCGAAAGGGGGATCGAAGCCAACCCCGACAAATGCCGGGCGTTCTCGGAATTTCCGACCCCAAAGACCAAAAAATCAATCCAATCCCTCAACGGAGTGCTCGCCTCACTCTCCCGTTTCATCGCCAAGTCCGCCCAGCATGCGCTACCATTCTTCAGACTCCTTCGTAAAGAGGCCAGCTTCGACTGGACCGATGAATGCGAGCAGGCATTACTCCATTTAAAGAAGGTTCTCTCCGAACCCCCGGTCTTATCACGACCATTGGAAAAGGAAACCCTATACCTGTATCTGTCCGTGGCGATCGAGGCCGTCAGCGCCGTCCTAATAAGGGAGACCGACGAAGGACAGAAACCCATCTATTTTACGAGCAAAGCACTCCAAGGCCCCGAGCTCAGATATCAGCAAATTGAAAAGGTCGCCCTGGCCCTCATAAACGCGGCGAGGAGACTACGTCATTACTTCCTCGCACATACGATAAAAGTAAGAACCGATCAGCCGATCAAACAGTTGCTCGGTCGGCCAGATATGGCCGGCAGAATGCTCAAGTGGTCACTGGAACTCTCCGAATTCGACATACAATACGAAAATAGAAAGGCCTTGAAAGCCCAAGCACTGGCCGACTTCTTCGCGGAAATGACCCACTGCTCAACACCGGCGGACGGCGCCCACAAGTGGACGATCTTCGTCGACGGTGCCTCCAGCACATCAGGCAGCGGAGCCGGGATCATCCTCGAGAATGAGGATGGGATCCTGATCGAGGTCTCATTAGCACTAGCTTTCCCAACATCGAACAACCAAGCCGAATACGAGGCTTTTATCGCCGGTCTGAGATTAGCCGAGGACCTAGGAGCAAAAGAAGTAAAAATATCCACAGACTCCCAGCTCGTGGCCTCACAAGTGCGAGGAGAGTACCAAACCAAGAACGACAACCTTGTCGAATACTTGTCCCTTGTCAAAGAAAAACTCGAAAAATTCGAGAAGTGGGAAGTACAACACGTACCTCGCGAGCACAACACACGGGCCGATATCCTCTAAAAACTAGCCAGCACGAGGAAGAAGGGCGGAAACAAATCCGTAATTCAAGAAATCCTTCCTCGACCTAGCATCGAAAAACTACCTCCTCCATTCGAGGTCAACGCGATTGGGGATGCTCACTGTTGGATGACACCCATCTACAATTACCTAACAAAGGACGAACTCCCCGTCGACCCAAAGGAGGCGGCCACCACCAAACGACGGGCATGCTCATACGTACTCCTCGAAGGGAAACTCTACCGTAGGGGGTTCTCCATCCCGTTACTTAAGTGTGTCGAGGAAGAGAAAGTTCCCGACATACTTGGATAAATACACCGGGGGATTAACGCTCAGCACCTCGGCGGGCGATCACTCGCGCGAAAAGCCCTTCGAGCAGGCTACTACTGGCCGACCATGCAACACGACTCCAAGGAGCACGTAAAAAAATGCGATAAATGCCAGCGACACGCCGACATGCACCTCGCACCCCCGAATGACCTAAAATCACTGTCTTCCCCGTGGCCCTTCGCATGGTGGGGCATGGACATCCTCGGACCTTTTGTCACCGGATCGTACCAGAATAAATACCTCATCGTCGGGGTGGATTATTTTACGAAATGGATTGAAGTAGAGGCATTGGCTAAAATAACCGCACAGAACATTCTCCGGTTCTTTAAACGCAACATCCTCGCTCGGTTCGGCGTACCCCAGGCCCTCATCACGGACAATGGAACACAATTCACGGACGGAGGATTCCAAGACTTCGTCGCCAGCCTAGGTACTAAGCAGCATTTCACATCTGTCGAACATCCGCAGACGAATGGGCAAGCGGAGGCGGCCAACAGGGTAATCTTACGTGGCCTCAAACGCAGGCTCGGCGAGGCAAAGAGGACATGGGTCGAGGAGCTACATAGCGTCCTATGGGCTTACCGCACGACACCCCACTCCACCACCGGGGAGACCCCATTCCGACTGACTTACGGCACCGAAGCAGTCATCCCGGTGGAAATACGGGAACCGACGAGGCACGTAGAGGAACCCCTAGACGAGGAAATGAACGACGAGGCTCTTAGAGCCGAGCTCGACCTAGTCGACGAGATCCGTTCCGAAGCAGCCCTCTGGGAAATGTCCCTCAAACAAAAAATAGCACTACGCCACGACGCGAAGGTCATAAGAAGAGAGTTTCAGGTGGGCACCCTGGTCCTCAGAAGAAACCAGAAAAACCCAAAAGAGGGTAAACTGGCCGCCAACTGGGAAGGCCCCTACCGCGTCCGCGACAAGACGAGCAACGGGGCCTATTACCTAGAAAACCTACAAGGGGAAGAACTCTCTCGACCATGGAACACAGAGAAACTTAGACAATATTACAGCTAAATATATCACGGGGAGACGTGGGTGGTACGACCACGCTCTTCGTCTCCAAAACGACAGAGAGGAGCCGCAAGACCCGGGGACAAACCGACCCCTCCATCAAAAACAACCCTCCCCGACGATTGGGATCTCGATCGAGCACCAATGTTGAAGTACCACGACAGGCAGGGCACCCAGCTCGCGATGGGAAAGCCCAAGCCTCGAAGCCGGAGTCCCGAACAACGAACCCGGGCTTCGATCCAAACGGGCACGACGCCCGACACTTCATCGGTTCCCTAAATCGAGGAGACTACCCAGGTCGAGCAGAATATAAGTTCATAAACATAAGCAAATATGGTACATAACCGAACATAAAAAATGACCAAAGAAAACATTCATATATTTAAAAGCAACGGCCGAGGCCAAGTACGCCCGAAGGCCAAATTACATACGCCCGAAGGCCAAAATACATAAAGGGCACGCAGGCCATACATTAAAGAGGCACGCAGGCCATGAGAAAAACAAATCAAAAATTAATCAAGACTCCGCCCGGAGCTCCTCTTCAACATTTTCCACCTCGTCCTCGTCATCCCCCAGCTCCTCCTCAGCTTCGAAAGGGCACACAATCTCCCCCTCCCAGACACAGTAGTTGTGGGCCGACCCCTCCGTCACCAACTCAGGATTCAGAAGCCTCAGTTGTTCGACGGCATTGTCGAAACCCTCCTTGAACACTGCTACGAGGTCCTGGTTAAGGGAACGTATGTGCCCTAGCAGCTCACCACGGGAACCGAGTGCGAGCTCCTCCTCAGTCTCATCAGCCAAAGGACGGACCTTCTCCTCGAGAGATGCGAGCTGAGTCCGCAGTTCAGCATTATCCTCGATCAGCTTCTGGTGCCCGGCCACCTGCTCCTCCAAGTTCACCTTGGCCGCCTTCAGCTGATCCCGCTCCTTTTCAACCTCTTCCAATTTTTTGTTCAGCCCCTCCTGCAGCTGATGCTCCTCCTTGTAGTCCGACAGATCTTTGGACAGCTTGTCCTTCTCCGACCGAACCTGCGCGAGAGCGTCTTCCAGGGAGGCAGTAGAGACTGAAGTATCAGTTAAGACCATGGCCGTCTCCATCACCCGGATGACAGCTGCCAGGTCTCTTGCCAGCTCCTTGCGCCGGACACCAGCCTCTTGATCCAGGATAGCCCTTGCCTCAGGCGCCGGCACCGCGATCGCATCCTCGACTTTGAAGAAAGACCGCTCCACATAGCAAGGGGGCAATAGGTAGCTGTCAGGTCCCCCCGGACTCCCACTTCCCAGTGACGACCTCGAGAGAGTCCCCGCCGGACGCTTCCATTTGTGGAGAGGAGAGGCTGACTGAGGCGGGCTGTCAGGAATATTTATTGTCGACGCCCGAGGAGGAGAGGAAGGCACCGGACTCGCTGTGTTCGAAGTCCCAACCCCAGCATCAGCAGCGGCCACCTGAGCACGGGCCACGGTTTTCTTCTTCTTTTTGGGTACCCTGTCCGGTGCACCGACCTGATTGGCCAGCTTAAGGACCCGGTCACACGGAGTGGGCATAGCACCTGCAAAACATTACACACAAACGTTAGCGAGCGAAAACATAGACAAAAATAAAAAAACCAGGAAAAATCTGCCTACTCAATAATTCCAAAGCCTTCTCCTCGGTCCTGCACTCGAGCAAGGCTTTCGTATTAATAATACGGGTTTCAGTGATCGGCACTCCAGCCTCGTCAAGATAGGGCACGCCCTGTCGATCCGTCCAGACCCCCAGATTGAAACTCTGCACGTAATCAACTAGCTTCTTATATGCGAGCCTATCCTCGACGCCGAGCATCGCAAACTTGACCCTATAATGAGCAGTGGTGAGGTCGAAATGATCACGCTGCCACCTCAGCGGTATCTTCGACATCAATTTCTCCTCCCCATTTGATGCCCGTTGATAGTAGTAAAGGGAATGAAGGGCGACACGGGTGATCGGTCTCACCACATACCACCGACCCTTGAAGTGACGGGCAGAGTCCACGTACGTCTTGAACAAACGCACGGGCTGCTTAAAAGAAACCCAGCTGTGGCGCCCACGGAGACCGGACCGCTGGAGGTGGAAGACATGGAAGAAAAGGGCTCGAGTGCACCCAATGCCGAGGAAACGGCAGACCAACTCGAACGCCCGCATAAAAGCAAGGGCGTTGGGATGCAGTTGGGACGGCGCCAGCCGAAGCCATTTGAAGATGGACATTTGGAAGGAATTAAAAGGCAGCCTGATCCCCGCCTCCCGGAAAGCGAACTCGTACATCGTGAACTGCTTCCCCGGGAAATGATGACATATACGGTCCGCCTCCTTGGGGGCATGGCAATGCCAATTCTCCGGATCTTCTCAGCTCCTGTCCTCGACCACGGCATAAGCAGGGATAGCCTCATCGCAGAAATAGGACTCCTCCTCCAAAGGTTCATCCGCAACCCAGGAGAGATCAATCTGCCCGGAGTACGAGGCGTGCTCAGTACCATCCCTGGCACTCCCATCCCCGACGGGTAGACGAGCGATGGCCGCATCTTCAGACGAGGACCCAGAGTCTTCTCTCCTCGGTCGTAAACGCCCGGTAGCACCTGAAACGCAGACAGAAAGAGTGAATTCTACGTCATATCAAATCCACCCTTCCACCGCAGGTCAAGTGAAAGGGTGTAGCAGCAACGGACACTGACAACGTGTTCGACGCAAGAATACGCGTGTTCTTACGTGACCGGGCAGAAAGTTCATACATGCTCATGCAAATCTTGCCCGACATATGTAATTTCTGCCCGGGATAGTCTAACCCTAACCCTATTTTACCATCTATAATCCATTTTGCTATTCCTAAGTCAAATCTAACCAACCTACTACAGGTATAACATGCATTCGCAGACATTTGGCACAAAAAAGAGAGAAAAATAATGGATTAAGGGAACAAAACAGTACCTGACGTAGTTGGAAGTAAGAGAGACGGTGGCGCACGAGCAGCGGCGGTGGTTCAGGCGGCGAGGCGGGCAGACGCAGGAGGATTCTTCAGAGCTTCCGGTGAACGTAGGAGCGAAAAAGTGAAAATGAAGTCACTCAACCTCATTTTATAGTCCCAGGCGCATGGGCCAACGCACTAGGTCATCATTACCTACTGCCTACGCCGCCTTTGCACACAAAACGAAGCGACGCCATTAAGACTGGGACACGTCTATCCAAAAAGAAACTGAAGCGACGTCGGGCATCCATCCATCTCCCCGACTCATCAGAGCGTCCTATCCCCGCATCAAGCCCTCAACCTCTACGAGAAAGGTGCGCAACCGTCGATGACTTTTCATCCCCGTCACTACCGGGGCATCGAGCCCGTGGGAAGAGGAACGTTGCGAGCAAGTCTATTGGAATCTTCCATACCACGCGTCCATACTTCTTCCTCGACACGGGAATCCCGGTTGCAACACAAGTCATCACTCTAACTCAGAGACTCGACTTGGGGGGCTCCTGTTCTGGACTGGGCCATGACGGTATGCACGGCACGGCCCAATACTTGTCGGGCATGGGCCCATACGTCCGGGCTGATGAACGTGTCGGGAAAAAGCCCCAAACATCCGAGTTGATGACACTCCTCCTCGACATCCCACCAGCTGACCCTCCTTCACACGTCACCTGCCTATGCTACGGGCATACGAGCTATGTCGGGCAGAAACCATGTCTGCCACCTCATCTGCCACGTCACCCAACTGCCCTGCATTATCTCCTGAGGGATAGGGGAAGTTGGACCAGGGAGCAGACCTTTGGTCTAGGTCTTCACGCTTCTTACGCGTTCCCTGGAAGCTCCTCCTTGGGCCTAGCTAGATCAAGCCCATTAGGAGCCTTGGCCCAGCGCTGGGGGCTCAATATAAATACCCTTTCATAACAAAGGGTCAGGTATGCTAACACACTCTAAAACAACCTTGATTTTCTGTACCTCTTCTGACTTAAGCATTGGAGCACTTTGCAGGTACACCCCCTCACTCAACCCATTCTCTGGCCCAGTCTTCAAATCCTTGGAAGGCCCTCCTAATCAGGTAAGATCAAGAGCCCTGACAAAGAAATTATCTAAATTAAGAAATTTTGGATTTGCTTTATGTTGCATCTTATGAACTTATTTCAATGTTAGTACCGAGGTCCGGGTAAACTATACTTTATAGTATGAATATGCATAAGCCAAGATAGCTATGGTTGGAAAGTGGAAGGTCATGTCCTGTCATTTTGTTCTATATTTGATCTTATTGAACTTTGTACACATTAATGTAAGACATTACAACACATTTTGACAATCAAAGAAAAACCTCTAATTTCATAATAAACCATTCACATTTTGACAGTAATAGCACAAAGAATTTGATTGCAATTTGCAGCATCGACTATGACTCTTGGAAATTCTAAACCACATGAAATTGATGAGGATTTGCAGAGTCGTCAGCTTGTTGTGTATGGTCGTGAGACTATTAAAAGGCTTTTTGCTTCTGGTGTTCATGTGCACCAAACAGATAGAGCAGTTTGGTTCAGTTTAGGATCAATCATAATCTGCGTCGTAAAGGTACGAGTACATACCCAGTACCCGATACGGGTACTGGTACGAAATATAACACTTTTAGAAAAACCAAGGTATGAGTACTCGAGTATAAACCTATATGTGCTTCAATTTCTCTCAGCAGAAGATGAAAATGTTGGTTGTGGAAGAAGTTTCAATGCAATGGATTGAAGTTTATGGATTGAATATCCTTAAGTTATCCATCATTTCTTTGGATTCAAGATCCACCGATCTTACAACCAATCAAATTGGTCAAATCTACATCAACACTTGAAAAGCTCATTAGTAAAAAGCCTAAAACTACCATTTGAAGATAAAAATTTGTGTTTCCGTACCCAATATGTAACCAATATATATCTGCTGGAGTACCGACTTAAAAAAAGAGGTACGGGGTCGGTACGTACCATATGAGTACCGTATGCGTATCGGTGTCTGATACCAGTACTTTGCCTAAAATGGAGTAACAATGCTTCACGGATCATAATCAATTCAATTCAGTTTTGTGAACTCCATCAGCAATTCAGTTTAGTTTGGTGTGGTTTTATGAGAAGACGTGATCAGTGTGGCTGCAATGCAAGCCTACAATCGATGATCTATAAAGATTTTTCATGTTGGATTTTGACAAAGTTGTGTAAGTTATATTTGTTTCCTATTACACATTTTCCTAGATTATTCACTGACAAATTTCGTGTTAAGTGAGAACTTAGTGGATTTGGTTCCTAAATAAAGATTTTGTTGCAATAGTATCTTACAAAATGAATAGAAAAATAATATTATGCACATAGATGAAGATATATGTATAAGTTGTAACTTGGTAATCTCTTATGCAGTACAATATCCTTATTACTTTAATCTGCATAGAAGTATAATCATTTTAAACATTATTGTGGAATATTAGAAAATATTTTATAATATCTTTGATATTATATTAGAGTATATTTAGTAGTTTCCTACTATTAGTATTCTAAAATTATATATTTTGTATTTTTTATAATATAGTTAAAATATTAAGGGTAGTATTTTTTTTAAATATTCATAATTTGTGGTGCTTCAAACTGCCAAAATTTACCAAAACTAAATTCCATGCCAGTCCGCTAAATAGCATGGGGACACGTTTTTGCAACAGAAAAGCAATCGTCTTAGATTGTAAATTACGGCAGTTTTAAACATCGTAACATGCCAAAATAATCGTCGCAGTATTCCAATATATGTTAAATTGAGAACTCTTATACATATTCTTAAGAAATCGAACATATATTCATTTGTAAATATGCATCTTAAATCCACTCAAGCTACTTATGAGGTTAACATGATACAAAGTTAGATCAATGATGATAGTTATAATGATGATCTTGGACTTAAGAAAAAAATCGAACTTCTATTAAATAAGTGTTGTGGTGAGAATCAGATATCAAGATATTAAGTTAACATGTATCACAAATCATAAAATTCACCACCGAACTTTAATTTATCCCAGGGAAAGGAAAAATATCGAGAATCTCTAATAATCATGCTAAGCTAAAGATGAGACTAAAAGCTAAGCAGTTAGAGATCGAAGGTATGAGGGTTGATTATACCTAGGTGTAAAACCTCAAAATTTTCCCTCTCATTCCCTCAACATTTTGCATAGCAATTAGCATACACAAGTTCATAAAATAATCAAAAACATTGCATCATGTGTAGCATAGCTGAGGCATAGGTATGTGATTAATGATTGGAGCAACTGAAAGCTATAAAAAGGCAACCAAAGGGTCACAAAGCTTCTCAATCTTGTTCAAGGGGTCTACAACATCCCACAAGTCTCCATTTGAAGCCCAAGTCTTGGAAAGAAGTGAATGGCTCCAAGGAATGCAAGCAGTGCAACATCTCCTGAGGAAATGATCCAAATTAGGGTTTCAATTGTGAAGGGCTTCTCCATGAATTTTTGAGCAAAAGTGGATTCCATTGTGTTCTATATGACAACAAATGTATAGGGTTCAAATTTCATCCACAAGTTCATTATGGAAGAGGTTCAATTGGTCAGATGATTGAAAATCAGGAAATTGGAGAAAAGTCAACCAGGCTGAGTAAAAAGTCAACTCTGGACTCCTTGAGGTCAAGGTCATGAAATTTTGGTCACAAAGGACTTATGGAACAAATTTGATCAAGAAAGAATGGAGAAATCAAAGAAAAAAAACAGTTTTTGGGGACTATGTATTGATACATACGAGTTTTGTATCGATACATGTCTGTTGTGTAGTTTTGGAAATGGACTATGTATTGATACATAAGCAGGATGTATTGATGCATGATCAGAAAAACCTGCAGGATGCATCGATGCATCCGTGTTATGTATCGATACATATCAGTTAAAAAACTGACATGCATCGATACATCTGTGTTATATATCGATACATATCAGTTAAAAAACTGACATGTATCGATGCATCCGTGTTATGTATCGATACATAGTTGTTTTTTTTTGCTGAAAATTGCCAATGTTTCAGTATGTATCGATGCATACCCACATGTATCGATACATGATGCTGTTTTTTCTGCTAAATTGCTGTTGTATGATACATAGAAAAGGGAAATGATAGTGTTGTATTGGGGATGAGTTCAGGGGTGACTTGTGCACATACTAGAGCTAATTTAGCTTCACATTTGCTTCAGTTTAAACCTCAACCATTACTGCTACTTTAGATTGGTCCTCACCACAAGGATCATGAGTTAGTGTACACTAGATCCATTGGTCTCAAGCTGCATTTAGCCTCTGATTTTGTTGCATCAACAGGTTATCATTATGTGTATGCAAGACCACTTTAAAGGTTGTGCATCTCACAATCAAGTGAGCAAACTCAAGCTGCAATCCTTGGGCAACTAAGCTGGTGTTTCACTTCACTAATCTTCAGCATAAGCTTCATGTTCTCTGTAGCATTGGATTGATTTCAACTGAAGAAGGTTCTAGAAATCCAACTAGCATAATTGTCATAACAAACTTCACTCATTTAACTCACTTCACTCAGTTAATCAAGACTAATTAACCCTGGTTCTAACTGTTAACCAGAGGTATAATGCTCTATAAAAGGATGAGTAGTGACTGAGTTTGGGAGTTCAGCTTCATTTTCACTCAAATCACACCAAAATCCTCCAAATTTGGCTCTGCATTTTCTCTGCAAATTCTCTGCATTTTGAAGGATCAAGCTTCCACAACCATAACATTGATCTTCTTCTTCCTTGTGCTTCTTTAAGCACCATTCATAGTGCATTTTCATGGAGATTTGAAGCTGGAAATTTGAAGTTGCATCATCACAACATTTCCACCTTTTGGATTGAACAAGCTAAATCATCACCCAACAAGCCTCATTGATCATCAAATCATCATCAACATCATGATTTGCAGCTTCTCCATGGAGTTTATAGCTTGAATCATCAAGAATTCACTTCTAAATTTTTTGCATCTTCATCAATTTCTCAAGATTCTTCATCAACAAAGTGTTTATTTAACTTCACAAAGGATCAAGATCAAGCATAGAAGACCTTGAAATCTCACCTCTGGATTTCTACAACTCTAAGCACCACTGGATTTCAGGTTTCATCTACAATTCCATTGACACGAATTCTGATTTTTTTAGTTGTTTTGTGTTGATATGAGCTCAATAGGAGCAATGCTTGCGTTGGCTAGTTGATAGGCATCTTAAGTGCTTAGATTCAGTTCTTAGGTTGATTCTTGTGTGCTTCGATTTGCATTATTCATGAGCCTTATGAGAAAATCAAGCCTAGATTGATGATGTACCTGAGGAGACGAATCTGTCCATGGCCTTATTTTTCAGTTTGGTAGACAATTGTCCAAACCCTAACCGGAGAGTGATCAGAGAAGATGACCGGAGTTTAGCTCCGGTGACCGGAATAATAAGCCTAGCATTAAGTGGGAACATAACACAACCGCTAGATCAGTTTCCATCTGACGAACCAGAATCAGCCACCACATTAATGAACATGTGCCAATCATGTGCCATAATTTGTGAATAGTTTTTCACATCACTATTTGCACCCCAACATGTTTGGGTCCAACTCAATTCAGTTCAACTTTCCACTTCCTGCACCCCTTACCATTGGCTTTGTTTCTTTAATTCCTGTTTTGATATAGTTTCAATTTTAATCTAACAAAAATACCAAAACTCATGATAAAATTCCCCAAAAATCACAGAGACTCTTAACTCATTTTAGAAATTTTCCACACTTTTAATTTATGATTTTAGCCAATTTTCAATTTTATTTCGATTTTCCATTTAATTAGTTTTCTATGGAATTCTTTCAGCTACACTTCATTTTGTTCATTTTATTTCTCCCACTTTCAGTAATATTTTTGTCTCATTCTTTTTTATGTGATTAGAGGACTCATAATAAAACCTGGAATTATTTTTTTCATATTTTTAGGTCCTTTTTATCCACTGTTTTGGTAGCATAGTCTGTGTAAAATTGTGTTTAGATCTTATGTAGATTTAAGTGACCATTTGACATAGTTAGGTTATGAATTTTTAGGAGACTTTTTAACACAACATTAGATTTAGGTTAGGGACCTTAAGGATTTAATCTCATATTTTTCTAGGATCTTTACCATTTTTTTTGTGCTTTGACTTTATTCGAGTTTTCCATGCAAATCCACCTAGTTTCCACTTAGGGGTTTTAGTGCCATTTAGGGCATAGTTTGAGTGTGTTTCCCTTTTCAACCTTAGATCATTTTTGTATGACTTAGCTCCTGTCCCTAAAAGCTAAATAGCATATAGGGTATCTTAGGACTTGACTTTAGGCTTAGAATTTCATTAATGCCTTTATTAATTAGTGTGAGTTCTTAATGGAAGTTTGCCAAGTCATAATTGTTCATATTACTTCATCATGCTAACATTTGTTTTGTAGGGGGGAAAATGAGGTAATCATTATTCATTCCTTTCTTTTATGCATTTTTAATTTGTATTTGCCGTAGCACTTGGTGCTTTGTTCATAGGCTTCCCTCTTTAGATTTCAACTTAACTTCCTTAGGAAGTAAGTTGAACTCTAACTTGCTTTTCTTTTCCTTAGGTTTAGATTACCTCACAAACCATTAGGATCACTTTTTAAATATAATAACTAACTTAGGGTTGTGTCTTAGTCCCCCATTAGCTTTGACCTTTTGCCTCTTGAGTCTTATTTTCTCATCTTCAAACAAAATCAAAAACACTTAATAAATGCATGAAAGAATCTCTTGCGTATAGCCTTATTCCATGGGGAACTTACATTCATTCCATCTTGGAATGGTGTAGACTTGTCTAGCATGATGTACAAGTCTTATCAAGGGGTTGTTTCACAAAGAAAAATCTAAAAAATACTTCTTCACAAAAGCTACAAAAACATGTAATACGTTCAACGAGCCAGTGAACTTAGACCCTAATCCTTGGAAACAAGTCTTGGATAAATTCTCCTTACTTGGTGTGCTTGTTCTACTATTCCATCTTAGAATGTAGTAGCAAGTAAACATTCCATGGAAAAGAGTTTGAATTCACTTCCTTGCGCCAAATTCATACAAAACTCTTAAAAAGCAAACAACAAACAATAAGCGGTTTTCATGCGGGAACTTCTCTTCTCATCTCATTCATTCATAGCACGAACTTGCGACGACTTGTTTCGCATGCAAGACGGTAAACGCACTCGTACCAAACGAGCCTGCAACACCTGAGCATAGACATATGCAGTTCAAGCCATAAAAAACACAAACAAATAGTTCCCACCTTAGTTAGGCGAACTACGTCGACTCTGATCCTCATATTCCCGATGAGGTACGTAGGCAGCAGGGTAGGGCCCGTTCGAGCACATTCTTTATTTTCCCTACATTTTCCCCATTCTTTGTTTTTTTTCTCCTTCAGTTCCTTTCTCATTTTCATTCCCATTCCAGTTAGCAGTTCATTTGTTCAACAACAGTTATATTTTTCTCACCCTTTGAAACAAAACAAACAAGCGTGGATCCCGTCGGGTACGACGGATGATCTGGGGTGCTAATACCTTCCCAGGTCGTAACCGACTCCCGAACCCAGATCTTTGGTTCGCAGGACCTTGTCCTTTCCTTCTTCCTTAGGTTTGTGCAACATTACCTTTCCCGTTCCTTCGGGATAAAAATGCCTGGCTGGCGACTCTACCTTTTCCGCACCACTTTCGCGTTTGTACTAGGATGAAAATCCCGGGAGCGACACTAGGGAAGGTGTTAGCATCCTAAGTATATGTAGTACTCTATGGGAACCTTTTGAAATATCTATGTTTTTATGCTTAATTGTCTGCTAATGAATAGGAAACTAAAGCTAAAAATAAATAGGATGAAAAATTATAAAATGTAAAAGAGGAAAGAATGTGAAAAAATAAAACTATGATCGCTGGTAACTCGAATTCATATCGATTATTTAATATGATTTCCAATTATTTAATATGTTTATTTATCTGTTTTGGACGATATTACGCGTAAATTGTGTTTGTTTTGCAGATATTTGATCAGACATGTCATTTAGAGGCAAAAATACAAAAGGAAGCTTTTAGAACAAGAAACCATGGCAAAACAGAAGGAAAACAATAGAAAAAAAATGCATTTATGCATTTTACCTGTTAGACGATCGTCTCCATCACCAAACGACCGTCTCATGTTTAGACGCCCAACTTGGAGTTGAGTTGGTCATCTCATTGCTTAAGTTGCCCGTCTCAATTACCAGACGTTCGTCTCAACTTAATTATGCATAAACGTAAAATCCGTAACAGACGAAACAGAAGTCAAAATTAAACGAGATTCTTTCATTCACGCGGAGACATTTCCTCACCCTAGTCCACCCACTCTATGTAACTCAGTCTCAATCCTAATTGGAGTCCAAGCCTACTATTTCTCAACAAACCCTACCATACTGCTTATAAATAGAGTTCTCTGCCAATTGCAAGGAGAGCTTCGTTTACACGTCCAATTTCTGCCATTTTTATTCCATCGAAGTTCGTTTTTATTTTTCAGTATTGCATTTGTTTTATTTTCCTTTACCAAAACTTAGTGATAGTTTCTGCCATTAGGAAACTATAACTATTTTATTGTTTCTAGCCACTACATTATTGTTTTCGTTTCAAGTTTCAAAGTTTGGTTGATCAAGAATATTACAACCAGGTTTCCAATTTTAATGCTTATTTATTTATTTATTATCACATTTATTTATATTATGTATTCCTTCTCCTTCTACCTTTCTTTATTTAATATGTCTACTTAAACCGTTAATCGATATGTAATTGTGTAAACCGGAACGAATTCGATAGAATTAGGCTAAAATCTTAAATTAAGTTATAATCTGGTTTCGATTTCTTGTTTTAATTAACTTTTGTTACGAGAGTAACAAAGTATAAAAGATTAGGATTAAGACCACAGGAGTGTGAAATCATAATCAGATAGCTTAAATCGGGCATCAATTTTAAACACAGCGGAAGCGCTTTAAAACAAATTAGAACCTTTAGGTTTCCAAAAAGTATTTCTAACTTGAATTGACATAGAGAGAGCGCTCAATTGAACTCAGGAGTATAGTATTAGGCAAGACCACGAGAGTGTGAGTCGAAGACTTTTAAACCGAGAGTTTCTACGAAGAGATAACTTAATAAACCTTAACAAGCTGACTCTCTATTGAATTCGCGAAGGCGAAATCAATTACGTATCAATAATTTCTATCATTAATTTAATTTAGTTAATTCTTAACCCTTTAAAACCAAAAACATCGCTCGCCTTAGCTAAACATATCAATACCCAACAACACTAGGTTGATTATCGAGTCTCTGTGAGATCAATATCTTTTATTACTACGCGATAGACTGTGCACTTTCAGTTAGTAACCGTTAGACTCAGAAAGTCGCGACCAATCGCCAAGGATAAATCTCGTGCCTATGTATCCCTTGTACAATGGGAAAGTGAGAGCGTCATAGTTCGGAAAACTACGGGTAAAAAGGGGAAAATCTTGAATGAAAAGCTTGTGAAAAAGATTAAAAGATGAAAACTTATGTAGAAACACACAAGTGACGAGTAAATAACAATAAGTCAACAAACGTCTTCTTCCCTTGGATTGGGTAACAAGCATCGAATAACAAATAAAAACGAGAGTACGCTCTCAACAAAAACATCGTGAATTGAAAAGTGACATACACGGAAGGACATCATGGGAAAAGGGATGATGAAGGTTATCAGGACAAAGCGTCAAGGAAAGTCAAGAACAAAATCGAGTCGAAACTAAAAATAAATCGGAAAAGGCTAACATTTATCTAATATTTTTGTGATTTTTAATATCTAAATAAAAAATTGACTAAACTAAATAAATAATAATAAAATCTTATGAAAATAAATGAACAAAATAAAATGTTTTTTATTTAATATATGTTTTACCATATTAAACTATATGTTATTCTATTTTAAAAGAAAAAACTAAGATTAGACTAGACTTAATTAATCTATACTAACTAAAGTTTTAAATCTAAATTAGATCACTAATTAAAAATTTAATTATATAAAATTACTAAATGAACAAGAAGTGGACCAGGAGTATAAACATTCAATGGGGATTGTTGTGAGTAAATTTGATGGGCTGGGATTTAACAAGCCAGTAACAAAACAAAGGTTGAAGATATTTTTAGAAATAAAGTAAAAACTAAAATAAAATAAAGACATAAAGGATCATTAGAAAATGAAATAAATAGTTGCAAAATAAATACCGAAAAGAAATAAATGCAGGGTAAAACGATACCCTCTTCTACGAATGAAACTACCGCCCTCTCTCTTTTTTTCTCTGAGATCTCGCCTCTACCACTACTCATCATGTTCTCTCTTTTTTCCTCATTGATATCCCCCTCTGCTTGTGCATTAGTTTCTCTTTCTCTCTGTTAATCGTTGCATTATCTCTCCCGCTTTTGCACCATCTACTTTTTGTTCTCGCTTTGGATCATTGACAGTGGATGAGTCGATGAAATGGGTATTTGAAGGTGCTACGAGGTTATGAAAATAGTTAAGGCGATGTTTCGATTTGTATCTTTAAATGTTGAGGAAGAAAAGATTAATGGAATATTGAAGAAGGTGATGGTGGTTGTTATGTGGAGTGTGTAACAGTTGTTGTATGGTGAGGGAAATATGAAGGTTTATGGTGTTATCCTATGAAGGGAAGAAGAATGAAATGATGATTGATGTGTTGTTTGGTTGTTTGAAAACACAAGTTTTGAAGGTTTTTGTAGAGAAAATTTAAGGTGAGTTTTTGAAGTTTCTCTCTGTCTTTGTTTTCAAATGGCTCTGTGGTGGTGAGGATGGATTTCGTGCGGTTTGGCGAATAAAGAGGGGCGATGGGTTTGTATTATACCGAGAAGGTTTTTTTGTTAATGATTTTGTGATTTTTTGTGTGGTATGTTATGAAGGCTGGTGGTGGTGGCGGTTTTGCACAGGCTATGGTTATTGTTTGTGGGGAAGAAGTGATGAAGTCGTATGGTCCAATTGAATGATGGATGAAAATTGGTTTATCAAGGTGAGGGTGGAGTAAGGTATTATGAGTTTTCTTATTAGAATTTTCTCTCAGGTTTTTGTGTTTTTCCTCCCCCTCTTCTGCATTTTTTTCACTTCTTAAAACCAATTCTAAGTCCCTTTTCAAACTTGTTTTTGTCTTGTTACTGACCAGTTTTTTTTCATGGCTCCAATAATGTTGTTTTCAAGAGCTTTCTGTTGCTGCAGGTTTTATATGGCTTTGTTGGTGTATGGAAAATGCGCAGGTCTTTGGTTTGGAGTGTAGTAGGTTGTGCTTACGAATCGTTGTTGGGTTTTGCAGTGTGTAGCTTTGGTTTGTGTAGTCGTTGTACTTTTGTCTTGGCAAGTGGGAATGTCTTGGTCAGTGGATTTGAATTGGTTGTGGAAAGGTAAAGATGTTTTGGTTGTTAGTGTAGTTCGGTTTAAATTGTGTGTAGAGGCTTGTTAAGGAAGCATTGCGCATAATTTCATGGCTTCAAGTGCTTGGCTGTGGGTGTAATGGTTGTGGAAAAGGATTTTTCTTAAGACAAATAAAATAAAATAAATGAAAATAAAATAAAAATAATAACGATGTTAATAATGTATCTTTTTGTTTAATCATTTTAAAAGAAACAGTTAATGAAAAATGAAATGGAATTAATAATAATAGAAAAACTAATTAAAATTAGACTAAAGCCTAAATTAAACTAAAATCTAAATTACACTAATTCAAATTAAAATTAACTTAAAATTAAATTGATTCCAAAATAGACTTAAACCAAGAAACTAATTCTAAATAATCTAATATAGCCATTGAACTAATTATGCAAAATAAATCAATCAATTATAAAATGAAATGAAACGATTATCCTATTTTAAAATCGAAACAAATTATAAAAATCAAGAATGAAATGAGAAATGACATGGAATGATAAAACTGACTAAAAAAATGCATGATTACTGATTAATAGACTAAGATGCCAAGACTGACTTAACTATCGATATTATATAGAAAAACGTAAGATGAGTGACTTTTTTTTATAAAAAAAAAAACTCGGTCAAAATTTAGGCTGTGAAAGATACCCCTATTTAATCTTCTTGAACCTAAATGTTTGAGTAGCAAAGTTATTTTTTATATATTCGAGGTAAAAGAGGATTAAATATTAGAATACCTAGAATTTTGACTGAATGTAGATGATTAACAAAATTAATGAAGGTATGAAAGATTGATTTATGCAGGGAATGATGTTGCAGAAAACAAACTTACAAAACAGGATTACACTGGGGAATAGGTTAAGAACACCGGGGAATAAATAAGAACTGAGAAATACAAGATATTGTGGAAATTCGTCAGTATGACAAAGAATATCCAACAATACTTGGAAAGAGATGTAACGAACTCGAAAGCGTATCCAAAAAATCAATCAGATAAGCAAAGTCATACCTGGAAAAGCGATCAAATTAACACAAATGGGGTGTACTGGAGAATCAATCAGAACAAGAACATATCTGTCGCTCCCGACAAATGAAACAGGGTCAGATGAAGGTACAGACGCGAACGGTCGGCGAAGGGAGCAGTGAGAACACACAGCCGTGAACTCACTGGAGATGAAAAGAGTCGCCAGCTAGGCATTTTTATCCCGGAGGAAAGGCAATGCTGCATAGACCTAGAAAGGTACGGATAAGACGGTTGCGAACCAGAGAGACTGAGAAAGGGGGTTGGTTACAACCTGGGAAGGTATTAGCACCCAGATTGTCCGTCGTACTCGACGGGATCCACGCTTAAAAGATTTGTGTTTTAAAGGGGTAGTGTCAGTGCAATCTGTGTGCAAAAGAGCTGGAAAGCAATATGTACAGGTGTCAGTGTAAAGTGAAGTGAAGTGTATAAATGATGTGTCAGTGTAAAAGAGAAAGAGGTGAAATGCTCATGATAATGAGGCTTAAAGAATGAAGCTGGAAAGAGGGGGAATATACAGAGACTTTTGTTCGATAACTGTTAAGTTATGCCTACGTATCCTCTCGTGCAATGAGGAAGTCAGAACACCGTAGTTCGACCCAAAGAGACTGAAAAATGAATTGACTTGTGAACTGCTTGCTTGCCTATGCTCAAGTGTATGACCTGTCTGGCTCAGGTGCTAACTGTCTTGCATTAGACGGAAGAAGCGAGTTCTCGTTTGTGAGTGAAGGTGATGAGAAAAGAATCCCGGAGGAGACGCTTATTGTTTGTTTTTGAGTTTTCAGTCTTTTATTACTTTTTGGAGTTTGTCATAGGATAATGAGCTTAAGCCTAAACCAATGGATTTAGTAAACTCATCACATCTTCCCTCTGATTAGGGGTAATGAGAACACCTTAAGTGTGAAGTCAGATTCTCACACTTAATCACCTTTGATGCAGGATTAAGATCATTAACCTACTTGTGGTTATTTAGATGTTTTTGGTGTTTTTGTTTAGTGTTAAGTAATGAGGTTAAGCCATAATCAAGGATTAAACAGACTCATTACACCATCCTAATAGAAGGATAATAGATGAGAATGTTTAAGCTGAGGAAAGCTCCTCAACTTAATCCATGATTAAGGATTAAACTCATGACAAAACAAGCCTTTGATTAAGTGGATTTTATTTAATGGTATGATGATGAAGTGATTTTTATGGTTTGTAAGACAACTTGAGGGGGACTTGTCCATTAACACTAGGGTTAGTCCTTCTTAACCACTTAAGGAAGAATTAGAACCCTAATGCAAGGCCCAAGTTACAAGTGATGCCTTGATGATTATTAAGTGGATTGATTAAGAGATTTAAACACATAAAGGGTTCAAGACTTAGGATTAAAGTTATACACTCCATCCTAAGAGAAGGATGCAGGCATAAGCTTAATCACAAAGTCTTAAAGCCTTTAGGGTTTAGTCCCTGATTATGAGGTGAGAAGAGAAGACTCAAAGAGAGACACAAAGGTAAAACTATGAGGGGACTAATCAAAACCCTAATTCATTGTCATGCTTGGATGATCCTAAGGTTTGTGAGGTTTCCAAGAACAATCTTCAGAGGAACCACCAGGAAGCAGATGAATAAGATCAAGAGAAGCAAAGTGACTTGCTTCATTCAAGAAGTCAAGTCACTTGAAGAAAGAAAGTGGGAGGAAGAAGAATGAGCAAGCTCAAACTCAAACACATATAAGAATGCAGCAATGGATGCAAGAGAGATGAAAAGAAAAGTTATGAGAAGTGAAGGCAAATTCACTTCCCAAGTTTACTTACCACCTGAAAAGTTAGAAAGAAATGCAATGCAATGCAAGATGAAATGAAATGATGCTAAGCAAAACCAGAAGCATGTTGATGATGATTATGATGTTATGAGGTGCTGCAAACATGAGGCAAGGCATGGGGATGTTCATACAAGATTATGAATGCAAATGATGCAAGCTAAGGAGCATGAATAAACATGGAATGTTATGAAACATACAAGACAAATGACATGGCAAATATGCAATGCAATGATCAAACATGCTTTCTATGTGTCTTAAGATGTCAAATGAAACACAAGAATGTATAAAATGCAAAGACAAGTCATGTTATGCAAGAGAATGCAAGGAGGATGCAAGAGAAAGCCCAAATTAGGGTTCATGGATGAAACATCAAACAAAAACCCAAAACAGAAACAAAACCCTAAGATAAAAATGGAAAATGGCACCCAAAGAAACCCTAGGCCTATGATAAACCACTGCCCAAAGGGGAGCTCTCAACTCTCAACCAAACTCAAGATATGAATTTCCTAAGTTATTAGGGTTTTTTAGGATTCTTAACAAAATAAATGCCAAACAATTTGAAAATGCAAGAACAATTCATGGCCTTTTTATCCCTGAAAATACATGCCAAACACAACACAATGCAAGAAGAATCAATGTCTCAACCTTCTCCAATAGGCAGAAATGAATTTTTAAACTTATGATCAAAATAATGCATAAAAAATGATTTAATTCAATGAAAAATTCTTAAAATGCATCAAGATCAAAAAAGAAATTTGGTTTGAAGGTTGGACAATGTTTCTAAATATCTTAGAACATTTCATGAATTTTTTTGTAATTTTTTAAATACCTAAAAGTATTTTTAATTAATTAATCCCCATTAATCAATTAAAAATAATCTTTTAAACATTTAAAAATACTTTTTTAATGATAAAAAATAAAATAAAAATATTTTTAGGTCATAAAAATTAATAAAACCTTAAGGAAAAAGTTTCATAATTTTTAAGATTTTTTTGCTATTTTAAATTAATTATGCAATTTAAATGAAAGAAAATGAATTAAAAATCAAAATAAATAAAAGTCAGAGGGATGGAGGGCCAGGATGAGCCTAGGATTTGAATTGGTTGACTGGCGCGTGATCTTGTGGTGTGGATTGGTTCTGAGTTAATTACATTTAATTAAAACTAATAATAAAATTAGGGCTAATCAAAGAGATCCTGGCCTTTCCCTTGCGCGCGCAGTCAACAAGTCAATGGCAATCAATGGTCCAAATTCAAACTAGCATTAATTATGTGATTAGGGCACAAATGACTCTCAGGTGGCCGGAGAAGACTTCCGGTCGTCTTCTCCGGCCAGCTCTCACCTGAAAAATCTCCAAACCTCTCAAAACGTACCAAAAATGAAAACCAAGAACATGGAAATGATCCTCATCCTCTCACGAACCAAACCCCTCTCTCAAAACAAATTTATATTTCCTAAATCAACTGAATCGAAGAGAAAAAGTTCTAGGTCACGCAAGCTTCA
Organism: Lathyrus aphaca; assembly: GCA_963966055.1. NCBI lineage: Eukaryota > Viridiplantae > Streptophyta > Magnoliopsida > Fabales > Fabaceae > Lathyrus > Lathyrus aphaca. Next base: position 582,777,107 of record OZ014519.1, read on the forward strand.
GAAACAAATTAAATGCTCAAATCACAACCATTTTCAAAACCAATGGTACCAGAATGATCAGTGAAACAAATAGAACAAGTTTGTAACAAGCAAAATCATTTCTGGAAAAATAAATTTCAGGCTACCTGAGATTTGAAGCTTTCCACTTGAGGACTTTCTGGCCTTCTCTTTATGTGCAAACCACTCCTTAGGACCCCTTGATGATGTTTGAATGCCTTAGAACAATTTATGTAGGCTGGCTGATGAGTTTCGAAAGCTCCTGCTTCAAGCTCAGTCAACAATGGCTATGGTGATTCTGACTGATTCAGGCCACTGTGAATGATGGTTTATGGTCCAGATGATGTATGGAGAAGCTTTGCAAGGTTTGTTTGGCTGTTTATGGGCTAGGGAGGGAGATTCGAATGAATCTGCAGAATGAGGGTGAAGAATGGCAGTGGGGTGCTTTGGCTGTTTCAGGCTTATGCTTTGGGTGATTTCTACTCAATGATACATGGTGAGTTGAATGGAGGAAAAGGTTTTAGTGTTTGCTTGCTGTGGAGGGGAATTCGAAGGAAGTTGCAACTTGGAGTGTTTTTGTGAATGTGTCTAGTGTGATGGTTTCAGCCTTGCTTCTTGTTATGACTAGCTTGCAAATTGATAACATAAACAAATCTGATTGGCTGGATGATGTGACTTGTGCTTTTGTGATTGGTAAGTTTGCTTTTGCCAAAAGTCAAAAATCTTGTAAGAGAAGCATGGGCTTGATACTAGGCAAGTACAAGGGCTAGGGCTGGCGCAACATGGTGAGTGTGTGAGGCTGGCTTGATTCAAGGACCAATGCAGCAAGTTGGTGAAGCATGATTATGAGTTTTGCAACTTGGTTACCTTATGGATTTTCATGAAAAATGCCTTGTTACATGAACTAAGCACATGTGATCTTTGGTTCAAATCTGATTTTTGGGACTTAGGGAATGTTTGTGTGCTGGTTTGAGAGGAATTAGAAGTCACATAATGCATTGGTTCATGACTTTGCAAAATTTCACACTTGGTGCATATCTTGAAAATAAGTGATTTTTGCCAACTTTGCATTGCCATAAATTTTGATCCAAGAAGAGTTTGATCATGTTCTTGTACTTTTTGAAAAGGGAAAGATGAGATCTACAACTTTCATGACTAAAGTTTTTCCATTTGAAGCCTTTTTGAATCATGAATCAAGGCTTGAAAAATGACCTAAAATGATGCATTCTTGAAAAGTCAACTATGCCCAAAAAGTCAACATTTGCAAAAACCCTAAATTCTTGATTTTTATGAACTTCAACCTTCTTCCATGATCAAATAAAGATCATATACACTCAAAATGATGAAGATCACCCATTGGTTGGGTCATTGGGGGCCTCAGATGCCCTGATTTTGCACTGACTTGTGTGAAAAGTCAACCTTTGATCAGATGACTTCCCCATGGAATTTCTTCATAAAAATTGATATGCATACTCCCTATACCATATAGAGACCAATGGAAACAAGAATGACCAAAAAATTTGGAGTTATGGCCTCTGAAACCAAAACCCTAATTTTCAGTCAACTGTGCAGTTCAAACTAGCTCTGCATCCACTCAAACCCTAGTTCTTGTGATTCCTTTGCAATTTTGACTTTGAGGAGATGAAATATGATATAAGAACACACATGGACCCCTTTGAGTTGATTGGTGGCCTTTGGAATGGCTCAAAAGGCTTTGGGATTGCTCAGATCACAAACCCTAGGTGCAGATGCCTTAGAAACTATGCAGTGAATCAAAAATGATATGTGAGATGATATGATTGTGTTTATGCATATGAGATGATCACAAACCATGGTGTGAATGGGTGAGGGCAAATTTGGGGTGTTTACAGCTGCCCCTATTCAAACATGAGTTAGCTGTGCAGGATGTAAGCGACGGCTTAACAGGCAAACAAGATAACTTGTGGTTGAATACCAAAGACAGTCCAAAATTTGCACTCACAGAATGAAGAAGAAAAGGGATATGGATTGTAACAGAAAAATAAAGTATATTGTAAAGTATAGGCGACGGAGGACGACCGTCGAGCAGAGGACGACTGCTGGGTAAAGAGCAATGACGGGGACGGCCGACATGCTGGGGATAGAAGCGAAGTAAAGCGATGACGACCGACATGCTGGGGCTAAAAGGTAAAGCTAAGACGGGGACGGCCGACTAGCTGGAAAAATAAGATATCATGATGGGGACGGCCATCAAGATAAAATTGTAAAATTCTCTGGAAGTTAATGAAACATGACGGGGGCGGCCATCAAGTTCACAAAGCAAAGTAACCAACGATGGGGACGGCCATCGGGCTAAAAGGAAAAGGGACCACGACGGGGACGGCCATCGGGTGAAAGAATAAATGGAATAAACAGATGATGGGGTACGGCCATCAAAGGTGAAGGACGATCACCTAGCAGGGGACGGCTGCTCTGTTGGGGATAAAAGAAATATGATGGGGACGACCATCAAAGGTGGAGGACGACCACCTGGCAGGGTACGGCTGCCGAAAATATCAACGATGGGGACGGCCATCGGATAGGAAAAGGTCAACGATGGGGACGGCCATCGGACGAGCATGATGGAGGACGACCATCAAGAAGTGGAGGACGACCACTCAGCAGGGGACGGCTGCTCTCGAGGTTTATCGTGACATAGGACGAATGCCAGATAACCAAAATCAACAATGGGGACGGCCATTGGATAAAGTGATGAAGGACGATCATCAAAAGGTGGACGACGACCACCTAGCAGGGGACGGCTGCTAAAAATATCAACGATGGGGACGGCCATCGGATGAGCATGATGGAGGACGACCATCAAGAAGTGGAGGACGACCACTCAGCAGGGTACGGCTGCTCTCAAAGTTATCATAACACAGGACGAGTGTTAGATAAAGGAAAAAATTGTTGGCGATCTACTGGGGAAATAGTAAACACGGACGAGCGTTCACAACCAAGAAAGGAAAGTATGAGTGTTTGGGTATTGTGTATAGATTAAAGATGCGGACGAGCATCCTTAAGGCTATGATACGGACGAGTATCATGTAGAAACAAACTGACACATGTTCAGAGATGATGATACGGACGAGTATCAACTGGTTAACAAAGAACACGGACGAGCGTTGCATCTGAAAGGACTCTTCTGGGGAATAGTAGACACGGACGAGTATCCATATTCAAGAAGACATAAGTGTTTGGCACGGTGTATGGATTAAAGATGCGGACGAGCATCCTTAAGACTATGATACGGACGAGTATCATGTAGAAACAAACACTAGACGCACTGTTCTGAGATGATGGTACGGACGAGTACCAACCGGTTAACAAAGAACAAGGACTACTGTTGAATCTGTGGGGATATAAGAAATATGTATACAAGATACGGACGGGTATCTGTATAAGAGCGAGTGGTGTATAGATGAGTGTTTATCAGCTGGGGAGAGTGACACGGACGGGTGTCAAGAGAGAAAAGTATAATATTAACAAGTATATGAGTTGATGAAAGTGTAAGTGACTGCGCTGGGGATATGACACGGACGGGTGTCAAGAAAAGTGTATGTATAGGTATATGTGAGTGCAAAGAGGACCTCTTTGGCTTTCTGCTGGTGATTTGACACGGACGGGTGTCAGGACGTATCTGTAATAAGGGTGATTTGTTTGTAAAGGGTGTTCAGGCGACTTTACTGGGGAAAGATGGCACGGACGGGTGCCAAAAGGTGTATATACTGGTGTTCGTGAATATGAGGCAACTGCTTTCGCTGGGGCTCTGGTGGGGACTCTGGGGGAAAGTAATCTGTGTTCTGATGAATGGTTACTAATCACAAGCATTCAATTCACAACATGACTTATGATTATGCTATGTATTTGATTTTTGCCGTAATGCTCCGTATTAGACGGAATGCTATGCTCTGAGGGTATGATATGATGCGAATGCCATGATTATGCAAAGAGGCGAAGATTCGGGACCCGAATCCCGTTGTTGCGAAGATCTCTGGCTGATCTGCTTGAAACGGACATGCCCAGCTGGGGATGAGATCACTGGTAGATCTAATGATGTATCTGCTTGGGGATACAGGTCACTGATTGACATATCCTTATAATATGGGACCCAGCTGGGGTTTGTAGAAGCTTCTGCACTCTATTGTGACCTCTTCGTGCGTTGCTCTTCTGAATAGAAGCTGGGGATTCTGTGGGGGAGATGATTCCCTGACTTCTGCATTCTGCTGAGAAATAGTGGTTGGTGCTACAGCTGGGGAATGCTGTTGATAACTCAGCTGGGGAGAGCAATGGGAGGCAACTCGGCTGGGGAGAAAACATCCTGAGTGTTAAACCTGTTTGTTGATTTGGCAACTTTGCTGGGGAAAGCAATGGGGAGCAACTCAGCTGGGGATAGAGCATCTCGGATGCTGAGATTGAGTGTATGCTGATTTGGCAGCTCCGCTGGGGAAACGGGCACCTTCTAGTGCCATGTGGAAGATAGACCGAGTTGATAATGATTCGCCTACTTGCTGAGACATAACCTGCATGCCCCAGGTTGCGTTCTGGATACCTGCAATCCTGCAACGGTAAGGAAACGTACAAAAAGGTCCCGAGGTATCCCTTACTGGATTCCGTCATAGGAGTTAAGTACTTTCGAGAATAATCACATTCCCTGTAAGCATGTGTTTTTATTTTTAGAGAAAGGCATCTGTACTTATGCAATTGTATTTTTAGAGATATCAGACAACTCTTTGCAAAACATAAATGTAAAAACGAGACATGACTGAAAATCTGATTTCATTAATTCATGTGCCCTGAATTGGCAAGATACAGTCGAAGAAACATATTTCCTGAAATGAGGAGATTGTTACAAATTGAGAAATAAAGTGCTGGCGATGTTGACGACGCTTTCAAGGAGCTTCCTCTTCTGCTATGACTCGTATGACAATGACGTTCTTCTCGTCTTGCTTTCCGGAGAGAGTTGATTCTGATCGAAGCTTGATCCTTTAGAGGCTTACCAAGTTGTAGGTGATATAGACGAATTCAGAATGCAGTTGTTCGCTTATTCCCTTATTTTGCATGGATCGCCCTTTCGGGTTTTCAATCCATCGGGATACCCATTTTTGCCTGAGCTGTCCAATGTGGCTTTTCAACTCAGCGGGTGTACATTTTTCATTTATTTCCCTTATTTTTGCCCGAGTCTTTTATTCTGTTTTTGACTCGCCGGGATGCCCTATTTTTGCCTGGACTTACATTCTGTTTTTATGTCCAGCGGGTCATTTTATGCGAAGTATTTTTTGACTGCTTCTGAATTCACAGGGGATGGGAAATCTTCACCATCCATGGTGCTGAGCATCAGTGCTCCACCAGAGAAAACTTTCTTTACAATGAATGGTCCTTCATAATTTGGAGTCCATTTTCCCCTGTAGTCTGTATGAGGAGGGAGGATTCTTTTCAGCACAAGATCTCCCACTTGGTACTCTCGGTGCCTAACTTTCTGATCGAAGGCCTTCTTCATTCTCTTCTGATATAACTGCCCGTGGCAGATTGCAGCCAATCTCTTCTCTTCAATCAGACTCAATTGTTCGAATCGGGACCGTACCCATTCTGCTTCACTCAGTTTAACATCCATTAATACCCGTAACGAGGGTAGTTCAACTTCAACAGGTAGGACCGCTTCCATACCATATACAAGCTGATAAGGTGTTGCCCCAGTGGACGTTCTGATTGACGTGCGGTACCCATGCAAGGCAAACGGTAGCATTTCATGCCAGTCTTTGTAGGTGATTACCATCTTCTGCACAATCTTCTTGATATTCTTGTTAGCTGCCTCAACAGCGCCATTCATCCTTGGCCTGTAAGGAGAAGAATTGTGATGTTGGATCTTGAAGTCCCGGCACAGCTCTGCCATCATTTTGTTGTTTAAATTGGAACCATTATCAGTAATGATTCGCTCGGGCACTCCATATCGACAGATGATATCTCTCTTCAGAAATCGGGCTACCACTTGTCTTGTGACGTTTGCATATGAGGCTGCTTCAACCCACTTGGTGAAATAGTCAATGGCGACCAGGATGAATCTGTGGCCGTTTGAAGCAGTTGGCTCAATCTTGCCGATCATATCAATGCCCCACATGGCAAAGGGCCATGGTGAAGACATGATGTTCAAAGGATTGGGAGGCACATGCACCTTATCTGCATAAATCTGGCATTTATGGCATCTTCTGGCGTAAGCACAACAGTCTGCATCCATCGTGATCCAGTAATAGCCTGATCTTAGCAATTTCTTAGCCATGGCATGCCCTCCTGCATGGGTACCAAAAGACCCTTCGTGCACTTCATGCATCAACAAATCGGCTTCTGTCTCGTCAACACATCTGAGGAGTACCATGTCAAAGTTCCTCTTGTATAAAGACCCATCAGTGTTCAGAAAGAAACTACCAGCAAGCCTTCTCAAGGTCTTCTTATCATTGGAAGATGCCCCAGATGGGTATGTCTGATCTTCCAAGAAGCACTTAATGTCATGGAACCAAGGCTTATCATCTTTTACAACATCCGCTGCAAATACATATGCTGGTCTGTTGAGTCTGGACACTGAAATCTGAGGTATAAAGTTAGCGGCTTGAACTTTGATCATGGATGAAATGGTAGCAAGAGCATCCGCAAACTGATTCTCGTCCCGAGGGATATACTCAAGCTTGACTGTTGTGAAGAAAGTCAATAACCTCCTTGTATAATCCCTGTACGGTATCAGATGATCCTGGTGGGTGTACCATTTCCCGTTGGTTTGATTGACTACCAAAGCTGAATCTCCGAATACGGTCAATGTCTTGATCCTGAGGTCAATGGCTTCCTCAAGACCCATAATGCAAGCTTCGTATTCAGCTTCGTTGTTAGTGCAGTTGAAAGTGAGTTTTGCCGAGAAAGGCATGTGAACTCCTTTAGGTGTAATGAGTACTGCACCAACACCACGGCCATTCATGTTAACAGCCCCATCAAACATCATAGTCCATTCTTCCTCCGGGTCGGGCCCTTCAGTGTGCATAGGCTCTTCATGATCTTTTGATTTAATGAACATGATGTCTTCATCAGGGAAGTCAAACCTCATAGGCTGGTAGTCATCGATGGGTTGCTCAGCCAGATATTCGGATAGTACACTGCCCTTGATGGCTTTCTGAGATGTGTACTGTATGTCGTATTCTGTGAGAATCATCTGCCATCTTGCAACCCGACCGGTAAGAGCTGGCTTCTCGAAAATGTACTTAACTGGATCCATTTTTGAGATTAATAGGGTAGTGTGGGTCAACATATACTGTCTCAGTCGGCGAGCAGCCCACGCTAAAGCACAGCAAGTTTTCTCGAGCAGTGAATAACGTTGTTCACAGTCGGTAAACTTTTTGCTTAGGTAGTATATTGCATACTCTTTTCGACCAGACTCGTCATGCTGGCCCAGCACACACCCCATTGACTCTTCTAATACTGTCAAGTACATAATCAGAGGTCTTCCTTCTACTGGAGGCATAAGGATTGGAGGTTCTTGTAGATATTCCTTGATCTTGTCAAAAGCCTTCTGGCAGTCTTCGTTCCACCTGACCGTTTGTTCCTTTCTTAGCAGCTTGAACAAGGGTTCACAGGTCGCTGTAAGGTGAGATATGAACCTTGAAATGTAGTTCAATCGACCTAAGAATCCTCGAACTTCTTTCTCAGTTTTCGGTGCAGGCATCTCTTGAATAGCCTTGACTTTATCAGGGTCAACCTCAATCCCTTTCTCGCTTACAATAAAGCCCAGCAACTTACCGGATCGCACCCCGAATGTACATTTGTTGGGGTTCAGCTTTAGTTGATATTTTCTCAGACGCTTGAACAACTTGAGCAGATTCACCAGGTGATCTTCTTCAGTAAGGGACTTGGCAATCATATCATCCACATAACATTCTATTTCTTTGTGGATCATATCGTGGAACAATGTTACCATAGCCCGTTGATACGTTGCACCGGCATTCTTGAGCCCAAATGGCATTACTTTGTAACAGAACGTGCCCCAAGGTGTAATGAATGTTGTCTTCTCCATGTCTTCAGGTGACATCTTGATCTGATTATATCCTGAAAATCCATCCATGAAGGAGAATACCGAGAACTGAGCCGTGTTATCCACCAATACATCAATGTGAGGTAATGGGAAATCATCTTTCGGGCTGGCTCTGTTCAGATCCCGGTAGTCAACACACATTCTTACTTTGCCATCTTTCTTAGGCACAGGTACTATGTTAGCAACCCACGGCGGATAGCTAGTCACAGCAAGGAACCCGGCGTCCCATTGCTTTTGTACCTCTTCCTTGATTTTCATAGCCATGTCCGGACGAGTACGGCGCAGCTTCTGTTTGACTGGTGGGCATTCTTCCCTTAGAGGCAGCTTGTGCACAACTATATCGGTGTCCAACCCTGGCATGTCTTGATACGACCAAGCAAACACATCAACATACTCCTGGAGCAGATCTATCAGTTGTCTCTTCACTGTGTCCAACCCCGATTTTAACCTCTTTCACGTCTTCGTCTGTACCAAGATTAATCACTTCAATCTCCTCCTGGTGAGGAGTAATAACCTTTTCCTCCTGTCTTAACAACCTGGCTAGCTCTTCAGGAAGCTCATATTCTTCATCAACCCCTTCATCAGCTTGATTGATTAGATTGTCAAAGTCATACGATGTCATAGCCGTGCTGTTGTCGGTGCGGTCTGGAAGGCACTCTCTGCAAGGGTTTAATTTGTTCATTTTAGTGATTGATTTTAATCTTGCTTTAGAAAAGAGTGAAATGAAGTTATCATTTTGAAAACACCGCCATTTATTTTTGTACAAAAAGAAAAATGGAAAAACAGTGAGCAGAAAAGAAAAAGACTCGTTTGCAAAAAGATGTCTGATATTTCATTAATTTAATCTTGTTTGCACAAAAGTACAGATGGCCCTGATTACAAAATGAGTCTTGTCATCTTGGGCAAGATGCAAGACTTGGATGCATGCTAAAAAATACAGGAAATAATAATTACTCTGCATGAGTAACTCTTATAATTTCCTGGGAAGACCAGTTCGAGACACTGCTCCCCGGGATCTTCGGACGAATCCAATTCTCCAGATTGCGCTCCTCTTCCAGCTCGTCTTCCAGACAGTTGATAGCATCGGGGGTAAGCATCCCCCCACTGACAAAACCAGGCTCTGCAGCAGCCTTTGCTTGATGTTGAGTTGGTTTGTAACCCAACCCAAATTTGTCCTTCTTCTCCTCCACAGCTAAGACCTTGCCCCAGCCTAGGGCAGTTCCTTCTTCAACAACCTTCCGGGCTTGTTGGTAAGATGACATGGAGATCCCCGACACAGCAGATGCTTCATTGACATTCAAGGCTTCAAAACCTTGGCTCATAGTTTCATGGATCTCTCCATCCATCTCAATGTACTTATAAGTAGCCAGATGGCTAACAAAGATATCCTCTTCCCCACAGATTGTGACAACTTGACCTTCCCACTCAAATTTTAACTTTTGGTGAAGGGTAGACGTTATTGCGCCAGCGGCGTGAATCCAGGGTCTACCCAACAAACAGCTGTAGGTGGGCTGAATGTCCATCACATAAAAGATAGTTTTAAAAGTCTGTGGGCCAATTGTCACAGGCAGCTTAATCTCTCCCAGAACCGATCTCTTCGAACCATCAAAGGCTCTTACCACCAGGTTGCTGGGTCTCAATGCCAATCCATCATATTCAAGCTTCACCAGAGCCTTCTTTGGTAAGACATTCAAGGAAGAACCTGTGTCCACCAGCACATGAGAAAGGACAGCTCCTTTGCATTCCATGGTTATGTGCAAGGCTTTGTTGTGATTGCGGCCATCCGCTGTCAAGTCAGAATTGGTAAACCCTAGCCCATTGCTAGCAGTAACATTACCAACCACGGTTTCCAATTGGTTGACAGTAATCTCCTCAGGCACGTAAGCTGCGTGCAAGACTTTAAGTAGTGCATTCCGATGGGCTTCGGAGCACATAAGCAGTGAGAGGATAGAGATTTTGGATGGCGTCTGGTGAAGCTGATCCACAATTTTGTAATCACTCTTTTTGATGATTCTCATAAACTCATCAACTTCTTGATCGAACGGCGTCTTCAAGGCTTCCTTAACAGCTTGATCTTCCTGCACCGGGCTCTTTCCTTTTGCCTTGGCAGCAGCTTCTGCTTCGGCAGTAGGTCTTTGCACTTGTGAAGCAAAGAGACGTCCGCTTCGAGTGAAGCCTCCGCCTCCCCCCACATTATCTACTTGTGGTGCAGGTGTGGATGTTTCAAGAGTGATTCTTTTTCCTTCGTAGTACATGTCAGAGCCATAGTGCCAGGGGATGGCCCTATTGCTTTCATATGGTACTGGCCCAGGCACCGTGACAGTGACTGGGCTGATTGTTGCTGCTGAAGGGACTGTAATTGTTTGTGGATCATAAAAGATTGTAACCAGTGCTCTGGTGGGAGCAGCACCTTCTGAATGGTAGGCAGAGTTATTTTCAGGATCGTAGAATATGGTGACGGTAGAGACATCCTCATGATTGATTGCTGGTGTTGTAGGAGGTACTGTTGGAAGGGCTGTTGTTGTTGCTGACGGAGATTCGAAATGGAATGAAGCTGAAGTTGTAGCAGGAGAAACTGTTGAAAACTGATCATTTGGAAGGACAGGTGAAGTACTTGTTGATGGTGCTGATGAATTGTCGGGAACAATAGTTGCTGTAGTTGTAGGAGGTTCTGAAACCGTTGTTGATGAAGTTGCCGGATTTGTTGGGAATGATGTAGTGATCTGGAGTAGGCCACTCTGAATAAGGCTGTCAATGCCATTCCTCAAATCTTCACACCCATTCCATGAAATATTGCAATAGGGACACCCTAGTTCACACCCCGGAAATATTTGGTTTTCGCGGAGTTGAGCTTTGATTTCCACCAATGGTGTCCTGATCTGATCCACACTGGTTATTAAATAAGACGGTTGGTCTTCTTCAATAGCGTTAATTCGGGGACCACCATGGTTTGGCATAGGGTTTTTATTGACATTGGGTGGAGGTGCAAAATTCAGAGCCTTGGAGTCTACCAAGTCTTGTACCTTCATATGCAGAGCCCTGCATTTTTCTGTACTGTGACCAGGTGCGTTGGAATGAAAAGCACACCTAGCATTGGAGTCATAGTTTCTTGGTAGACTGTTGGGATCCGGAGGTGCCAACGTTCTTAGCTCAACTAGGTTGAGTTTCAGAAGTTGTGGCAGCAAGGCAGCATACGGCATTGGGATCGGGTCGATCACTCTGTTAGCTTGGGATGGCCTCTGCTGGAATGGCCTCTGTTGATTATTGTTGCTGGAGTTGTTGTTGTTGTAGTTTCTTGGAGGATATTGGTTCTGCTGATGATACTGAGGTTGTTGTTGGAAGTTTTGTTGAGGAGGTTGATAGACGGGCTGAGGATGAGCTGGAGCAGGGATAGTGACTGCTGCTATTGACCTTTGAACATATTGGGGCCTACCCCTGTTGGTGTGAATGGCATTGGTCTCGCCAGTTCTTCTCGGGCCTGCAAAAGGCTTTCTTGTACCACTGGACGAGCTTGCACCGTTGTCTGAGATCTTTCCCATTTTTAACAGGCTTTCAATTCTCTCCCCAGCTATGACAACATCTGCAAAGCTAGTAGAAGAGAAAGCAGCCAACCTGTCAATATACGTTCCCTGAAGAGTATTCATGAACATATCAGCCATTTCTCTTTCAGACATAGGTGGCTGGACAGCAGCAGCAAGCTGTCTCCATCTTTGAGCATATTCTCTAAAGCTCTCTCTAGATGATTGTGACATTCCCATTAGGAGAGTCCTGTTGGGCGCCATGTCTAAGTTGTATTGATACTGTCTGATGAAGGCCTCTGCCAGGTCCTTCCAGCATCTCACCGTTGCCCTTGTCAAATGGGAATACCATTCTCTTGATGCTCCAGTCAAACTGTCTTCGAAGTAGAACATCCAGAGCTTCTCATCCATTGTATAGGCCTTCAGCCTTCCCAGAAATGATTGCAAATGAGTCCGGGGGCATGAAGTCCCGTTGTATTTTTCAAAACAAGGAGGCTTGAATTTATGGGGGATCCTGACCCCGTCTACCAAACCCATGTCCATGACGTCGAACCCCAGAGAGTTTTGAGATTCTAAGGACCTCAACTTCTCAGCTATTTCTTCCAATCGTCTATCATAAGTTTCCTCTCCGGCACCCATTACTGTATACTGGTCCTCCTGAGGATCTTCTTGAAGTACTCTGGCTGCAGTGGCTGTTCCTTGAATGTTTGCAGGAATATTAACCTCAGGATGTAGATGTGGGCCAAACACAGGGGGGTTAACATGTGGTTGCACCCGTTCATTGTTACTTGTGCCTGCAGTCCCCACATGGGGCTCCTCTTGATTCCTCCCTTCTACCAAAGTTCTGAGCCTCTCCTGGCTTTGAGCTAAGTTGTTCATCACTTCCATGAACTGTGTTATCTGGGTTCTCATCTCCAGCCTTTCGTTTGCCATCTGGTTTCTGACCTCCGTAAGGTCTTGCTGCATCTGATCCATCTGAATTCCCGGAAGGTTGTTTCTAGTTGGGTACCTGTGAGGCCTGTTGAGAGGAAATACCCGGCGGCGAGCAATAATTCCTGAGATCACAACAGAGGTTAGCAACAACAAAACAAAAACCTACAAAACAAACAAAAGGGTTAGCATGCAATGCAGTTATGCTTATTTGTTCTCAAGGTATCCGGTTTGGCCTTCAGTTTTGACCCTTCCAGACCCATGAAGATGCTGCTGTTGAAGTTGCTTTTGATGTGGACCCAGATAGAAGCCAACACAAATATATTACAAAGGGTGAAATAATACAACTTGTTCATTTTACAACACTAGCCCCCTAAGGGGTCAAAATACATCACAAAAAAGCAAAAGTACATGAAAAGGAACAACAACAAGCAAATGATCAAACTCCAAGGCCAAACTCATCCTCACGAACTTCCTTAAGAAGTGCTTCGGTCACAGGATCAGCCGGACGCTCCGTGAGACCTCTGATGAGAAGGTTTCTTGTTGCAACAGCTGCAGTCAACTTCCTGTTCTGACTTTGGTCCTTAGACCTCTTCACTCCAGCTCTGATTTCTAGCTCTGATATTTCCTTCTGGGCTGCTGCCAGGGCTTTTTCCATCTGCTCCATCTTGTCTTGAGCTCTCTTGTCTTCTAGAGTACGGGCCTCAGTGATCCGGACCCACCTGGCCTGACTTTCCTTCAAATACAATTCTGCTCTTGCTCTCTGAAACTGGGCTTCTTTACAAGCATTCTTCAGAATCTGTTCACCAGCTTTGGACTTGTTGATATAATCTCCAGACTTCTCAATCTTAGTCAAGTGTTCCACCCTCAACTTCTCCAATCTCTCAATCTCCCTCACACCTTCACTCCTCTCCCTGAGAGTCTTCTGCAAGGCTTGGGTTAACTTCTCATTTCTTTCCCTCAAGCTCTCAAACTCTTCCAAACTGATGGTGGCAGGGGGTGGTGCTGAAGATGACTCAGGCATGTCTCCTATGGTAAAGGGCATTCCAGAGAATTGGGCCCTAGCATGGGACCACTCATAATATTGGACTGATGCCACATTATTGCACTTCCCCAAAATGGTGATTCCCTTGGTTTGAACATGATCCCAGGCCCAGGCAGCCTGCCTAACAACAGCCAAACTAATCTTGTTCTCACAGTAGAGGGTCTCAACCAAGTCTTGTTCCCTAGGAGTATGAACCAGTGCATAGCCTAATTGCCTTCTGAACAGCAGAGGGTTGTAATTGATACTTCCCTTAACTCCTATTAAAGGCACATTGGGAAAGTGCCCACAGCTTGTGATCATATCTCTGCCCTTGGTGCTTTGAGTACACCATCTGATGTCTGCTGAAGTGAGAGTAGTGAGCCTCTTAGCCCAGTTGCTTTGCTGATGAGGATTTAGAAATGCATCTGTCCTGGGTAGATGCCTGAGAAGCCAAGCATGGAATAATGGAGCACAAATCCTCACTAATTTTCCCCTCTGCTTCTCATTTCTCTGATGGACTGAGTAATAGAGATCACCCAACAAAGTTGGCACAGGGTTCTTCAGGATGAACAAGTGGATTGCATTCTTGCTAATGAAACGGGGCTCATCTGCAAACAACACAATTCCATATACACTTAAGGCCAACAGGGCACAAACAGCTTTCCACTCCCCCAAGGAGGCCTTCAAACTAGCTTGAGAAATCAGGAAGTCCAGATGAAATCCAGGGATCCCAGCTTTGGAGGTCATATGCTGTTCAATCAAAACAGGCTCCAGGTGCAAAGCTTTTGCTATCTCTCCATTGCTGGAAAAGACCATTTCAGGGTTAAAAGGGATTTCTCTCCTGATAGGTAGACCAACCAAAGATGAGTATTCTTCCAAAAGAGGACCCAACTGAAAGTCTTGAAAGGTGAAACATCTCAATGGGGGTCATAGAACTGAATACAGGTGTGGATGAGGCTCCTCTGTGAAGGGTCTAGATCCATGACCATGTCCAGTATATCTCCATAACTCTCCCTGAACAAGGGTATATGATCTGGAGTGATCAGGGTTTGGATCCTCCTGACGTCTGATAAGTCTGGTTGGAAGAAATGATAAGTGATGTTGCTTTTCTTTGGAGCCATGATGCTGAAGACTGAGTAGAGTGCTGATGAAGATGCTGAGGAGTGGGCCACTGGCTGGCTAGTGCAAGTAACTGAAGTATATGGTTGACAAGCTGAAGCAAGTGGTGGTGGAGATAGGTCAATACTAACAGATGGGGTCAAAACCAAAACCAGATGAAAATGGATACCCTGAAACACAAATAAGCACCTGTTAATATGATGCAATGAGTATGTATGCAAATGAAATGCAAGGGTTTGTGACTGAGCTGGATCTGATCAAAATGCCCTGATATAGATCCATGTGTGTTCAAGAATTCCAGATGGAGGTCTAAAAATCCAGTAACCAAGGTAGGGGGACTCAAATAAAGAGCCACAAGTCCAAGGTTTTAGAATCACAAGAACTGTCCAACATGGAGCATTCTTAACAAAGTCAAAGTAACAGGGTATTCTGAGGTCAAGGTACCTGCAAACCTGTAAACAGCCCAACCCCCTCACAGGTGGTGATCTAGAACAAGGATCCTCAGACTTGGATCAGTTATGAGAAGTGTAAACACTTCTTACCCGGGGGTACAGTGTTTACAATAACCATAACAATTCCTCCTCTAATTCACCTCAGTTTCTGAAGGTCAATACTAAAAGGTCATCCAGACTTAGCAGGCTTCCCAGATAGCCCTAGCATTGCAGGAAATCCGCAACACAGAGTTCTCAAGAAGAAACCCATATCTGAACCGTGTTTCATATTCCCGCACCAGACCGAAATGGAATGGGAAAGAATATGATTCACTCTAGCCTAGGTGTCACTCAGGTCCCAGGTATAGGACCTTAACTCTCAATGAAATACCCACCCACCAAAACAAAAACCAAATCCAGCCAGCAACAATGACAGTATGATATATAAATGCAAAATAAAGAAAGCAGTAAAGTAACTGTACATAAATCAATAAGCAAAATAAATACAAGCACAAATAAGCACATAACACCCCAATAAACACAAATCAATCAAGCGCTAGGAGGAACCCACAAAAAGAACCAGAAGCCCTGGTTGCAGTATAAGGTTCCCCAGCAGAGTCGCCAAGCTGTCGCTCCCGACAAATGAAACAGGGTCAGATGAAGGTACAGACGCGAACGGTCGGCGAAGGGAGCAGTGAGAACACACAGCCGTGAACTCACTGGAGATGAAAAGAGTCGCCAGCTAGGCATTTTTATCCCGGAGGAAAGGCAATGCTGCATAGACCTAGAAAGGTACGGATAAGACGGTTGCGAACCAGAGAGACTGAGAAAGGGGGTTGGTTACAACCTGGGAAGGTATTAGCACCCAGATTGTCCGTCGTACTCGACGGGATCCACGCTTAAAAGATTTGTGTTTTAAAGGGGTAGTGTCAGTGCAATCTGTGTGCAAAAGAGCTGGAAAGCAATATGTACAGGTGTCAGTGTAAAGTGAAGTGAAGTGTATAAATGATGTGTCAGTGTAAAAGAGAAAGAGGTGAAATGCTCATGATAATGAGGCTTAAAGAATGAAGCTGGAAAGAGGGGGAATATACAGAGACTTTTGTTCGATAACTGTTAAGTTATGCCTACGTATCCTCTCGTGCAATGAGGAAGTCAGAACACCGTAGTTCGACCCAAAGAGACTGAAAAATGAATTGACTTGTGAACTGCTTGCTTGCCTATGCTCAAGTGTATGACCTGTCTGGCTCAGGTGCTAACTGTCTTGCATTAGACGGAAGAAGCGAGTTCTCGTTTGTGAGTGAAGGTGATGAGAAAAGAATCCCGGAGGAGACGCTTATTGTTTGTTTTTGAGTTTTCAGTCTTTTATTACTTTTTGGAGTTTGTCATAGGATAATGAGCTTAAGCCTAAACCAATGGATTTAGTAAACTCATCACATCTTCCCTCTGATTAGGGGTAATGAGAACACCTTAAGTGTGAAGTCAGATTCTCACACTTAATCACCTTTGATGCAGGATTAAGATCATTAACCTACTTGTGGTTATTTAGATGTTTTTGGTGTTTTTGTTTAGTGTTAAGTAATGAGGTTAAGCCATAATCAAGGATTAAACAGACTCATTACACCATCCTAATAGAAGGATAATAGATGAGAATGTTTAAGCTGAGGAAAGCTCCTCAACTTAATCCATGATTAAGGATTAAACTCATGACAAAACAAGCCTTTGATTAAGTGGATTTTATTTAATGGTATGATGATGAAGTGATTTTTATGGTTTGTAAGACAACTTGAGGGGGACTTGTCCATTAACACTAGGGTTAGTCCTTCTTAACCACTTAAGGAAGAATTAGAACCCTAATGCAAGGCCCAAGTTACAAGTGATGCCTTGATGATTATTAAGTGGATTGATTAAGAGATTTAAACACATAAAGGGTTCAAGACTTAGGATTAAAGTTATACACTCCATCCTAAGAGAAGGATGCAGGCATAAGCTTAATCACAAAGTCTTAAAGCCTTTAGGGTTTAGTCCCTGATTATGAGGTGAGAAGAGAAGACTCAAAGAGAGACACAAAGGTAAAACTATGAGGGGACTAATCAAAACCCTAATTCATTGTCATGCTTGGATGATCCTAAGGTTTGTGAGGTTTCCAAGAACAATCTTCAGAGGAACCACCAGGAAGCAGATGAATAAGATCAAGAGAAGCAAAGTGACTTGCTTCATTCAAGAAGTCAAGTCACTTGAAGAAAGAAAGTGGGAGGAAGAAGAATGAGCAAGCTCAAACTCAAACACATATAAGAATGCAGCAATGGATGCAAGAGAGATGAAAAGAAAAGTTATGAGAAGTGAAGGCAAATTCACTTCCCAAGTTTACTTACCACCTGAAAAGTTAGAAAGAAATGCAATGCAATGCAAGATGAAATGAAATGATGCTAAGCAAAACCAGAAGCATGTTGATGATGATTATGATGTTATGAGGTGCTGCAAACATGAGGCAAGGCATGGGGATTTTCATACAAGATTATGAATGCAAATGATGCAAGCTAAGGAGCATGAATAAACATGGAATGTTATGAAACATACAAGACAAATGACATGGCAAATATGCAATGCAATGATCAAACATGCTTTCTATGTGTCTTAAGATGTCAAATGAAACACAAGAATGTATAAAATGCAAAGACAAGTCATGTTATGCAAGAGAATGCAAGGAGGATGCAAGAGAAAGCCCAAATTAGGGTTCATGGATGAAACATCAAACAAAAACCCAAAACAGAAACAAAACCCTAAGATAAAAATGGAAAATGGCACCCAAAGAAACCCTAGGCCTATGATAAACCACTGCCCAAAGGGGAGCTCTCAACTCTCAACCAAACTCAAGATATGAATTTCCTAAGTTATTAGGGTTTTTTAGGATTCTTAACAAAATAAATGCCAAACAATTTGAAAATGCAAGAACAATTCATGGCCTTTTTATCCCTGAAAATACATGCCAAACACAACACAATGCAAGAAGAATCAATGTCTCAACCTTCTCCAATAGGCAGAAATGAATTTTTAAACTTATGATCAAAATAATGCATAAAAAATGATTTAATTCAATGAAAAATTCTTAAAATGCATCAAGATCAAAAAATAAATTTGGTTTGAAGGTTGGACAATGTTTCTAAATATCTTAGAACATTTCATGAATTTTTTTGTAATTTTTTAAATACCTAAAAGTATTTTTAATTAATTAATCCCCATTAATCAATTAAAAATAATCTTTTAAACATTTAAAAATACTTTTTTAATGATGAAAAATAAAATAAAAATATTTTTAGGTCATAAAAATTAATAAAACCTTAAGGAAAAAGTTTCATAATTTTTAAGATTTTTTTGCTATTTTAAATTAATTATGCAATTTAAATGAAAGAAAATGAATTAAAAATCAAAATAAATAAAAGTCAGAGGGATGGAGGGCCAGGATGAGCCTAGGATTTGAATTGGTTGACTGGCGCGTGATCTTGTGGTGTGGATTGGTTCTGAGTTAATTACATTTAATTAAAACTAATAATAAAATTAGGGCTAATCAAAGAGATCCTGG
The DNA here is from genome assembly GCA_963966055.1 of Lathyrus aphaca. Lineage (NCBI taxonomy): Eukaryota > Viridiplantae > Streptophyta > Magnoliopsida > Fabales > Fabaceae > Lathyrus > Lathyrus aphaca. The sequence continues at coordinate 582,795,795 of OZ014519.1, forward strand.
CCTTTCCCTTGCGCGCGCAGTCAACAAGTCAATGGCAATCAATGGTCCAAATTCAAACTAGCATTAATTATGTGATTAGGGCACAAATGACTCTCAGGTGGCCGGAGAAGACTTCCGGTCGTCTTCTCCGGCCAGCTCTCACCTGAAAAATCTCCAAACCTCTCAAAACGTACCAAAAATGAAAACCAAGAACATGGAAATGATCCTCATCCTCTCACGAACCAAACCCCTCTCTCAAAACAAATTTATATTTCCTAAATCAACTGAATCGAAGAGAAAAAGTTCTAGGTCACGCAAGCTTCAGAAACAAATTAAATGCTCAAATCACAACCATTTTCAAAACCAATGGTACCAGAATGATCAGTGAAACAAATAGAACAAGTTTGTAACAAGCAAAATCATTTCTGGAAAAATAAATTTCAGGCTACCTGAGATTTGAAGCTTTCCACTTGAGGACTTTCTGGCCTTCTCTTTATGTGCAAACCACTCCTTAGGACCCCTTGATGATGTTTGAATGCCTTAGAACAATTTATGTAGGCTGGCTGATGAGTTTCGAAAGCTCCTGCTTCAAGCTCAGTCAACAATGGCTATGGTGATTCTGACTGATTCAGGCCACTGTGAATGATGGTTTATGGTCCAGATGATGTATGGAGAAGCTTTGCAAGGTTTGTTTGGCTGTTTATGGGCTAGGGAGGGAGATTCGAATGAATCTGCAGAATGAGGGTGAAGAATGGCAGTGGGGTGCTTTGGCTGTTTCAGGCTTATGCTTTGGGTGATTTCTACTCAATGATACATGGTGAGTTGAATGGAGGAAAAGGTTTTAGTGTTTGCTTGCTGTGGAGGGGAATTCGAAGGAAGTTGCAACTTGGAGTGTTTTTGTGAATGTGTCTAGTGTGATGGTTTCAGCCTTGCTTCTTGTTATGACTAGCTTGCAAATTGATAACATAAACAAATCTGATTGGCTGGATGATGTGACTTGTGCTTTTGTGATTGGTAAGTTTGCTTTTGCCAAAAGTCAAAAATCTTGTAAGAGAAGCATGGGCTTGATACTAGGCAAGTACAAGGGCTAGGGCTGGCGCAGCATGGTGAGTGTGTGAGGCTGGCTTGATTCAAGGACCAATGCAGCAAGTTGGTGAAGCATGATTATGAGTTTTGCAACTTGGTTACCTTATGGATTTTCATGAAAAATGCCTTGTTACATGAACTAAGCACATGTGATCTTTGGTTCAAATCTGATTTTTGGGACTTAGGGAATGTTTGTGTGCTGGTTTGAGAGGAATTAGAAGTCACATAATGCATTGGTTCATGACTTTGCAAAATTTCACACTTGGTGCATATCTTGAAAATAAGTGATTTTTGCCAACTTTGCATTGCCATAAATTTTGATCCAAGAAGAGTTTGATCATGTTCTTGTACTTTTTGAAAAGGGAAAGATGAGATCTACAACTTTCATGACTAAAGTTTTTCCATTTGAAGCCTTTTTGAATCATGAATCAAGGCTTGAAAAATGACCTAAAATGATGCATTCTTGAAAAGTCAACTATGCCCAAAAAGTCAACATTTGCAAAAACCCTAAATTCTTGATTTTTATGAACTTCAACCTTCTTCCATGATCAAATAAAGATCATATACACTCAAAATGATGAAGATCACCCATTGGTTGGGTCATTGGGGGCCTCAGATGCCCTGATTTTGCACTGACTTGTGTGAAAAGTCAACCTTTGATCAGATGACTTCCCCATGGAATTTCTTCATAAAAATTGATATGCATACTCCCTATACCATATAGAGACCAATGGAAACAAGAATGACCAAAAAATTTGGAGTTATGGCCTCTGAAACCAAAACCCTAATTTTCAGTCAACTGTGCAGTTCAAACTAGCTCTGCATCCACTCAAACCCTAGTTCTTGTGATTCCTTTGCAATTTTGACTTTGAGGAGATGAAATATGATATAAGAACACACATGGACCCCTTTGAGTTGATTGGTGGCCTTTGGAATGGCTCAAAAGGCTTTGGGATTGCTCAGATCACAAACCCTAGGTGCAGATGCCTTAGAAACTATGCAGTGAATCAAAAATGATATGTGAGATGATATGATTGTGTTTATGCATATGAGATGATCACAAACCATGGTGTGAATGGGTGAGGGCAAATTTGGGGTGTTTACAATATCCAGAAAATCAATCAGATAGCCAAAGGTCATATCTGGAGAACAGTCAGATAGACGTGTATGAGTTCTAGAGGACAATCAGAACAAAAGACATTTTCAAAAAATCAATCGGATATGCAAGGGTCATATCTGGAGAATGATCAGATAGACACGAATGAGTTCCGGAGAACAATTAGAAGAAAAGACATATCCGAAGAATTAATCGAATAGACAAAGGTCATATCTAGAAAACAATCAGATAGAAAGGAGTTATAGAGAACAATAAGAATAAATACATATCCAAAAAATCAATCGGATAAACAAGGTCATATCTAAAGAACAATCAAATAGACACGAAGGAGTTCTGGAGAACAATCAGAACAAAGACGTATCCAGAAAATCAATCAAATAGACAATGTCATATATAGAGAACAATCAGATAAACATGAATGAGTTCTGGAGAACAATTAGAACAAAGACATATCCGGAAAATCAATCGGATAACCAAAGGTCATATCTGGAGAACAATTAGATAGACACAAAAAGGAAGTTCTGGAAAATCAATCAGAACAAAAGACATATATTAGGGATAAACAAAATCGGGGAGGTATTCCAAGTGATAAATCAACAAGTTTGAGTGTAACTGTTGGCACTAAGAATAACAACAAAGAAAACATTCAAAATGGATGCGCAACAGGTGCGAAACTGGATGACACTAAGAATGGCAATGACAACATATTCAAAGTGAATGTGCAAAGGCTCGATGCGACCAAATGACACTAAGAATGGAAACAAAAAGGAACAACATCCATGGATTGGATTGGACGAAGTGGAATAAAAACTGACACCCATAGATTATATTGGATGATGTAGCGATAAAAATCATGAGTGTAAGCTATTGATTAACTTAACTCAAGGTAAACAGAGTCTCCACCACACTTTTATTTTATTCCAAATGGAAAAAAGAGCGAATAAATCCTAAAATGAATCTAAAAGCAAAGAGCTAAAAGAATCAAGCAGAGAAAGGGTAAAGGGGTTGGTTACAAAAATGGAAAGGTTTTAAGCACCCAAAATATATATGGTACTCCACGGGAGCCCTTTGAAACAATTAGTGGTTTTGGTTTGAAACTGGTTTGTTAAATGAGAGTGAGGGGATAGGAAAAGAATTAAATTTTTAATGTTTTTGTGTTTGACGAGACTTTTGTCTCATGCCTACGTACCCACAAAGTTCAATGTAAGATCAAAACCTCATAGTTCGTGGTACAAATAGTGAAAATTGGTTGGTGTCACACCCCAAATTTTACCCCTAACTGCCCGCATCATACATTCATCGCATTTAACAGAAAATTTCCAAGATTTGTTTTTCTGTCACTTTCAACTCATTTTTTGAGTTTCTCAAGATTTATTTATTTTTATTTCTTTTCACTTTCAAGCTTCCATTTTTAATTTTAATTTATATTTCTCATTTCTAACTTTTATTTCATTTTTGTATTCTTATCTTTTGTTTTCTAGTTCTATTTCTATATTCCATTTTTTTAACTTCTTATTTTTAGAATTTTTGTTTCAATTTCTATTACTAGTTTTTTTATTCATTCTCTGTTTCCTTCTTTATATATATATGTATCTCCATTTTAAATTTAATTTCTATTCATCTTCAAGTTCTCATTTTTTTTAATTGTTTGTTTTTATTATTTTCTTAAATTTTTATCTCATTTTCTACTTCCAATTTTATTTCATTTTTAAAGAAATTGTTTCTATTTTTATTATAATTTCCAACTTCAATTAAGGTTTAAGTTCAAATTTTGCTTTTAAATCCATTTCTCCAATTCATCTTCCAATTTCAATTTTTGTCCCAAGTGTAGTTCATATTTTCTATTTCTAGTTCCAAATTCATATTCCAAATTTCAAATTTCAAGTTCTCACATCATTTGTAAATTCAAGTTTAAATTCAAGCTTTAATTGCATTTCAAATTCATCATGAACTCAATGTCAAATCTCATTCCAAGATCATTACAAATTCATGAAAAAAGAGAGTTTATTCCAAACACCAAAAATTCCAAACACCAAAAATTCCAAACTTCTATTTGTCAATCTCAAGTGCATTCCTAATTTTCAAACTCATAACCAAATTCAATTACAAGTTTTTGTCAAAGTTACATACAAGTTACAAGCTACAAAATTAGCAACTACAAATTCAAAACAAAAGTGTTGCTTGAATAAAGATGGTTCAATTTTCTCATCATAAGCAAATGCATCCAACTCCATGTTTGTTTTCTTGAATTCTTCATGCTATGCCACATCTCCAACTTCATGCCTCTTCCATCCATCATACACATGAAAATTTAAAAAAAAACAAGTTAGCATTAACATTTCATCAAACTCATACATAATCATATTCATCATATTTATTCAATCAAATTCATTCAACACATTGCATCATTTAACACCATTCATCATATTTCAATATCATTCAAGTTTATAATCCAAAGTATTCATTTTCAAGTATTATCATTCCAACTTCATGTTAATTCAAAACAGCCCCATATATGTTACATAAGCATTCAAGTTCTATTTCATTCACATACCATTCATCATTCTCAAATATTTCATTCAAGCATACCATTATTTAAAAATTCAGCATTCATGATAATTCATTTTTACATATTGTAAGTTTCTTTTTCTCATAACAAAGTGTCAAGATACATAGTACAAAATCAGCAAGACCATGGCTCACTAGCAAACAAAAAACAGCAGAATAACTGCACAAACAAAGCAGTTTGACAGCACACAAAACAGACTGCTCTACCTACCCACTACTGCACACAAACTCAGATTTTGTCTCCCTTGTCCCAACCCTTCATCAACAAGCAATAGGGTACAAAATTCAAACCAAAAAACCCTAATTTCTCCCTATAAAACCAGAACTGTTTCATTCATAAAAGAGGAGATTGACACAAAGCAAACAAAAAATTCAGCAACATCAAAAAAATCAAAAAAACACTACCAACCATCAATCACACCAGCAGCTGCACAGAAGAGGAATAACAAAAGAGGAATAATAGAAGTAAAGCTTACCATTGCGGATTCTTCACCCCGATAACTTTCGGGTCGGTAATGTTCTCCTCTTCCTTCACCTCTTTTCGGAATATTTGTTCATCTTGTTTGATTCCTCTCATGGCCATGTTTGTGTTTACGGCTGATTTTTGATTTCGACTAGCTAGTTTCTTTCTTTCTTTCAATTTCACTTCATTCTTCCCCATGTTGCATAGCATACTGCATTCACAGCCATGTAGAGCTTCAAATATACATACTCAAACTCAAAAAAATCAGCTAGCAGCCCTTAGGAAAATTTAAGTAACAAGTATACAAATATGGGGACCTAGCCGCATACTATTCAGCCACAACTTCACTGAAAAAAAACCTATTCTACAACCAAAAAGCTTCAAACATACAACTCAGGCAGCCACAAAAAAAAACAAACACAGAACAGGGGGGCCACCAACAAAAAAACCAGCCGCACATCATAAAACATTTCATAGAAAAAAAAATAACAGTCGAAAAAATAACAGGGAGAAGAAAGGTTCAAAATGAAAAAGCTTACCTTCAATTTTTGTTGGTGATCAATCCGTTTTCAAAAAAAATCAAATCCACACCGTTGAACTCTCAACCCACTGATGCAAAAAAACCTTTGAGCAGGCCTGTTTCAAACCGCCACCTTCACCCTGTCTCTAAACCGAAAATCGACAAACCATTGACCTTCAAATCCATCACCTCATACTGAATCACAAAAATCACACCGCAATACAAACACATAAACTCACCTTACATAAACCCAAACCAGTTTCAACCACACCCTTCATCACTTTAACCTGGTGATTACCGCAAACTCACCCATATCTACCACTGTATCAATAACTCACATCACAAAATAAGACCCAAAACCGCAGAGATCTTGAACCGAAACAACACATCGAGTCGAAACCGTAGAGAAACCAACCGTAAATCAAACTTGTGCAGAACCATGAGACAAACCATAAAAACCGACCCTCACCTAACATTCATCACCGCCAAACAATCACAAAACCCGACCTTCGTGCTGAACCGAAATCAAACCCTCGCCACCACTCTAAACTTGCCGCTAAACCCAAACAACCACCTTCAACACTTTCTCAAACGAATCACCGATTCGCCGCCTCACCTTTAATCTCGCTGCAGAACTGAAAACCGAGCCCACGACCTCTCTGCATCTGCCAATCCGCCAATCCGCACCCCCTTGCATCAAACCTGCAAGACCAAAAAAACAAAAACTCAGTAACACCAAAAACATCAACAACCAAAAAAAACTCTTTACAACACAGACACACAAATTTTTCGAAAAAGGGAAAGATACCTTTATCCCTTCACTCATCATCTTCCTCGACGTGAAACAAGCAACAGAATCTATCAACCTCCCCATTTTTCGAACAGACACTCACGAAAATCCTCCAATCCACCTCCAGCCACCGCATAAACACCAACCTTCTGCCGCCGTCACTACCAAATCCCACCGAAACTTATGAACGAACCATCACCACCACCGTAAGATTCATACGCTCAAACCGCGAACCGCAATGAAATACGAGTGAAAGAGCACGGAACAGAAAAGAACAACCTCCAACAACCATCAGGATTTCAAATCGCCCAACAACCTTCGAAAAGAAACCAAACTGTGACCAATCCGTTTGAACCCGAGCGAAGCCATGAGCGTTGAGAGAGATACCGCTTCGAGAGAGAGTTGCAAGAGTCGCGAGTGCGAGAGACAGAGGCGATTGAGAGAAAGACCTGCGAGTGAAACGAGCGCGATTGAGAGTGAGAGCTTCAGAGCGAGAGAGAGATTCGACAGATTGAACGTTTGAGGGAAGGGGAGTGTCTTTCCCATTTCGCAAAAACGGCGCCGTTTTTGCCTAGGGTTCGCTTTACCCCTTCTGGCATTAACTTGAAGCGGGTCACGGGTTGGACCCGACCCGCTTATCCCCAGCGCCCATGGGCCTCTTTCTATCCAAACCCCCTCTGTTTATTTATTCAGCCCATTACTTTTTTTTTCTTTTTTTATAAAAAAAATCTAAAAATATTTTCATAATTCAATTAAATCTTTATATTTAATATTAACTAATCTATTTATTAGGTTAATTTTTATTAAATATTTAGTTAATTTATTTTCTTTCATTATTTTCTCATTTAAATGTATATACAAATAAATAAATAAACATTTTTAATTTTAATATTTTCTTTTCTATTATTATTATTATATTTAGTTAGAAATCTATATACATATAAAATAAATAAAAAACTTTTTAATTTCAAAATTTTCTTTTCTATTTTATTTTTATATTTAGTTAGATATTTATATATACATATAAAAAAATACAACAAAAAATATATATTTCGAATTCAATTTCTTCTTTTCTATCTTATTTTTTAGTACATATTTAATTAGTCATTTATTTATTTTTATATAAAAATCCAAAAATATTTGTTTAGTTCTTCTTCGTTTAAGATAGAGATTGTTTAGCTTAGTTTTAGATCCTATTAGTGTGAGAGGTTTAGATTTAGGTTTATCTCTTAGTGTGAGGTTTTAATTTAATCTTTTGATGTCTTGGTTGTATGCACGCTATGTTTGCATTTATTTTATCATGACCATATATTTGTTAAAATAAAAATTGGAAGCGCACACTTTTGAAACTTTAATTTTCAAGATAATAATCATTGGTCCAACACCAAGTCAATTTCATATACACTTCACTCACACATGTAAGTCGGTCGTTTTACGATCGCCATCTGCACATTCCTTACACTTCACAGCTTTCTAACTTAAGCAAATTGACGCGCCGCTTCTCTTCCACCCCCGCATTCTCGATCCATATATCGAGTCATAGCCCGGTTACTAAGCCTTTTACCTTGCATTTCCATTTACTTTATTCAATTCATTTTTGCAAGTAGCAACCTATGCCTTAGACTTAGGAGCTTGCACCCTCATTTGCTTACTTTATTTTTCGCATTTCAATCCAAAAGGGAAAGAACTCCTGCAGTTGACTCAATGTCATAGGAAGTTTAGCCATCCCTAGTTACCTTTTTGACCTTAGCCATTAGGACTTTTTATTTTACAACTTTTTGTGACTTCTCTAAAGTCACGTGAGTGTTTGCCATAACACTTACCTTTCCCCGCGAACCTTGAGCGTAACCAAGTGTTCGTTAATCCTTAGGAGAACTACGAGTGCTCTGATTCTATACCCGATACGTAGGCATCGATGCGATGTTGTGCGAGCACCATTAGAAATAAAACCTTAGGTTCCCTTAGTTTTAGCAAGCAATAAATAACAATAACACAAATATTAACAAGAGGTTCCCGTAGGATACTACGGATGCTTAGGATGCTAACACCTTCCCTAGGTATAATCAACCCCCGAACCTAGTTTCTCCTCATTTAGGGTTTTTACGATCTTTTTCCCTTTTCCCTTTGGATTAAATTAAAGTCGGTGGTGAACATAAATGTTTTGCGATTCAAGCTTAATCAATAGCTTGGTATCCGATTCTCACCGCAACAGTTGGTTTTGATTTATTTTATTAAATGAAGAAAAAAGAAGTGCACAAAGGCACAAAACCACTTGAATGAGTTTGGTTCTTTTTATTTTTGAATTGAAGTCAAAATCATTAGATTCGTTGACATTTATTATGAAAAGAAGAAGTAAAAGTCACTTGACAAAGTCAAGGTTTGATTTATTAAAATGGTGAAAGTTTGAAAACAAGAAGTTTTGAAAAATGAGAGGAAGTTTTGAAAATTGAAGAAGGGGGGAGATGAAAAGGCTATCCTAAAAAAGGAAAATAAAAGAGATAAAGGAGGAAATATTTAACCAACTTGATGATACTTCCAAGCATAAGCAAAAGAGTTCCATCCTTATAAGCATAAGCTAGCAAATGGTTGAATAAAGGTTAATGTACCAACTCCATGATGATAAAAAAAAAGGGAAGGTGTCCTAGAATCTAAGTCCAAAACTCCAATTCTAATGCAAAGGATAGTAACCACAATCCAAGATCAAGATCACATGTTTTTTAGATGTTTAATCTTTTATTAATATTTTTATGTCCAAATGGACAAAGGAAAAAGCACAAGGATATATAAACATAAACATAAACATGATAATGGATGATAAAGCATAATAAAAATAAAGGAGATAAAGGAGCAAGAAGGAAATTAAAGAGGATAAGGCAAAAGAGGGAAATTAAAATAGTAATATAGTAATAATAATATGTAAATAATAATGGTATGATGAACTTAATCATCCACAACCAAAAGAGTAACCAAGAACTTAGTGACAAAATCAAAAAAGGAAACTGATTCCGCTTAGTATAATACACTATAGTGATTAACCAATACAAATAGACCCAAATCTGATGAATAAGATTGGAATACCCAACGCAACTACGTATCAAGCTTCAAAAGTTGTGAATCTAATGCAAATGATTAACCAACATTGGGATTACGTGACCAACACGAGGTATGCTCCATGAAAGTGCAAGTATCCAATTGGATTTTTATTCCGAAGTAGGGACATATTTAGGTCTATGTTAAGAAATCATTGAGTAATTTACCGAGTAATTACCCTACAAATGAGGTCTTCCAAAACCAATTAAGGTTAACGATGTTAGTGCTAATACATGCAAGATAAACGATATGTAAATCACCATCCGAACACAATTCCGCACAAAAATAAAGATGAATACCAAATTGAGCTACACTTATGGTATTATTTCATCTTTAAGTTAAATCACTCATTTGGGTGGATTCAAGGTATGAAAATATATCACTAATTCAAAGCACCTAAAGTGAATTAAATAACTCACTTATAGATCAATTTGAACTAATGAACATTAACTCCTCTAATCTACACCAAAAGTCCATTGAGATTAAAGAGAAATCAGTCACAAAAATGTCTCTCAGGGTAAAAATAAGAAGAAAGGAGAAGAAGAAGCAAAAGGAACCAAAAACAACCCCAAAACAAGTGAAAATTTCAATTCTACTTCAGAGTAACCGTTACTACCAGGCTGGTAACCGGTTACTTAGTTCAAAAATGCAATTTCTGGAAAAATTAACACAGAGTAACCCGTTACTACCAGGCTGGTAATCGGTTACTCTGCATGCAGTACCAGAAAAATAGGAAAAATTCAGCATGATCCCCTTTCAAAATATTTTTCAAACACCTTGAGATCATAGATCTGAATTTGCACAAATTTTTGAGTAAGAAAACAACAAAAACCTTCAATCAAAATGTAACACAAGATCTAAAGGATCACATACCAAGATAAAAAAAGGATATACATTGTGGATGATGAAGATGAAGGTGTAACAATGAAGGAAGATGAATTACCAATAACAAACTCCAAATTACTCCACAAGCAAGCTTGATCTACTGAAATTTATGAAGAAAAATGAAAAGGATGAAGGTTTAGCTCAACGTTAATTAAGAATTCAATGTGAATTCTTGATAACTTTCAAAAAAAGAAATTGAGCTTTAGTGAATTTTGGTAGTTGGAGATATATTTTGCAAGAGGTTTTTTTTAGCTCTCTAAAGCTTGAGAGGTGAATGAGAAAATGCCTTTATTTAAAGAGTTTAGGTATGAAAATTTGGTTGAATGGAATTAGGATTAGAATATCAAAATTAGGCTTTGGAATTAAATTTGGAGAGAATTATCAAAAGAGTGGTGATTAATGAAGGTGTATGGTGGGAATTAATTGGAGATGGTCTAGAATATTCCACATGTGATCAAAATGAAATTGGTGCCAACAAAATCATAAGATTTGAATTTTGCTGGCATTTTCAAAATTGCACGCTGGAAACTGGTTACTCAGTGCAAAATTTGAAAAATAATTGGTTTTCTTTGCACTGTTGTGGTTCCGACTCGATTCTCTTGCGCGTTGAAGAAGGCATGGAAATAAACACATTAACCTTGGAATTCCTTGAATAAATCAATTAAAACTTGAGAAATCCTTAATTATATAAATTGACATGATTGTGGATCAACTTCGACCTTGTTCAAATGAAATTCGTTCGAGCTGAGGAACTGCTATGTTTGGTATTTTTAACCTGTTCTTCCCCTGAAAATGTTAGTAAAAGAAAACAAAATATTTTTGGATTTTAATTAATTGTTAGTAAACATAAAATCACACACAAGCAATGGTGATCCCGTGTGAGGCATAAACGTGCAACCAAAAAGGATAGACGAACTAGTGCGTGATCTGGGTTGTATGCAAAAATGCAAATGAAAATATGTAAAATATTTTGGGGGAAAATTAGGGTATGACAAATGCACCTATTTAAGTTTCTTCAATCCCGAGATATGAAGATTAACATCTTAGTTTCGACAAGATGGAAGAGACTTAAATATTAGAAAACTCAAATTTTGGCCCTAAGAGGCCATAAAATGGAATGAAATGAAATGATATGAAAGCATATGAAATGTTATGAAAGCATATGAAATGATAAGAAAGCATATGAAATCTGTGGGGAACAAAACAACACAAGGAACAAAATAAACGCTGGAGATAAGGATAATAAAACTTCGATGGGGAAAAGCAGCACACAACATGCTGGAGACTACAACATAACTCAGATGAGGCAAAGATGTCCAAAAGTGGTTTTGGATATAAGGAGTTACAACATCCAATAATGGCTTTGAATGAGGTGAGAAAAGTCTTGGAAAGTACATCAGATGCATCCAAGAGTGATGCAAATGAATTTACCGGGGGATATCCGATAGTGGCATCAGATAAAAGGGAATCACAAGTCACAACATTCAACAATGTCCTTGAATGAAATGATAAGAGTCCTAAAAAGTACATCAGAAATAATGATGACTTCGCTATGGACATCTGACAATGGCCTCAGATAAAAAGGGAATCACAAAATCCGACAGTGACCTTGAATGAAGTGAGAAAAGTCTTGGAAAGTACATCAGAAACAATGATGACTTCACTATGGACATCCGACGTTGGCCTCAAATAAAAAGGGAATCACAACATCCAACAGTGGCCTTGAATGAAGTGAGAAAAGTCCCGAAAAATACATCAAAAACAATGATGACTTCAATATGGACATCCGATAATGGAAATCAGATAAAAGGTATAATATATGAGAAACAACATCAAGTAGGTGAAGAAAAGGTTCTGGAGAAATAAAAAAACAAAGTATATCTAGACAAACATCAGATAGGCCCCAAAGGTAGATGCCAAGTAAGTTGGACATTGGTCACGAGGTAAGATTTTGAAAACAACAGGACCTCGAAAAATGTATATGAGAACTAACACACTCATTATGCAAACATATACGAAAATAGGGATAAAATATCCCTGCAATGCAAATGAGAATGAAGCACTCATGCATGCAAATGTATATGAAAATGGGGATAAAACATCCCAGTAAAATGCATAGTGTATGTGAAATGCTGACAACAAGTTTAGACTCTTTTAGGGGAGTAGAAATCAACAAGTTTATACTCTTTTGGGGAGTAGAAAAGATTGCTTCCTCAACATATAGATCACTGCCATTCTTCTTGTGGATTAAAGATGCTTCTCTTGAACATACCTCTATCACACCGGTAAACTGTATCAAGTTAATAATCTTTTCAGAAAATTCATGAAAATCTGCTTGGGTATTCTTGAAGAAAGTTGCCCCAGATTGATTGACTAATGAGGATAAACTGATCATGGCCTTAGTTCTGACTACTGTCAGGAAAAATTGATCTTGGCTTCAATTCTTGAATTGACTATTGAGAGCAAACTGATCATAGCTTCAGTTCTTGAAATGAATGTTGAGAGCAAACTGATCATAACTTCAGTTCTTGAAATGAATGTTGATAAGGCTAAACCCAGTATGAAACTTGAAGAGAAATATTTTGGTTAACCAAATATGATAATAACTTGTATTGATCAACAAATCTTGAACCATAGGATTTGGAAGGAACTTGCCCCTGATAGGATCACTGACCAAGTTTCTCAATTGTTTGAAAATTCCTTGACGAGGAAAGTTTGTTTGCAAATAAAAAAATGTTTATACAAACATGGTAATTTAAATGCAAAGTTCATACAATTTTTGAAATAAAAAATCATTTTGAAGATGAAATTATTGATGTGAAGTAAATGAAAAACAAACTTGTCAAAACACGACGGCTGAGACAAAAATAAAAGATAAGAAAAAAGGGAGAAACAAATGATTGGCAACAAACTTGGGAGTCAGTTTACGCAACCTTGCTGTAGTATGCTTTTCAAAAGAAATCTGGATTCAATTAGGTCTTTTGAAGGTTGTAACGTGGTCTGGTTCACGGTTTTTGATACAAAGGATATAAGCTCAAAGTTTATTTGTACCCAACCCATTCTTCATGATGATCTCCAGTCCTACATTCAATTAATTCAACCTATGCATTCAAGCTTCATGAAATTTGGGATTGCATAGATGAAGATAGTTCATAAGCCAAAGGATTTTGAGATAGAAAACACCTCTCCCTTTTGTTATTTCTAGTGAGGACTTTGGTCAACTCATCTTGTTTTTTTTTTGTGAGGATTTTTGGTGACCTCTTGATTGATGTTTTCTTTTAATTATCCCTAACTTTTGCCTGAACTGTGTTATTTGAACTTACTGTCAACGGGATGCCCCAGTTTTTGCCTGAGTCTCACTCATAGGTTTTGACTTAGCGGGTTTTGCTTTTTTTATATTTATTTATTCATTTTTTTAAATCATTTTTTGAAGGATAATGACTGCCTGGCTTAATGATTACGGTGAACCATCATTGGCTTTTTGAATTGAGATACATCTTCAACATTCTTTAATGTGTGCAAAGGAAAACTTGAGATTGGAACCTTTATTGAAAGGTGTCTTGAATGATTCACTTCTATTTGAATGCACATTCGAATTAATTGAGAACTACCCATCCCTAGGTTAAGATTGTGGGTTTTTTTCGTATAGAAAGAAACTCCAACTTCAAGGCTCAAAGGGGTTGACAAGGAATTAACTTCCTTATTTCTCCAGTATTTTGGATTTGAAACAATGTCTGTACATCATCAGCCAAGTTTCGATCGAAAGCATACCAACAACAATTATGGGTATTTCGTTTTCATCATCATCCCTCCAACTAATGTAAAAGCTTTGGAAAAGAAAAATGAATAAGAAATGTAAATCATAGAGATGCAAATAGTGGATAAAATTGAATCAAAACATTGCAATGCTCATTTCATTAAAATCAACAAGAAAGTACAAACAAAGTTTAAAATCAAACAAGTCAATACAATTGAAGAAAATTGCAAATAGAAAGAAACAATGTCCTAGTGATCAATCAACAAAAAGGATGAGATGTCCTGTTTGAGAATATTGGCCTTGAATATAAATTGACTTACTGAAGTCGTCTGGAAGATTTAGTTCCCATGATTCAGCAGAGGGTTTGTGACAACATTAGGATTTGTATCCATAAAGGAAAGAATGTTGTTTCTGATAAGCTCTTACACTCTAGCCTTCAGTGCAAAACAATGTTCCAAGTCATGACTAGTTCCACCTTGATGAAACTCATAGTGAAGATCCATTATATAACCACCTGGAAGAGGATCTGGAACATGAGGCATATGCCTAGTGGTAATCCAACCATTTTGAACCAAAGAAGGTTACAACTCAGTATAAGTCATTGGGATAGGATCATAATCTATCCTATTGTGATACTGATTTGGTCTAGCAGCAGGACGAGGAGCTTGAGCTTGAGCTGGTTGAGCCTTAACGACAGGAGCAACTACAACTACATATGATTGAACATATCTTTGTTGCTTGTGATAAGGTTTCCTTTCATTTGAAATATTATAAGCATCATCATCTTTTTTATTTGGTGTCTACCCAATAAATCGGTAGTTATTAATTTTTCTACCAAGTAAATCGGTAGACAATAATCTCTCTACCCAGTTAATCAGTAGTAGATGACTCTTTCCCAATCCAGTATTCCTCCATCTTTTGGATTTGAATGCTTTGTTTGGTTGATGTTTCCCCGACAAAGTTTTACTCTTCACTGTTGAATCCTTTCTTGATTATGTTTATACACAATTTTCCCCAAGTTGAGTCAGTTATCTATTGATTTATTTTCTTGGTAAACTCTCTTGTTGTCTGTTGTTTTTCCCTAGTGGGATTTTTCCTTTTGTGTACCCAAGCATTTTCTTTCTTATGTTGGTTGTTTCTCCCACAGAGATTTTGGGTTTGCATATCATTTCATATTCATATCATTGAATGGTCTCTTAGGGACAAAAATTAGTGTCACACCCCAAATTTTACCCCTAATCGCTCATATCATAATCATCATTCATCGCGTTTAAAGAAAGAGAATTCCAAGATTTTTCTTTTATTTCTTTGTTGCTTCTAACTCCTTTTCAAGTTATTTATAAATTTAATTTTATTTCTTTTCACTTCCAAGATTTTTAATTTATTTTCTATTTCACATGTTTTAATTTTAATTTTAATTTCCTTTTCTTATTCTATTTTTCAAGTTTCTATTTCTACTTCTAATTCTTGTTTCAATTTCTACTTCTAGTTCTTAATTCATGCTTAAATTTTAAACTTAAATTTTATTTCCATTTCATTTTCAAAGTTTTTCTCTAAATTAATTTCTAATTTCTATTCCTAATTTTTAATTCATTTTCAAGTTTTGTTTCTAAATCTAATTTTAATTTTTATTTCTAATTTTTAATTCAATTTTATCATAGGTTTAAATCCAATTTTCAATTTCTAATTTTCTTTTTCACTTCAAGTTTAATTCCAAGTTCATAATCTAAATATTATTTCCAATTTCCATTTATAATCCCAAGTTTTTTTTTTAAAAGTCAATTTATTTAAATCCATGTTTCAAATTCATTTCAATTCATGTTTCAATCTCAATTCCTATCTTAATTCCAATTTCAAGTTTATTCTTAGGTTTCATGTTCCAAATTTCTTGTCCAAATGTTTCAATTCAATTTTTTATCCTAATTTCTCTTCTCAAATCTCAAGTTTCTAATTCTTTTCCTTTTTTAATTTCAATTTTAAATTCCATTTCCAAGTCTAATTTGCAAATTCCATATCCATATTCAAGTCTTAATTTCAATTTCAAAGTACATTTTCCATGTTTAAAATTCAATGTCAAATTCAAGCTTTACATTACATAGCCAATTCATCACATGTTACAGTTGCATTTATAAAATAGAATTTAAAAAAAAAATAGAATTTCAAAGTACATTCCATATCCATGTTACAGTTGCATTTTTAAAATAGAATTTCAAAGTACATTCCATATCCATGTTACAATTGCATAGAAGTAGAATTTAAAAAAAAAAAAAGAGAAGAAAGAAAAATGGGACAGCACACAGCAGGACCACAAGGCAAGTTCAGCAAGCCTGCAGCCACCCACAAGGAAAGTTCAGCAAGCCTGCAGCCACCCACAGCAGGTCTGCACAGCACAACTCTGCTCCACTATTGCAGCATCATTCAGTTTTTGTCCCATTTCCTCCAACCCTTCACCTACAAGTTATCCAGTACACATTTTCAAATTCACATAAAAAAGAAACCTAGGGAAATCATACAGGGACTGTTACATTAGAGAAAAAAAGAGAACCAAAACAGCCACTATAAAACCAGCTCCACATTCTCACAAATGGCAGCCACAAAAACTTCATTCATAAAAAATAACCCTAGCCACTACATCAAATAACCAAAAACCAGCAGCCAAAAACTTCAGAAGAACATCAGAAGAGAAAGAGAGGAATTTAAAAGTTCAAAGCATAAAGAAAGGAGAATCACCTGTGCATTGTCACCAGAAAGATCGATCGGACTAGTTCCGCTTTTGTGAGTTTTCTTTTCTTCTTCTTTGTTGTCTTGATACCTTTGTATTTTTGCCTTGTTCATGTGTGTGAGAACTTTGTTCTTGTAGTGTTTCCATTAAAAATTTCTTCTTTACTTTGATTTGAGTTTTATGCTGTGAGCTGCGTCTTTTTTGATGTGTGTGGTTGAATCTAGGGGGGACAGAAACATCAGCAACCAAACTCAAAAATGCAGAAAAATATTCGGTAGTCACCGAGAGAAAAACCAAAGAACTCATAAAATACCTTGATAAAAATGGCCTCCATTCTCAATCCAAATACCTTTGATTCATATTACAATAGTAACACAACTACCCTTCTTCAAAACCTAGACAACAACGTAACGAAGTGAAAACTCAATTACTACTTCGAAGTAAAAAAAACCACCACTGTAAGAACATATCTCACCTAGCAGTCATCGTAACTCCACCTTGGCTTCATTCAAGCACCACCACGTACACCATTGAAACACAACATCATACCACCTCTGAAACATCGCCCATTAACCCTTTTTGCCATCACCGAACCGCTTAAACCCACTTCCCTTCATAGAAACCTGCAAATAACAACATAAACGACATTCATACATCCTCCTTCATAAAACATAAATCCATTCACAACATCAACAAGAAACTGTGAAGAACTCACTAAGCACGAACCTGTTTTTGAAACTCACAAACAGAACACGCTCCCAAACTGAAAAAACAAGCAGAAAGTGAGATAGGGAAAAACGAATCCGAAGCCAATCCTCACATCAGCTTCAACAAGCCAGCTCTACACCAAGACCTCACGCCGCTGCAACTACACAAACTTCAGCCACCATTGAAATTTCATCCACCATAACCACGCAACCTTTTTCATCAACAACTGCAAACACTACACCATCACAAAAACCACTGAGCAACAACAAATTTGTGATCAGAACACAGAAGAAGAGATGAACCTGAGATATGAGATGAGTTGAGACAAGACTAACCGGAGTCGAAGCCATTGCCGAGAAACACCAGTCACGAACCATTCTTGTCTTACAACTCAAACCTTCACCGCCATTAACCTTTAACCGAAATCATTTTTCTCTAAACAACACAAACTCAGACCACCAAAACCATTCGCGACCTCCACCACCACAAATCAAAACCAGAATCTCAAACGCACTTTCATTAAACTAACCCCAAATCACCAACAAAACACAAATTAGAGAAACTTCTACCTTCTTCAATCAACAGAACACAAAAATCCAGATCACAAAACCAAACCGCGAGACGCACCTGGAAAAAACCAACGAAACTTGAAGCCAGAAAGCAAAACCAGATCGCAGAAAACAGAATTGTGAAACCGCGACACACCTTCACCGTCGAACCAAACCCAACCCGCGACGGAAACAGAGAGGCCGAATCATCCTCATGGCCCTCCATCTGAACCGAAACCTTGATCCTCTTTTTCCAATCCCGCGAAAACCTCCTTTCCATCGCAGAACCGCCCTCAACACAACAAACACAGCACCACTTCAAAACAAAATTTCCTGCAAAAAACCACAAACAACCATTTATCCTTTCTTCTCAACTCACCCCGAATCAACAACAACAATCCGTGAAGGAGAGAGACTTGGCAAGGTGAGAGAGGGGCTGTAAGCGGGAGAGAGATTTGAGAGAGCTGCGTGAGAGAGACGATGAGAGAGTGAGAGGGGCTGAGAGCTTCGTGAGAGAGACGAGCAATGTGTGAGCGAAATCGCGAAAGAGTGAGACGGACGAAGGAGGGGTTTCTTCCCCGTGTCGCCTGCAACACAGCCGTATGCTTAGGTTCTTTTTTTTGACATTTTTTCATAAAACCAAACCGGGTTGGACCCGACCCGTTTGGGTACCCAGCGCCCATGGGCCACCTTTTCTCAATGCACCCCCTTTGTTTTCTCTTAATTCAGCCCATTAACTCTTTTCTTTTTTCAAAAAAATCTAAAAAAAATATTTTACAATTCAATTAATTCTTTTTATTTAATTTTAACTAATTAATTTTATTTTTATTAAATGTTTAGATAATTTATTATTTTCTCATTTAAATACATATAAAATAAATAAAAAAAACATTTTAATTTTAGAATTTTCTTTTCTATTATTATTATTATATTTAGTTAAGAAATCTATATACATATAAAATAAATAAAAAAACTTTTATTTTCAAAATTTTATTTTCTATTTTATTATTATATTTAGTTAGAAAATAAATAAAAAACTTTTTAAAATTTTCTTTTCTATTTTATTTTTATTATTATATTTAGTTAGATATTTATATATACATATAAGAAAGATAAACAACACAAATATATTTTGAATTCAATTTCTTCTTTCCTATCTTATTTTTTAGTACATATTTAATTAGTCGTTTATTTATCTTTTATATAAAAATCCAAAATTTTTTTGTATAGTTCCTCTTCGTTTAAGATAAAGATTGTTTAGCTTAGTTTTAGATCCTATTAGTGTGAGAGGTTTAGATTTAGGTTTATCTCTTAGTATGAGTTTTTAAATTTAATCTTCCGATGTCTTGGTTGTATGCACACTATGTTTATATTTATTTTGCATCATGACCATATACCTGTTAAGATAAAATTGAAAGCGCACACTTTTGAGACTTTAATTTTTTCAAGATAATAAATCCTTGGTCCAACGCCAAGTGAACTTTACACACTTCACTCACACACGTAAGTCGGTCGTTTTACGATCGCCATCTGCACATTCCTTACACTTCACAGCTTTTCAACTTAAGCAAATTGACGCACCACGCTTGTCTTCCACCCCGCATTCTCGATCCATATATCGAGTCATAACCCGGTTACTAAGCCTTTTACCTTGCATTTCCATTTACTTTATTCAATTCATTTTTGCAAGTAGCAACCTTTGCCTAGTCTTAGGAGCTTGCGCACCCTCATTTATTTACTTTCGTTTATGCTTTTCAATCCAAAAGGGAAAGAACTCCTGCAGTTGACTCAATGTCATAGGAAGTTTAGCCACCCCTAGTTACCATTTTGACCTTAGCAATTAGGTCCCTCTTTTTTTCTTTGACCTTAGCAATTAGGTCCCTCATCCTTAGGTCCTTAGCCATTAGGTCCTTAGTGTTTTATTTTACAACTTTTTGTGACTTTGTTAAGTCACGTGAGTGTTTGCCATAACACTTACCTTCCCCGCGAACCTTGAGCGTAACCAAGTGTTCGTTAATCCTTAGGAGAACTACGAGTGCTCTGATTCTATACCCGATACGTAGGCATCGATGCGATGTTGTGCGAGCACCATTAGAAATAAAACCTTAGGTTCCCATAATTTTAACAAGCAATAAATAACAATAACACAAATATTAACAAAAGGTTCCCGTAGGATACTGCGGATGCTTAGGATGCTAACACCTTCTCTAGGTATAATCAACCCCCGAACCTAGTTTCTCCTCATTTAGGGTTTTTACGATCTGTTTCCCTTTTCCCTTTGGATTAAATTAAAGTCGGTGGTGAACATAAAAGTTTTGCGATTCAAGCTTAATCAATAGCTTGGTATCCGATTCTCACCGCAACAGAAATGGCGACTTCACTGGGGATTTCTATTTTTGAGGGTTAAGCCCACCTTGTATATTTGTATATTTGTTGTTGTATTGCTTGTTATTATTTGGGATTTTTGTTGGGTGTTCCATGTGTGGTGAGATAGGTCCTAACCCGGACTTGAGTGAAAAATAAGATAGGACGGTGGTATATTCAAGAAGGCTTGTAGGGAGTTGAGTCCCGACCAAGTTGACTTGAGACACCACCACTCAGCGGAGGCCTCCTCGGATGTAGTTTTGTTGATCGAGTTCAGTCGTGAAAGCATTACTATATTCGACCTGAGAGCCATTAATGCTGAGGACTGTAGAACATTTACCCCCACTTGGGCTTGTAGGGATGTAGTGCGATGACTATGAGGGTGCAAATCCAAAATAGTTGATACGCGATACTACACCCGGATGAGACTCTCTTGAGAATATTATTGATTACCAAGTTGAGTTGGGAAGTCGGTAATATCTAAAAGATGGGACAATGATTCTGGGAACTTTTAGAACCCGTTGTACAGGTACAAATAAACTCATAGTACATACCTTTTGGGAGGGTTGAACCTTCGACCTCATGCAAGCTTTGAACCTAAGCCTTGTGTGTGTTTGTGCATTCACGCATCATGAAGCATCATTTTTTACCAATTTATTCAAGGAACTCAGAAACTCTATCTTTGTAAATACCGTAGGTATCATCATGGACTTTGGAAGAAGAAAGACTGTCAAGTACACATTCAAAACTCCCAAACTCGAAGACCTAAGGAAATTAAGAGGAGAATCTCCTTAGGACTTTGTCTTTGTCTTTGTCTTTGTTTGGGATTTTTGAAGCTGTACTCAAGACTTTGTATCACTTTTTGAATTTAATGAAATCATATCCTTTTGATTATTATGTTTTCCTTGGTATTTGCAAATTGTTTCTTAAGTTCCTTGAATAAAATTTTTATTTTCGCATTGCACTCATACATTTGGCATTTCATTTGCATTTTTTCATATAAAACTCATTCCCGTCATCTGCTCTCCAGCTTTGACACTGAGGCTCTCACGCAAATACTACACTCGAGCTCAAGCCAGAAAGAGGATGGCTGAAAGAGACTTAGAGATGGACAAAGTTAATGAGGAGCTTACTGATATTCGTGGAGATATGGGTCAGATGATGGAAATGTTGCAGGTCATTCGAGCGAAGATGGATACCCAACAGACTGTGGTGTCAGAAATTGTCACTGCAACGACTGAGCCTACGTCATCAGTCACTACCCCTGTGGCCTGGTCTCCTTTTGGACTTCCTCCTGGATTTGTCCCTCCTCCTCAAGGTTTTGCTTCTCAAAGTTTTATCCCTTCTTCCCAAGGACTTGCTGCTCAGGGTTTTTTCCCTCCTTCTCAAGGTTTTGCTTCTCAGAGTTTTATTCCTTCTTCCCAAGGACTTGCTGCTCAGGGTTTTTTCCCTCCTTCTCAAGGTTTTGCTTCTCAGAGTGTTATTCCTTCTTCCCAAGGACTTGCTGCTCAGGGTTTTTTCCCTCCTTCTCAGGGCTTTGCTTCTCAAAGTTTTATCCCTTCTTCCCAAGGACTTGCTGCTCAGGGTTTCTTCCCTCTTTCCCAAGGTTTAGCTTCTCAAAGTTTCGCACCCTTTTCTCAGGGTATTGCATTTCCTTCCCAAGGTTTTGTGCCTCCTCCTCAAGTATTTGCTGCTCAACAGACTATTCCTGTGACTAATGAAGAGAACCATGCAGTTGCTAATTTTACACAAGACATTGTGCACACCCGTGCCCAACCATACTTTAATGACCATCAGGCGTATGACGCGCCCGCTATGTCTGAAAACAGAGACGAGAAACATGAGAAGATGCAAGAGAATTTTGATACCCTTGAAAAAAGGTTAAGAGCAATTGAAGGTGACCAGATCTTTGGGGCCGCTGCTAGAGAGATGTGTCTGGTGTCTGGATTGGTAATACCTCCGAAGTTCAAGATACCCACGTTTGATATGTATGAGGGTGCAACTTGTCCTAAGAACCATCTCTTGATGTACTATCGAAGAATGGCTGCGCAGATGGACAATGATAAATTAATGATCCACTGCTTCCAGGACAGTCTGAAGGGAATCTCCTCCAAATGGTATCTAACGCTAGACCAGTCGAAGATTCGCAGTTTCCAAGACTTGGCAGATGCTTTCATCCAGCAATACAAATACAATATGGACCTTGCTCCCGATAGGAGACAACTGTTGAGTATGTCACAAAAAGATTCTGAATCATTTAAAGAATATGCTCAGAGGTGGAGAGGGACCGCTTCTCAAGTAGAGCCCCCATTGACTGAAAGAGAATTAGCTGACTGGTTTGTTGACACTGTGCGACCAGAATTCTATGAGAGAATGGTGGGGAGCATAACTGCTAGCTTCTCTGATCTAGTGGCTGTGGGAATCAAGGTAGAACTCGGTTTGAAAAGTGGAAAGATGAGTGGTGCATCTGGCAGTTCCAGCACTGGCAGTGGAAATAATGTCAAGAAATTTACCAGTAATTTCCACAAGAAGAAAGAGGGTGAGACGAATGCCATAATGACAAGTCAAAGAAGAAATCCGCTTTGGCAGAGACCTTCACCTATGGATCAACAGCAGTATGCTCATCCACCACAGTATGCCCAACATCCTTATGTAGCGGCGGTTCAACCGTCATATAATCCACAAGTCCCGATGTATCGGCCAACTCAAGCAGTACCGATGTATCAGCAAGCGGCTCTAGTGATTCCACCTTATCAACCAATGCTCAACAATCCAGGCTATCAACAAGCGCCCAATGCTTCAGCCTACCAGCAGAGGACTCCAGCTCCTCATCCGAATCCCAACTTTCAGAATAGAAGACCAGGAGGAAGGCCTCCTAATCCTCGAATCCCTATGACTTATACTGAATTATATCCTTCACTGCTGAAGAAAGGTTTGGTTACTCCAAGGCCTTTGGGTCCTCCACCAAATCCGCTCCCACCAAATTACAACTCAAATGCCCACTGTTTATTCCATGAAGGTGCCCCAGGGCACGATTTGGAGGGTTGTTATGCTTTGAAGTACATCGTGAAAGATTTGATGGAGAAAAACATTCTGTCATTTGGGAATACTGGTCCGAATGTCAAAGATAATCCTTTACCCAAGCATGGGTCCATAAATGCCATTGTTGACGAGTCTGACGAAGGTTTGATTTTCAACGCCACAGAGATCAAGACCCCGCTTAGAGACTTCCATGCGAAGTTAGTAGAAGTGGGTATGTTGAAGAGCTGTCATAAGAATTGTGAAGCTTGTGCGTATAACCCAAAGGGATGTGAATTGGTTTTGAAAGATGTTCAAGATTTGATTAGTCTGGGTGTTTTACAAGTAAGCGGTCATGTGAAGGAAGGAGCGTCAACCTCCGATAAAGGACGTCCGAAGACCATTCAAGAAGTGTTTTCCAGTGCTGGTTATCAGGTCAATGCAATTGATGGAGGTTCTGAAGATGAAGATGTGAATCATTTGGTGTATCAGTGTGAAGAAGCCTTGGGCAATTGGGAGGCAGTCGAGATCCCAGAGTTTTTTCCATTGTCAAAGTAATTTATTGTTTTTTAAAGTGTTTTCAAAGTTCCCTAGCTCTGCCCAAGGCTATGGGAGTATTTTGTAGGGCCCCTTTTCATTTTCAAAAGTTATTATCAATGAAGGCATTTTGTTAAACTCTTATTTCGATAGTTTACTGTTTCTCTCTCTCTCTCTCTCTCTCTCTCTCTCTCTCTCTCTCTCTCTTTTCACTGTTTAAAAGAAAATGGCAATCTTTCAAAACCAATAAAAATCTTTTTCTCTTGCATTTCTCTATTTTCCACTTTTAATAAAAGCAAATCATTCTCATATGCAGAATAAGTGAAAACCCTGTTGAATCCAATGACTCTACATTCTCTCCTAACTTTGATTCGCCCATCTACCAAGCGGAAGATGAAAGTGAGGAAGATTGTGACATTCCGGAAGAACTGGCAAGATTAGTTGAGTATGAGCACACAGAGCTCCAGCCACATAAGGAGCAGGTAGAGACCATCAATCTTGGCACTGATGAAGACAAGAAGGAAGTCAAGATCAGTACAACACTTGGGGCAGACATCAGAGAAAGATTGGTCAAGCTTCTCAGAGAGTATGTAGATGTGTTTGCATGGTCATATCAGGATATGCCCGGCTTAGACACAGACATAGTGGTCCACAAGTTACCTCTTCGACCAGATTGTCCTCCTGTAAAGCAAAAGCTTCGAAGAACAAGACCAGACATGGCTCTGAAGATTCGAGAAGAGGTCAAAAGACAGTTTGATGCTGGATTCCTCGCAGTTGCGAAGTACCCTGAGTGGGTAGCTAATATTGTGCCAGTCCCTAAAAAGGATGGCAAAGTCAGAATGTGTGTGGACTATAGGGATTTGAACAAAGCCAGTCCGAAGGACGATTTCCCTCTTCCGCACATTGATACTTTGGTTGACAACACTGCTAAGTTCGCTGTTTTCTCCTTCATGGATGGTTTTTCAGGATACAACCAGATTAAGATGGATCCTGACGCTATGGAAAAGACCACTTTTATCACACCATAGGGCACTTATTGTTACAAAGTTATGCCATTTGGTCTCAGAAATGCAGGAGCCACTTATCAGAGGGAAATGGTCACCCTTTTCCATGATATGATGCATAAAGAGATAGAAGTCTACATGGATGATATGATTGCCAAATCACAGAGTGAGGAGGATCATTTGAATCATCTCCTGAAGTTATTTGAGCGCCTCAGAAAGTTCCAACTGCGTTTGAATCCAGCTAAGTGTACCTTTGGCGTCCGATTAGGGAAGTTACTTGGTTTTATTGTTAGTCAGCAAGGAATTGAAGTAGATCCAGATAAGGTCAGAGCAATTCAAGAGATGCCAGCTCCAAAGACAGAAAAGCAAGTCAGAGGCTTCCTTGGGAGACTAAACTACATCTCCAGATTTATCTCCAACATGACTGCTACTTGTGAGCCTTTATTCAAGTTACTCTGGAAGAATCAAGCAATTGAGTGGAGTCCTGATTGTCAACTGGCTTTTGAGAAGATTAAGGTTTATCTACAAGAACCTCCTATCTTGATCCCACCTACTCCAAGGAAGCCTCTCTTCATGTACCTGACTGTACTCGAGAGATCTATGGGTTGCGTATTAGGCCAACAGGATGAAACCGGTCATAAGGAGCACGCCATTTATTATTTAAGCAAGAAGTTCACAGATTGCGAAAGCAGATACTCACTCTTAGAGAAGACTTGTTGTGCTTTGGCATGGGCTTCCAGACGCCTCAGGCAGTACATGATTTGTCACACTACTTTGTTGATCTCGAAAATGGATCCAATAAAGTACATCTTTGAGAAGCCTGCTTTGACTGGAAGACTCGCCCGTTGGCACATGTTGTTATCCGAATATGATATCCAGTATGTAACCCAGAAGTCTATTAAAGGCAGTGTTTTATCTGAATACCTTGCTGATCATCCTGTCGAAGATTATGAACCTTTGAAATTCGATTTCCCAGACGAGGACATTATGTTGGTAAAGGATTGTGAAGTTCCAGGTCCAGATGAAGGTCCCGAGCCAGGGTCTCGTTGGAAGATGATGTTTGATGGTTCCTCTAACTACATGGGGCATGGTGTGGGGGTTGTCTTGATGAACCCCGATGGCGGTTATACTCCCTTCACGGCTAGATTATGTTTCGAATGTACAAACAACATTGCTGAGTATGAAGCGTGTGTTTTAGGTATCGAAGCTGCAATTGATACCAGAATCAAGATCCTTGATGTATATGGAGACTCAGCTTTGGTAATATACCAAGTCAAAGGTGAATGGGAGACCCGTGATGAGAAGTTGATCCCATACCGTGCCCACATTGTGGAATTGATCAAATACTTTGATGAAGTCACTTTCCATCATGTTCCAAGGGCAGAGAATCAAATAGCAGACGCCTTGGCTATGTTGGCTTCTATGTTTCGAGTCAGATTTCTTAATGAAGCTCCACTCATTACAATCGAGCGAAGAACTGCACCAGCCTACTGTCTACTGGTCGAAGAAGAAACTGATGAGAAACCGTGGTTCTATGACATCAAGAACTATTTGCAAAATCAGGAGTACCCAGCGGATGCAACAACTCTAGACAAGAAGACTTTAAGAAGATTGGCGTCCAAGTTCTTCCTCAGCAACAATGTGCTTTACAAGAGAAATCATGATATGGTTCTGCTCAGATGTGTGGACAAGCGCGAAGCAGACTTATTGATTAGGGAAATCCATGAAGGATCATTTGGAATACATGCCAATGGACATGCCATGTCCAGGAAGATTTTGAGAGTTGGATACTTCTGGTTGACCATGGAATCAAATTGTTTCAAATATGCCAGGAAGTGTCATAAATGCCAGATTTATGCCGACAAGGTGCACGTACCTCCAACACTTTTGAATGTTCTGTCATCGCCTTGGCCTTTCTCAATGTGGGGCATTGACATGATAGGGGAAATTGAGCCTAAAGCCTCCAATGGTCACCGGTTTATCTTGGTTACAATCGATTATTTCACCAAATGGGTAGAAGCAGCTTTCTACGCCAATGTGACAAAGCAAGTGGTTGCCCGTTTCATCAAGAACCAAATTATCTGCCGCTATGGTATCCCAAGCCGAATCATAACAGATAATGGGACCAATTTGAACAACAAAACAATGAAAGAGCTGTGTGAGACATTCAAGATTGAACATCATAACTCTTCTCCGTATCGTCCGAAGATGAATGGAGCTGTTGAAGCTGCAAACAAGAACATCAAAAAGATTCTGCAGAAGATGTTAAAAACTTACAAAGATTGGCACGAGATGTTACCATATGCTTTACACGGATACAGAACATCAGTCCGCACTTCAACAGGGGCAACCCCTTTCTCTCTGGTGTATGGGATGGATGCAGTTCTCCCTATTGAAGTAGAGATACCATCTTTGAGAATCTTGATGGAAACCAAACTGGAGGAAGCTGAGTGGGACCAGAACAGGTTTGACCAACTGAATCTTATTGACGAGAAGAGAATGACCGCCATGTGCCATGGCCAGTTGTACCAAAAGCGCATCAAGAGAGCATTTGACAAGAAAGTCCGTCTCCGAGAATTCAAAGAAGGAGATCTTGTACTCAAGAAAATCTTGCCAGTCCACAAAGACATGCGTGGAAAATGGAGTCCTAACTATGAAGGCCCATATGTTGTGAAGGTGGCATTCTCCGGAGGTTCCTTAATCCTTACAACTATGGATGGTGAACAGCTGAAGCACCCGGTGAATTCTGATGCAGTCAAAAAATATTTTGCCTAAATAAAACCCGATAGGTCGAAAACCAGAAATGGCGACCTAGGCAAAAATGGGTATCCCGGTGGATCAAAACCTATGAAGGAGATCCAGGCAAAAGTTAGGGATAAAAAAATGAAAAAATAAGAGCTCGCTAAGTTGAAAACCCGAAAGGGCAGCTTAGGCAAAAAAGAGCGTCCCGGTGGATTGAAAACCCGAAAGGGCGGTCCGGGCAAAAGTTAAGGACAAAGGCATTTGACTGTGTCGGATGGTGTTTACCATTACTGAAGAATCATAATGGAAGATCAATCCATTTGCGCTTGTCAGAAGCAAGGTGTCGGGCAGTCTTAGTTATTAGGGATTGTAGTGGTCGTTGGATTCAATGTAGACCTTCCCCCATTGCCATTTTCAAATTGTAATTTCCCATGGAGTTTTTGCCATTGGCAAGCTACCATTCTTGAATAAAATACAAACTTTGCCTATGAATTTTGTTGTTCAGCCTCTTATTTTCTTTTGTTATGCAAAATGCCATCGCTTGATTACAATTTAACTCTGAAAATGACAAGTTTTTAAGGAAATGTTTTTGAAAACATGCTGAAAAACTTTCAAGTTTTCTTTGACTCTGGGAAAATTGGAAAAAACCTTCTGTTTCCCCAAGAAGTCCTGGTTTGCAACAACACTTTTATACTATTATTACAGAAATCCCCATAGAAGTTTGAAACTGATAACACTCTTGGATGGATCCTTGGACCAAGCATGATTTCCAAGTTCGAAGACATCTCCCCAGTGTTTTTTCATATTGCTCATCTAAGTATTGGTATTGAGAGCCTACTCCCTATTTGAGTCTTGTCGAAACTCTTTGTCTCTTTAGAGTCAACATTTGCATATCATGATCATTCGCATCATGCTCAATCATGCGCATTTGACATTAGCATTTGTCTTTCCTCAGTTGTCGTCTGTCTAACTCTAAGTCCAGATATCATTGGTGTTCAATTTGAAAATTCATTGTTGTTGGTACCCGAAGTTTGGTTTACCATTGTTTTTGTCCCCAGTAATTGCTGGTGTCCCCCGTGGAATTCTAATTGTGGTTGGTTTTGTCTTTATGACCACCATGTCTCCTTGAAGTCCAATTGTCATTGGCACAAATCTTTTAAGCAGGTCCTGAAACCTTTTGCTTAAAATCCAAGTCCATTTGATTTTGGCACATACTTGTACCTTTCTCCTGATGGTTCCTGAAGGAATTTCCAGAGGTTGGGTGTTTTATCTTATTTGAAAACTCCAACATATTTTGTTGTTACTTTTTGCGTTAGCCGGTCGCTTGGAGCCGTTGATCTATCTTTGGGTGATTTTCATTCTATTCCCAATGTTAGTTGGTCGCATAGAGCCACTACCAAATCAATGTGATTTCCTTCCTTATCCTCAGTGTTAGCAGTTACATTTGAACCTGCTAATTTACCATTTTTGAATAGTTTGACTACTTTGTCTTTATCATTCTTAGTGTCAACCAGTTTTTCTAACCTGTTGCGCATTCACTTTGAGTGTATCTTGGCTTCTATTCTTAGTGTCAATAGGTCTCGAACCTATTGCGCTTCCACTTCGAATATTTTTGTTGTTATTCATAGTGACAGTTGGTCGCATAGAGCCGCTGCACATTCACTTTGAATGTTTATTTTGTTGTATTCTTAGTGTCAGTTGGTCGCATCGAGCCGCTGCGCATTCACTTCGAATATTATTTTTTTCCATTCTTAGTGACAGTTGGTCGCACAGAGCCGCTGCACATTCACTTTGAATGTTTATTTTGTCGTATTCTTAGTGTCAGTTGGTCGCATCGAGCCGCTGCGCATCCACTTTGAATATTACGTTTATCGTTTCCAGTGACAGTTGGTCGCATAGAGCCGCTGCACATTCGCTTTGAATGTTTATTTTGTTGTATTCTTAGTGTCAGTTGGTCGCATCGAGCCGCTGCGCATTCACTTTGAATAAGTTTGTTGTTATCGTTTCCAGTGACAGTTGGTCGCATAGAGCCGCTGCACATTCACTTTGAATGTTTATTTTGTCGTATTCTTAGTGTCAGTTGGTCGCATCGAGCCGCTGCGTATCCACTTTGAATATTATGTTTATCATTTCCAGTGTCAGTTGGTCGCATCGAGCCGCTGCGCATTCACTTTGAATAAGTTTATTGTTATCGTTTCCAGTGACAGTTGGTCGCATAGAGCCGCTGCACATTCACTTTGAATGTTTATTTTGTCGTATTCTTAGTGTCAGTTGGTCGCATCGAGCCGCTGCGTATCCACTTTGAATATTACGTTTATCGTTTCCAGTGTCAGTTGGTCGCATCGAGCCGCTGCGCATTCACTTTGAATATTATGTTTATCATTTCCAATGTCAGTTGGTCGCATCGAGCCGCTGCGCATTCACTTTGAATATTATGTTTATCATTTTCAGTGACAGTTGGTCGCATGGAGCCGCTGCGCATTCACTTTGAATTTTGTGTCATTTCTTTTCCAGTGACAGTTGGTCGCAATGGCCGCTGCGCATTCATTTCGAATATTTTGTTGGTGTTATTCTTAGTGTCAGTTGGTCGCATTGAGCTGCTGCGCATTCACTTTGAATTTTGTGTTGTTTCATTTCCAGTCAGTTGGTCGCATCGAGCCGCTGCGCATTCACTTTGAATAAGTTTGTTGTTGTCATTCTCAGTGACAGTTGGTCGCATAGAGCCGCTGCACTTTCACTTTGAATGATTATTTTGTTGTATTCTTAGTGTCAGTTGGTCGCATCGGGCCGCTGCGCATTCACTTTGAATATTATGATTATCATTTCCAGTGACAGTTGGTCGCGTCGAGCCGCTGCGCATTCACTTTGAATATTATGTTTATCATTTCCAGTGACAGTTGGTCGCATAGAGCCGCTGCACATTCACTTTGAATGTTTATTTTGTTGTATTCTTGGTGTCAGTTGGTCGCATCGAGCCGCTGCGCATTCACTTTGAATATGTTGTTGCTTTTTTATTTCTCAAAGTCAATTGGTCGCATAAGAGCCATTGGTCTACCACTTCGTTTTATTGCCTTGTCTTATTTGTATTCTTGGTGTCAGTTGGTCGCATCGTGCCACTGTGCAGTCACTTTGAATTTTGTTTTGTCTGTGTTCGTTGATCCAACGCTTTGGATTTCCTTTTGTTCCCGTCTTTTGTTATTCTTAGTGTCAACAGTTACACTTGAACCTGTTGGTTTATCACTTTGAATATTTTCCGTTTTCGTTTCTTTATCCCCAGTGTATGTCATCCTCAGTGAGTTTTGGCTTGTGGTCGTCGATTTATCTCATTCTGTTTGTTCATACCATAATCATCATTCATTGCATAGTTGTTACAGAGTTAGATAGTTTGTTAGTCCAGCATAACATTGCATTTAGGGGCAAAATTTCCGGTTATTTATATATATTTAAATACCTTTCACCCTGATCGCCTGAGTGTCCTTCGTCATTCATGCCATCTGGTAAAGTTATTTAAATAGGGGCAACTGTCACACCCCAAATTTTACCCCTAATCGCTCATATCATAATCATCATTCATCGCGTTTAAAGAAAGAGAATTCCAAGATTTTTCTTTTATTTCTTTGTTGCTTCTAACTCCTTTTCAAGTTATTTATAAATTTAATTTTATTTCTTTTCACTTCCAAGATTTTTAATTTATTTTCTATTTCACATGTTTTAATTTTAATTTTAATTTCCTTTTCTTATTCTATTTTTCAAGTTTCTATTTCTACTTCTAATTCTTGTTTCAATTTCTACTTCTAGTTCTTAATTCATGCTTAAATTTTAAACTTAAATTTTATTTCCATTTCATTTTCAAAGTTTTTCTCTAAATTAATTTCTAATTTCTATTCCTAATTTTTAATTCATTTTCAAGTTTTGTTTCTAAATCTAATTTTAATTTTTATTTCTAATTTTTAATTCAATTTTATCATAGGTTTAAATCCAATTTTCAATTTCTAATTTTCTTTTTCACTTCAAGTTTAATTCCAAGTTCATAATCTAAATATTATTTCCAATTTCCATTTATAATCCCAAGTTTTTTTTTAAAAGTCAATTTATTTAAATCCATGTTTCAAATTCATTTCAATTCATGTTTCAATCTCAATTCCTATCTTAATTCCAATTTCAAGTTTATTCTTAGGTTTCATGTTCCAAATTTCTTGTCCAAATGTTTCAATTCAATTTTTTATCCTAATTTCTCTTCTCAAATCTCAAGTTTCTAATTCTTTTCCTTTTTTAATTTCAATTTTAAATTCCATTTCCAAGTCTAATTTGCAAATTCCATATCCATATTCAAGTCTTAATTTCAATTTCAAAGTACATTTTCCATGTTTAAAATTCAATGTCAAATTCAAGCTTTACATTACATAGCCAATTCATCACATGTTACAGTTGCATTTATAAAATAGAATTTTAAAAAAAAAATAGAATTTCAAAGTACATTCCATATCCATGTTACAGTTGCATTTTTAAAATAGAATTTCAAAGTACATTCCATATCCATGTTACAATTGCATAGAAGTAGAATTTAAAAAAAAAAAAAGAAGAAAGAAAAATGGGACAGCACACAGCAGGACCACAAGGCAAGTTCAGCAAGCCTGTAGCCACCCACAAGGAAAGTTCAGCAAGCCTGCAGCCACCCACAGCAGGTCTGCACAGCACAACTCTGCTCCACTATTGCAGCATCATTCAGTTTTTGTCCCATTTCCTCCAACCCTTCACCTACAAGTTATCCAGTACACATTTTCAAATTCACATAAAAAAGAAACCTAGGGAAATCATACAGGGACTGTTACATTAGAGAAAAAAAGAGAACCAAAACAGCCACTATAAAACCAGCTCCACATTCTCACAAATGGCAGCCACAAAAACTTCATTCATAAAAAATAACCCTAGCCACTACATCAAATAACCAAAAACCAGCAGCCAAAAACTTCAGAAGAACATCAGAAGAGAAAGAGAGGAATTTAAAAGTTCAAAGCATAAAGAAAGGAGAATCACCTGTGCATTGTCACCAGAAAGATCGATCGGACTAGTTCCGCTTTTGTGAGTTTTCTTTTCTTCTTCTTTGTTGTCTTGATACCTTTGTATTTTTGCCTTGTTCATGTGTGTGAGAACTTTGTTCTTGTAGTGTTTCCATTAAAAATTTCTTCTTTACTTTGATTTGAGTTTTATGCTGTGAGCTGCGTCTTTTTTGATGTGTGTGGTTGAATCTAGGGGGGACAGAAACATCAGCAACCAAACTCAAAAATGCAGAAAAATATTCGGTAGTCACTGAGAGAAAAACCAAAGAACTCATAAAATACCTTGATAAAAATGGCCTCCATTCTCAATCCAAATACCTTTGATTCATATTACAATAGCAACACAGCTACCCTTCTTCAAAACCTAGACAACAACGTAACGAAGTGAAAACTCAATTACTACTTCGAAGTAAAAAAAACCACCACTGTAAGAACATATCTCACCTAGCAGTCATCGTAACTCCACCTTGGCTTCATTCAAGCACCACCACGTACACCATTGAAACACAACATCATACCACCTCTGAAACATCGCCCATTAACCCTTTTTGCCATCACCGAACCGCTTAAACCCACTTCCCTTCATAGAAACCTGCAAATAACAACATAAACGACATTCATACATCCTCCTTCATAAAACATAAATCCATTCACAACATCAACAAGAAACTGTGAAGAACTCACTAAGCACGAACCTGTTTTTGAAACTCACAAACAGAACACGCTCCCAAACTGAAAAAACAAGCAGAGAGTGAGATAGGGAAAAACGAATCCGAAGCCAATCCTCACATCAGCTTCAACAAGCCAGCTCTACACCAAGACCTCACGCCGCTGCAACTACACAAACTTCAGCCACCATTGAAATTTCATCCACCATAACCACGCAACCTTTTTCATCAACAACTGCAAACACTACACCATCACACAAACCACTGAGCAACAACAAATTTGTGATCAGAACACAGAAGAAGAGATGAACCTGAGATATGAGATGAGTTGAGACAAGACTAACCGGAGTCGAAGCCATTGCCGAGAAACACCAGTCACGAACCATTCTTGTCTTACAACTCAAACCTTCACCGCCATTAAACCTTTAACCGAAATCATTTTTCTCTAAACAACACAAACTCAGACCACCAAAACCATTCGCGACCTCCACCACCACAAATCAAAACCAGAATCTCAAACACACTTTCATTAAACTAACCCCAAATCACCAACCAAACACAAATTAGAGAAACCTCTACCTTCTTCAATCAACAGAACACAAAAATCCAGATCACAAAACCAAACCGCGAGACGCACCTGGAAAAAACCAACGAAACTTGAAGCCACAAAGCAAAACCAGATCGCAGAAAACAGAATCGTGAAACCGCGACACACCTTCACCGTCGAACCAAACCCAACCCGCGACGGAAACAGAGAGGCCGAATCATCCTCATGGCCCTCCATCTGAACCGAAACCTTGATCCTCTTTTTCCAATCCCGCGAAAACCTCCTTTCCATCGCAGAACCGCCCTCAACACAACAAACACAACACCACTTCAAATCAAAATTTCCTGCAAAAAACCACAAACAACCATTTATCCTTTCTTCTCAACTCACCCCGAATCAACAACAACAATCCGTGAAGGAGAGAGACTTGGCAAGGTGAGAGAGGGGCTGTAAGCGGGAGAGAGATTTGAGAGAGATGCGTGAGAGAGACGATGAGAGAGTGAGAGGGGCTGAGAGCTTCGTGAGAGAGACGAGCAGTGTGTGAGCGAAATCGCGAAAGAGTGGGACGGACGAAGGAGGGGTTTCTTCCCCGTGTCGCCTGCAACACAGCCGTATGCTTAGGTTCTTTTTTTTGACATTTTTTCATAAAACCAAACCGGGTTGGACCCGACCCGTTTGGGTACCCAGCGCCCATGGGCCACCTTTTCTCAATGCACCCCCTTTGTTTTCTCTTAATTCAGCCCATTAACTCTTTTCTTTTTTCAAAAAAATCTAAAAAAAATATTTTACAATTCAATTAATTCTTTTTATTAAATGTTTAGATAATTTATTATTTTCTCATTTAAATACATATAAAATAAAAAAAAAAAAACATTTTAATTTTAGAATTTTATTTTCTATTATTATTATTATTATATTTAGTTAAGAAATCTATATACATATAAAATAAATAAAAAAACTTTTATTTTCAAAATTTTATTTTCTATTTTATTATTATATTTAGTTAGAAAATAAATAAAAAACTTTTTAAAATTTTCTTTTCTATTTTATTTTTATTATTATATTTAGTTAGATATTTATATATACATATAAGAAAGATAAACAACACAAATATATTTTGAATTCAATTTCTTCTTTCCTATCTTATTTTTTAGTACATATTTAATTAGTCGTTTATTTATCTTTTATATAAAAATCCAAAAAAAATTTGTATAGTTCCTCTTCGTTTAAGATAAAGATTGTTTAGCTTAGTTTTAGATCCTATTAGTGTGAGAGGTTTAGATTTAGGTTTATCTCTTAGTATGAGTTTTTAAATTTAATCTTCCGATGTCTTGGTTGTATGCACACTATGTTTATATTTATTTTGCATCATGACCATATATCTGTTAAGATAAAATTGAAAGCGCACACTTTTGAGACTTTAATTTTTTCAAGATAATAAATCCTTGGTCCAACGCCAAGTGAACTTTACACACTTCACTCACACACGTAAGTCGGTCGTTTTACGATCGCCATCTGCACATTCCTTACACTTCACAGCTTTTCAACTTAAGCAAATTGACGCACCACGCTTGTCTTCCACCCCGCATTCTCGATCCATATATCGAGTCATAGCCCGGTTACTAAGCCTTTTACCTTGCATTTCCATTTACTTTATTCAATTCATTTTTGCAAGTAGCAACCTTTGCCTAGTCTTAGGAGCTTGCGCACCCTCATTTATTTACTTTCATTTATGCTTTTCAATCCAAAAGGGAAAGAACTCCTGCAGTTGACTCAATGTCATAGGAAGTTTAGCCACCCCTAGTTACCATTTTGACCTTAGCAATTAGGTCCCTCTTTTTTTCTTTGACCTTAGCAATTAGGTCCCTCATCCTTAGGTCCTTAGCCATTAGGTCCTTAGTGTTTTATTTTACAACTTTTTGTGACTTTGTTAAGTCACGTGAGTGTTTTCCATAACACTTACCTTCCCCGCGAACCTTGAGTGTAACCAAGTGTTCGTTAATCCTTAGGAGAACTACGAGTGCTCTGATTCTATACCCGATACGTAGGCATCGATGCGATGTTGTGCGAGCACCATTAGAAATAGAACCTTAGGTTCCCATAATTTTAACAAGCAATAAATAACAATAACACAAATATTAACAAGAGGTTCCCGTAGGATACTGCGGATGCTTAGGATGCTAACACCTTCCCTAGGTATAATCAACCCCCGAACCTAGTTTCTCCTCATTTAGGGTTTTTACGATCTTTTTCCCTTTTCCCTTTGGATTAAATTAAAGTCGGTGGTGAACATAAAAGTTTTGCGATTCAAGCTTAATCAATAGCTTGGTATCCGATTCTCACCGCAACAATTAGGTTTTCTATATTTAAGTCTCTCCCATCTTGTAGAAATGAAGATGTCAATCTTCATATCTCCAGATTGAAGAAACTTAAATAGGGGCAGTTGTAACACCCAATTTTGTCCCTTAAGTTTGTGTATGCATTTGCATTATTTTTGCATACAAACAAGATCACGTATTAGTTCCTTGGTCCTTTTTGGTTGCAGGTTTATGCCTCACAGGGGATCACCATTGCTTTTATGTGTTTTTATTTGTTTATGTTTACTAACCATTAATTAAAATCCAAAAATATTTTGTTTTCTTTTATTACATTTTCAGGAGAAGAATAGGTCAAAAATACCAAAAATAGTAGCCCCGCAGCTCAAATGAGTTTCACAGATAAAAAGTAGAAGTTAATCCACAAACAACTCAAATTTATCTGATAAATGATTTCCCATGTTTTAATTGATTTATTCAAGTAATTCCAAGGTTCGTGTGTTTATTTCCATGCCTTTTTCGACAAGCAAAAGAATCGAGCCGAAATAACCAAGCAATCAAAAGAGAACAAAAATAAAATCAAATTTTGACTTGGTTAACCGATTAACCAATGTGTTAACCGGTTAACTAATGCGAAATTTGAATATTTTTTTCAAATTCAGCACATCCTAGCCTTTTATCTCACTTGGAATATTCTATATCTATTTCACTTTTATTCCTCTACATCATTTTGATCATTCCCCACCATAAACCCTCACTAATCACCACTCTTTTATGAATTTCTCTCCAAATTTGAATTCCAAGCCTAGTTTTGATTTTCCAAAGCAAGCTCCATTCCACCAAATTCCTATACCTAAAGTCTTTAAATAGCACCCTCATTTCATTCATTTCACAAACTTTTGATAGCCAAAAATCCCTTGCAAAATACATCCCCAAACCACAAAAATCATTTAAAGCTAATTTTCCTCTTTTGAAAGTTATCAAGAATTTTCATTGAATTCTTGAATAACTTGAGCTAAACCTTCATCCTTTTCATTTTTCTTCATCAATTTCAGTAGATCAAGCTTGCTATTGGATCAATTTGAAGTTTGTTCTTGGTAATTCATCATCCTCCATTGTCACACCTTCATCACCATCATTCAAGATGTAGATCTTTGGTGATATTGGTTATTAATCCTTTGGATCATAAATTATTGTTTGATTACAGGGATCTCACTATGTTTTACACTTTAAAATTCGTGCCAATTCAGTTCATGATCATAAGGTGTTAAAAAGTTGTTTTAAAAAAGGATGATGCTGAATTTTGGCCAATTTTCTGCTACTGGTGCAGTGTTAACCGATTAACCATTTTCAGTACAAAATGGTTAACCGGTTAAATAGTTAAAAATTGCATAGAAATTCAAAATTGTCTCGTGTTAACCGATTAACCATTTGGTTAACCGATTAACACTACTCCAGTGGAACTTTTTCACATGTTTGGCGAATAAAGGAAAATTGCACAAAAATTCAAAATTTTCCTTTTGCTTCTTCTCCCTTCTTCTTATTTTTACCTTGTGAAACATTTTTAGGATTAATTTCTCTTTAAATTCAATGGACTTTGGGTGTAGATTAGAGTGGTTAATATTCATTAGTTCAAATCTACCTCTAAGTGAATTATTGAATTCACTTTATGTACTTTGCATTAGTGAGATATTTTCATACTTGAATCCATCAAAATGAGTGATTGAACTTAAAGATGAAATAATACCATAAGTGTAACTCAATTTGGTATTCATCTTTATTTTTGTGCGACATTGCGTTCGGATGGAGATTTACATATCGTTTATCTCGCATGTATTAACACTAACATCGTTAACCTTAATTGGTTTTGACCGGCCTCATTTGTAGGGTAATTACTCCGTAAATTACTCGGGAATTACTTAACATAGACCTAAATGTGCCCTTACTTCAGAATAAAAATCCAATTGGATACTTGCACTTTCATGGACTAAACCTCGTGTTGGTCGCGTAATCCCAAAATGGTTAGTCATTTGCGTTAGATCCACTACTTTTGAAGCTTGATGCATAGTTGCTTTGGGTATCCCAATATTCTTTCAAGTTTCATATAATTTGGGTATAATCGTATCGGTTAATCATTATAGTGTAAGATACTAAGCAAAATTGGTTGCCTTCTCGGTTTTGGCATTAAATGCCTTGTTACTCTTTTAGTTATGGATGATTAAGTTCACCATACCATTATTTTGTACATATTATTACTACTGTTACTATACTAACATTTTAATTTCCTCTCTACACTCAAAGTCTATTGATATTAAAGAGAAATCAGTCCCAAAAATATCTGTAAACACCCCAAATTTGCCCTCACCCATTCACACCATGGCTTGTGATCATTTCATATGTATAAACTCAATCATAGCATCTCACATTACATTTTTGATCCACTGCATAGATTCTAAGTCATCTGCACCTAGGGTTTGTGATCTGAGCAATCCAAGAGCTTCTTGAGCCACTCCAAAGGCCACCAATCACTTCAAAGGGGTCCATGTGTGTTCTTATATCATATTACATCCTCTCAAAGTCAAAAATGCCAAAGAATCACAAGAACTGGGAATGGTATGGAAGCAGAGCCAGGCTTGACTGCACAGATGACCTGAAATTAGGGTTTTGGTTTCAGAGGCCATAACTTCAAATTTTTTGGTCATTCTTGTTTCTATTGGTCTCTATATGGTATAGGGAGTATGCATATCAATTTTCATGAAGAAATTCCATGGGGAAGTCATCTGATCAAGAGTTGACTTTCTGGACAAGTCAGTGCAAAATCAGGGCATCTGAGGCCCCCAAAGACCCAACCAAGGGGTGATCTTCATCATTTTGAGTGTATATGATCTTTATTTGATCATAGAAGAAGTTGGAAGTTCACAAAATTCAAGAATTACAAGTTTTTGCAAAATTGACTTTTTGGGGGAAGTTTGACTTTTAAGGAATTTGTCATTTTAGGCCACTTTTCAACCCTTACTTTTTGATCCAAAAATGCTTCAAATGGAAAAACTTTGGTCATGAAAGTTGTAGATTAGATCTTTCCCTTTTCAAAAAGTACAAGAACATGACCTAATTCATTTTGGATCAAACGTTATGGTGCATCAAAGTTGGCTAAAATCACTAAATTTCAAGTTATGCACCAAATGAGAAATTTGCAAAATCTTGTACCAAGGGCATTTGTGACTTCTAATTGATGCTTAATCCTTATACAAACATAACACAAGTCTTAAATTTCATATTGAACCAAAGGGATCACATGTTTGTATGGTGTTTGGAGCAAGTTCTTTTCATGGGAACCAAAGACAAGCAAGTTGCAAAACCAATGATAACATCTCATCCACTTGCTGCCTTGGATGCTGAACCACCCTAGCCCTTTACCCTCACCATGCTGCGCAAGACAAGCCCTTGTACCAAGCTAGCAAAGTAGCCCATGCCCTTCTTACACAAAGTTGACATTTTGGCAAAAGCAACCATACCTATCACAAAAGGACATGTCATGTCATCTGACCAATAGGATTAGTTTATTCAAACAAAATGCAAGCTGAACAACACAACACACAAGCCTGAAACCAGCAAGAACTCAACTCTCTCATTTTTCACTCTAAAAGCAAAAGCCTTCGAAACTCAGAAAACAAGCCACAAACACTTGAACAAACTTCATAGATCAACTCAACTCATCATCCTGATCACAAAGCACCCCTCACCCTTGCCTTAAACTGCCTGAATCCAAAACACGATCTCACCTGAGCTTGAGCAGAACCTGTTCAAACTCTCAAACCAGCCAACATAAACTCTTGCTAAGTATCCAGACATCATCAAGGGACCAAGAGGAGTGGATTGCATCAAGAGAAGAGGCCAGAAAGCTGTGAACTGAAAGCTTCAAAACTCAGGTAGCTCAAGAACTCTTTTTCAGAAATGAATTTTTAAGTTCTTAATAGCTTCTACATGCTTCCCTGATCATGAATATGTCTTTAGTTTTGAAAATGGTGAAGGGACGAGTATGTATGCAGTCTCTGAAACTTTTTGCCCTAGAACTAGATTGATTCGATTCAGCCAGTTTAGGAATGATAAATGTGTTTTGAATGGGGGTTTTGATTCGTTTTTAGGTGGGGATCATTTCTGTTTAATTAGATTTCATTTTAGATGCGTTTTGAGAGAGTTTGAAGTTTGGAGTGAACGGAGAAGATGACCGGAACACTGTTCCGGTCACCTGAGAGTCATTAACGGCTGGATTAGGGTTAATTAATTAGGGTTAGTGAGTTTGAATGTTGGCCGTCCAAATGCGCGCCAGGTCAATTCGCGCGTGTTGGAGTTTGAATCTGGGCCTTCAGATTGGATTACTTTCCCTTTTTCAGTTTAAAATTCATTTTATTTTCATATTAATTCATTTGTTTTCTATATTTTATTAAAAATAGCAAAACTTATTCAAAAATTCTGAAATTTTTTACACAAGATATTATTTAATTTCAGAACACAAAAATATTTTTATTTTCATTTTTAGCATTAAAAAAGTATTTTTAAATATTTAAAAGTTTCTTTTTAATTAATTAATGAGAATTAATTAATTAAAAATATTTTTAGGTATTTAAAAATCACCAAAAAATTCATGAAACCTTTAAAAACATTTAGAAACATTGTCCAACCCTCAAACCAAATTTCTTTTTTGATCTTGATGCATTTTGAGAATTTTCCATGGAATAAAAATCATTTTGATGCATTATTTTGATCCAAACTTCCAAAAATCATTTCTGCCTAACCAAAGAGAGTTGGACTTTGATTCTTTTTGCATTGCATTGTGTTTAGCATGTAGTTTTTGAGATTAAATGGCCATGATTTGATCTTTCATTTTCCATTCGTTTGATAATTTTCTTGTTAAGGAACCCTAAAACCCTAGAAAACTTAGGAAAATCATAACTTGAACTTGGTTAGGAGTTGGAACCTCTCCTTTGGGCAGTGGGTTAGTATAGGATTAGGGGTCCTTTGAGTGCATTTTCAATTTTTTGTATTGATGTTTGCTTCTGATTTTGGTTTGTATTTGATGCTTTGATCATAAACCCTAATTTGGGCTTCCATATGCATACATCTTGCATTTGCTTGCACAACATGACTTGCCATAGCATTTTTATGCATCCATTTGATTCACTTGACATCTTAAGACATATTGAAAGCATGTTTGATCATTGCATCTTGCATTTGCCATGTTGTATGCCATGTGCATCTCATAACTTTTCATGTATGTTCATGTGTCTTAACTTGTTTCATCTGCATCCATGAGCTTGTATGATCATCCCCATGTGTTGTCTCATGTTTGCATCATCTAATAGCATCATTATCATCATGAATGTACTTCTGGTTTTGATTTTCATCATGCCATTTCATCTCATTTTGCATTGCATTTCATTTCTTTCACTAACTTTTCAGGTGGTAAGTTATCTTGAGAAGTGGATTTGCCTTCACTTCTCACAACTTCTTTTCATCTCTTTTATGCATCCATGCTGCATTTTTATCTTGTATTTGAGATTGAGCTTGCTCATTCTTCTTCTTACTTTCTTTCCTCAAGTGACTTGTCTTCTTCAATGAAGCAAGTTACTTTGCTTCTCCTAATCCTTTCATCTGCTTCCTGGTGGTTCCATTGAGGACTTCTCTTGCAAACTTCACAAACCTTAGGAACAACCAAGCATGACAATGATTAGGGTTTTGATTAGTCCCCCACTTAGCTTTTACCTTTGTGTCTCTTTGAGTCTTCTCCTCTCACCTCATAATCAGGGACTAAACCCTAAAGGCTTTAAGGCTTTGTGATTAAGCTTATGCCTGCATCCTTCTATTAGGATGGAGTGTATAAATTTAATCCTAAGTGTTAAACCCTTAATGTGTTTAAATCCTTTAATCAATTCACATAATAACCATCAAGACATCACACTTGTAACTTGGGCCTTGCATTAGGGTTCTAATTCTTCCTTAACTGGTTAAGAAGGACTAACCCTAGTGTTAATGGACAAGTCCCCCTCAAGTTGTCTTACAAACCATAAAATTCATTTCTTCATCTTATCATTAACTAAAATCCATTTAATAAAGGCTTTGTTTTTGTCGCTCCCGACAAATGACACCGGATCAGATGAAGGTACAGACGCGAACGGTCGGCGAGAGGGACAATGAGAACACACAGCCGTGAA
Organism: Lathyrus aphaca; assembly: GCA_963966055.1. Classification (NCBI taxonomy): domain Eukaryota; kingdom Viridiplantae; phylum Streptophyta; class Magnoliopsida; order Fabales; family Fabaceae; genus Lathyrus; species Lathyrus aphaca. Next base: position 582,838,495 of record OZ014519.1, read on the forward strand.
CTCACTGGAGATGAAAAGAGTCGCCAGCTAGGCATTTTTATCCCGGAGGAAAGGTAATGCTGCATAGACCTAGAAAAAGATGGATAAGACGGTTGCGAACCAGAGAGACTGAGAAAGGGGGTTGGTTACAACCTGGGAAGGTATTAGCACCCAGATTGTCCGCCGTACTCGACGGGATCCACGCTTAAGAGATTTGTGTTTTAAAGGGGTAGTGTCAGTGCAATCTGTGTGTAAAATGGCTGGAAAGCAATATGTACAGGTGTCAGTGTAAAGGAAGTGAAGTGTATAATGATGTGTCAGTGTAAGAAGGAGTGAAATGCTCAAGATCATGAGGCTAAGGAATAAAGCTAGAAAGAGGGGGAATATACAGAGACTTTTGTTCGATAACCGTTAAGTTATGCCTACGTATCCTCTCGTGCAATGAGGAAGTCAGAACACCGTAGTTCGACCCAAAGAGACTGGAAAATAAATTGACTGGCGAACTGCTTACTTGCCTATGCTCAAGTGTATGACCTGTCTGGCTCAGGTGCAAACTGTCTTGCATTAGACGGAAGAAGCAAGTTCTCGTTTATGAGTGAAGGTGATAAGAAAAGAATCCCGGAGGAGACGATTATTGTTTGTTTTTGAGTTTTCAGTCTTTTATTGTTTTTTTGGATTTTGTCATAAGTTAATGAGCTTAAGTCTAAACCAATGGATTTAGTAAACTCATCACATCTTCCCTCTGATTAGGGGTAATGAGAATACCTTAAGTGTGAAGTCAGATTCTCACACTTAATCACCTTTGTTGTAGGATTAAGATCATTAACCTACTTGTGATTATTTAGATGTTTTTATGTTTTTGTTTAGTGTTGAGTAATGAGGTTAAGCCATAATCAAGGATTAAACAGACCCATTACACCATCCTAAAAGAAGGATGATAGATGAGAGTGTTTAAGCTGAGGAAGACTCCTCAACTTAATCCATGATTAGGGATTAAACTCATGACAAAACAAGCCTTTGATTAAGTGAATTTAATTAATGATATGGTGATGAAGTGAGTTTTATGGTTTGTAAGACAACTTGAGGGGGACTTGTCCATTAACACTAGGGTTAGTCCTTCTTAACCACTTAAGGAAGAATTAGAACCCTAATGCAAGGCCCAAGTTACAAGTGTGATGTCCTGATAATTATTAGATGGATTGATTAAGAGATTTAAACACATAAAGGGTTCAAGACTTAGGATTAAAGTTATACACTCCATCCTAAGAGAAGGATGCAGGCATAAGTTTAATCACAAAGTCTTAAAGCCTTTAGGGTTTAGTCCCTGATTATGAGGTGAGAAGAGAGGACTCAAAGAGAGACACAAAGGTAAAACTAAGAGGGGATACTAATCAAAACCCTAATTCATTGTCATGCTTGGATGATCCTAAGGTTTGTGAGGTTTCCAAGAACAATCTTCAGAGGAGCCACCAGGAAGCAGATGAACAAGATCAAGAGAAGCAAAGTGACTTGCTTCATTCAAGAAGTCAAGTCACTTGAAGAAAGAAAGTGGGAGGAAGAAGAATGAGCAAGCTCAATCTCAAACACAAATAGAAATGCAGCAATGGATGCAAGAGAGATGAGAAAAAAAGTTATGAGAAGTGAAGGCAAATCCACTTCCCAAGTTTACTTACCACCTGAAATGTTAGAAAGAAATGCAAAACAATGCAAAATGAGATGAAATGGTATGATGATAAGCAAAACCAGAAGCATGTTGATGATGATTATGATGTTATGAGGTGCTGCAAACATGAGGCAAGGCATGGAAATGTTCATACAAGATTATGAATGCAAATGATGCAAGTTAAGGAGCATGAATAAACATGGAATGTTATGAAACATACAAGGCAAATGACATGGCAAATATGAGATGCAATGATCAAGGATGCTTCCTATATGTCTTATGATGCCAAATGAACCACAAGAATGCACAAAATGCAAAGACAAGTCATGTTATGCAAGATCATGCAAGAAGGATGCAAGAGAAAGCCCAAATTAGGGTTTATGGGTCAAACATCAAACCAAAACTTAAGACAGAAGCAAACCCTAAGATAAAAAATGGAAAATGCTATCCAAAGAAACCCTAAACCTATAATGAACCACTGCCCAAAGGGGAGCTCTCAACTCTCAACCAAACTCAAGATATGAATTTTCTAAGTTATTAGGGTTTTTTAGGGTTCTTAACAAAACAAATGCCAAACAATTTGAAAATGAAGAAACAATTCATGGCCTTTTTATCCTAGAAACTACATGCCAAATGGAAAACAATGCAAGAAGAATCAATGTCTCAACCTTCTCCAATAGGCAGAAATGAATTTTTAAACTTATGATCAAATTAATGCATAAAAAATGATTTAATTCAATGAAAAATTCTTAAAATGCATCAAGATCAAAAAAGAAATTTGGTTTGAAGGTTGGACAATGTTTCTAAATGTCTTAGAACATTTCATGAATTTTTTTGTAATTTTTAAATACCTAAAAGTATTTTTAATTAATTAATTCCCATTAATCAATTAAAAATAATCTTTTAAATATTTAAAAATACTTTTTTAATGATAAAAAATAAAATAAAAATATTTTTGTGTCATAAAAATTAATAAAACCTTAAGGAAAAAGTTTCATAATTTTTAAGATTTTTTTGCTATTTTAAATTAATTATGCAATTTAAATGAAAGAAAATGAATTAAAAATTAAATAAAATAAAAGTAAGCTGAATGGAAGGCCAAGATGGAGCCTGAGTTCAAAAGCGTTGACTGGCGCGTGAATGGATGGTGGGGATTGCACCTGACTTAATTAAACAGGATTAAATTAATTAAACGAAATCAGGGTTAAGCAAACAGATCCTGGCCTTTCATGCGCGCGGGAAGTCAAGGGAGTCAACTGATCCTATGGCCCAAATTCAAATGGCATTTAATTACTGGATTAAGCCCTAATTACACTCAGGCGACCGGAGATGAGCTCCGGTCGTCTTCTCCGGCCATACCAAAACCCTAGTTTCTTATCCAGGCCACCCCATGTCAAATTAACTGCCCAGAAACATTTCCCACACTTCCTACAACCCAAATCCATGATCAAACATCATTTTACTAGCAAGAACAAGCCGAATCGAAACAAAATAAAAATGGGGCCAAACTTTCAGACACTCACCAAATGCTCATTTTCCCACCATTTTAGATTCTAAACACATCACAGTGATCCTCAGAGCATGCACTTTCAATTTGTAACAAAAGAAACAAGCTTTAAAAAGTTTGAAGTTTGAGACTACCTGAGGTGAAGAACTGTGAATATGAACTCTTCTGGCCTTGCTTTGATGCAGAACAACTCCCCTGAACCCCTTGAAGCTAATGGAAAGCCTGGAATGAGCTTAGGCAAGCTGCTTTGAGAGATTCACTTCTGGTGTAGCAGGAAATGCACTTTGTGTACAGGCTGTTTCAGTTCAAAGTAAAGGGTGGTTTTGACTCCTTGTGGTATGCTTGACTTGTTGGTGAAGAGAGATGAAGTGTTTGATGGCTGTATAGTGAGATTCGAAGAGAACTGGTTTGGAAGGTGAGAAATGGTGGAGCTCAGGTCAGGCTTGTTTCAGGCTTGAGCTTTGGTGGTTTCAGGCCTATGAAGTGTGGTGAGATGATTGGTAAAGATGGTTTGGATGTATGTGAGCTGGGCAGAGAGTTTCGAAGGCAAAAGCAAAATGGAGTGTTCTTGTGTATGTGATGAATGAGGATGTTTCAGGCCTGCCTTGTACATGAAATGGCTTGCAAATTGTCCACAAAAACCTCTCTCCTTGGTCAGAGGATGTGACTTGTGCTTTATGGATAGGTGTAGCCACTTTTGCAAATATGTCAACTTCTTGTAAGATAGGGCATGGGCAACTTCTAGCCAAGTACAAAGGGCAGGGCTGGCGCAGCATGGTGTGGGGAAAGGCTAGGCTTGGTCCAACATTCAAGGCAGCAAGTTGGTGAAATGTTATGAGTGCTTTTGCAAGTTGTTGTAACTTGGTTCACATGTGATTTTCTTGTTCCAAAAGTCATGAAACATGAGCAATGCCTAGTTCATTCTGAATTTTAGGACTTACATGATGTTTGTGTGCTGGTTTGTAGTGAATTAGAAGTCACATAATGCATTGGTTCATGACTTTGCAAAATTTCCATTTGAGGCATGCCTTAAAAATTAATGATTTTAGCCAACTTTGTCACACCATAACTTTTGATCCAAGAAGAGTTTGATCATGTTCTTGTACTTTTTGAAAAGGGAAAAATGAGATCTACAACTTTCATGACCAAAGTTTTTCCATTTGAAGCATTTTTGGATCAAGAATCATGGCTTGAAAAATGACCTAAAATGATGCATTCTTGAAAAGTCAACTATGCCCGAAAAGTCAACATTTGCAAAAACCCTAAATTCTTGATTTTTATGAACTTCAACCTTCTTCCATGATCAAATAAAGACCATATACACTCAAAATGATGAAGATCACCCATTGGTTGGGTCATTGGGGGCCTCAGATGCCCTGATTTTTCACTGACTTGTCCAGAAAGTCAACCCTTGATCAGATGACTTCCCCATGGAATTTCTTCATGAAAATTGATATGCATACTCCCTATACCATATAGAGACCAATGGAAACAAGAATGACCAAAAAAATTGGTGTTATGGCCTCTGAAACCAAAACCCTAATTTTCAGTCAACTGTGCAGTTCATCCTGGCTCTGCATCCACTCAAACCCTAGTTCTTGTGATTCCTTTGCAATTTTGACTTTGAGGAGATGAAATATGATATAAGAACACACATGGACCCCTTTGAAGTGGTTGGTTGCCTTTGGGGTGGCTCAAGAAACTCTTGGATTGCTCAGATCACAAACCCTAGATGCAGATGACTTAGAAACCATGCAGTGAATCAAAAATGGGATATGAGGTGATATGATTGTGTTTATGTATATGAAATGATCACAAGCCATGGTGTGAATGGGTGAGGGCAAATTTGGGGTGTTTACAGCTGCCCCTATTCAAACATGAGTTAGCTGTGCAGGTTGTAAGCAACGGCTTAACAGACAGACAAGATAACTTGTGGTTGAATACCAAAGACAGTCCAAAATTTGCACTCACAGAATGAAGAAGAAAAGGGATATAGATTGTAACAGAAAAATAAAGTATATTGTAAGGTGTAGGCGACGGAGGACGACCGTCGAGCAGAGGACGACTGCTGGGTAAAGGGCAATGACGGGGACGGCCGACATGCTGGGAAAAGCGTGAAATAAAGCAATGACGGGGACGGCCGACATGCTGGGGATATGAGGTAAAGCCAAGACGGGGACGGCCGACTAGCTGGGAAAAATAAGAAATTATGATGGGGACGGCCATCAAGATAAAGTTGTAAAATTTTCTGGGGATTAATGAAACATGACGGGGACGGCCATCAAGTTCATAATGGTAACCAATGATGGGGACGGCCATCGGGCTAAAAAGGAAAAGGGACCACGACGGGGACGGCCATCGGGTTAAAGAATAAATGAAATAAACAGATGATGGGGTACGGCCATCAAAGGTGAAGGACGATCACCTAGCAGGGGACGGCTGCTCTGTTGGGGATAAAAGAAATATGATGGGGACGGCCATCAAAGGTGGAGGACGACCACCTGGCAGGGTACGGCTGCCGAAAATATCAACGATGGGGACGGCCACCGGATAGAAAAGGTCAACGATGGGGACGGCCATCGGACAGAAAAGGTCAACGATGGGGACGGCCATCGGACGAGCATGATGGGGGACGACCATCAAGAAGTGGAGGACAACCACTCAGCAGGGGACGGCTGCTCTCGAGGTTTATCGTAACACAGGACGAGTGTCAGATAACCAAAATCAACAATGGGGACGGCCATTGGATAAAGTTGATGAAGGACGATCATCAAAGGGTGGAGGACGACCACCTAGCAGGGGACGGCCGCTAAAAATCAATGATGGGGACGGCCATCGGATGAGCATGATGGAGGACGACCATCAAGAAGTGGAGGACGACCACTCAGCAGGGTACGGCTGCTCTCAAAGGTATCATAACACAGGACGAGTGTTAGATAAAAAGAAAATTGTTGGCGATCTACTGGGGATATAGTGAACATGGACGAGCGTTCACAACCAAGAAAGGAAAGTATGAGGGTTTGGTATTGTGTATAGATTAAAGATACGGACGAGCATCCTTAAGACTATGATACGGACGAGTATCATGTAGAAACAAACTGACACATGTTCAGAAATGATGATACGGACGAGTATCAACTGGTTAACAGGGAACACGTACGAGTGTTGTATCTGAAGGGACTCCTCTGGGGAATGGTAGATACAGACGAGTATCTATATCCAAGAAGACATAAATGTTTGACACGGTGTACGGATTAAAGATGCGGACGAGCATCCTTAAGATTATGATACGGACGAGTATCATGTAGAAACAAACACTAGACGCAATGTTCTGAGATGATGATACGGACGAGTACCAACTGGTTAACAAAGAACAAGGACTACTGTCGAATCTGTGGGGATATGAGTGATAATGTATACAAGGTACGGACGAGTATCTGTATAAGTGTACCATGAGTAGTGAGTATTGTATGAGTGCTTTAACTGCTGGGGAGGGTGACACGGACGAGTGTCAAAAAGAGAAGAGTATAATATGAACAAGTATCTGATATACAAAGTCTAGGCGACTGCGCTGGGGATATGACACGGACGGGTGTCAAGAAAAGTGTATGTATAGGTATATGTGAGTGCAAAGAGGATGTTTTTGGCTTTCTGCTGGGATATGACACGGACGGGTGTCAGGACGTATCTGTAATACGGGTGATTTGTTTGTAAAGGGTGTTCAGGCGACCTGTTTGGGGAAGGATGACACGGACGGGTGCCAAAAGGTGTATATACTGGTGTTTGTGATTTGAGAGGCAACTGCTTTTGCTGGGACTCTGGGGGGATGTTTGTACAATGATGATGAACAGTTTATTATTCACAAGCGTTCAATTCACGACATGACTTATGATTATGCTATGCATTTGATTTTTGCCGTAATGCTCCATATTAGACGGAATGCTACGCTCTGAGGGTATAATATGATGCGAATGCTATGATTATGCAAAGAGGCACCGATCCGGGATTCGGATCCCATTGCCGCGGAGATCTCTGGCTGATCTGCTTGAAACGGACATTCCCAGCTGGGGATGAGATCACCGGTAGATCTAATGATGTATCTGCTTGGGGATATAGGTCACTGATTGACATATCTTTGTAATACGGGACCCAGCTGGGGTTTGTAGAAGCTTTCTTCACTCTGTTGTGATCTCTTCATGCGTTGCTTTTCTGTGGGGAGATGATTCCCTGATTCTTGCATCTGCTGAGGAAGAATGGTTGGTACTACAGCTGGGGAATGCTGCTGGTAACTCAGCTGGGGAGAGTAATGAGAGGCAACCCGGCCGGGGAGAAGACATCCTGAGTGCTAAGCCTGTTTGTTGATTTGACAACTTTGCTGGGGAAAGCACTGGGGAGCAACTCAGCTGGGGATAGAGCATTTCGGATGCTGAGATTGAGTGTATGCTGATTTGGCAGCTCCGCTGGGGAAACGGGCACCTTCTAGTGCCATGTGGAAGATAGACCGAGTTGATAATGATTCGCCTACTTGCTGAGACATAACCTGCATGCCCCAGGTTGCGTTCTGGATACCTGCAATCCTGCAAAGATAATGGAACGTACAAAAGGTCCCGAGGTATCCCTTACTGGATTCCGTTATAGGAGTTAAGTACTTTCGAGAATAATCACATTCCCTGTAAGCATGTGTTTTTATTTTTAGAGAAAGGCATCTGTACTTATGCAATTGTATTTTTAGAGATATCAGACAACTCTTTGCAAAACATAAATGTAAAAACGAGACATGACTGAAAATCTGATTTCATTAATTCATGTGCCCTGAATTGGCAAGATACAGTCGAAGAAACATATCTTCCTGAAATGAGGAGATTGTTACAAATTGAGAAACAAAATGCTGGCGGTGTTGGCGACGTTTTGAGGAGCTTCCTCTTCTGCTAGGACTCGTATGACAATGACGTTCTTCTCGTCTTGCTTTCTGGAGAGAGCTGATTCTGATTGAAGCTTGATCCTTCGAAGCTTACCAAGTTGTAGGTGATACAGACGAATTCAGAATGCAGTTGTTCGCTTATTCCCTTATTTTGCATGGATCGCCCTTTCGGGTTTTCAATCCATCGGGATACCCATTTTTGCCTGAGCTGTCCAATGCGGCTTTTCAACTCAGCGGGTGTACATTTTTCATTTATTTCCCTTATTTTTGCCCGAGTCTTTTATTCTGTTTTTGACTCGCCGGGATGCCCTATTTTTGTCTGGACTTACATTCTGTTTTTATGTCCAGCGGGTCATTTTATGCGAAGTATTTTTTAACTGCATCTGAATTCACAGGGGATGGGAAATCTTCACCATCCATGGTGCTGAGCATCAGTGCTCCACCGGAGAAAACTTTCTTTACAACGAATGGTCCTTCATAATTTGGAGTCCATTTGCCCCTGTGGTCTGTATGAGGAGGGAGGATTCTTTTCAGCACAAGATCTCCCACTTGGTACTCTCAGTGCCTGACTTTCTGATCGAAGGCCTTCTTCATTCTCTTCTGATATAACTGCCCATGGCAGATTGCAGCCAATCTTTTCTCTTCGATCAGACCCAGTTGTTCGTATCGGGATCGTACCCATTCTGCTTCGCTCAGTTTAACATCCATCAATACCCGTAACGAGGGTAGTTCAACTTCAACAGGTAGGACTGCTTCCATACCATACACGAGTTGATACGGCGTTGCCCCGGTGGATGTCCTGATTGATGTGCGGTACCCATGCAAGGCAAACGGTAGCATTTCGTGCCAGTCTTTGTAGGTGACTACCATCTTCTGCACAATCTTCTTGATATTCTTATTTGCTGCCTCAACAGCGCCATTCATCTTTGGCCTGTAAGGAGAAGAATTGTGGTGTTGGATTTTGAAGTCCCGGCACAGCTCTGCCATCATTTTGTTGTTTAGATTACAACCATTATCAGTAATGATTCGCTCGGGAACTCCATATCGACAGATGATGTCTCTTTTCAGAAATCTGGCTACCACTTGCCTGGTGACGTTTGCATATGAGGCTGCTTCAACCCACTTGGTGAAATAGTCAATGGCGACCAGGATGAATCTGTGGCCGTTCGAAGCAGTTGGCTCAATCTTGCCAATCATATCAATGCCCCACATGGCAAAGGGCCAGGGTGAAGACATTATGTTCAAAGGATTGGGAGGCACATGCACCTTATCTGCGTAAATCTGGCATTTATGGCATCTTCTGGCGTAGGCACAACAATCTGCATCCATTGTGATCCAGTAGTAGCCTGATCTTAACAACTTTTTAGCCATGGCATGCCCTCCCACATGGGTACCAAAGGATCCTTCATGCACTTCATGCATCAACAAATCTGCTTCCGTCTTGTCAACACATCTGAGGAGTACCATGTCAAAGTTCCTTTTGTATAAAGACCCATCAGTGTTCAGAAAGAAACTACCAGCAAGCCTTCTCAAGGTCTTCTTATCATTGGAAGATGCCCCAGGTGGGTATGTCTGATCCTCCAAGAAGCACTTAATGTCATGGAACCAAGGCTTATCATCTTTTACAACATCCGCTGCAAATACATATGCTGGTCTATCAAGTCTAGACACTGAAATCTGGGGTACAAAGTTAGCCGTTTGAACTTTGATCATGGATGAAATGGTAGCAAGAGCATCTGCAAGCTGATTCTCGTCCCGAGGGATATACTCAAGCTTGACTGTTGTGAAGAAAGTCAATAACCTTCTTGTATAATCCCTGTAAGGTATCAGATGATCTTGGTGGGTGTACCATTTTCCGTTGGTTTGATTGACTACCAGAGCTGAATCTCCGAACACGGTCAATGTTTTGATCCTGAGGTCGATGGCTTCCTCAAGACCCATGATGCAAGCTTCGTATTCAGCTTCGTTGTTAGTGCAGTTGAAAGTGAGTTTTGCCGAGAAAGGCATGTGAACTCCCTTTGGTGAAATGAGTACTGCACCAACACCACGGCCATTCATGTTAACAGCCCCATCAAACATCATAGTCCATTCTTCCTCCGGGTTAGGCCCTTCAGTGTGAATAGGCTCTTCGTGATCTTTTGCTTTAATGAACATGATGTCTTCATCAGGGAAATCAAACCTCATAGGTTGGTAGTCATCAATGGGTTGCTCAGCAAGATATTCAGATAGTACACTGCCCTTGATGGCTTTCTGAGAAGTGTACTGTATGTCGTATTCTGTGAGAATCATCTGCCATCTTGCAACCCGACCGGTAAGAGCTGGCTTCTCGAAAATGTACTTAACTGGATCCATTTTTGAGATTAATAAAGTAGTGTGGGTCAACATATACTGTCTCAGTCGGCGAGCAGCCCACGCTAAAGCACAGCAAGTTTTCTCGAGCAGTGAGTAACGTTGTTCACAGTCGGTAAACTTTTTGCTTAGGTAGTATATTGCATACTCTTTTCGACCAGACTCGTCATGCTGACCTAGTACACACCCCATTGACTCTTCTAATACTGTCAAGTACATGATCAGAGGTCTTCCTTCGACTGGCGGCATGAGGATTGGGGGTTCCTGCAAGTACTCCTTGATCTTGTCAAAAGCCCTTTGGCAGTCTTCATTCCACCTGACCGTTTGTTCTTTTCTTAGCAGCTTGAACAAGGGTTCACAGGTTGCTGTGAGGTGGGATATGAACCGCGAGATATAGTTCAATCGACCTAAGAACCCTCGAACTTCTTTCTCTGTTTTAGGTGCAGGCATTTCTTGTATAGCCTTGACTTTATCAGGATCAACCTCAATCCCTTTCTCGCTTACAATAAAGCCCAGCAATTTACCGGATCGTACCCCGAATGTGCATTTGTTGGGGTTCAGCTTTAGTTGATATTTCCTCAGACGCTTGAACAACTTCAGCAGATTCACCAGGTGATCTTCCTCTGTAAGGGACTTGGCGATCATATCATCCACATAACACTCGATTTCCTTGTGGATCATATCGTGGAATAATGTCACCATAGCCCGTTGATATGTTGCACCAGCATTCTTCAGTCCGAATGGCATCACTTTGTAACAGAACGTGCCCCAAGGTGTAATGAATGTTGTCTTCTCCATGTCTTCAGGTGCCATCTTGATCTGGTTGTATCCTGAAAATCCGTCCATGAAGGAGAATACCGAGAACTGAGCCGTGTTATCCACCAATACGTCAATGTGAGGTAATGGGAAATCATCTTTCGGGCTGGCTCTGTTCAGATCCCGGTAATCAACACACATTCTTACTTTGCCGTCTTTCTTAGGCACAGGTACTATGTTAGCAACCCACGGCGGATAGCTAGTCACAGCAAGGAACCCGGCGTCCCATTGCTTCTGTACCTCTTCCTTAATTTTCATAGCCATGTCTGGGCGAGTTCGGCGCAACTTCTGTTTCACTGGTGGGCATTCTTCCCTCAAAGGCAGCTTGTGCACAACAATGTCGGTATCCAACCCTGGCATATCTTGATACGACCAAGCAAACACATCAACATACTCTTGAAGCAGATCTATCAGTTGTCTCTTCACTGAGTCTTGCAGGCAGGCCCCGATTTTAACCTCTTTCACGTCTTCCTCCGTACCAAGATTAATCACTTCAACCTCCTCCTGGTGAGGAGTAATAACCTTTTCCTCTTGTCTTAACAACCTGGCTAGCTCTTCAGGAAGCTCATATTCTTCATCAACCCCTTCATCAGCTTGATTGATTGGATTGTCAAAGTCATACGATGTCATAGCCGTGCTGTTGTCGGTGCTGTCTGGAGGGCACTCTCTGCAAGGGTTAAGTTTGGTTCATTTTAGTGATTGATTTTAATCTTGCTTTAGAAAAAAGTGAAATGAAGCTATCATTTTGAAAACACCGCCATTTATTTTTTGTACAAAAAGAGAAATGGAAAAACAGTGAGCAGAAAAGAAAAAGACTCGTTTGCAAAAAGATGTCTGATATTTCATTAATTTAATCTTGTTTGCACAAAAGTACAGATGGCCCTGATTACAAAATGAGTCTTGTCATCTTGGGCAAGATGCAAGACTTTGATGCATGCTATAAAAATACAGGAAATAATAATTACTCTGCGTGAGTAACTCTTATAATTTCCTGGGAAGACCAGTTCGAGACACTGCTCCCCGGGATCTTCGGACGAATCCAATTCTCCAGATTGCGCTCCTCTCCCAGCTCGTCTTCCAGACAGTTGATAGCATCGGGGGTAAGCATCCCCCCACTGACAAAACCTGGCTCTGCAGCAGCCTTCGCTTGATGTTGAGTTGGTCTGTAACCCAACCCAAATTTGTCCTTCTTCTCCTCCACAGCTAAGACCTTGCCCCAGCCAAGGGCAGTTCCTTCTTCAACAACCTTCCGGGCTTGTTGGTAAGATGACATGGAGATCCCTGACAAAGCAGATGCTTCATTGACATTCAAGGCCTCAAAACCTTGGCTCATTGTTTCATGGATCTCCCCATCCATCTCAATGTATTTGTAAGTAGCCAGATGGCTAACAAATATATCCTCTTCCCCACAGATTGTGACAACTTGACCTTCCCACTCAAATTTTAACTTTTGGTGAAGGGTAGACGTTATTGCGCCGGCGGCGTGAATCCAGGGTCTACCCAACAAACAGCTGTAGGCGGGCTGAATGTCCATCACATAAAAGATAGTTTTAAAGGTCTGCGGGCCAATTGTCACGGGCAGCTCAATCTCTCCCAGAACCGATCTCTTAGAACCATCAAAGGCTCTTACTACCAGGTTGCTGGGTCTCAATGCCAATCCATCATATTCAAGCTTCACCAGAGCCTTCTTCGGTAAGACATTCAGGGAAGAACCTGTGTCCACCAGCACATGAGAAAGGACAGCTCCTTTGCATTCCATGGTTATGTGCAAGGCTTTGTTGTGATTGCGGCCATCCGCTGTCAAGTCAGAATTGGTAAACCCTAGCCCATTGCTAGCAGTAACATTCCCAACCACGGTTTCCAATTGGTTGACAGTAATCTCCTCAGGCACGTAAGCTGCGTGCAAGACTTTAAGTAGTGCATTCCGATGGGCTTCGGAGCACATAAGCAGTGAGAGGATAGAGATTTTGGATGGCGTCTGGTGAAGCTGATCCACAATTTTATAATCACTCTTTTTGATGATTCGCATAAACTCATCAACTTCCTGATCAAATGGAGTTTTCAGGGCTTCTTTGGCAGCTGGATCTTCCTGCACCGGGCCTTTACCCTTTGCCTTGGCAGCAGCTTCTGCTTCGGCAGTAGGTCTTTGAACTTGTGAAGCAAAGAGACGTCCGCTTCGAGTGAAGCCTCCGCCTCCCCCCACATTATCTACTTGTGGTGCAGGTGTGGATGTTTCAAGAGTGATTCTTTTTCCTTCGCAATACAAGTCAGAGCCATAGTGCCAGGGGATGGCCCTATTGCTTTCATATGGTACTGGTCCAGGCACCGTGACAGTGACTGGACTGATTGCTGCTGCTGAAGGGACTGTTATTGTTTGTGGATCATAAAAGATTGTAACTGGTGCTCTGGTGGGAGCAGCACCTTCTGAATGGTAGGCGGAATTATTTTCAGGATCGTAGAATATGGTAACAGTGGAGACATCTTCATGATTGATTGCTGGTGTTGTAGGAGGTGTTGTTGGAAGGACTGATGTTGTTGTTGATGGAGATTCGAAATGGAATGAAGCTGAAGTTATAGCAGGAGAAACTGTTGAAAACTAATCATTTGGAAGGATAGGTGAAGTACTTGTTGATGGTGCTGATGAATTGTCGGGAACAATAGTTGCTGCAGTTGTAGGAGGGTCTGAAACCGTTGTTGATGAAGTTGCCGGATCCGTCGGAAATGATGTAGTGATCTGTAGCAAACCACTCTGAATAAGGCTGTCAATGCCATTTCTCAGGTCCTCACACCCATTCCATGAAATATTGCAATAGGGGCATCCTAGTTCACACCCCGGAAATATTTGGTTTTCACGGAGTTGAGCTTTGATTTCCACCAATGGCGTCCTGATCTGATCCACACTAGTTATCAAATAAGACGGTTGGTCTTCTTCAATAGCATTAATTCGGGGACCACCATGGTTTGGCATAGGGTTTTTATTGACATTGGGTGGAGGTGCAAAATTCAGAGCCTTGGAGTCTACCAAGTCTTGTACCTTCATATGCAGAGCCCTGCATTTTTCTGTACTGTGACCAGGTGCGTTGGAATGAAAAGCACACCTAGCATTGGAGTCATAGTTTCTTGGTAGACTGTTGGGATCTGGAGGTGCCAACGTTCTTAGCTCAACTAGGTTGAGTTTCAGAAGTTGTGGCAGCAAGGCTGCGTACGGCATTGGGATCGGGTCGATCACTCGGTTAGCTTGGGATGGCCTCTGTTGGAATGGCCTCTGTTGATTGTTGTTGTTGTTGTTGTTGTTGTAGTTTCTTGGAGGATATTGATTTTGCTGATACTGAGGTTGTTGTTGGAAGTTTTGTTGAGGAGGTTGATAGACTGGCTGTGGATGAGCTGGAGCAGGGATAGTGACTGCTGCTATTGTCCTTTGAACATATTGGGGCCTACCCCTATTGGTGTGAATGGCATTGGTCTCGCCAGTTCTTCTCGGGCCTGCAAAAGGCTTTCTTGTACCACTGGACGAACTGGCACCATTATCAGAGATCTTCCCCATTTTCAACAGGCTTTCAATTCTCTCCCCAGCTATGACAACATCTGCGAAGCTAGTGGAAGAGAAAGCAGCCAACCTGTCAATATACGTTCCCTGGAGAGTGTTCATAAACATGTCTGCCATTTCTCTCTCAGACATTGGTGGCTGGACAGCAGCAGCCAGTTGCCTCCACCTCTGGGCATACTCTCGGAAACTCTCCCTTGATGACTGTGACATTCCCATTAGGAGAGTCCTGTTGGGTGCCATGTCTAAATTGTATTGATACTGTCGGATGAAGGCTTCTGTCAGGTCCTTCCAGCATCTTACAGTTGCCCTTGTCAAATGGGAATACCATTCCCTCGAAGCTCCAGTCAAGCTGTCTTCGAAATAGAACATCCAAAGTTTCTCATCCATTGTATAGGCCTTCAACCTTCCCAGAAATGATTGCAAATGAGTCCGGGGGCATGAAGTCCCATTATACTTTTCGAAACAAGGAGGCTTGAACTTATGGGGGATCCTGACCCCGTCTACCAAACCCATGTCCATGACGTCGAACCCCAAAGAATTTTGAGATTCTAAGGACCTCAACTTCTCGGCTATTTCATCCAGCCGTCTATCATAAGTTTCCTCTCCAGCACCCATTACTGTAAATTGGTCCTCCTGAGGATCTTCTTGAAGTACTCTCCCTGCTGTGGCAGTCCCTTGTATATTGACTGGGATGTTGGCCTCTGGATGGAGATGGGGTCCAAAAACTGGGGGATTGACATGAGGTTGGACCCTCTCGTTGTTACTTGTGCCTGCAGTCCCCACATGAGGTTCATCTTGATTCTGCCTTTCCACAATGGCCCTCAGTCTCTCCTGGCTCTGAGCCATGTTGTTCATAACTTCCATGAACTGCGTCATCTGTGTTCTCATCTCCAATCTTTCGTTCGCCATCTGATTTCTGACCTCTGCTAGGTCCTGCTGTACCTGATCCATTTGAATTCCCGGAAGGTTGTTTCTAGTTGGGTACCTGTGTGGCCTGTTAAGAGAAAATACCCGGCGGCGAGCAATAATTCCTGAACATCACAACAGAGGTTAGCAACAACAAAACAAAAACCTACAAAACAAACAAAAGGGTTAGCATGCAATGCAGTTATGCTTATTTGCTCTCAAGGTATCCGGTTTGGCCTTCAGTTTTGACCCTTCCAGACCCTTGAAGATGATGCTGTTGAAATTGCTTTTGATGTGAACCCGGATGGAAACTACCACAAATATATTACAAAGGGTGAAATAATACAACTTGTTCATTTACAACACAAGCCCTCAAAGGGGTCAAAATACATCACAAAAAGCAAAAGTACATGAAAAGGAACAACAACAAGCAAATGATCAAACTCCAAGGCCAAACTCATCCTCACGAACTTCCTTAAGAAGTGCTTCGGTCACAGGATCAGCCGGACGCTCCGTGAGACCTCTGATGAGAAGGTTTCTTGTTGCAACAGCTGCAGTCAACTTCTTGTTCTGACTTTGGTCCTTAGACCTCTTCACTCCAGCTCTGATTTCTAGCTCTGATATTTCCTTCTGGGCTGCTGCCAGGGCTTTTTCCATCTGTTCCATTTTGTCTTGAACTCTCTTGTCTTCTAGAGTACGGGCCTCAGTGATCCGGACCCACCTGGCCTGACTCTCTTTCAAATACAAGTCTGTCCTTGCTCTCTGAAACTGGGCTTCTTTACAAGCATTCTTCAGAATCTGTTCACCAGCTTTGGACTTGTTGATATATTCTCCAGACTTCTCAATTTTAGTCAAGTGTTCCACCCTTAACTTCTCCAGTCTCTCAATCTCCCTCACACCTTCACTCCTCTCCCTGAGGGTCTTCTGCAAGGCTTGGGTTAACTTCTCATTTCTTTCCTTCAAGCTTTCAAACTCTTCCAAACTGATAGTGGCAGGGGGTGGTGCCGAAGATGACTCAGGCATGTCTTCTATGGTAAAGGGCATTCCAGAGAATTGGGCCCTAGCATGGGACCACTCATAATATTGGACTGATGCCACATTATTGCACTTCCCTAGAATGGTGATTCCCTTGGTTTGAACATGATCCCAGGCCCAGGCAGCCTGCCTAACAACAGTCAAACTAATCTTGTTCTCACAGTAGAGGGTCTCCACCAAGTCTTGTTCCCTAGGAGTATGAACCAATGCATAGCCTAATTGCCTCCTGAACAGCACAGGGTTGTAATTGATACTTCCCTTAACTCCTATTAAGGGCACATTGGGAAAGTGCCCACAGCTGGTGATTATATCTCTGCCCTTGGTGCTTTGAGTACACCATCTGATGTCTGCTGAAGTGAGAGTAGTGAGCCTCTTAGCCCAGTTGCTTTGCTGATGAGGATTTAGAAATGCATCTGTCCTGGGTAGATGCTTAAGAAGCCAAGCATGGAATAATGGAGCACAACACCTCACTAGCCTTCCCCTCTGCTTCTCATTCTTCTGATGTACTGAGTAATAGAGATCACCCAGCAAAGTTGGCACTGGGTTCTTCAGGATGAACAAATGGATTGCATTCTTGCTAATGAATCGAGGCTCATCTGCAAACAACACAATTCCATATACACTTAAGGCCAACAGAGCACAAACAGCTTTCCACTCCCCCAAGGAGGCCTTCAGACTAGCTTGAGAAATTAAGAAGTCCAGATGAAACCCAGGGATCCCAGCTTTAGAGGTTATGTGTTGCTCAATCAAAGCAGGTTCCAGGTACAAAGCTTTTGCTATCTCTCCATTGCTGGGAGAGACCGTTTCAGGATTGAAAGGAATTTCCCTCTTGATAGGTAGACCAACCAAAGATGAGTATTCTTCCAAAAGAGGCCCCAACTGAAAGTCTTGAAAGGTGAAACATCTCAATGGGGGGTCATAAAACTGGATGCAGGTGTGGATCAAACTCCTCTGAGATGGGTCCAGATCCATGACCAAGTCAAGTATATCCCCATAATGCTCCCTGAACAAAGGTATGTGCTCTGGAGTGATCAGGGTTTGGATCCTCCTGATGTCTGATAAGTCTGGTTGGAAGAAATGATAAGTGATGTTGCTTTTCTTGGGAGCCATGATGCTGAGACTGAGTAGAGTGATGATGAAGATGCTGAGGAGTGGGCCACTGGCTGGCTAGTGCAAGTAACTGAACTATATGGCTGACAGGCTGAAGCAAGTGCTGGTGGAGATAGGTCAAAACTGCAGATGGGGTCAAAACCAAAACCAGATGAAAATGGATACCCTGAAACACAAATAAGCACATGTTAATATGATGCAATGGGTATGTATGCAAATGAAATGCAAGGGTTTGTGACTGAGCTGGATCTGATTAACTGCCTTGGTATAGATCCATGTGTGTTCAAGAAATCCAGGTGGAGGTCTATAAATCCAGTAACCAGGGTGGGGGACTCAAATAAAGAGCCACATGTCCAGGGTTTTAGAATCACAAGAACTATCCAACATGGAGCATTCTTAACAAAGTCAAAGTAACAGGGTATTCTGAGGTCAAGGTACCTGCAAACCTGTAAACAGCCCAACCCCCTCACAGGTGGTGATCTAGAACAAGGATCCTCAGACTTGGATCAGTTATGAGAAGTGTAAACACTTCTAACCCGGAGGTACAGTGTTTACAGTAACCATAACTATTCCTCCTCTAATTCACCTCAGTTTCTGAAGGTCAGTACTAAAAGGTCATCCAGACTTAGCAGGCTTCCCAGATAGCCCTAGCATTGCAGGAAATCTGCAACACAGAGTTCTCAAGAAGAAACCCATATCTGAACCGTGTTTCATATTCCCGCACCAGACCGAAATGGAATGGGAAAGAATATGATCCACTCTAGCCTAGGTGTCACTCAGGTCCCAGGTATAGGACCTTAACTCTCAATGAATCACCCACCCACAAGAAACCAGATCCAGCCAGCAACAATGACAGTATGATATAAACAAATGCAATAAAGAAAGCAGTAAAGTAACTGTACATAAAGCAATAAACAAAAATAAATACAAGCACAAACAAGCACATAACACCCTAGTAAACACAAATCAATCAAGCGCTAGGAGGAACCCACAAAAAGAACCAGAAGCCCTGGTTGCAATATAAGGGTCCCCAGCAGAGTCGCCAAGCTGTCGCTCCCGACAAATGACACCGGATCAGATGAAGGTACAGACGCGAACGGTCGGCGAGAGGGACAATGAGAACACACAGCCGTGAACTCACTGGAGATGAAAAGAGTCGCCAGCTAGGCATTTTTATCCCGGAGGAAAGGTAATGCTGCATAGACCTAGAAAAAGATGGATAAGACGGTTGCGAACCAGAGAGACTGAGAAAGGGGGTTGGTTACAACCTGGGAAGGTATTAGCACCCAGATTGTCCGCCGTACTCGACGGGATCCACGCTTAAGAGATTTGTGTTTTAAAGGGGTAGTGTCAGTGCAATCTGTGTGTAAAATGGCTGGAAAGCAATATGTACAGGTGTCAGTGTAAAGGAAGTGAAGTGTATAATGATGTGTCAGTGTAAGAAGGAGTGAAATGCTCAAGATCATGAGGCTAAGGAATAAAGCTAGAAAGAGGGGGAATATACAGAGACTTTTGTTCGATAACCGTTAAGTTATGCCTACGTATCCTCTCGTGCAATGAGGAAGTCAGAACACCGTAGTTCGACCCAAAGAGACTGGAAAATAAATTGACTGGCGAACTGCTTACTTGCCTATGCTCAAGTGTATGACCTGTCTGGCTCAGGTGCAAACTGTCTTGCATTAGACGGAAGAAGCAAGTTCTCGTTTATGAGTGAAGGTGATAAGAAAAGAATCCCGGAGGAGACGATTATTGTTTGTTTTTGAGTTTTCAGTCTTTTATTGTTTTTTTGGATTTTGTCATAAGTTAATGAGCTTAAGTCTAAACCAATGGATTTAGTAAACTCATCACATCTTCCCTCTGATTAGGGGTAATGAGAATACCTTAAGTGTGAAGTCAGATTCTCACACTTAATCACCTTTGTTGTAGGATTAAGATCATTAACCTACTTGTGATTATTTAGATGTTTTTGTGTTTTTGTTTAGTGTTGAGTAATGAGGTTAAGCCATAATCAAGGATTAAACAGACCCATTACACCATCCTAAAAGAAGGATGATAGATGAGAGTGTTTAAGCTGAGGAAGACTCCTCAACTTAATCCATGATTAGGGATTAAACTCATGACAAAACAAGCCTTTGATTAAGTGAATTTAATTAATGATATGGTGATGAAGTGAGTTTTATGGTTTGTAAGACAACTTGAGGGGGACTTGTCCATTAACACTAGGGTTAGTCCTTCTTAACCACTTAAGGAAGAATTAGAACCCTAATGCAAGGCCCAAGTTACAAGTGTGATGTCCTGATAATTATTAGATGGATTGATTAAGAGATTTAAACACATAAAGGGTTCAAGACTTAGGATTAAAGTTATACACTCCATCCTAAGAGAAGGATGCAGGCATAAGCTTAATCACAAAGTCTTAAAGCCTTTAGGGTTTAGTCCCTGATTATGAGGTGAGAAGAGAGGACTCAAAGAGAGACACAAAGGTAAAACTAAGAGGGGATACTAATCAAAACCCTAATTCATTGTCATGCTTGGATGATCCTAAGGTTTGTGAGGTTTCCAAGAACAATCTTCAGAGGAGCCACCAGGAAGCAGATGAACAAGATCAAGAGAAGCAAAGTGACTTGCTTCATTCAAGAAGTCAAGTCACTTGAAGAAAGAAAGTGGGAGGAAGAAGAATGAGCAAGCTCAATCTCAAACACAAATAGAAATGCAGCAATGGATGCAAGAGAGATGAGAAAAAAAGTTATGAGAAGTGAAGGCAAATCCACTTCCCAAGTTTACTTACCACCTGAAATGTTAGAAAGAAATGCAAAACAATGCAAAATGAGATGAAATGGTATGATGATAAGCAAAACCAGAAGCATGTTGATGATGATTATGATGTTATGAGGTGCTGCAAACATGAGGCAAGGCATGGAAATGTTCATACAAGATTATGAATGCAAATGATGCAAGTTAAGGAGCATGAATAAACATGGAATGTTATGAAACATACAAGGCAAATGACATGGCAAATATGAGATGCAATGATCAAGGATGCTTCCTATATGTCTTATGATGCCAAATGAACCACAAGAATGCACAAAATGCAAAGACAAGTCATGTTATGCAAGATCATGCAAGAAGGATGCAAGAGAAAGCCCAAATTAGGGTTTATGGATCAAACATCAAACCAAAACTTAAAACAGAAGCAAACCCTAAGATAAAAAATGGAAAATGCTATCCAAAGAAACCCTAAACCTATAATGAACCACTGCCCAAAGGGGAGCTCTCAACTCTCAACCAAACTCAAGATATGAATTTTCTAAGTTATTAGGGTTTTTTAGGGTTCTTAACAAAACAAATGCCAAACAATTTGAAAATGAAGAAACAATTCATGGCCTTTTTATCCTAGAAACTACATGCCAAATGGAAAACAATGCAAGAAGAATCAATGTCTCAACCTTCTCCAATAGGCATAAATGAATTTTTAAACTTATGATCAAATTAATGCATAAAAAATGATTTAATTCAATGAAAAATTCTTAAAATGCATCAAGATCAAAAAAGAAATTTGTTTTGAAGGTTGGACAATGTTTCTAAATGTCTTAGAACATTTCATGAATTTTTTTGTAATTTTTAAATACCTAAAAGTATTTTTAATTAATTAATTCCCATTAATCAATTAAAAATAATCTTTTAAATATTTAAAAATACTTTTTTAATGATAAAAAATAAAATAAAAATATTTTTGTGTCATAAAAATTAATAAAACCTTAAGGAAAAAGTTTCATAATTTTTAAGATTTTTTTGCTATTTTAAATTAATTATGCAATTTAAATGAAAGAAAATGAATTAAAAATTAAATAAAATAAAAGTAAGCTGAATGGAAGGCCAAGATGGAGCCTGAGTTCAAAAGCGTTGACTGGCGCGTGAATGGATGGTGGGGATTGCACCTGACTTAATTAAACAGGATTAAATTAATTAAACGAAATCAGGGTTAAGCAAACAGATCCTGGCCTTTCATGCGCGCGGGAAGTCAAGGGAGTCAACTGATCCTATGGCCCAAATTCAAATGGCATTTAATTACTGGATTAAGCCCTAATTACACTCAGGCGACCGGAGATGAGCTCCGGTCGTCTTCTCCGGCCATACCAAAACCCTAGTTTCTTATCCAGGCCACCCCATGTCAAATTAACTGCCCAGAAACATTTCCCACACTTCCTACAACCCAAATCCATGATCAAACATCATTTTACTAGCAAGAACAAGCCGAATCGAAACAAAATAAAAATGGGGCCAAACTTTCAGACACTCACCAAATGCTCATTTTCCCACCATTTTAGATTCTAAACACATCACAGTGATCCTCAGAGCATGCACTTTCAATTTGTAACAAAAGAAACAAGCTTTAAAAAGTTTGAAGTTTGAGACTACCTGAGGTGAAGAACTGTGAATATGAACTCTTCTGGCCTTGCTTTGATGCAGAACAACTCCCATGAACCCCTTGAAGCTAATGGAAAGCCTGGAATGAGCTTAGGCAAGCTGCTTTGAGAGATTCACTTCTGGTGTAGCAGGAAATGCACTTTGTGTACAGGCTGTTTCAGTTCAAAGTAAAGGGTGGTTTTGACTCCTTGTGGTATGCTTGACTTGTTGGTGAAGAGAGATGAAGTGTTTGATGGCTGTATAGTGAGATTCGAAGAGAACTGGTTTGGAAGGTGAGAAATGGTGGAGCTCAGGTCAGGCTTGTTTCAGGCTTGAGCTTTGGTGGTTTCAGGCCTATGAAGTGTGGTGAGATGATTGGTAAAGATGGTTTGGATGTATGTGAGCTGGGCAGAGAGTTTCGAAGGCAAAAGCAAAATGGAGTGTTCTTGTGTATGTGATGAATGAGGATGTTTCAGGCCTGCCTTGTACATGAAATGGCTTGCAAATTGTCCACAAAAACCTCTCTCCTTGGTCAGAGGATGTGACTTGTGCTTTATGGATAGGTGTAGCCACTTTTGCAAATATGTCAACTTCTTGTAAGATAGGGCATGGGCAACTTCTAGCCAAGTACAAAGGGCAGGGCTGGCGCAGCATGGTGTGGGGAAAGGCTAGGCTTGGTCCAACATTCAAGGCAGCAAGTTGGTGAAATGTTATGAGTGCTTTTGCAAGTTGTTGTAACTTGGTTCACATGTGATTTTCTTGTTCCAAAAGTCATGAAACATGAGCAATGCCTAGTTCATTCTGAATTTTAGGACTTACATGATGTTTGTGTGCTGGTTTGTAGTGAATTAGAAGTCACATAATGCATTGGTTCATGACTTTGCAAAATTTCCATTTGAGGCATGCCTTAAAAATTAATGATTTTAGCCAACTTTGTCACACCATAACTTTTGATCCAAGAAGAGTTTGATCATGTTCTTGTACTTTTTGAAAAGGGAAAAATGAGATCTACAACTTTCATGACCAAAGTTTTTCCATTTGAAGCATTTTTGGATCAAGAATCATGGCTTGAAAAATGACCTAAAATGATGCATTCTTGAAAAGTCAACTATGCCCGAAAAGTCAACATTTGCAAAAACCCTAAATTCTTGATTTTTATGAACTTCAACCTTCTTCCATGATCAAATAAAGACCATATACACTCAAAATGATGAAGATCACCCATTGGTTGGGTCATTGGGGGCCTCAGATGCCCTGATTTTTCACTGACTTGTCCAGAAAGTCAACCCTTGATCAGATGACTTCCCCATGGAATTTCTTCATGAAAATTGATATGCATACTCCCTATACCATATAGAGACCAATGGAAACAAGAATGACCAAAAAAATTGGTGTTATGGCCTCTGAAACCAAAACCCTAATTTTCAGTCAACTGTGCAGTTCATCCTGGCTCTGCATCCACTCAAACCCTAGTTCTTGTGATTCCTTTGCAATTTTGACTTTGAGGAGATGAAATATGATATAAGAACACACATGGACCCCTTTGAAGTGGTTGGTTGCCTTTGGGGTGGCTCAAGAAACTCTTGGATTGCTCAGATCACAAACCCTAGATGCAGATGACTTAGAAACCATGCAGTGAATCAAAAATGGGATATGAGGTGATATGATTGTGTTTATGTATATGAAATGATCACAAGCCATGGTGTGAATGGGTGAGGGCAAATTTGGGGTGTTTACAGTTTTGTCATGAGGTTAATCCCTAATCATGGATTAAGTTGAGGAGCTTTCCTCAGCTTAAACATTCTCATCTATTATCCTTCTATTAGGATGGTGTAATGAGTCTGTTTAATCCCTGATTATGGCTTAACCTCATTACTCAACACTAAAAAAAAACACCAAAAACATATAAATAATCACAAGTAGGTTAATGATCTTAATCCTGCATCAAAGGTAATTAAGTGTGAGAAGCTGACTTCACACTTAAGGTAATCTCATTACCCCTAATCAGAGGGAGGATGTGATGAGTTTACTAACCCATTGGTTTAGGCTTAAGCTCATTAACTTATGACAAACTTCCAAAAGCAATAAAAGACTGAAAACTCAAAAACAAACAATAATCGTCTCCTTCGGGATTCTTTCCTCATCTCATTCACTCATAAACGAGAACTCGCTTCTTCCGTCTAATGCAAGACAGTTTGCACCTGAGCCAGACAGGTCATACACTTGAGCATAGGCAAGTAAGCAGTTCACAGGTCAATTTATCTTTCAGTCTCTTTGGGTCGAACTACGGTGTTCTGACTTCCTCATTGCACGAGAGGATACGTAGGCATAACTTAACAGTTATCGAACAAAAGTCTCTGTATATTCCCCCTTTTCCCAGCTTTATTCTTTTAGCCTCATACTCCTGAGCATTTCACTTTTATCCTTACACTGACACTATACATATCACACTTCACTTCTCTTACACTGACACCTGTACATTCTTTCCCAGCTATTATACACAAATTGCACTGACACTACCCCTTTAAAACACGAATCTTTTAAGCGTGGATCCCGTCGAGTACGACGGACAATCTGGGTGCTAATACCTTCCCAGGTTGTAACCAACCCCCTTTCTCAGTCTCTCTGGTTCGCAACCGTCTTATCCATCTTTTCTAGGTCTATGCAGCATTACCTTTCCTCCGGGATAAAAATGCCTAGCTGGCGACTCTTTTCTTTTCCAGTGAGTTCACTGCTGTGTGTTCTCATTGTCCCTCTCGCCGACCGTTCGCGTCTGTACCCTATTTGACCCGGCTTCATTTAGTGGGAGCGACAGCTTGGCGACTCTGCTGGGGAACCTTATACTGTAACCAGGGCTTCTGGTTCTTTTTGTGGGTTCCTTCTAGCGCTTGTTTGATTTGTGTTTACTGGGGTGTTATGTGCAATTTATGTTTGTATATTTTATTTATTGCTTTATGTACAGTTGTTTATTTGCTTTATTTATGGCTTTACATATATCATGCTGTCATGCTGTCTGGCTGGATCTGGTTTTGCTTTGGTGGGTGGGGTTTCTACTGAGAGTTGAGGTCCTATACCTGGGACCTGAGTGACACCTAGGCTAGAGTGGTTCATATTCTTTCCCATTCCATCTCGGTCTGGTGCGGGAATATGAAACACGGTTCAGATATGGGTTTCTTCTTGAGAACTCTGTGTTGCAGATTTCCTGCAATACTAGGGCTATCTGGGAAGCCTGCTAAGTCTGGATGACCTTTAGTATTGACCTTCAGAAACTGAGGTGAATTAGAGGAGGAACTTTTATGGTTATTGTAAACACTGTACCTCCGGGTTAGAAGTGTTTACACTTCTCATAACTGATCCAAGTCTGAGGATCCTTGTTTTAGAACATCACCTGTGAGGGGGTTGGGCTGTTTACAGGTTTGCAGGTACCCTTGACCTCAGCATATCCTGTTACTTTGTTTTGTTTAAGAGTACTCCATGTTGGGACAGTTCTTGTGATTCTAAACCCTGGACATGTGACTCTTTATTTGAGTCCCCCACCTTGGTTACTGGACTTATAGACCTCCATCTGGATTTCTTGAACATATGTGGACCTATATCAGAGCACTTGATCAGATCCAGCTCAGTCACAAACCCTTGCATATCATTTGCATACATCCTCATTGCATCATTCTAACATGTGTTTATTTGTTTTTCAGGGTATCCATCCTATCATTTTGGCTTGGTTTTGACCCCTTCTTCAGCTTATACCCATCTTCATCAGCACTTGCTTCAGCAATCAGCCACCTGCTTCAGTCACTTGCATCCTCAGTCTCAGCCTATCAGTGGCCCATCTTCAGTGTTGTCCTCAGTCATCATCATCAGCACCCATTCTTCAGCAACATGGCACCTAAGAAGAGTAACATCTCTTATCACTTCTTTGAGCCAGAGCTAGCTAACATCAGGAGGATTCAGACCCTGATTACTCCAGATCATATACCACTTTTCAGAGAACATTATGGAGGAATCCTTGATGTGGTTATGGATTTGGACCCTTCATAGAGGAGCTTGATACACACCTGCCTGCAGTTCTATGATCCCCCTCTGAGGTGCTTCACATTTCAGGATTTTCAGTTGGGACCCTTGTTGGAGGAATATTCATCATTGGTTGGTGTACCCATCAGGGGTGGAATTCCCTTCAACCCTGAGATGGCTTTCCCAAGTAATGAGGAGATAGCCAAAGCATTACATCTGGAACCAGTTTTGATTGGGCAGAATTTGACATCTAAAGCTGGAATCTCTGGTTTTCATCTGGATTTCTTGACTTCTCAGGCTAGTCTGAAGGCCTCCCTGGGGGAGTGGAAAGCAGTCTGTGCTCTGTTGGCCCTTAGCATATATGGGGTCATACTTTTTGCAGATGAGCCTAGGTTTGTTAGCAAGAGTGCAATCCATCTTTTCATCCTGAGAAACCCAGTACCCACCTTACTGGGAGATCTTTACTACTCTGTTCATCAAAGGAATGAAAAGCAAAGGGGAAGATTAGTGAGATGTTGTGCTCCTTTGTTCCATACCTGGCTGCTCAAGCATTTGCCAAAGACTGATGCATTCTTAAACCCTCGCCAGCAGAAGAACTGGGCTAGGAGGCTTGTTGCTCTAACCTCAGATGATATCAGGTGGTGCACTCAGAGCACCAAGGGCAGAGACATCATTACAAGTTGTGGGCAATTTCCCAATGTGCCTCTGATTGGAGTGAAAGGGTGCATCAATTATAACCCTCTGCTATTCAAAAGACAACTGGGCTATGCATTAGTCCATCCTCCTAGGGCACAGGACCTGATTGAGACTCTCTATTGTGAAATCAAGCCTAATCTGGCTGTTGTCAGACAGGCAGCCTGGGCCTGGGACAATGTGCAGACTAAGGGGGTAACCATTCTTGGGAGATGCAATAATGTGGCCTCAGCCTAGTACTATGAGTGGTCTCATGCCAGAGCTCAAATTACTGGGATGCCCTTCACTGTTGAAGATGTGCCTGGACCTTCCACAACACCACCTCCAGCAACTGTCAGCTTAGAGGAGTTTGAGAAATTGAAAGAGAGAAATGAAAAACTGACTCAAGTCCTACAGAAGACCCTCTGGGAGAGGAGTGATGGTAGATTGGATATTGAGAGGTTAGAAAAGCTGAAGGTGGAGCATTTGGCTAGAATTGAGAAGTCTGAGGATTACATTAAGAAGTCTAGGGCTGGAGAACAGATCTTGAAGAATGCCTGCAAGGAAGCTCAGTTCCAGAAGGCCAGGACTGATTTGTATCTAAAGGAGAGTCAAGCTAGGTGGGTCAGGATCACCGAAGCTCGCACTCAGGAGGATAAAAGAACTCAGGATAAGATTGAGCAGTTGGAAGCTAGTGCAAAAGAGCAACAGGAAGCCCTGGCAGCAGCCCAGAGGGAGATCTCAGAGTAGAAGATCAGAGCTGGTGTAAAGAGGTCAAAGGACCAAAGTCAGCACAAGAAGCTAACTACGGCTATTGCTACAAGGAATCTCCTTATCAGGAATCTTACAGAGCGTCCAGCTGATCCTGTGACTGAAGCACTTCTCAAGGAAGTTCAGGAGGATGAGTTTGGTTTTGGTGTTTGACTTTTGCTTGTTGTTGCTTTCCTTTCATGTACTTTTTTCTTTATGTTGTATTTTTTTGACCCCTCAGAGGGCCTGTATTGTAAAAGAAACAAAATATGTATCATTTACCTTTTGTAATGTATGTGTTGGTTTGCTTCATCTGAGTTTTCTTCAAGCAACATCACAAGCATCTTCTTCAAGGGGTCTGGAAAGGTCAAAACCAAGTACCAAGCCGGATACCTTGGAAACAAATAAGCATACTGCATTGCATACTAACCTTTTGTTTTGTTTTGTAGGTCTTTGTTTTATTGTTACTAACGCTGTTGTGACTTCAGGAACTATTGCTCGACGTAGAGGGTTTCCACTCAACCGTCCACACAGATACCCCACCCGCAACAATCTTCCGGGCATACAGATGGACCAAATGCAGCAGGACCTTACAGAGGTCAGGAATCAAATGACCAACGAGAGGTTGGAAATGAGGAATCAGATGACACAATTTATGGAGGTGATGAACAACATGGCTCAAAGCCAGGAGAGGTTGAGAGCACTAGTAGAAGGAAGGAATCAGGAAGACCATCATCCAGGGACTGCCGGGACAAGCAACAATGAGAGAGTCCAACCTCATGTTAATCCCCCAGTCTTTGGACCCCACCAACATCCAGAGATCAACATTCCTACAAATGTTCAAGGGACTGCCACTGCAGGCAGGGTGCTGCAAGAAGACCCCCAGGAAGATCAGTTCACAGTGATGGGAGCTGGGGAGGAAGCCTATGACAGAAGGCTGGATGAGATAGCTGAGAAATTAAGATCCTTGGAGTCTCAAAACTCTTTGGGTTTTGATGTTATGGATATGGGCTTGGTAGACGGGGTCAGGATTCCCCACAAATTTAAACCACCATGCTTTGAGAAGTATAACGGGACTTCCTGCCCCAGAACCCATTTACAATCTTTTCTGGGGAGGTTGAAGGCCTATACCATGGACGAAAAGCTATGGATGTTTTATTTTGAGGATAGCTTGACTGGAGCTTCGAGGGAATGGTACTCTCATCTGACCAGAGCAACCATTAGATGCTGGAAGGACCTGGCAGAGGCCTTTATCAGACAGTATCAGTACAACTTAGATATGGCACCCAACAGGACCCTCCTAATGGGAATGTCACAGTCATCTAGAGAAAGCTTCCGAGAGTATGCCCAGAGATGGAGGCAATTGGCTGCTGCTGTCCAGCCACCTATGTCAGAGAGGGAGATGGCGGATATGTTTATGAACACCCTCCAGGGAACATACATTGACAGGCTAGCTGCCTTCTCATCTACCAGCTTTGCAGATGTGGTCATAGCCGGGGAGAGAATTGAGAGCCTGTTAAAGATGGGCAAAATTTCCGAAAACGGTGCCAGCTCATCCAGCAATACAAGGAAGCCTTTTGTAGGCCCAAGAAGAACTGGTGAAACCAATGCTATCCATGTCAGCAGGGGCAGGCCCCAGTATGTTCATAGGTCTGTGGCAGCAGTCACCATTCCCGCTCCAGCTCATCCACAACCAGCTTATCAACCACCGCAACAAAATTATCAGCAGCAACCTCAGTACCAGCAACAAACTCAGTATCCTCCGAGAAATTACAACAACAGCAACACCAACAACAACAATCAGCAGAGACCATTCCAACAGAGGTCCTCTCAGGCCAACAGGGTGATCGATCTGATCCCTATGCCCTATGCAACATTACTGCCACAACTCCTGAAACTCAACCTAGTTGAGCTAAGGACATTGGCCCCTCCAGATCCTAACAGTCTGCCCAGAAATTACGACGCCAGCGCCAGATGTGCCTTTCATTCAAATGCACCTGGTCACAGTACAGAAAAGTGCAGAGCCTTGCACATGAAGGTACAAGACTTGGTGGATTCCAAAGCTCTGAACTTTGCACCACCACCAAATGTTAACAAGAACCCTATGCCACACCATGGTGGTCCCCGAATCAATGCTATTGAAGAAGACAAGTCGTCTTACTTGATAACCAGTGTGGGTCAGATTCGGACACCCTTGGTGAAGATTAAAGCTCAACTCCTTGAATGTCAAATGTTCCCGGGATGCGAGCTAGGGTGCGCTTACTGCAACATTTCAGTGAATGGTTGTGATAACTTGAGGGATGGCATAGATGGTCTCATCCAGAGTGGCCTGCTTCAAATTACAACATCAATTCCAACAAATCCAGCAATCTCCTTAACAACGGTTCCAGAACCTCCTACAACTGCAACATCCATTGTTCCAAACAACGCTTCAGCCTCATCAACAAATGCTTCATCTGTCATTTCAACTGACCAGATATCAGCAAACATCCCTTCTACAATTTCAGCACCACTTCATTTTGAATCTCCTACAACCACAACGTCCATTCTTCCAACAATGTCTCCTACAACATCAGCAACAGACAATGCAAATGTCTCCACAGTTACAATTTATTACGATCCTGAAAATGACTCTGCCTACAACTCACAAAGTGCTACTCCTATCAGAGCACCAGTCACAATATATTATGATCCACAGACTATCACAGTCCCTTCTGCAGCTGCCATCAGTCCAGTCACTATCACAGTGCCTGGGCCAGTACCTTATGAAAGCAGTAATGCCATCCCTTGGCATTACGGCTCTGATTTATACTGCGAAGGACAGAAGATCACTTTGGAATCATCAACTTCTGCACCACAAATAGACAATGTGGGAGGAGGCAGAGGCTTCACTCGAAGCGGACGTCTCTTCGCCCCACAAATTCAAAGACCTACTGCCGAAGCAGAAGCTGCTGCCAAGGCAAAAGGGAAGAGCATGGTGCAAGAATAGCAGGTTGTTAGAGAAGCTTTAAAAACACCTTTTGATCAAGAAGTTGATGAGTTCATGAGAATCATCAAGAAAAGTGATTACAAAATAGTGGACCAGCTTCACCAGATGCCTTCCAAGATCTCCATTCTATCATTGCTTATGTGCTCCGAAGCCCATCGGAATGCACTACTCAAAGTCTTGCACGCAGCTTATGTGCCAGAAGAGATCACCGTCAATCAGTTGGAAGCTGTGGTTGGAAATGTTAATGCTAGTAATGGACTAGGATTCACCAACACTGATTTGACTTCGGAAGGCCGTAATCATAACAAGGCCTTGCACATTACCATGGAATGTAAAGGTGCAGTCCTTTCCCATGTGCTGGTAGACACAGGATCATCCCTCAATGTCTTACCTAAAAAGGCCCTTGTAAAGCTGGAATATGAAGGATTGGCATTGCGACCCAGTAACTTGGTAGTAAGAGCTTTTGACGGCTCTAAGAGGTCAGTTCTGGGAGAAATTGAGTTGCCTGTAACAATTGGCCCACAAACTTTCAAAACGACCTTCTATGTGATGGATATTCAGCCTGCCTACAGTTGTTTGTTGGGTAGACCATGGATTCATGCCGCTGGCGCAGTAACGTCTACCCTTCACCAGAAGTTAAAATTTGAGTGGGAAGGCCAAGTTATTACGATTTGTGGGGAGGAAGATATTTTTGTTAGCCATCTGGCTACATACAAATATATTGAGATGGATGGGGAGATCCACGAAACGATGAGTCAAGGGTTTGAGGCCCTGAATATTAATGAAACCTCTGTTGTACTTGGGACTTCTATGACATCCTACCGACAAGCCCGGAAGGTGGTGGAAGAAGGAAACGCTCAAGGCTGGGGCAAACTGTTGCCTGTGGAGAAGAAAGAAGATAGATTTGGGTTGGGTTACAAACCAACTCAAGAAGATCAAGCAGAGGATGCTAAGAAGCCCAACTTTGTTAGTGGGGGGATGCTCACCCCCGATGCTGTCAACAACTTGGAAGATGAGTCGGAAGATGAACGCAATCTGGAGAATTGGATACGTCCGAAGATCCCGGGGAGCAGTATCTCAAACTGGTCTTCCCAGGAAATTATAAGAGTTACTCATGCAGAGTAATTATTATTTCCTGTATTTTTATAGCATGCATCAAAGTCTTGCATCTTGCCCAAGATGACAAGACTCATTTTGTAATCGGGCCATCTGTACTTTTTATGCAACAAGATTAATCAATGAAATATCAGACATCTTTTTGCAAATGAGTCTTTTTCTTTTCCGCTCACTGTTTTTCCATTTCTCTTTTTGTACAAAAAAATAAATGGCGATGTTTTCAAAATGACAACTTTATTTCACTTTTCTAAACAAGATTAAAATCAATCACTAAAATGAACAAACTGAACCCTTGCAGAGAGTGCCTTCCAGACAGCACCGACAACAGCACGGCTATGACTTCGTATGACTTTGACAATCCAATCAATCAAGCTGATGAAGGGGTTGAAGAAGAATATGAGCTTCCTGAAGAGCTAGCCAGGTTGTTGAGAAAAGAGGAGAAAGTTATCACTCCTCATCAGGAGGAGGTCGAAACGGTTAATCTTGGTACAGATGAAGACGTGAAAGAGGTTAAAATCGGGGCCTGCCTGCAAGACTCAGTGAAGAGACAACTGATTGATCTGCTTCGAGAATATGTGGACGTGTTTGCTTGGTCTTATCAAGACATGCCAGGTTTGGACACCGACATTGTTGTACACAAGCTGCCTTTAAGGGAAGAATGCCCACCGGTTAAACAGAAACTGCGCCGTACTCGCCCGGACATGGCAATGAAGATCAAAGAAGAGGTACAAAAGCAATGGGACGTCGGGTTCCTTGCTGTAACTAGCTATCCACCGTGGGTTGCTAATATAGTACCTGTGCCTAAGAAAGACGGCAAAGTAAGAATGTGTGTTGACTACCGGGATCTGAACAGAGCCAGCCCGAAAGATGACTTCCCATTACCTCACATTGATGTATTGGTGGATAACACGGCTCAGTTCTCGGTATTCTCCTTCATGGACGGATTTTCAGGATACAATCAGATTAAGATGTCACCTGAAGACATGGAGAAGACAACCTTCATCACACCTTGGGGCACGTTCTGGTACAAGGTGATGCCATTTGGATTGAAGAACGCTGGTGCAACATATCAACGGGCTATGGTGACATTATTCCAAGATATGATTCATAAAGAAATAGAATGTTATGTGGATGACATGATCGCCAAGTCCCTTACCGAAGAAGATCACCTGGTGAATCTGCTGAAGCTATTCAAGCGTCTGAGGAAGTACCAATTGAAGCTGAACCCCAACAAGTGCACATTCGGAGTGCGA
This sequence comes from Lathyrus aphaca, assembly GCA_963966055.1. Lineage (NCBI taxonomy): Eukaryota > Viridiplantae > Streptophyta > Magnoliopsida > Fabales > Fabaceae > Lathyrus > Lathyrus aphaca. The sequence goes on from OZ014519.1 coordinate 582,871,526, forward strand.
TCTGGTAAGCTGCTGGGATTTATTGTGAGTGAGAAAGGGATTGAAGTTGACCCTGATAAAGTCAAAGCTATTCAAGAGATGCCTGCACCGAAAACTGAGAAAGAAGTTCGAGGGTTTCTGGGTAGATTGAACTACATTTCAAGGTTCATATCTCACCTTACAGCAACCTGTGAGCCTCTGTTCAGATTGTTGAGAAAGGAACAAACGGTCAGGTGGAACGAAGACTGTCAGAGGGCTTTTGACAAGATCAAGGAATACTTACAAGAGCCTCCAATCCTTATGCCTCCAGTTGAAGGAAGACCTCTAATCATGTATTTGACTGTATTAGAAGAGTCAATGGGGTGTGTGTTGGGCCAGCATGACGAGTCTGGTCGAAAAGAGTATGCAATATACTACCTGAGCAAAAAGTTTACCGACTGTGAACAACGTTATTCACTGCTCGAGAAAACTTGCTGTGCTCTAGCGTGGGCTGCTCGCCGACTGAGACAGTATATGTTGACCCACACCACCTTATTGATCTCAAAGATGGACCCAGTTAAGTACATATTTGAGAAGCCAGCTCTTACCGGACGGGTTGCAAGATGGCAAATGATTCTCACAGAATATGACATCCAGTACACCTCTCAGAAAGCCATCAAGGGCAGTGTATTGTCTGAATATCTTGCTGAGCAACCTATTGATGATTACCAGCCTATGATATTTGACTTCCCTGATGAAGACATCATGTTCATAAGAGCAAAAGATCATGAAGAGCCTGTTCATACTGAAGGGCCTGACCCGGGAGAAGAATGGACTATGATGTTTGATGGGGCTGTTAACATGAACGGTCGTGGTGTTGGTGCAGTACTTATTACACCTAAAGGAGTTCACATGCCTTTCTCGGCAAAACTCACTTTCAACTGCACTAACAACGAAGCTGAATACGAAGCTTGCATTATGGGTCTTGAGGAAGCCATTGACCTCAGGATCAAGACATTGACTATATTCGGGGATTCAGCTTTGGTAGTTAATCAAACCAACGGCAAATGGTACACGCACCAGGACCATCTGATACCCTACAGGGATTATACAAGGAGGTTATTGACTTTCTTCACAACAGTCAAGCTTGAGTATATCCCTCGGGACGAGAATCAGTTTGCAGATGCTCTGGCTACCATTTCATCCATGATCAAAGTTCAAACTGCCAACTTTGTACCGCAGATTTCAGTGTCCAGACTTGACAGGCCAGCATATGTATTCGCAGCAGATGTTGTCAAAGATGATAAGCCTTGGTTCCATGACATTAAGTGCTTCTTGGAGGATCAAACATACCCACCTGGGGCATCTTCCAATGATAAGAAGACTTTGAGAAGGCTTGCTGGTAGTTTCTTTCTGAACACTGATGGTTCCCTGTACAAGAGAAACTTTAACATGGTACTCCTCAGATGCGTTGACAAGACAGAAGCAGATTTGTTGATGCATGAAGTGCATGAAGGATCCTTTGGTACCCATGCAGGAGGGCATGCCATGGCTAAGAAATTGCTAAGATCGGGCTATTACTGGATCACAATGGATGCAGACTGTTGTGCCTATGCCAGAAAGTGCCATAAATGCCAGATTTATGCGGATAAAGTACATGTGCCTCCCAATCCTTTGAACATAATGTCTTCACCCTGGCCCTTTGCTATGTGGGGCATTGATATGATTGGCAAGATCGAGCCAACTGCTTCAAATGGCCACAGATTCATCCTAGTCGCCATTGATTATTTCACCAAGTGGGTCGAAGCAGCCTCATATGCAAATGTTACAAGGCAAGTGGTAGCCCGATTTCTGAAGAGAGATATCATTTGTCGGTACGGAGTTCCCGAGCGAATCATTACTGATAATGGTTCCAATCTAAACAACAAAATGATGGCTGAGTTATGCCGGGACTTCAAGATCCAACATCACAATTCTTCTCCTTACAGGCCAAAGATGAACGGCGTTGTTGAGGCAGCTAACAAGAATATCAAGAAGATTGTGCAGAAGATGGTAGTCACTTACAAGGATTGGCATGAAATGTTACCATTTTCCTTGCATGGGTACCGCACGTCAATCAGAACATCCACTGGGGCAACGCCGTATCAACTTGTGTATGGTATGGAAGCGGTCCTACCTGTCGAGATTGAATTACCTTCTCTACGAGTGCTGATGGATGTTAAGCTGAACGAAGCAGAATGGGTCTGATCCCGATACGAACAACTGAGTCTGATTGAAGAGAAGAGATTGGCTGCAATCTGTCATGGGCAGCTGTATCAGAAAAGAATGAAGAGAGCCTTCGATCAGAAAGTCAGGCACCGAGAGTACCAAGTCGGAGATCTTGTGCTGAAAAGAATCCTCCCTCCTCATACAGACCACAGGGGCAAATGGACTCCAAATTATGAAGGACCATTCGTGGTGAAGAAATTTTTCTCTGGTGGAGCACTGATGCTCAGCACCATGGATGGTGAAGACTTCCCGTCCCCTGTGAATTCAGATGCAGTTAAAAAATACTTCGCATAAAATGACCCGCTGGACATAAAAACAGAATGTAAGTCCAGGCAAAAATAGGGCACCCCGGCGAGTCAAAAACAGAATAAAAGACTCGGGCAAAAATAAGGGAAAATAAACAAAAAAATGTACACCCGCTGAGTTGAAAAGCCACATTGGACAGCTCTGGCAAAAATGGGTATCCCGATGGATTGAAAACCCGAAAGGGCGATCCATGCAAAATAAGGGAATAAGCGAACAACTGCACTCTGAATTCATCTGTGTCACCTACAACTTGGAAAGCTTCGAAAGGATCAAGCTTCTGTCAGAATCAGCCTTCTCCAGAAAGCAGGACGAGAAGAGCGTCAACAGTCATACGGGTCATAGCAAGAGGGGAAGCTCCTTTGAAAGCGTCGTCAACATCGCCAGCACTTTGTTTCTCAATTTGTAACAGTCTCCTCATTTTAGGAGATATGTTTCTTTGACTGTATCTTGCCAATTCAGGGCATTTGAATTAATAAAACCAGATTTTTCAGTCATGTTTCGTCTTGTACATTTTCATTTGCAAAAAATGTCTGATGTCTCTAAAAAACTGATTGCATAAGTACAGATGCTTATCTTCAAAAAAAATAATAATACGTGCTTGCAGGAAAATTTATTTACTCTCAAAAGTGTCTAACTCCTATGACGGGATCCAGTAAAGGATACCTCGGGATCACTTGTGCATTTCTCTAACTTTGCAGGATTGCAGGCATCCGAAACGCAACTCGGGGCATGAAAGTTTCATTCCAGCAAGCTGACAAATCAACACTCAGTCTTAGCACTCAAGGTGTTATCTCCCCAGCTGAGTTGCCACTTGTTGCTTCTCCCAACCGAGTTGCCAATCGTCCTTCCTCAGCAGAATACGGAAGCCAGGGAACCATCTCCCCACAGAATCTCAGACTCTATCCAGAAGAGCAACACACGAAGGAATCACAACAGAGTGACGAAAGCTTCTACAAACCCCAGCTGGGTCCCTCATTTACAGGAATAGGTCTATCATTGGCCCATTTCCCAAGCAGAATCATCTCATCAGATCCACCAATGATCTCATCCCCAGCTGGGATGTTCACTTCAGCAGATCGGCCAGAGATCTTCGCCGCAACGGGATCCGAATCCCGGTTTGGTATCTTTGCATAATCATGGCATTCACATCATATTCACCCCACAAAGCGTAGCATTCCGTCTAAAACGGAGCATTACGGCAAAAATCAAACATGTAGCATAATCATAAGCCATGTTTTGAATCAAACATTCGTGAGTAATAAAAATCCATCAGTATACACAAAACTCCCCCCAGGGTCCCCAGCAAAAGCAGTTGCCTCACATTCACAAACACCAGTATACTCCCTTTGACACCCGTCCATGTCACATCCCCAGCAGAAAGCCAAAGACAATTCTATTTGCACTCACGTATACTTATATATACATTTTCTTGACATCTATCCATGTCACTTTTCCCAGTACAGTAATATAAACACTTTATATACCAGATATTTGTTTATACTATATTCTTCTCATTTTGACACTCGTCCGTGTCACTCTCCCCAGCAGGTGGAACACTCAAATATATATTACTCATACTTTTCACTCTCATGTTACTTATGCAGATACTCGTCCGTATCTTGCATACACCATTTATACATCCCCGCAGATTCGACACTCGTCCGTGTTCTTTGTTAACCAGTTGATACTCGTCAGTATCATCATCTCTGAACACGTGTCAGTATCTGTTTCTACTTGATACTCGTCTGTATCATAGTCTTAAGGATGCTCGTCCGCATCTTTAATCTATACACAAACGCCAAACACTTATACCTTTTGTTTCTTGGATATAAACACTCGTCCGTGTTTACTATTCCCCAGCAAAACAAATTTCTTTTTTATCTGACACTCGTCCTGTGTCATGATAAACCCTGAGAGCAGCCGTACCCTGCTAGGTGGTCGTCCTCCACCTCTTGATGGTCGTCCTCCATCATGCTCATCCGATGGCCGTCCCCGTCGTTGATATTTAGCAGCCGTCCCCTGCTAGGTGGTCGTCCTCCACCTCTTGATGATCGTCCTTCATCATTTTATCCAATGGCCGTCCCCATTGTTGATTTTTTTGGTTATCTGACATTCGTCCTATGTCATGATAAACCTCGAGAGCAGCCGTCCCCTGCTAGGTGGTCGTCCTCCACCTCTAGATGGTCGTCCTCCATCATGCTCGTCTGATGGCCGTCCCCATCGTTGACCTTTTATCCGGCATTCGTCCTATGTCGCGATATTTTCGGCAGCCGTACCCTGTCAGGTGGTCGTCCTCCACCTAAGATGACCGTCCCTCATCTTAACCCAACAGAGCAGCCGTCCCCTGCTAGGTGATCGTCCTTCGCCTTTGATGACCGTACCTCATCATCTGTTTATTTCATTTATTCTTTAACCCGATGGCCGTCCCCGTCGTGGTCCCTTTTCTTTTTTAACCCGATGGCCGTCCCCGTCGTGGTCCCTTTTCTTTTTAGCCCGATGGCCATCCCCATCATTGGTTACATTACTTTATGAACTTGATGGCCGTCCCCGTCATGTTTCGTTAATCTCCAGAGAATCTTACAGCTTTACTTGATGGCCGTCCCCATCATAATATCTTTTCCCAGCATGTCGGTCGTCCCCGTCATTGCTCTTTACCCAGCAATCATCCTCTGCTCGACGGTCGTCCTCCGTCGCCCATACTTTACAATGTACTTTATTTTTCTTTTACAATCTATATCCCTTTTCTTCTTCATTCTGTGAGTGCAAATTTTGGACTGTCTTTGGTATTCAACCACAAGTTATCTTGTTTGCCTGTTAAGCCATGGCTTACAACCTGCACAGCTAACTCATGTTTGAATAGGGGCAGCTGTAAACACCCCAAATTTTCCCTCACCCATTCACACCATGGCTTGTGATCATTTCATATGTATAAACTCAATCATAGCATCTCACATTACATTTTTGATCCACTGCATAGATTCTAAGTCATCTGCACCTAGGGTTTGTGATCTGAGCAATCCAAGAGCTTCTTGAGCCACTCCAAAGGCCACCAATCACTTCAAAGGGGTCCATGTGTGTTCTTATATCATATTACATCCTCTCAAAGTCAAAAATGCCAAAGAATCACAAGAACTGGGAATGGTATGGAAGCAGAGCCAGGCTTGACTGCACAGATGACCTGAAATTAGGGTTTTGGTTTCAGAGGCCATAACTTCAAATTTTTTGGTCATTCTTGTTTCTATTAGTCTCTATATGGTATAGGGAGTATGCATATCAATTTTCATGAAGAAATTCCATGGGGAAGTCATCTGATCAAGAGTTGACTTTCTGGACAAGTCAGTGCAAAATCAGGGCATCTGAGGCCCCCAAAGACCCAACCAAGGGGTGATCTTCATCATTTTGAGTGTATATGATCTTTATTTGATCATAGAAGAAGTTGGAAGTTCACAAAATTCAAGAATTACAAGTTTTTGCAAAATTGACTTTTTGGGGCAAGTTTGACTTTTAAGGAATTTGTCATTTTAGGCCACTTTTCAACCCTTACTTTTTGATCCAAAAATGCTTCAAATGGAAAAACTTTGGTCATGAAAGTTGTAGATTAGATCTTTCCCTTTTCAAAAAGTACAAGAACATGACCTAATTCATTTTGGATCAAACGTTATGGTGCATCAAAGTTGGCTAAAATCACTAAATTTCAAGTTATGCACCAAATGAGAAATTTGCAAAATCTTGTACCAAGGGCATTTGTGACTTCTAATTGATGCTTAATCCTTATACAAACATAACACAAGTCTTAAAGTTCATATTGAACCAAAGGGATCACATGTTTGTATGGTGTTTGGAGCAAGTTCTTTTCATGGGAACCAAAGACAAGCAAGTTGCAAAACCAATGATAACATCTCATCCACTTGCTGCCTTGGATGCTGAACCACCCTAGCCCTTTACCCTCACCATGCTGCGCAAGACAAGCCCTTGTACCAAGCTAGCAAAGTAGCCCATGCCCTTCTTACACAAAGTTGACATTTTGGCAAAAGCAACCATACCTATCACAAAAGGACATGTCATGTCATCTGACCAATAGGATTAGTTTATACAAACAAAATGCAAGCTGAACAACACAACACACAAGCCTGAAACCAGCAAGAACTCAACTCTCTCATTTTTCACTCTAAAAGCAAAAGCCTTCGAAACTCAGAAAACAAGCCACAAACACTTGAACAAACTTCATAGATCAACTCAACTCATCATCCTGATCACAAAGCACCCCTCACCCTTGCCTTAAACTGCCTGAATCCAAAACACGATCTCACCTGAGCTTGAGCAGAACCTGTTCAAACTCTCAAACCAGCCAACATAAACTCTTGCTAAGTATCCAGACATCATCAAGGGACCAAGAGGAGTGGATTGCATCAAGAGAAGAGGCCAGAAAGCTGTGAACTGAAAGCTTCAAAACTCAGGTAGCTCAAGAACTCTTTTTCAGAAATGAATTTTTAAGTTCTTAATAGCTTCTACATGCTTCCCTGATCATGAATATGTCTTTAGTTTTGAAAATGGTGAAGGGACGAGTATGTATAAAGTCTCTGAAACTTTTTGCCCTAGAACTAGATTGATTCGATTCAGCCAGTTTAGGAATGATAAATGTGTTTTGAATGGGGGTTTTGATTCGTTTTTAGGTGGGGATCATTTCTGTTTAATTAGATTTCATTTTAGATGCGTTTTGAGAGAGTTTGAAGTTTGGAGTGAACGGAGAAGATGACCGGAACACTGTTCCGGTCACCTGAGAGTCATTAACGGCTGGATTAGGGTTAATTAATTAGGGTTAGTGAGTTTGAATGCTGGCCGTCCAGATGCGCGCCAGGTCAATTCGCGCGTGTTGGAGTTTGAATCTGGGCCTTCAGATTGGATTACTGTCCCTTTTTCAGTTTAAAATTCATTTTATTTTCATATTAATTCATTTGTTTTCTATATTTTATTAAAAATAGCAAAACTTATTCAAAAATTCTGAAATTTTTTACACAAGATATTATTTAATTTCAGAACACAAAAATATTTTTATTTTCATTTTTAGCATTAAAAAAGTATTTTTAAATATTTAAAAGTTTCTTTTTAATTAATTAATGAGAATTAATTAATTAAAAATATTTTTAGGTATTTAAAAATCACCAAAAAATTCATGAAACCTTTAAAAACATTTAGAAACATTGTCCAACCCTCAAACCAAATTTCTTTTTTGATCTTGATGCATTTTGAGAATTTTCCATGGAATAAAAATCATTTTGATGCATTATTTTGATCCAAACTTCCAAAAATCATTTCTGCCTAACCAAAGAGAGTTGGACTTTGATTCTTTTTGCATTGCATTGTGTTTAGCATGTAGTTTTTGAGATTAAATGGCCATGATTTGATCTTTCATTTTCCATTCGTTTGATAATTTTCTTGTTAAGGAACCCTAAAACCCTAGAAAACTTAGGAAAATCATAACTTGAACTTGGTTAGGAGTTGGAACCTCTCCTTTGGGCAGTGGGTTAGTATAGGATTAGGGGTCCTTTGAGTGCATTTTCAATTTTTTGTATTGATGTTTGCTTCTGATTTTGGTTTGTATTTGATGCTTTGATCATAAACCCTAATTTGGGCTTCCATATGCATACATCTTGCATTTGCTTGCACAACATGACTTGCCATAGCATTTTTATGCATCCATTTGATTCACTTGACATCTTAAGACATATTGAAAGCATGTTTGATCATTGCATCTTGCATTTTCCATGTTGTATGCCATGTGCATCTCATAACTTTTCATGTATGTTCATGTGTCTTAACTTGTTTCATCTGCATCCATTAGCTTGTATGATCATCCCCATGTGTTGTCAAATGTTTGCATCATCTCATAGCATCATTATCATCATGAATGTACTTCTGGTTTTGATTTTCATCATGCCATTTCATCTCATTTTGCATTGCATTTCATTTCTTTCACTAACTTTTCAGGTGGTAAGTTATCTTGAGAAGTGGATTTGCCTTCACTTCTCACAACTTCTTTTCATCTCTTTTATGCATCCATGCTGCATTTTTATCTTGTATTTGAGATTGAGCTTGCTCATTCTTCTTCTTACTTTCTTTCCTCAAGTGACTTGTCTTCTTCAATGAAGCAAGTTACTTTGCTTCTCCTAATCCTTTCATCTGCTTCCTGGTGGTTCTATTGAGGACTTCTCTTGCAAACTTCACAAACCTTAGAAACAACCAAGCATGACAATGATTAGGGTTTTGATTAGTCCCCCACTTAGATTTTACCTTTGTGTCTCTTTGAGTATTCTCCTCTCACCTCATAATCAGGGACTAAACCCTAAAGGCTTTAAGGCTTTGTGATTAAGCTTATGCCTGCATCCTTCTATTAGGATGGAGTGTATAACTTTAATCCTAAGTGTTAAACCCTTAATGTGTTCAAATCCTTTAATCAATTCACATAATAACCATCAAGACATCACACTTGTAACTTGGGCCTTGCATTAGGGTTCTAATTCTTCCTTAACTGGTTAAGAAGGACTAACCCTAGTGTTAATGGACAAGTCCCCCTCAAGTTGTCTTACAAACCATAAAATTCATTTCTTCATCTTATCATTAACTAAAATCCATTTAATAAAGGCTTTGTTTTGTCATGAGGTTAATCCCTAATCATGGATTAAGTTGAGGAGCTTTCCTCAGCTTAAACATTCTCATCTATTATCCTTCTATTAGGATGGTGTAATGAGTCTGTTTAATCCCTGATTATGGCTTAACCTCATTACTCAACACTAAACAAAAACACCAAAAATATATAAATAATCACAAGTAGGTTAATGATCTTAATCCTGCATCAAAGGTAATTAAGTGTGAGAAGCTGACTTCACACTTAAGGTAATCTCATTACCCCTAATCAGAGGGAGGATGTGATGAGTTTACTAACCCATTGGTTTAGGCTTAAGCTCATTAACTTATGACAAACTTCCAAAAGCAATAAAAGACTGAAAACTCAAAAACAAACAATAATCGTCTCCTTCGGGATTCTTTCCTCATCTCATTCACTCATAAACGAGAACTCGCTTCTTCCGTCTAATGCAAGACAGTTTGCACCTGAGCCAGACAGGCCATACACTTGAGCATAGGCAAGTAAGCAGTTCACAGGTCAATTTATCTTTCAGTCTCTTTGGGTCGAACTACGGTGTTCTGACTTCCTCATTGCACGAGAGGATACGTAGGCATAACTTAACAGTTATCGAACAAAAGTCTCTGTATATTCCCCCTTTTCCCAGCTTTATTCTTTTAGCCTCATACTCCTGAGCATTTCACTTTTATCCTTACACTGACACTATACATATCACACTTCACTTCTCTTACACTGACACCTGTACATTCTTTCCCAGCTATTATACACAAATTGCACTGACACTACCCCTTTAAAACACGAATCTTTTAAGCGTGGATCCCGTCGAGTACGACGGACAATCTGGGTGCTAATACCTTCCCAGGTTGTAACCAACCCCCTTTCTCAGTCTCTCTGGTTCGCAACCGTCTTATCCATCTTTTCTAGGTCTATGCAGCATTACCTTTCCTCCGGGATAAAAATGCCTAGCTGGCGACTCTTTTCTTTTCCAGTGAGTTCACTGCTGTGTGTTCTCATTGTCCCTCTCGCCGACCGTTCGCGTCTGTACCCTATTTGACCCGGCTTCATTTAGTGGGAGCGACAATATCTCTCAAACTAAAATTAAGAAGAAAAAGCAAAAGGAACAAAAAACAGCCCCAAAACAAGTGAAAAATCAATTATGCTTCAGAGTAACCGGTTACTACCAGGCTGGTAATCGGTTACTTAGTTAAAAAAATGAAATTTATGGAAAAATTAACACAGAGTAACCCATTACTACCTGGCTGGTAACAGGTTAGCCTGCACGTAGTAGGAGAAACATAGGCAAAATTCAACATAATCCCCTTTCAAAACATTTTTCAAACACCTTGAGATCTTAGATCTGAATTTGCACGAATTTTAGAGTAAGCAAACAACAAAAACCTGTAATCAAAATGTAACACAAGATCCAAAGGATCACACACCAAGATCAACAAAGATCTACATTGTGGATGATGAAGATGAAGGTGTAACAATGGAGGAAGATGAATTACCAATAACAAACTTCAAATTACTCCACAAGCAAGCTTGATCTACTGAAATTGAAGAAAAAAAATGAAAATGATGATGGTTTAGCTCAAATTTAATCAAGAATTCAATGTGAATTCTTGATAACTTTCAAAAGAAGAAATTGAGCTTTGGTAAATTTTGGTAGTTGGGGATATATTTTGTAAGAGGTTTTTTTAACTCTCTAAAGCTTGGGAAATGAATGAGAAAATTCCTTTATTTAAAGAGTTAAGGTATGGAAATTTGGTGGATTGGAATTAGGCTTGGAAGATCAAAATTAGACTCGGGAATTAAATTTGGAGGGAATTATCAAAAGAGTGGTGATTAATGAAGGTGCGTGGTGAGAATTAATTGGAGATGGTCTAGAATATTCCATATATGATCAAAATGAAATTGGAGTCAAAATAACAAGATTTGAATTTTGCTTCCATTTTTCAAATTTGCACGCTGGTAACCGGTTACTACCAGGGCGTTAACCGGTTACTCAGTGCACAATTTGAAACATAATTGCTTTTCTTTGCACTGTTGTGGTTCCGGCTCGATTCTCTTACGCGTCGAAGAAGACATGGAAATAAACACATGAACCTTATAACTACTTGAATAAATCAATTAAAACTTGAGAAATCCTTGATCAGATAAATTGACATGATTGTGGATCAACTTTGACCTTGTTCAGATGAAATTCGTTCGAGCTGAGGAACTGCTATTTTTGGTATTTTTAACATGTTCTTCCCCTGAAAATGTTATTAAAAGAAAACAATTTTTTTTAGATTTTAATTAATGGAAGTAAACATAAAAGTACACAAAAGCAATGGTGATCCCCTGTGAGGCATAAACCTGCGACCAAAAAGGATAAACGAACTAGTGCGTGATCTTGTTTGTATGCAAAATGCAAATGAAAATATAGAAAATATTAGGGGGGAAAATTAGGGTATGACAAATGATAAATAAGAAACAATGTCCATGGATTGGATTGGACGAAGTGGAATAAAAACTGACACCCATGGATTGTATTGGACAGACATACATACATGTTTTGCTAAGTGCCTAGTGAGTTGGACTTTTGAAATAAGGTAAATGATAACTACAACATTACGTATGGAAATTAAAATGAGGATAAAACACTCTTGTTATGTATAATATATGAATATTGTCATGATGTATGATCAAATGTATGTAATGCGAACACGAATCGACTCTTTTGTGGAGTGGACAAGATTAGAAAACCGATTCCTCAACACAAAGATCACTGTCATCCTTCTCGTGGACTAAAGATGCTGATGTTGAACAGATCTCTACCACACTAGTAAACAATATCAGGTTGATGATCCATGGAAGAAGGATATAGAGTTGCTTGGGGATTCTTCCAATCAATTTCCCAAGATAAGCTGATTGATGTAGATGAGCTGATCATTGCCTAGGCTTGACTTATTGTAAATGACTGCTTTACTGTGCACTTGGAAGGCTTACCCCAACATGAGTCTTGAAAATAAATTCAGAACAAACCAACTCTAAGATAGACTTTCATTAAACAACAAACCTTGAATTGATTCTCAATAGGATGTGGAAGGAACTTGCCCCTGATAGGATCACCAACCAAGTTTCTTAACTGTTTGAAAATTCCTTGAGATAAAAGATAGTTTGCAAACAAAAACATTCATATAAACATGGTAATTTTAAAGCAAATGCAACTTTTGAAAACAACATCATTATTGGAAATAAAACAAATGAATCACTAGTCAAAACACGGCGGTTTATGACATTCAAAGTGAAAGGTAAATCAAAGATATGTACAAAATAGATGACATACAAAGATCCCTTTGGAGCCAGTTTACATAACCTTGTTGTAGTATGCTTTTCGGAATAAACCATGCCTCAATTAGGTATTTTAAGGGTTGTATTGTGGCCTGGTTCACAATTATTAAAACAAAAGATAAATGCTCAAAGTTTATTTGTACCCACCCTTCTTCGCGATGAATCTCTAGTCCTACATTCAGTTAAATCTACACACATTTGTCTTGACGGTGAAAGGATGAAGATGATAATTTGAGGTTCATTGGAAACCACAGTCATTTTGGCTTTGACGAATGTCAGTGACCCTCTGATTTTGACTTGGTGATCAATGAATCTTATTTGTTTGATGTTAAGGATTTGAGGGCCTATTTTTCTTGATTATTCTTTATTTTATGATCCCTAACTTTTGCCTAAGTCTTCTTTTTGGGTGATTGACTTAGCGGGCTTTTTTTTTGTTTTGTATTTCTTTTTATTAGAGGCTGAAAGTTGTGACTGCCAAATTGTTGGTTGTAATGGATTATCTTGATGGGATGTTTCATCATATAATTTTGAATGTATAGTCAAATTAATTGAACAACTACCATGCCCCAGGTTAAGCGTAAGGGTTTAGATCCGAAAGAAACTCCTACTTTTAGGCTCGAAGTGGTGAACCAGGGATTAACTTCTTATCTCTCCAGTGTTTGAGAATTGAAATAATGCATGTATATCATTGAAAACAATTATCTGAAAGCACACCACAACAATTATGAGTATTTTGCTTTCATTATCCTCCCACAAATCTTTTTATAATCAAAAGTTTTGAACAAAAGATATATTTTGAAAGTGAAAGTGTGAAGATGTAAATAAACAGATTAATTGAATTCAAAATATTGCAAAATGCTCATTTCATTAATCATGGAAGTAAAAACATAATTAAAAGACAAATAGTTGATACAAATAAAAGGAAAATGCAAACAGAAAGCAAACAATGGCCTAATGACTAATTAGTTATTGTAAACACCCCAAATTTTCCCTCACCCATATCACACCATGGCTTGTGATATTTCATTTTTACATAAGCATAAGCATACCACCTCATATTGCATATTTGTTTCATCTGCATAGTTCAAGTTCATCTGCATCTAGGGTTTGTGATCTGAGCAATCCAAGACTCCATCTAAGCCATCCCAAAGGCCTCAAAGTGTTCCAATAGGGTCCATGTGTGTTCTATCATCATATTATGCTCCTCAAAGTTCATAAAAGTCAAGAGATCACAAGAACTGGCTAAGGCATGGAAGCAGAGCTAGAGTTTCACTACACAGATGACCAAAATTAGGGTTTTGGTTTCAGAGGCCTTAACTCCAAATTTTTGGGTCATTATTGTTTCTAATGTTCTTAAGATGTTATAAGGATCATGTGCACCAAGTTTAATGAAGAAATTCATTGTGGAAGTCATATGTTCATTGGGTAACTTCTTGAGCAAGTTAAGTCAAAATCAGGGCATCTGAGCCCCCCAACAATGGAACCAAAAGGGTATTTTCATCAAAATGAAGTTATATGATCTTTATTTGATCTTATAAGAGGTTGGAAGTTCACAATATTGAAGAATTTTGAGCCATTTGCAAACTTGCCAAAAATGGAAATGACTTGTAATGGAAACTTTCCATTTTGGGAAAGTTTTCAACCTCCTCTTTCTTAACCAAAAATGCTTCAAATGAAAAATTCTTGGTCATGAAAGTTGTAGATTGGGTCTTTCCCTTTTCAAAAAGTACAAGAACATGTCTTGATTCATCCTAGAACTCAAGATATGGCCTTTCAAAGTTGGCAAAAATCCTAAAATTTCAAGTTTCATGTCAAAGAGGGATTTTGCAAAATGGCATGTTCAAGCATTCTAATGACTTCTAATAGGCACAAATACTTCACAACATGTCAAACAAACCTCAAAGGATCAGAATTGTGCATTGAACTTAGGGTTTCCATGACTTATGATCCAAGAAACTTCAAAGAGGGAATTTTGAAAAAACATGTGATAACTCTTCATCCAAGCCATCCAGCACATCAAAACCAATTCCATGGCTCTCCACAAAGTCAGCTGAGGCCAGACACCCCAAGAAATCAGACCTGCACCATGCCCATACCTCAAGTACACAATGTTGACATTTTTGCAACTTGGCCCATACCAATCACACTATGCCACCACCCACTTTATGAGCACTCTCATTGGCCTATACTAACCTTATGGACCTCATTTCACATAACACACAAGCCTGAATCATTCCACAAGCTGAGTTTCACAAAAATCCCCAAAACTTTCATATCTTCGAATCTCTCAGCACAACCGTAAAACCTCAAAACTCTTTGCACCATTCTATCATACACATCATAAGGATCACAAAGCAACCATTACAATGGCCTAAAACACTCCACAACACAAACACAATTTCTGAGTTATCAGAACCAAACCTCTCAAACCAGCCAAAATAAACTTGCTCTAAGCCTTTCAGAAGCACAAGGGAGATCATAGGAGTGGTTTTTCACCAAGAGGAAGGCTAGAAAGCTCAAGAACACAAAGCTCCAACTCAGGTAGCTTCATGAACTCTTTTTTTTTCAGAACTTGCATTTTAAGTTTCTAAATGAATCTACATGCTTCACTGATCATCCTGATATGTTTTGTTTTGAAAATGATTGAGAAATGAGCATGTATTGAACTTCTGAAAGTTTTTGTTCAGTTTCACGATTTGCTTTGAATCTTGCTTTTGGTGAATGATAAATTGTTTTTGATGGCTGATTCTTGTTTCTTGATGTTTGGGGAGTGATTCTGGAGAGTTTGGAAGGTTCTCATAGCCTAGGGAGAGAGATATTAATTTTGGTTCGCCGGAGAAGATGACCGGAGCTTGCTCCGGTCACCTGAAAATGTTTAGGGTTAGGATTAGGGTTAATCTCCCCAGTTTGAATTCAGGCCCTTGGATCTTGCTTAACGCGTTTTTGAATGGCCAGGATCATTTCATTAAAACTCTAATTCATAATTAATTAGATTAATCAGGGTTAATTAATTTAAAATGCCATAATGAATCTTAGCCCTTAGATCACGCGCGCAGTCAACCACTTTTCCCTCAGTTCAAATCTCAGCCACTGGATCAGATTACTTTCACTTTAATTCATTTTTAATTCATTTTTATTCTATTTCTTTTGCATATTTAATTTAAAATAGCTAAAAACATCAGAAAAATATATCCTTTTGCATTTATGATAAAAATATTTTTCTCATTTCAAAAATGATTTTTATTTTATTTTTTGCATTAAAAAGTATTTTTAAAATATTTAAATGTTATTTTTAATTAATTAAAGTCTTTTAATTAGTTAAAAATACATTTAGGTTTCTAAAAATCGCCAAAAAAATCATGAATCATCCCAATGCATTTAGAAACATTTTCAAACTCTTCACACAAATTTATTTTTAGGTTTAATCATAGTTTGTGAATTTTCTTTGAATTAAGGGTCATTAAATATCATTTTTTGAACCCTAACTTTAAAAAACCATTTATGCCTAACCAAGAAGAGTTTGAAGATGATTATTTTTGCATTGTTTTGCATATTTCATGTAGTTTATAGGTCTTGTTTCTCATGAATTTATCTTGCATTTTCAAATTGATTTGCATTTTTCCCTTTGAACCACCCAAAAACCCTAGAAAACTTAGGAAATTCATAACTTTTGATTGGTTAGGCTTCTGACCTTATCCTTTGGGGTGTGACCTAGTATGGGATTAGGGTTTGTTTGAGTTTGGTTTCAATTTTTTACCATGTCATATGCTTCTGTATTGATCATTGGCATCTCATACTTCCATATAACCCTAATTTCTCATGTTCATTTGCATTCACCTTGCATATGCATCAATACATGAACTTGCCATGACATTTCTTGCATTCATATGTCATCTTAGACATCTTAGGACATGTTATTACCTTGCTTGATCATTTCTTCATTCATTTTCCATGATTGCATTCAATTCATTTCATTAACTTTCATGTGTTTTCAA
This sequence comes from Lathyrus aphaca, assembly GCA_963966055.1. NCBI lineage: Eukaryota > Viridiplantae > Streptophyta > Magnoliopsida > Fabales > Fabaceae > Lathyrus > Lathyrus aphaca. The sequence continues at coordinate 582,888,032 of OZ014519.1, forward strand.
ACTTCAAAGCATGCTTCCATTGACATCTCATTCTTGTATGATCATACACATGCACTTTGTATGCCTTTGCATCATTTCACATGAAACTTAAATTGCATAAACACTTTTGACTTTGGTCATTTCATCTCATTGCATCTCATTTCATTTCATTTCTTTATGCTTTGTACTTTATGCATTCATGCTAACATTTTCAGGTGGTAAGTTACTTTGAGAAGTGGATTTGCCTTCACTTCTCATTTCTCTTTATCTCTTTCAATTACATTTTTTTGTCTTTTAAGTGGACTTGTTCACTTGTGTTCCATCTCTCTCACTTTCTTTCTTTAAGTTACTTATCTTCTTCAATGAAGTAAGTAACTTATTCTTCTGCTTCTTCCTCCTTTCATCTGCTTCTTCCATTGGTGGCTTCCTTGAAGATCTTTCTTAAGCCTTACAAACCATAGGAACATCCAAGCATGATAATAATTAGGGCTGTGATTAGTCCCCCTTAGCTTTTTACCTTTGAGTCTCCTTGAGTCTCTCTTCTCATCTCAATAATCAGAGACTAAACTCTTAAAGTTTTAGGACTTTGGAATTAGGGTTATGCTTGTATCCTTCTATTAGGATGGAGTGTATAACTTTAATCCTAAGTGTTAAACCTTTAATTTGTTTAAACCTCTTAATCAAATCATCTTAATAATCACTAAGACTTCATCTTGTAACTTGGGCCTTACATTAGGGTTCTAATTCTTCCTTTATGGTTAAGAAGGACTAACCCTAGTGTTTAATGGACAAATCCCCCTCAAGTTATCTTACAAACTTAAAATCCACTTCTTAGTCTCATCCCTTAATTAAAATCAACTTAATAAAGGTTTGTTATATAATGAATTTAATCCCTAACCATGGATTAAGTTGAGGTATCTTCCTCAGCTTAAGTGTTCTCATCTATTATCCTTCTATTAGGATAGTGTAATGAGTTCACTAATCTGTGATTAGAGATTAAACTCATTACTTAACACTAAACAAAACCCAAAAAACATCTAAATAATCACAAGTAGGTTAATGATCTTAATCCTACATCATCAAGGTAATTGAGTGGTGGTGCTTACCTAATACTTAAGTATTCTCATTATCTCTAATCACAGGGAGGATATAATGAGTTTACAAGCCTTTGATTTAGGCTTAAGCTCATTAACTTATGAAAATCCAAAAAACAATAACAAAACTAAAAACACAAAAACAAACAATAATCGTCTCCTTCAGGATTCTTTTCTCATCACACTCATTCACAAGCGAGAACTTGCTTCTTCCGTCTAATGCAAGACAGTTCGCACCCGAGCCAGACGAGTCATACACTTGAGCATAGACAAACAAGCAGTTCACAGTCAATTTTATCTTTCAGTCTCTTTGAGTCGAACTATGGTGTTCTGACTTCCTCATTGCACGAGAGGATACGTAGGCATAACTTAATTGTTATCGAACAAAAGTCTCTTTGTCATCCCCCTCTTTCAGCACTCTTTCTAAAGCCTCAGTCCTGAGCATTTCACTTTCTTTTGCACTGACACTTGTATATTCTCTTCTAGCTTTTGCACACATATAGCACATACACTACCCCTTTAAGCACAATCTTGTAAGCGTGGATCCCGTCGAGTACGACGAACAATCTGGGTGTTAATACCTTCCCAGGTTGTAACCAACCCCCTTTCTCAGTTTCTCTGGTTCGCAACCGTCTTATCCATTTTTTCCCAGGTTTATGCAAAATTACCTTTCCTCCGGGATAAAAATGCCTAGTTGGTGACTCTATTCATTTCACCTTCACTTTCTCTCTTCGCCGACCGTTCGCTCTTGTACTGAGATGCAAATCTTCGGGAGCGACAGCTTGGCGACTCTGCTGGGGATGTTATCTTACAACCAGGGCTTCTGGTTCTTTTTGTGGGTTTTTCCTAGCGCTTGTTTGATTTGTGTTTATGGGGGTGTTATGTGTTATTTGTGCTTACTGTTTATTGCTTTATTTATCGCTTTCTGTACAACTTTATTTATTGCTTTCATTTACATTTTTATGCATTTCATACTGTTATCATCATCTGTGCTGGATCCGTTATTTCCTTTGGTGGGAGGGGTTATTGAGTGAGTAAGGTTCCATACCAGGGAGCTGAGTGACACACAGGATAAAGTGGCTTCATATTATTTCCCATTCCATTTCGGTCTGGTGCGGGAATATGAAACACAGTTCAGACATGGGTTTCTTCTTGAGAACTTTGTGCTACGGATCTCCTGTAGTATTAGGGCTATCTGGGAAGCCTGCTAAGTCTGGATGACCTTTTTATGACCTTCAGCATCTGAGGTGAATTAGAGGAGGATCTTTTATGGTTATTGTAAACATTGTACCTCCGAGTTAGAAGTGTTTACACTTCTCATAACTGATCCAAGTCTGAGGATCTTTGTTCTAGAACAATACATGTGAGGGGGTTGGGATGTTTACAGGTTTGCAGGAACCCTTGACCTCATCATACCTTGTTACTATATTATTTAAGGTTGTATCATTTTGGACTGTTCTTGTGAAACCCTGGATTTGTGACTCTTTATTTGAGTCCCTCACCTGGTTATCGGTTTTCTAAGCCTCCATCCGGACTTCTGAACACACATGGACCTTATCAAGGCAGATAACAGATCCAACAATTGATCACAAACCCTTTGCATATCATTCTGCATACATCATTTTGCATCATTTAACATTTGTCTATTTGTTTTACAGGGTATCCACATCTTATCTTTGGTTTGGTTTTGACCTGTTCTACTGCTCAGAGTCCTTCAACTATTTGCATCATCTCTATTCACCAGTTGTCTTCATCAGAGACTCTTCTTCAACATCTTCTTCAGTGGCCTCTATCAGCAGTTACCCTCAGTCTTCTTCACCAGCATCCATTATCAGCATGGACACTTCCAGGAAGAGCAACATCACCTATCACTTCTTTGAGCTCACTCTGATAGGCATCAGACAGATTCAGTCTCTCATCACTCCTGATCATGTCCCATTATTCAGGGAACATTATGAAGGCATTATGGACATGATCATGGACCTGGATGCATCCCAGAGGAGCATGATCCACACTTGCTTACAGTTTTATGATCCTCCTCTCAGATGTTTTACTTTCCCTGATTTTCAGTTGGGACCTTTGATGGAAGAGTTTTCCATGTTGTTAGGTGTCCCTATCAGGAGAGGGATTCCCTTCAACCCTGAGATGGTTGATCCCAAGAATGAAGATATAGCTAAGGCTTTGCACTTGGAGTCCACCCTCATTAACCAGAGCATGACCACCAAAGTTGGGATTCCAGGCCTTCACTTAGATTTCTTTATCTCCCAGGCCACCCTGCATGCTGCAGCAGGGAAGTGGGATACTGTTTGTGCACTCTTAGCACTCAGCATATATGAAGTCATCTTGTTTGCAGACGAGCCCAAGTTTGTGAGCAAGAATTCTATTCACCTGTTCTTATTGAGGAATCCAGTCCCTACCTTGCTTGGAGACTTTTACTATTCAGTGCATCAAAGGAATGAGAAGCAAAAGGAAAGATTGGTCAATTGCTGTGCACCCCTCTTCTACTGTTTGTTATTAAGACACTTGCCGAAGTCAGACACTTTCTTGAATCCCCATCAGCCAAGGAACTGGGCTAAGAGATTGATTTCCCTTACATCAGAAGACATCAGATGGTGCACTCAGAGCACCAAGGGCAAATAAATCATTACTAGTTGTGGGTTGTATCCCAATGTACCCTTGATTGGAGTAAAAGGTTGCATCAACTACAACCCTTTGCTTTTCAAGAGGCAATTAAGGTATGCTTTGGTACATCCCCCAAGAGGGAAAGATTTGACAGAAACCCTCTATTGTGACATCCAACACAACTTTGCCATTGTCCGACAAGCAGCATGGGCTTGGGACAACATACATACAAAAGGGACTGCTATTCTGGGGAAGTGTAACAACATAGCTTCAACTCAGTATATTGAATGGTCGCACATCAGAGGACAGATCACCCGCATGCCATTCACCTTAGAAGATGTGCCAGGGCCATCAACAGTGGAGCCTGCAGCTACTGTCAGTTTAGAGGAGTTTGAGAAACTGAAGGAAATGAATAATAAACTCTCTGAAGCTTTGAAGAAGACCCCCTGGGAGAGGAATGATAGCCGTCTAGATAATGAAAGGTTAAATAAGCTCCGGATTGAGCACTTGACCAAGATTGAGAAGACGGATGACTACATCAAAAAGGCTAGAGCAGGAGAGTTAGTGCTAAAGAATGCTTGCAAGGAAGCTAAAAATCAGAAGGCCAGAGCTGAGCATTACTTAGAGGAGAGTCAGGCTAGGTGGATCAGGTCACCAAGGCCCGTGCACAGGAAGATCAAAGGACCCAAGCTAGGATAGAACAATTGGAGGCTAGTGAGAAGAAGAATCAGGCAACTTTGTTAGTAGCATAAAAGGAGATCTCTGAGTTGAAACTCCGGGCGGGGTTGAAGAGATCAAAGGACCAGGATAAGCATAAGAAGTTGACCAGTGCCATTGCCACCAAGAACCTTCTTATCAGGACCATCACAGAGCACCCAGTTGGCCCATTGACTGAGGCTCTCCTGAAGGAAGACAGAGAGGATGACTTTGGACTGGATGTTTGATTTCTTTGCATTTGTACCTCCTTTTGTCTGTACTTTTGATTTTGTTGTTGTATCTTAACCCAGCATGGGAACTTTATTGTAGTCAAACTATGTATCTTCACATTTTTGTAATATATGGTTTGTATTATTTTGTGGGCTTAATCTCTCTTTAACATCATCATTTCCTCGAGGTTTGGAAATGTCAAAACCAAAGAACCAAACCGGATACCCTTGGAAGACAAATAGGCATCCTGCATTGCATACTAACATTTTCTCTTTGTTTTGTAGGTTTTTGTTTTGTTGTTGTTTCTCACTTTGTTGTGGTTTCAGGAAACATTGCTCATAGAAGAGTGTTCCCCGTCAATAGAGTGCACTGGTATCCGACAAGAAACAGCCTTCCGGGATTACAAATGGATCAGGTTCAACAAGACTTGACTGAAGTAAGAGCCCAAATGGCCAATGAGAGGACAGAGATGAGGGCCCAAATGAATCAATTTATGACAGTGATGACTGGATTGGCTCAGAGCCAGGAGAGACTGAAAGAGTTAGTCGAGCGGCAAACTCCCGAGGAAAATCATCCAGGTACAGGAGGTACCAGCAACAACGATCACGTACAGCCTCATACTGATCCTCCAGAGTTTGGACCTCATATGAACCCCGACATCAATGTTATAAGAAAGACCCAAGGTAACACTGAAGGGAGGGCCTTGCAGGAGGACCCTCGTACCTACGTATTCCCTCTTGCAATGGGAAAGTTAGAGCGTCGTATTTTGGAAAACCACTGATAAAAAGGGGAAAAGCTTGAATGCAAAGCCTGTGAAAAAGATTAAAAGATGAAAACTAAGGTAGAAACACACAAGTGATGAGTAAATGACAATAAGTCAACAAACGCCTCCTTCCCTTGGATTGGGTAACAAACATCGAACAACAAATAAAAACGAGAGTACGCTCACATCATAAACATGGTGAATTGAAAAGTGACATACACGGAAGAACATCGTGGGAAAAAGGATGATGAAGGTTAACATGAAAAAGCGTCAAGGAAAGTCAAGAACCAAATCGAGTCGAAACTAAAAATAAATCGAAAAAGGCTCACACTATCTAATATTTTTGTGATTTTTAATATCTAAATAAAAAAAATTGACTAAAGTAAATAAATAATTAAAAAAAATCTAATGAAAGAAAATTAATAAAATAAAATGTTTTTTTAGTTTTTATTTAATATATGTTTTACCATATTAAACTATATGGTATTCTATTTTAAAAGAAAAAAACTAAGATTATACTAGACTTAATTAATCTATACTAACTAAAGTTTTAAATCTAAATTATAGTAATAATTAACAAATTAATTATATAAAAAAATTAAATGAAAAAGAAGTGGACCAGGAGTGTAAACAACCATTGAGGATTGTTGTGAGTAAATTTGATGGGTTGGGATTCGACAAGCCCAGTGACAAAACAAAGGTTGAAGATATTTTTATAAATAAAATAAAAAATAAAATAAAATAAAGACATAAAGGATCATTAGAAAATGAAATAAATAGTTGCAAAATAAATAATGAAAAGAAACAAATGCAGGGTAAAATGATACCCTCTTCCACGAATGAAACTGCCACCCTCTCTCTTTTCTTCTCTGCGATCTCGCCTCTAGCGCTACTCAGTTTGTTCTCTCTTTTTTCTTCATTGATTTCCCCCTCTGGTTGCACATCAGATTCTCTCTGTTAATCGCTGCACTATCTCTCTCGCTTTCGCGTTGTCTGCTTTTTGTTCTCGCTTTCGATCGGTGATGGTGGATGGGTCGATGAAATGGGTATTCGAAGGTGCTGCCAGGTTATGAAAACAATTTTGTTGATGTTTCAGTTTGTAGCTTTAAATGGCGAGGAAGAAAAAATTAATGGAATATGGAAGAAGGTGATGGTGGTTGTTGTGTTGAGTGTGTAACAATTGTTGTGTGGTGAAGGAAATCTTAAGGTTTATGGTGTTATCCTATGAATGGAAGAAGAAATAAATGATGGTTGATGTGTTGTTTTGTTGTTTGAAGACACAAGTTTTAAAGGCTTTTGCATAAAAAAATTGAGGTGAGTGTTTGAAGTTCTCTCTGTGTTTGTTTTCAAATGGCTCTGGGGTGGTGAGGATGGATTTCACGCGGTTTGGAGAATAAGGAGGGGTGGTGGTTTGTATTGAAGTGAAAAGGTTTTTTTGTTAATGATATTGTGATTTTTTTGTGGTCTGTTATGAAGGCTGATGGTGGTGGCGGTTTTGTAGAGACTATGGTTGTTGTTTGTTGGGAAGAAGTGATGAAGTCGTATGGTCCGATTGAATGGTAGATGAAAATCGATTTATCAAGGTGAGGGTGGAGTAAGGTATTCTGAGTTTTCTTTTTAGAATTTTCTCTCAGTTTTTTCCTCCCTCTCTTCTGCGTTTTTTTCACATCTTAAAACCAATTCTAAGTCCCTTTTCAAACTTGATTTTTGTCTTGTTATTGACCAATATTTTCATGGCTCCAATAATGTTGTTGTTTTCAAGAGCATTTTGTTGCTTCATTTCTTGTATGACTTTGTTGGTGTATTGCAAATGCGCAGGTTGTTAGTTTGGAGTGTAGCAGGTTGTGCTTACGAATCGTTGCTGGGTTTTACAGTGTGTAGCTTTGGCTTATGTAGTCATTGTACTTTTGTCTTGGCAAGTGAGTATATCTTGGTCACAGGATTTGAATTGGTTGTTGCAAGGTAAGGAAGTTTTATTTGTTTGTGTAGTACGATTTAAATTGTGCGTGGAGGCTTGTTTGGGATGCATTGCGCAGGATTTCATGGTTTCAAGTGTTTGGATGTGGGTGTAATGGTTGTGGAAAATGATTTTTTCTTAAGACAAATAAAATAAATAAAATAAAAATAATAATGATGTTAATAATGTATCTTTTTATTTTTGAATCATTTTAAAAGAAACAATTAATGAAAAAAGAAATGGAATTAATAATAATACAAAAAAACTAATTAAAACTAGACTAAAACCTAAATTAAATTAAAATCTAAATTACACTAATTAAAATTAAAATTAACTTATAATTAAATTGATTCCAAAATAGACTTAAACCAATAAACTAATTCTAAATAATCTAATATATTTATTGAACTAACAATGCAAAATAAATAAATATATTATAAAATGGAATGAAACGATGATCCTATTTTAAAATTGAAACAAATTCTAAAAATCAAGAATGAAATGAAAAATGACATGTGTAACACCCCAATTTTTGCCTTTAAGATTGTGTTTTGCATTCGCATCATTTTGCATACAAACAAGATCACACACTAGTTCCTCAGTTCTTCTCGGTTGCAGGTTTATGCCTCACAGGGGATCACCATTGCTTTTGTATGTTTTTATTTGTTTATGTTTACTAACCTTTAACTAAAATAACAAAAATATGTTGTAGTTCGCTTCTTCTTCTCTCTATGTGTTCAAATTTGGCAGGTTGTTAAAGGCAAGGCAGTATCTTCAGATCTAATGTGGTTGTTCATTCATGATCCGATTCAGATGGAAGTTTGACCTAATCTTGGTCAAACTATCAAAAAATTGCTTCAACTACAAGTTATTTGTGTCAGTGGTTTATTTATCAGACAACGTGCAATCAATTCAAGTTGTTGTGGGTTAAAGTTCATCAGTTTATCAAGCAGTGTTTCGTGCAAAGTTTGGTTTGAATCTTCAGGTTCATCAGTGATTCATCTGTGGATTTATTTTCCCAGAGATTTAATTCAGACAAACTTCTTGTGATTCATTTCATTTAATCAGAGACTCAGAGGATGGTTTATTCAGATGGTCGTTGTTTCAGTCGCAAATTGTTGAGTGGCAGTGACACTTCATGCTTTTATCAGAGGCGTATGGTAAATAATGCAAATTAGTTGTGATCAAAGATTAAGTTGGTTCATGAATGTGTGCGCATTGATGTGTGCCAATTCATTTCATTAAATCCTCAAATCTACACTTGTGTCTTATCCATATTCAATGTCAAGTCATATTCAGTTCCAAGAACCATTTCCAAATATTAAATCCATATTTTTTTTTATAAATTCACTTTCTTTACCATATTCTCACTTTTTTTCTTCAAATATCCTATTATTTTTAGTCATTTTTATTCCTAAACCATTCATAATCCATCTTCCATTTTTCAATTACCCATTTACATATTTCATCATATCCATTTTATTTAAACCATTTATTATCCATCAACATTTCAAAAAAGTTTATGTTTCCATAGTCCATTTACAAAAGTAAAAAAGGCTCTCATTTTAAAGCCCATGTTGTCTTTCTATTACAAAGCCCAATACATTAAGAATTGAAAAAAAATGAAAATGAGAAAACTCTTTTCCAGCTGCTACATTAGCGCCTCCCAACACACCATGAAGCTTCCATTATTCCCAGCCACACATTGAGACATTACTACACATACAACCTCACATCACAAACTCAACCAAGCCATGACAATGATCCAATTTTTGCAAATGAGTACAACGCACACATCAGTAAGTTGCGATTACCACAAGCCGAGCCAATATCCAACGTCACACAACTTCAGCAACAAACACAATCCCTAAACACACCAAAATGACGTGAACGAATATCACACAATAAGCAAAACGCAAGAGCTGCTACTTCACACGCATTGACCAAAACGCTACAATCAGTGACAAAACGCGACAATCACGCAAAAAAGGCATGAACCAAAACGCAAAACAACTCAAAGTAACACATGTGAAATGAATTAAAAAATGATAGCAAAAATTCTGGTTCAATACTCACTCTCAATTCTATTAATAAGAGCTTCCTCTCATTCATTATTCAAGCTTAAAGAGCCTTTCCTCACTCAACCAAAATCAAAACTCAAAATTATCAATTCTTCATCCATACACTAAACCTATAACTTCCAAATTCATTCAAAAAATCAACAACAACTACACTTATTCAAGCTTAGAAGAAGAGGAGAAGAAGATTCATAGTATTACTCACCATTTTTGAAGATAGAAACCGAATTCTGTCGAAACTTTGTGCCTCAGAATCATTTTTTTCTTTTATTTATTTATTATTTCTATAAAATTTGAAATCATTTGAAAAGATTTAGAGAATATTTTAGTTGTTTTTGTGGATAATTTTGGATCTAGAATTTTTTGATAAGATCTCATCAATATCAATGGATTTTGGGTGTCGATTTTATCCACCAAGAGAGATGATTGATATTGATGTTTGTTTAATCGATTTGAGATTCAAAATTTTAGATCAATTTTTCTCTTCATCTTATTTTTCTTATGGTCATTTGGATGAGATCTCCAATTCGAAGATTATTAATTTTCAAAGATGTTTAATCTTCATTATTTCAAATCTATGGATGAATGATAATTTGGATCATTTTCCATACATTGGAATCGTGATAGGTTTCCTTTGATAAATCAACGTGAAATCTCGATTAAGATTAGACCATTACCACTTTTTCTTTTCGAGTGACATGTTTTCGGAGGATTAACCATTATATCATCTCTCTAACATGTATTAGCACTAATATTATTTTCCTTAATTGGTATTGGCCGGCCTCATTTGTAGGATAATTACTTCGTAAATTACTCGGCGATTGCTTAACATAGACCTAAATGTGTCCCTATTTCGGAATAAAAATCCAATTGGATACTTGCACTTTCATGGACCGGACCTTGTGTTAGTCGTGTAATCCCAAAGTGGTTGGTCATTTGCGTTAGATCCACGACTTTTGAAGCTTTATGTGTAAGTTCTTTGGGTATCCCAATCTTCTTTCAAGTTTCATTGAATTTGGATCTAATCGCCTTGATTAATCACTATAGTGTAAGATACTAAGCAGAATCAGTTACTCTTTTGGTTGTGGATGATTAAGTTCATCATACCATTATTATGTACATATTATTATGTACATATTATTATGTACATATTGTTATGTACATATTATTATTACTATTACTATATTACTATTTTAATGTTCTTCTTGCATTTTATTTCGCTTTTATTTCCTTCTTGCTCTTTTATCTCCTTTACTTTTATTATGCTTTATCATCCATTATCATGTTTATATTCATGTTATTATATCCTTGTGTTTCTTTTTTCTTTGTCCATTTGGAGACAAAAACATTAATAAAGACTTATACCATAAAAACTTAATTCTCCTCATCTTGGACTGTTGGTTACTAACCTATGCTTTGGAGTGATTTCCTTATGGACTACCTTTGAAGTGTTGATGGAACCTATAGACCTAGAATTAGGAATTCTTATCTCTTTGCATGGATTGTTAATTGTTGAAGACTTGCCTTCATTTGGAATTGGTTATGTTGACTTTTGAATGCTTAAGGATTAAATTCTTATTAATACTTTGAAGTGGCTTCATTTCGGTTAGATCTCCCTTTTCCCTAGCTTTTATTGTATGCACTAGGTTAGCCTCTTCATCTTCTCCCCTTTTTCAATTTTCAAAACTTCTTTCTTTTTCAAAGGATTCTTGTTTTAAAAAACCACCACCTCTTTAATAAACAAAACCTTGACTTTTTCTCAAGTGTATTTTACTACTTCTTTTCTTTTAATAAATATCAATGAACTTAATCATCTTGACATCAATTCAAAAATAAAAATAACCAAACTCATTCAAGTTGCTTTGTGCCTTTGTGCACTTTTGTTTGTTTTCTTTACAAGTTTAGATTATGAGTCATTCTTCTCTAGTCAGGTGCAAGTCTCTCAATCTCCATGGTTGTAGTTTGATGTAATTGAGTCTCTTGTCATTCGTGGGGGTTTAATGGCATACTCGTCGACTTTATCCAAGTTGGTGCCCTCCCTATAATGATGTATGAGTCCATACCTTCATTCTCATGGTAGATTTGTTAGTCTATCCACTTGAAAATGAAAAATTGTCTTCACTTAATAAAATCAATTAAAACAAACCATTTTCACTATTTGCATCACGAACTACGGGGTTTTGATCTTACATTGCACATTGTGGGTACGTGGGTATGAGGTGGTAAACCTCTCCAAACACAAAAACATTAAAAATTAATTCTTTTCTCATCCCTCCACTATCATTTACCAAACCATTTTCAAACCAAAAGCAATAAAATTTTCAAAGGGCTCCCGTGGAGTACCACAAACATTTTGGATGCTAAAAACCTTCCCATTTTGTAACTTATCCCCTTCAATCTCGTTCTTCAACCGAATATTCATCAATCTTCAATCTCGTTCTTCAACCGAATATTCATCAATCTCATCAACGTCTTCATACATCACCATCATTATATTCAATCTGCAACAAAAACCACAACAATCCAGAAGTAAGAAGACAACGTGGAACACTTCACAATAGCATAATCGACGATCAACAATTCACGATAACGATTCAAAATCGCAACACACGTAGAGAAAACAACACCACAAGTCACACAGTTCAAAAGAAGAAACTGAGTGCACTCGCGAAGGAATAGAGTGAGGAATGATACCTTCAAATATCTTCTCGTCTTCATCAAATCGCAGGTATGCACATCTCGCTTCGAATCTTGTAGTTGTGGCCTTAGGATTCATTAGGAATTCTTTGTGTTTTAGTTGTTTTGTGATCTTGTTTCTAAGGCATGCAATCTAACTTGTATGTTGATTATTAGTGAATTTCGTTGCCAGATTCGTAATCAGGACTGAAAATTTGGTAGGGTTTATGTTTAAGATTTGATGATTTGATGTGGTTGGCCGGAGAAGGACGACGGCGGCCACCGCGCGCCACTGCTTTCTCCGGAGAGGTGTTGCATTATGGTGGCTAGGGTTGGAAAAGAAGGTCAGAGTGAGAGACGTTGTGAGAGAGAGGTGATATTATGAAGAGGTATTGTTGTTGTTTGCTATTTGTTCACCGTCACCTTCATAAAGATTGGATAAGATTTGTTTATTGTCCATACCGGAGGTGACACTTGTCACCATCCGGTAGGACCTCTTTTGATTGCATGTGTTCTCCTTAGCATAGCATATGGTACACCCCTGCTCACAAACCTTCAGCATGATACATCATCATCATTATCGTCAAGAGATAAATGGCTAGGATATTTTCCTTCAGTCAACGGTTTGACTGAAGTCCCACCGTGCACCACCAGGCCAAGGACGCCATTGGTTCTGGGATGTCTTACCACTCGCACCCCCCAAATTTAGGCCCAACATTCTTTTTAAATAGGTTTTACTATAATTACACCCTTTCCTTCTTATGCTTTTAATTCTTCATTTTTGTTTTGATGTAGTTCCAAGTTTCTTTTATTAAAAATAGTTCTTATCACATAAGAATTCCACAAAAATTGTGTTAGCATCTTAATCCATTTTAGAAATTTTGTGCATTTTTATTTTTTGATTTTATTGAGTTTTGGATTCTATTTTGATTTTTCTTTCATATTTCTTTTTCAATGGTCTTTTGCTTTGATAGTTCAACTTCCTCAATTTCTTTCTCCTATATCCTAAATAGTTTGTGACTTATTATTTTTGCATTGATCCAAGGACATGTTAAAGCATCTAAAATTTTTTTCTCTTATTTTTAAAATAATTTTCCATGGCATTTTGAACCAACCTTTTGTGCATTTGGGTTGTTTGTTCTAAATGACTTTGAGGTCACTTTTGACCTATTTTCCTTTTGAATTTTCAAGTGATCTCTTAACATGATTTTAGCTTCTGACTTAGGATTTGTGATACAAGTTTTCATAATTTTTACAATTGGTTTACTAGTTGTTTGAGGCCTTACCATTAGGAGAACATTTTGTGAAACCTTTCTTACCTCTTTTTGGTATAATAATCTTAGGAAGGTACTTGTGCCATTGTTTTAGGACACTTGTGGGATATTATAGACCAATTTTAGAATATTATAGGTCATTTGGTTAGAATTATAGGTCATGTGAGTTTTTGTTTGCAACTTTGGCTTGTGTTCCAAGTTACTTCATGCTAGGTGATACATGTTCATTTCTTCCCACGCCTTCTTCATCTAATTTATTCTTATACTTGAACATTCCTTCTCATACTTTATATGCTCCTTCATATGCATTATATGATATTAATAAATGATGTATGATACTGACTTTAATTATTCATTAAGCATTAATATATGTTCATCTTGCATAACCGTCCATTCTTCCTCAACTAACTTCACATTGAATTTCTTTGGTGTTTAGTGTATAGTTTGTGCTTAGTTGGTTTGTGTTTGGTTTCTTAGACTTAGTGAGATATCTTAGAGATTATATATTGACTTTAGAAGTCATGTGACCTTTAGGTACCTTTAATCTTAGGTTTAGGTTTGGTTTGAACCATAGTTTCACTTTAGGACTTATGTGATGCCTAACTGTCTTCATTCCTTTACTTTTGCTTCCAATATGCAATTGTTTTGCTAACTTTTTCAGGGGCCATGGTAGGTCATTAGAGTATGGATATGCATCCATATTCCAATTTCTTCTCTCATATTTTTTTTAAGATTTCAACTTGTGTTTGTGAAAAGCACTTGATGCTTCTTTGACAAGTAATCCCTTTCCATCCTTTTTCAAGTTCTCATCTTCAACCTTTGAAGTGAGTTAGAACTTGTTATTATTCTCTCTTATTTTAGGATTGTAGTTCTTCAAACCTCACTAACCCTAGGACATCCAAGTATGACAATTCATAGGATGGGTCCTAGTTCCCCTTAGAGTTTTTCTTTACTATATTTTTAGTCTTTCTTCCTCATCTCAAAACAAAAGCTAAAAAACACCTAATAAAGGTTGAACTTCTTCATGTGCCAAGGAAATTTAACTTGGGATACTTGAATTCATTGCATATGAAGGTGAGGTGTAGGGTATATATCATAATGAATAAGTCTTAGCATGAGGATGTTTCACAAAGAAAACTCAAAACACTTCTTCACTTCAAAAACAAAAAAAAACATTTAATAAATAAAATAGGCTAGTGTAATTGATCCTTAATCTTTGGAAACTAAGTTTGGGTATTTCCTCCATACTTAGGTGTTCTTCTTATTCATTCCATCTTGGAGTGATGATATAAGTAGACATTCCATTGAATGAGACTTGGATACACCCTTCTATGCAAACTCTCCAATTAAAAGCTTCTAAAAAACTTCAAACAAACAATAAGTGTATTTCCTTTGGGAATTCTCTTCTCTCCCCCTTCACTCTAAACGAAAAAACTCGCTTCGACTTGTCTTTTGAAAGACGGTAAACACACTCATTCCAGACGAGCCTGCAACACCTGAGCATAGGCATAAGCAATTCAATCCCAAAAACACAAGCAAGTTGTGTCAGTCTTATTGAGTCAAACTACGATGTTCTGACTTTCCTATAACACAAAGGGAATACGTAGGCACAAGAAACGACGCTTGGCGAACACAATCATTCAGTCTATTTCCTTGTTCCTCGTGCCATTTCATCTCCTTACCCTTTCATCTCATTTCTTCCTTATTACTTTTCAGTCTATTCCAGTAGCAGTTGCAGCAGTAGCAGATACCCTCACCCTTTGAAAGAGTGCTAGAAAGCGTGAATCTCGTTGAGTACGACGGATGATCTGGTGTGCTAACACCTTCCCAGTTCGTAACCGAATTCCTTACCCTTTCTCTTTGGTTCGTGAGACCCCTCTTTCTCCTTCTTCCGAGTTTATGCATCATTACCCTTCGTTCAGGATAAAAATGCCTGGCTGACGAATCTTCCGTTTCCATGCCACTTTCGCGTCTGTACTAGGATGGAAATCCTGAGAGCGACACCTATACCAAAAGCATAATAGTTTTGTCAAATCGCCAGATTTCTGGAGAGAGTCAACTAGGGTTTCATTTTGAAAGGCTCAAGGAATGGTGATGTGACATCTTTATTCTATTTTATCTCTTGGTAGATACCTAGTACTTTGAAAGATGTTGTGGATAATGCCTTTGTTCAGTGGACAATGTTTCTAACCAGATACATCCTCCAACATCTCTCTTAGCATGCTTCTTCACGAAGAAAGATCTTATGTTTCACCTTCAAATTACTCTTTCTATGCCTCTATAAAAGGAACTAAAGATTTGAAAGAAGATAACAATAACACAATACATTATCTTGAGCATAACTCTGAGCTTTTATTTGTAATTGTTATTGCATAAGATCTAAAGATTTCTTATCTTTGTATATCTTAGAAATCTTAAGAGGTTAAGAACCTTTGTGGTTGTTGCACAACTATTATACTTATGATTGTGTATCAAAGTATAGTTGCAATCTATTCTACTAAACCGTTTGTTTAAATTAGCGGAAGTCTCTTACATGTGTGCTTGAGCATTGAATATCTTGCATGTGTGCTTGAGTCGTGAAGTCTCTTGGTTGCATGCTTGATCAGTGAAGTCCCTTACATGTGTGTTTGATCAGTGAAGTCGCTTGCATGTGTGCTTAAGTCTCTTTCTAGGTTGATTGAGCAGAAGTCTCTTGCTAGGTTGTTTGAGTTGAAGTCTCTTTCTAGGTTGATTGACAGTGAAGACTCTTGCTAGTTTGCTTGAGCAAAGTGTAATCAGTTTGATTATAGTGAAAAACTTATTAAGACAGGGGGACTAGACTACTCTCAGTTGAAGAGAGGAATCGGGGTAAACTTTGTGTGTTGCTTGCTTATTACTCCCGATCATGTCATTTTTGCTGCTATCATAGATTCTGATATCAGACCCTAAACCTTGTTCTGGTTCTGAAGTTGTCTTTCAAAAGCGAGTTGGCATTTACTTCTTCCTCTAACTCTTCTTTCTATGCTACATTGGGTCCTTTCCTTGCCAAAAAAGGATCCAAAGTGTATTTTCATGCTACATTGGGTCCTTTCCTTGACAAAGGAGTTGGCATTTGCTTCTTCCTCTAACTCTTCTTTCTATGCATCCTCTTCTTCGTCCGAGCCTGATGATTCCATGCCTTTAGATTTTCTACCATTTTCTTTGCTTGGAATTACTATTATCTTTGAACCATGCATGTCTTCCACCGATTTGACATTGTAAACATTGTCATTAATCTCAACATTAAAGTTTCATTTAGGACCAGGAAATACTTTGTTCTAACTAATATTCTTGCAACATCCATATTCGTCTGGAGTCTTGTCTCGCCATCAGAACAAACATACACACCAATTGGACACGTTATGAATTCAAAGAACACGGTTGACCAAGCATGACATAGGATTCTGAAACATCTCAACCATGTTAATCTCTCATTATCCACATCTGAAAGAGACCCAGAGGAATTTCCACAAACCACCGTCCTAGCCATTCACGAGTTTCTGTTACTAATACGTTTAACACTCCTTCTACTTCCTCCATTAATCACAAAGTCACCCCTAACCATGTAATCTTGATCTTGAAGTACCCTTCAATATGAAAAGCCTCTTGTATATCATGCCTCATTCAAGCATTTAAAAAATATTATTTTGTATCATTAGTTTAATTTTACTTCTAATATCTTCACATAAAACCTCCTCTTCTTCCAATCTTTTGTTGGTTAGAGCAGTCAAGCTGGCTTTATAAGAGAAAGGGAAGAATATACATACATAAGATAAATAAAAATTAGTCTAAATTTTTCAAAAGACTGCAACATTACATGTTTACATGATTAAGCAGCATATATAAATTGAACTTCAACTTGGTATATAATATATTACACAACAAATCCAAGATTTAGAAACAACAAGTGAAGCTGATAATCACATGAGCATAGCCCTTTTAAGAACACAGAAATTGAAAGTGCGGTTAAAAGGATCCCATTGAAATCCAATTTCATCTCCTTTCTTAAGCTCTCTTCTTCTCACAAAATCTTGATTCCACTTTCCAATAAGAACATAACTCTTGGACGAAGACCATCGCTTTAGAACGAGTTCATGCATGGTGTTTGTCTCCATATCGAAAACCTGAACCGGGGAACCTTCCTCAGTTTCTGCAGCTCTTGCTTCATCAACATCCAACATAGGTAAAATTTGTTTCTTCACTAAATCTGCAGCCAACAAGAGTCTACTCAAGATTCCTAGATCGCTGTCGGTTAGTGTCTTCTTTATCTTCCATGGATCGTCGTAAAGCTTCAGTGTCGTGGACACTGATCCCTTGTTGTTTTTCTCTTCTTCATTGTTATTGTTGTTGCATAATCTTCTCTTGGAAGTTTTCATGTTGGTAGTGGCTTCATCACATGATTTCCTCTTCTTCAGAATTTGATCTCTTTCATTTCCAAAGTGAATATTGTTCATGTTGATGTGAGGGAATTTAGAACTTATAAGAAATATTCAAAGGGTTTTGAGAATATATAGTATTTGTGAAATGAGGGCTGGTTTCATCTTTTCATAGCAAGTAGAAAGGAGCTTTTTGATAGTGTAAAATGGGATAAGAATATATTGAGTGATGAGTGCTTCGTTCAACTTCTTTTTGTGCAGTTTTCTTTCTGCGAATGGAAACAAAAATGCTTAAATTCTCTATTTTTTGTTTTTATATGATCTTCATCATCTCCTTTTCTATTGGTTTAGTTTTGAAACATGTAATAGGTAGGATGGGTTCTTTAAACTTGGTTAAGTAAAGGTAGAAAGCATGGAAAGGTCGTGTGATGGTAATGAAACACAGAGAGGGTTTATTTGGTTTATAAGATTAGCTTAAAAGAATGAGAGTGAGGTTTTTTTTTTTTTTTTTAATGATTCTTATAATGTTATACGTTTTTGTGTAAAACATTTTTAATTTATTTTTATAAAAATTTTAAATAAAAATTCTGGTTGAATATTATTTTTAAAATGTCATTTTAGATTTTTTTTTCTTATATTAAAATTTCAAAAAATCACTTAATTTTGAAGTTATTTTAAATAGTTTAAAAAAAAATCATTTTTGTGATATAAATTTTTTAAAAAAAATTATCATTTCGACTATATTTTGATCTTACATAATATATATTTATACTATAGGATGCCAAAATTAGTTTTTAAATTTAGAAAAAAAATATAATATTTAAAAAAATTATTTTTAAAAATACCAAAAAAATCTATTTTTTAAAGGTAAAACAAGCATGCTCTAAATAAATCACAATCATAATCTTCGATTTGTCTAATATTTTGTTGCTAAATCAAGCATCCCACACTTTTTTCAAAAAAAAAAAGTGTGAATATTAAAAGTTTTTACACTATTAATCAATTACTAATGTTGAATTGTTAGAAATATTTGTTTTTTAGTATAACTAAAATTATGTCTATAAATAATTGTGATGTATGCTCATAGAGTTTTTCTTTTTCTCTTTTTGGAAGGCTCTTCGATTCTTTTTCCTTCTTATTTGGTAAATCCATAGCAAATTATTCTAGGAGAGAGTAAGATTGTAGAGTGTTGTAGTCAAAAGAATAATGAGGTGGAGCTTAAAAAACTTATCACTTTGGAAAGGAAAGATAGGAAGAGAACGACTCATAAGTTTAAGGAAAGGGTTAAATGTTAGTATCTTCATTCAATATTAGAGGGTTAATGGGTATAATCAAATGTAAGGCGAAAGATCTTATTCTTAGAGTTTGTGGCTATCCAAGAGATAAAATACCTGGAGGTCTCAGACTCTCTTGTGTAGTCCTTATGTGGTAACCAATTTTGTGAGTGGAGTTGTTTTTATGGTATAGGTAATATAGCAGTGGATTGTTATCGATATGGTGTGGCTCTAAAGAAGAATGCCTTATTTTTTCTTTTCGGATCCTGGTTTTATCAGTGTTTGTTTGGAGCGAGGTGTCTCCAAACAAGTCTATCATGTGGTTAACATCTATTATAAATCCCTTATGTTTAATAAAATAATTATGTGGGCCGAACTTTTCCCTCGTAAGTCTTCTTTTGAAAGTGAGATGTGGCGTGTCCTTGGAGATTTTAACTCGGCCTCCTTTCCTTCGGAGAGAATAGGAAGCAATGGATCCTATAATTTCTCTAATAATTTCGAATGTGTGGCCTTCTCCCTGTTTATAACCTAGATGGATATTTAGGATCCCCCCTTCTTGGTAGGAACTTTACTTGGTTTCATCAAAATTGAGGGATTGTTAGTAAGTTAGGTCGAATATTAGTTTCTGATAGGTGGTGGCCGGTGTGACTGGTGAGGGTCTGTAGCGCAACAGGCTTCCCTAGAGATGTTTATGAGAATTTCCATGTGATTTTGAAGTATGATAATTAGTTGTAACTATTTCAGTTCAATAATTACTAATTGTATCATACTTATTTCAGTTCAATAATTATTAATTATATCATACTGCTTTTCTTACCTTGGTTAGGAATTTTTTGTTAGCTTCCTCAAATCAGGGTTGGAAGACCTTTGTGCTCATAAGGAAACTTCGTTCTCTCAAAATTTCTATTAAAAGTTGGCATAATTGGGTGTTTGGTAATTTGGATAGCCAAATCGACTCTTTATAGAAGTAATTGAAAGTCTATAT
Source organism: Lathyrus aphaca (assembly GCA_963966055.1). Classification (NCBI taxonomy): domain Eukaryota; kingdom Viridiplantae; phylum Streptophyta; class Magnoliopsida; order Fabales; family Fabaceae; genus Lathyrus; species Lathyrus aphaca. The sequence goes on from OZ014519.1 coordinate 582,908,055, forward strand.
TTACATGCATACCAAAGAACTCTCAATGTGGAGGAATTGGAAGTAAGTTTTGTTACTTCTGTCATCCTATAGTCTTTTCTTATGGCCAATGATTCTCAGTTGTGACATGGAGCTTAGGCAAGGTGGCTAAAGGAAAGGGGATGCAAATTTGAGTTTTTGTCATGCTTCTATTAAAGGTAGAAGTGGTTGAAACTTGATCCATGCCCTCAAAGCAATGGAAGTTTAGCTTGAAGGAGTAGCCAAAATTCATCAAGAGGTTTTTAGCCACTTTCATGGAAGTTTAGCTTGAAGGAGTAGCCAAAATTCATTAAGATCTAGGCTTGTTGAGGTGCCTCTCTGGTCACTCTTGGTGGAGGATAATCAGGAATTAATTGCTCCCTTACTTCTAGAGGAAATTAGTGGATTCGTTCTTTAATGTTAAAGCAATAAGATCTCGTGTCCTGATGAATTTAATTTTTCTTTCCTTAAGAAGTTTTAGGATCTGATGAGGGATGATATAAGGACCGTGTTCGATGAATTTCAACATTTTGCATTCTTACCTCACAAATTTTCTTCCTTTATTGTGACCCTTATCCCCAAGGTTAATAACCCCTAATCTTTGGGATATTTTTGGCCCATCTTTCTGGTTTGATCTCTGTATAAGTTGAATGCCAAAGTTTTGGCTAGTATATTGGGGTTGATGATAGATATATTGATCTCCTTTGATCAATTGGCCGTTTTAAAATGAAGATAGATGATGGATAGTGTAGTCGTTGTGAATGAGGTTATTTAGAGAGAGAGAGAGAGAGAGAGATTGAGAGAGACGATTATGACCCCTTTTGAATCGTTTAAACCAAATAGTCACAACCAGTTTCTTGGTGAATAACCCTCTTCGTGAATCACAATCCATTAATATCTTATGTAAAGTCGTGTTGCCTAATTTCTTCCTATATGGCTCTCGTCAAATTCCCGTAATGCACGCCATTGATGTGCTTGGTGTGATGCATTTCTCTATTAACTTGCAAGGAAAATTAACTTCATGAAAGATAGGGAAAACTTGTTAATTTATTTATAGTTATTATTATTTTTAATTCTTGATTCTAAATCTCGATCCATTCTTGTAACTATAATTTCTTCCATAAAAACATAATACAGTTTGTCTGGTTATAGTGGTTTTGAATACCGTACAGGCGTACATCATCTCCTTTTTTTTCTATCTCAAATTAATCATAGCCATTGGATTAAGATTAAATACACCATGATGTTCTATACGAAACACACCTAAATTTGTCACGTTGTTATACATTATATTAAAAAAATCTAGAAAAAAAATCTAGAAATTTATTTTTAATATACAATATAATTTACTTTGCATATTGTATAGATATGATCCAGACAAGTCTTCGTGGCCTTCAGCTGAGATTATGATGATGTTTATAGGATAAGGGGTGGTGTACCAGCAAGGCACTCTGACGCTCAAGTAAGTTTCAGTGTGAGACAAATTGAAGTGTAAGAAAGTGGTGATTAGAATAGAATACCTGACCCTCCAAGGGTGGAGGGTATTTATAAGGGCACGTGCTCGTAGATTACGGGCGCATATACTTTGACTGAGCATAAATGTCTCCTGTCACTTTGGAGGACAATTGGTTGTGTAATGATGTTATAACGCATGAGAGGGAAGTCCCCAAAGGCTATATTCTTAACGGTTATTTTCTCATAACGGTCATATCTTCACTGATCTCTTAATGGGCTTATGGCCAGTCGAATATTGGGTTGGGCCTCAATTTGGCGGGGCACATGCTAGGCCAGTCCAGAACAGGAGCCCCCCCAATTTTACATGCTCGGCCAAGGATAGTGACTTAAGGTGCCGAGGGTCATGGTCGACGTAGATTTCTTGTAGATGCAAAATTCCTTTGGTTTTTGTGTCGGGCATCTGTCCGTAGGAGGAAGACAAACAGTATTGCAAAAGATTCTCTTTTTGAGATGACAAAACGTTCAAATCTTTTAATGACACGTGTAGGGAAGCGCCGTAATTCATTTATGACATCTGGGGCTATCCCTAAGTAATAATTACTCGGATTTTGTGATTCCCCACGCGAGGTTAAGACATTATAAAAAGGGAGGAAGAAATTCATTTGGTCATTTCGCACAAACTCTTCCTCTCACCGTAAAATTCTTTTGATAACTTCCGTCGCCGGACATTCATCATCGTCTTCGTTCATTTCCCATAAAACCTCTATGGATCAAGGTAATCTTCATCCATTTCTTCTTTTTTTTTTGCATTTTTTATTGATGAACATTCATCAATCTCTTATGAACGTCATAGGATCTTCATATTTTCTGGGAATTCTTATGAAGTTCTAGATATTTTGATGAATGTTCATCTGATGCGTATGAATGTTCATGAGGTACTAGGATTAGCTTTAAGATTTAAGTAGATTAGTGTTAGAACCATGCTATATATTAGTTGTGATAACTTAGTGTTGATCGACCAAGCATAGGGTCATGTAAAGGCTTATCTCCGGTGAACTTTAGTTTGAGAGTGGCGAAGCTAAGCTCAGTTTGTCGGCTTCGTCCTTGTAGTATTTTCCTTGGTTAAGGGGCTGACTCGGGGTACGTCCCTGGTCCTTATCGAAGCCCTTTCACTTGACTCGCAGTGGAAGGGGGGATTTGAGATCATCGAATTCGCTGTGTTTCCTCTACTTTTCAGGTGAAATGAGTCAAAAGGATGCATACAAAGTTGAGGAAATCTCTATTGCAAATGTCGCGGACGTCCCTGCATCTAACTATTTATGGATTATGGATGAGCCGCTCGAGACAGTGTCTCAATTTGTAGTGAATGCCTCTGATGTGTGGGGAAATATTAAGGATAGGAGAAAAGGGGAAATTGCAAAATGGCGGGCATTACCACCAAAACCTACTCAGAGGATTTGCTCGCGCTATCCTACTCTTCATTTCCCAATATACGAATTTTCCTTTTGCGAGTTTGGGAACCGCTTGCCCTTTTTTTTTTTACTTTCAACAAGTGGTTTTTACCCACCTCGAGCTTGCGCCCTCCCAGTTGCACCCGAATGCTCTGGCATTCATAAGGGCATTTGAGTTGGTATGTCGTTACTTGGAGATAGGGGCGACAATTAACTTTTTCTTCAGGATCTTCCACCTTTAGAGGAAGTCCCAGGATGGACGACACAGCTGGGTGTCGTTAAAACAAGTGATCATACTCTTCAAGACCTACTTGGATTCTGTTATGGACTTCAAGTATCGCTTCTATATAATTCAACCATGCTCGCAATCTGAAAAGGATTCGTTGTACGATAGAGAGATTGTCGATGACAAAGAATGGCTGGTGGCCCACTTTCCGTTGGAGTGGTAGATGTTCATTTCCGTCATCCCAGCGAGCATTATATTGCCAAGCCCAAGGACCTGGGTGCGGAAGATACATCGACTTACAATAAGTTGTTTAACTTTATTGCTAGTTTTCGTCCCTCAGAACTCGTGGATTCTGACGGGCATGCCTTCCTTCAACCTGATGGGACGCAGACCACTTAAGCCAGATTAATAAACGTGAAGTTGTTGCTCAGTTGTTCGAACAAGGAGGCAACGATGCGACTCTTAGGTGATTTTTTAGTATTTTCAATTTTTGTCCGTGGATTTGTCTAGTAACTGATATTTTCTATTTTCTTTTGCAGCACAAATGGCTGAGATGCGTGACCGCCTGGTGAAAACAAACCAGGGGTGTGAGACATAAAAGGTATTTTGAATGATGTCAAAATTATTGTGCTTTAGGAAGGCTTATATGACCACCAGAAATAGGTTGAATTCATCAGAAATGGTTTTTGGAGTGTTTTGAAAGGAATGAGCCGACTCAATCACCTAAATAGGTCGACTAATTTAGTTAGAAAAATTTGAGTCAACTCAATGCCAGTATTAGGTCGACTCATTTGATGGATTTCTTCCCTTGAAACTCACAGGTCCCAACAGGCTGACAGAGGGGCATTTTTAGGTCGACTCAAAAGTCACAAACAGGTCGACTCAAATACTTCTACAAGTCGACGCATTCCTGTACATCATAATAGGTCGATGCAAAACATTAAACAGATCGATTCATTACTGTTTGTGAGCGCCCTTTTTAATTTCTCTCTCTTTCCTCATTTTGTTTTTAATTTTATTATTCTTTTACTAACCCATATAAATAGCTATCATATTATTTTGTGAAAAATAACAAGAAAAGTGAAATAGATACATAAGGGCTCTCTTCATCTTCTCCTTCTCTAGCATTCATCAACAATTACACACAACAATTTGTTTTGATCAAAGTGCAAAATCAAGGTTATAACGTTCAAATGTGAGATTGCGATTTCAGTTTGGGTTGAGAGATTTGTGGGTTTTTCTTGAATAAACCTTGAGGTTTTTTCCTCCAAGATCATTAGATTTTGGGGTTTTTCACATATCATTCGTTCGTAGATTCAGCCGAGTGAGGAGGTTTGAAGATCAAGGTGATCGCTCATTCATATCACGGTAACCAGAGGATTGCGAAGAAAGGTGTGGGTTCATAAGCATCGAATCAAAGCGGCCATGCTCAAAGTTTGGAGAATTGTATATTCTTGTAAGAGGGGAGCAATTAATCGGAGGTTTGTTCGACGCGCGTGAAGGACTTGGTTCATCTCAAATCAAGGGGAAAGAACAGTTATAGCAATAATCGCAATTAGGATTGGTTTGTTGTTCATATTTTCTTCTTGTATTTACATTGCAATATTAATAAAAGATCCCAATTTGGTTTGTGAATTAGGGGCAGAGTACCCTTAGAGAGGACGGTGGGGTAACTACCTAAACAAATCTCGTGTGTTCTTCGTATTTTTCATTTGTCAATTTTTCTGCACAAGTTGAAGTTGTGTTTCTTTAAAATTCTATTTTACATAGGTGTGCGCCTACCAAGTGTTTGTGAAATTGTTGCTATCACATCCGGATAGCAACTTGATAAAAAAATTGCACTACACTAATTGTCCAACTACATTTTGTGTGTGTGCACACCAAGTGTTTGATAAAAACTCAAAACACACAACTTCTTATTCCTTGTGCTTTTTTCTCATCCATATTCATTGTTGGTAGTGGATTATTCAAATGTACTGAATTTAAGTGATTAATTGTTATTGTATTGATTCATCTATTCATCTCTTATATCCCATTTGGTTTTGAATGCATATCTGATCACCGGTGACTTGATTTTATTTAGACTTGATTTTTCCGGGGAACTTCCGCAAGTTATTTTTAAATTAATTTTTGAAAAGCTTATTTTAAAAAAAGGGATTTATTCAACCCCCCTTCTAGATTCGTATCATCCTCTAACAGGTGGTATCACGAGCACCGGTTCGTCTAGTGCTTCACATATAACTTTTTAGAAAATGGATAACGATCCAACGAAGGCGTATAATAGAGCGCCCGTTTTCACCGAATAAAACTGTAGTCACTAGAAAGATTGTATGCGGATTCATATCAACTCTATTGATAGAAGATATGGAAGGTTATTCAAGACGATTCTATGCAAATAACTATAACCGACGAGAATAACCTTGAAGTAACTAAACCAGAAGCACAATGGGATGAAAAAGATGAAAAGAACTATAGTTATGATTGGAAAGCTCGAAATATGATCATTGCTTCTTTGGGAGCTGATGAATAATTTAGAGTCTCACATCATACTACAACTAAAGTTTTGTGGGAAGCGTTACAGATTGCCCATGAGGGAACTAATGACGTGAAGCTAGCTAGAATCAATACATTGCAACAAGAGTTTGATCGCTTTCACATGAACCAAGGGTAAAACATTGGTGAATTGGGAAAGAAATTTTCTCATTTATTAAATCGCTTAAATGCTCTTGATAAACCCACTCCCAACAATGTAGATACTAACAAAATTCTAAGATGTCTTACTAGGGAATGGTTACCAAAAGTTACGACAATCAAGAAAGTCAATGATGTAAGAACTTTGGATTTGACCAAGTTAATTAGCAAGCTACAAGAGCATGAGCAAGAGCTCTTGAATTGACATGAGCATGAAGAAAGTGAAAAGAAAGAAAAGAATGAAAAATCTAAAGACAACAAGAAGAAGAAGAAGTTTATCACGTTGAAGGCTTCTACTTCCAAATCATCCACAAACAACGAATGTGAGAGTGAGTCAAATGACGAATATGATGAATCCAATGAGGATATGGGGCTGTTTGTAAGAAGATACAATAGGTATCTTAGAAAGAATGAAATTTCTCATTCGGACAAACGTCTAGGCAATTTTAGAAGACAATCAAATCCCTCTAAGCAAGATCAAAGCAAGAGTACTAAGTCAAAAGGATCGTGTTATAATTGCGGAAACCCGGTTATTACAAACCGGAATGTCCAATGTTAAAGAAAGACAAAGGCAAAGATAAATATAAAAAAAAAAAGGAAACAAAGCAAGAAGGTCATATATCGCATGGGAAAGCGATATTGAAGTCTCTAGCAATGCTAGCTCAAGTGATGAGGATGAGAAAGTAAACCTTTGTCTTATGGCTCACAACAAGGGAAAAAAGCAAGTAAGCCATTCCAAATATGATAGTTTTGAAAAATTGTCTTATCCCGATTTACTTAGTACTTTTAGAGTTCTTCACCATGATGCTAAAGAAGCTTTTAAGCGCCAACCTCCGATAGGCTTATTTTTAAGCATTTGGAGAAAAAGGTTTCTGATTCTCAAAAGGTATTAGAAGCTCTTAAGCAATCTATGGTGGAACCTATTAAGAAAGATAAACAATGGTGGTCTAATTTTCATAGTTGTCAAACTTGTTGTATTTGGCAAAAAAAGGTCAAAACTCTCCAAGCCAAACTAAACAAGATGTCACAACCAAAGATGACATTTGCTATTGATCGTTCAAATTTTAGAAATTCTATGAATAATCCATATCAAAAATACACATATGTGGTGAAGGATCAAAATAGCAAATGGGACTCTAAACCAATGTTGAATTGTCTTTATTGTTGCAAGAGAGGTCACACTATTGCTAAATGTCGATTTAGGAGATTCTTAGTTCCTAAAGGAATTTTCCAATGGTTGCCCAAATGCAACCAAAGTTTCACTCTCACACAAGGACCCAATGAAAATTAGGTACCTCTTTCTCTTGTTTAATAATGTAGGTGGAGTGTCTTGAGGCTACGGAGAAAAGATGGTTTCTCGATAGTGGTTGCTCAAGACATATGATGGGTTATCCCCACACCTTATGGATTTTGACAGTTATCCCCACACCAAACTTTGCGACATCAGGTGATGTCTTGAAGTAGTATTCAACAGCCATGCAGACGAAGTGATCCATCTGAAAGTCTTCCATTTCTTCAGTGAAGCTGTAAAACACAACATCATCAATAAATTCTTCATTGACTTTGCTTCGGACATCATTTTGACCTATAGCCTCATCGGTATCGACACTGCTCACATTGCTGTCAGAATCCTCAACTACTTCGAGCATGTTGACCTCACCAAGTTTAGTAAAATTTGGTGGATTATGCAACTTGAAGAGGATTTTAGTCGATCTTCATCTAGTTCTTGGGCTTCTCACCAAACTTGAGTCTCCCTTCCTGAATTGCATTCTGCACCAAATCCCTGATGTAATACCTCAAAATTTGCCCTCATATTTATTACCTTAACTGGCTTGCGCTTCATATTCATCTGCATTTCTCACTAGGTCATAAACTTGCATTCACTCATTTGCATTGAACTCCTGAGACAAGGGATCAAAGCATTTATCTGTGATTTGATTTTTCTACTCAGAGATCGTCAAATTCCATAGCTTTCCTTATTTAGAGGATTTCTCAAAGGATATTGGATTAAGGTGTTGTTGGAGGCTTTAGGGTTTCATAATGCCATACGATTCCTCTCTCTTACAGGCTTTGTTCATTTGAAAGGTACGAATATGATCGGTTAGGGGTTATCCCTTGTGTATATGGTCATCATATGGATCGGTAAAGTATTTCACTATGATTTTCAAGAGCGTTATTTTGGTGCTTACTATCGCGCGATTAAGATTTATTTCCTTACTTATGAGACCTTCAAGGGTTTAATTATGGGGACCAATCATCGGTGCATTATTCATGGTTCTATCACCATTTAGAGTGCAAGTTATTGAGAAAAGTTTCGGTACGCTTGTTCATAATGGAGTTCTTGGAATTTTCATGTCTCAAGTATTTCTCGGGGTTAATATTCATTCAAGAGGAGTTAATTGCAAGTTTTTGTTAAAGACTCATTTCAAGTGACAAGTCATGTTGTCTGAGTTTAACGCCTACATTAAAGGCATGCTGTCTAAAGTTGAATATGTTACGGGTTACTACGGAAGCATGCAGGGCTGCCAGGCACTCTTGTTTTCACCAACAAAAAACAGAGTTTCTATTGGTTTTTAACCAAGAAGTAATGCCATTTAATGGAAGATAGATATCAAAAGGAGGCCGTTTATGCCATAATCGATACAGCCAAACATTAAGTTACTATCAGTTACAAAGATCAGTTATGAGAAAATTCAGTAGAAAAGCTCTAAGGGACTGGACTAGAATCAACAACATTTCCTAGTACAAAAATTCAGTCGCATAATCTCAAAAAAAATCTACAAGAAGAAGCAACCAGCTCAATATTCTAACAAAAACCAGAAAAACAGTTTCACAAAAAGTATTGGTTACAAGGAGTTGACAAAAGAATTAGAAAAAGGATTATGTAATAAAAAGTCTTTTCTCAATGCAGAACCGGGATTCCCAGCAAATTAACAACATCAACATTAGAACCTCTTTTCATCTTCAACTTCATAAATACCTTCAAGTCCATTTCGAATCTGCATCAAAATCTTCTGTTGTGAATTCGTCCTTGCTTTATCATCTTGAACCGCATCGCGTCAAGAAACAGAAAACATCTGTAAGCCGCAAAATCTGGTACAATCCTGCATGAAAAACACATTGTGAATTCAGCAACATTTTTGGATTTGTAGCAGAAAAGAGAGTTCAATAACAAAACTAATACTAGAGGAATTCACAAGAGAATGGAGGGGAGATTCAGTTAGAAATTAATGGAAATAATCAGTTACAACAATAGTATTTTCTTCTTTAACAAAGATCAGGAAAAACAAAACAAAAAGAAAATTAAACTCTTCACGAATCCACGGAATTCTTGATGCTCTCCACACCTTTAAGCTTCAATCTTGATATTCTTTACAACTGACACTCTTCTCCAATTCCCGTTTTCAGAAAACACAACCTTGCTAACAAAAACCTGTAAATTCAAGCAACAAAAAATCAATGATCACTTCAAAGTCCTAACAGAATCACTAACAGAATCCTAACCAACTTCATAACAGAATGGTGATTGAATTCACCTGAGAACTTTCCAGATCAATCTTTGATTCCCATCTCTATAAATCAGATTCTACACCCTTCTTCAAGCTCTCTCAGCTTCAGCCTCAAAAATCACTACAAATCTTCACCATTCTCTGATTCTTCTTCTTTCTTCTCACAACTTCTTCTTCTTCCCAATCTTTCTATTCTTCAATCATCCCTCATTTCTTCTCCATTTTTGGTTCTCCCATATTCATCGTCCTCAAGTCCATCTAAACCATATTCGCACCTAACTCAGTTTTCAATCTTCAAAACCTACAACAAGTTTAGAGAGGAATGAAAATCCAATCATGATGATAACGGAATCAGAATTTTCAGCAGCAAAAAGAAACAGTTATCTTCTCTAAATTCGCAGCATCACTTGCAATACCAAGGTTTTGGATCGAGGATCAACAAAGGTTCATAAAAAAGGAAGAACAGGAAGCAATAATTTCACCTGGATATCGATCTTCATCCTTCTGAGTTTCAACCTCCGATATCTGAAAAACTCTTCATCGAATTTACACATCCTCAGCGCACATCGTCTTCAATCCTCTTTGCAGAGCTCTCAAGAAGCCATGGCAAAGTGAAGCTTCGATCATTCGTTTTCTCGGGGAAACAAGATTTACGGTCATTATTGCAACCGGACTTTAACCTTCATTCATCTTCATCGATTGGAGTGTGTCTGAACATTGTCGCACTCGTTTGAACCGAACGAAGCCATCACTTCCACGACTTTGCGTTCGTCTTCGCGTTGGATCGCCCAACAGCATCTGCATCACGATATTCTTGTTTCCATCGATTGAAGGTACGAATCCGAACTTCTTTTTGAACGCGATTGGTGTTGATGAATGTTGTTGCAAATTTCATATAGGGCTTTTACGGATTTGGGATGAGTGTGAGGTTTGTGTTAAGAGAATAGGGTTGGTAAAGGGGTTTATCGGGAGAGAGAAGGCCTCCGCAGGTTAGGTTTCCAGAAGAAGAAGGTGGGGGTGGAAGAGATGAGAGTGGTGGAACGAAGAGTAGGACGGAAGGGAAGGGTGGTGGCGGCGGAATTTGTAGAAGAGTTTAGGGTTTTTTTTCAATTGTTCTTCAGCCCTTTATTTTTGTGTTGGTTTTATTTGTTTATCACATAAAGAACAATTAATTTAAGTTAATAGGAAGATTAGTTGATTTCTTGAGAATTTGAAAGGGGATCACGTGTTTAAGAATTGTTAATGGTCATTAATCCACTTTAATGTCATCAAATCACCGTTACAATATTCCATGTGATAAGATTAGGAGATTTTTGAAATTCCCAAGCCACACCGGCGGTGACACTTGTCACCGTCCGGTAGGCTAGTTTGAAGGCCAATCCCATGTGTGTAGCATACGATAATAACCATGTTCCTGGATCTGTGAGCCACTTGATTAGAATACTCTTAGAAAAGCATAGATCACACGATCCATATTGAGTCAAGGAAGTTGACTGAAGTCCACCATGGTATACACCTCATAAAGCCTGCACAGTTGGGCCTAGCATTCTGCTATTCGCACCCCAGTTATTAGGCCCATTAGGATAATAGCTTCAGAAAAATAATAAATGCACCCCCATTCCTTTTTCTTTAGAATAATTTTCTGTTTTAGTATTAGTTTGATTTTTAATCCATAAAAATAGTAAAATGCATAATAAAATTCCACAAAAATTCTAGAAGGTTTATAATTCAATTTAGAAATTTATTACATTTTTACTTTCTGAATTTTGGCTTTTTTCGATTTAATTTTGATTTTCCATTTAATTAGCTTTATATTGAATTCTTTTAGTTATACATAATTTTGTACATTTTATTTCTCCCACTTCCTATAGGATATTTGGCTCATTCTTTTTGTTATAATTAGAGGACTAATAATAGGACCTGGAATAATTTTTGGTAGATTTTTAGGTCATTTTATACACTGTTTTGGTAGCTTAGTTCATGTAAAATGGTGAATAGATCTTAGGTAGATTTAAGTGACTTTTTGGCATAGTTAGGCTCTGAATTTTTAGGATATTTTTTAACACAATATTATAGTCAGGTTAAGGACCTTAGAGAATTAATTTCATATTTTTTCCAGGAATTTTGCTATTTTTTTAGTGCATTGATTTTAGTTAAGTTTTACATTGTAAATCCTTAGTTTAACTTAGGAGTTTTTGGTTCATTAGGAATTAGCTTAATTAGGTTTAATCTTAGGATTTTAGAATGATTTAGTATAGTTTAGCTACTGATTTTAGAATGATGATATTGAGTAAATTCCCTTAGTTTTAGGACTTAGGCTTAGAATTTTCATTAAGTATGTTTAGATGAGGTTTAGTCTTATTTTAGTTTTATGCTTTAATATGCATTTTTTGGAATTAATTTCTTCTTCCTATTTTAATGTTTTTGCCTTAATATTTGTATTTTCTACTTGTATAGGCTTCCCCATGTTTCTTAGAACCAACTTAACTTCCTTAGGAAGTAAGTTGAGCTCTAGTAGTTTTTAGTTCCCTTTTCTTAATTAGGATTAGAAAACTCCACAAACCATTAGGACCACTTTTTGAATATAATGACTAAAATTAGGATTGAGTCTTAGTCCCCTTAGTTTTTGCTTTTTTGCAACTTGAGTCCTTCTTTCTCACCTCATAAAGAAAAATAATAAAATACTTAATAAAAATCGAACGTTCTTATACGCCATGAGACTTTGTTGCGGAGTACTTATACGCGTCCTGTTTCGGGGCGAGGTGTAGGTATTTACCACGATGGATAGGTCTTAGTATCAGATTATTCACAAACAAATTCAAAACATTTCTCATGAAAGACAAAAATAAACAATAAGCGACTATCCTGTGGGAACTTCTTTTTCTTATTTCATTCATTCTGAACGCGAACTCGCGACGACTTGTCTCGCATGGAAGACGGTAAACGCACTCGTACCAGACGAGCCTGCAACACCTGAGCATAGACATACGCAGTTACAGTCATAAAAAACACAAACAAATAGTTTCCGCCTTAGTTTGGCGAACTACGTCGACTCTAATCCTCATTATCCCGATGAGGTACAAAGGCAGCGGGGTAGGGCCCGTTCGAGTACATTTTTTATTTTCCCTACATTTTCCCCCTTTTGTTCTTTCTCTTTTCCAGTTCCTTTCTCATTCCCATTCCAGTTAGCAGTTCATTTGTTCAGAATCATTTATATTTTTCTCACCCTTTGAAACAAACAAGCAAGCGTGGATCCCGTCGGGTACGGCGGACGATCTGGGGTGCTAATACCTTCCCAAATTGTAACCGACTCCTGAGCCCAGATCTTTGGTTCGCAGGACCTTGTCATTTCCTTCTTCCTTAGGTTTGTGCAGCATTACCTTTCTCGTTCCTTAGGGATAAAAGTGTCTGGCTGGCAACTCTACCTTTTCCGCGCCACTTTCGCGTTTGTAATAGGATGAAAATCCCGGGAGCGACAGCTGGCGATTCTGCTGGGGATCGAACCCAGAATCTTTAGTTTCCCTTGTAGAGTCAATCCTAGCGCCTGTTTGGTTTTGTTTATTTGGGTGTTTATCCGTTTGTTGTTGTGTGCTTTAGTTTAGCTTTATTGTTTTCATTTACAGATTTACTTTACAGATTTACTTTACAGCAATTATTTACTGCTTTCAGTATTTATTTTCCATGCATCATATTATACTGGACTGTCTGGCTGTGCTGGTTTTCATTTTTTCTGCAGGATGGGAGTTACTGTGAGATAAGCCAAATACCTGGCTTGAGTGCACTATAGGATTAGCGTGGATACGTTGTACTCGCATGGTTACATGATGAGTGGCAATGTGTTCCACACCCAGACTGCGACCGTCTTGGGACTATTTTGTGTGGGGGTTCTTCTCCACTTCAAGGTACGACCTTAATGGTTATGTGCATTTGGTGACCGATCTTCGAGGACCTTAATGGAAACACCCCTCTCCAGTGATGACAGTGGCAGATCACATTTGTTGGCAAACCCACTCGCATCCGAGGGTCCATTGGGAACTCTCATAGGATTGCCTGGTTCTCTCATAGGAATCCAATTAATGAAAACTGTTCGTATGACGATAGTATTGTACCCTTCGGGATGAATGTACTATTGTTTCTCGATTCAGTGCTTGAAGCTGGAGACTTATGAGGGATGCTTGTTTTTCGGACTCAGCTGAGACCTCCCTGAGTAGTACATAATGCCAAACCGATTCCCTGATTTGGTCATGAGCCATTTCTCAGAAATGGTGGATGTATTATTGTTATTCGGCTTTGAGAGTCCGTGATGTTTGACCCGAGTAGCACACCCGCGAGATTATGAGGGGTTTACAGGTTTGCAGGAACCCTAAGACCTTCAACATACCCGTTTTTCCATTGGTCCAGTTTTATGATCTGGTTCTCTTGTACTTTGGTTCTAAGATATGGATCCCATATCAGAGGGATTGTTATTGTGTTATGTTGATATTGTGGCCTTTCACCGACACCTGATTATATGATTGGCACATCACAGACACTTCACTGTTCACATGCCTCGCCTTGCATAAGCATCATAACATCATTAATCATTTGTGTTTCTTTTATTCTCAGGGTTTGCAGTACTCCCGGTTTCTGGTCATATCATTACTTCAGAATGGAAGACATCAAAAAAAGGACTATGCACTACAAATTTTTTGATACCAAAGTGGACTTAATTAACCAAATGGTGTCTCTTATTACCCCGGGTCATCTGGGATACTTCAAGGAAAAGTATGGCAATATTCTGGACTTGGTATTCAACTTGGATAGCTCTCAAAGAAGCGTCATTCACACTTTGTTGCAGTATTACAATCCACGGCTCAGGTGTTTCACTTTTCATGACTTTCAGTTGGGTCCTTTACTGGAAGAGTATGCTGAGATTATGGGAGTGTCAATCAAGGATCAGATTCCTTTCAACTCAAAGATAATTAGGCCAACCCATTTTGACATCGCCAAAGCTCTTTATTTGAGCTCATCCGAAGTATCTGCAAATATGGCTACCACCAAAGCGATGGTACTTGGTTTCACTCTGGAGAATCTGGTTAGAAGGGTTGGAGAACTTGTAGTGACAAATCAGTGGGATTCTGTTTGCGCCATCTTAGCATTATCCATTTATGGGATCATCCTGTTTGCTAATATGGACAAATTTGTGGACATAAATGCCATTCATTTATTCGTGTTGAAGAATCCGATACCCACTCTCCTGGGTGACTTGTCTTATTCAGTGCACTATAAGAATGAGAAGAAGCGAGGAGGTCTAGTTAGATGTTGTGCTCCCTTGTTCTATAGGTGGGTTATGAGACATTTACCTACCACTGAGAGTTTCACTGATCCTAATACTACTTGGGCCCAGATGCTAAGTACATTGTCTGTCAGAGATATTAGATGGTTTACTTTGAAGTTGAAAGGAAAGAGTTTCATCACCATTTGCAGGAATTACCTCAATATGCCTTTATTAGGAGTATCAGGGGGTATCAACTACAACCCCATTCTCTTAAGAAGACAGCTGGGGTACGTGCTCAAAGATATTCCCGATGAATCCGAGTTATTCCAAACTTTCTACTTCTCAGTAAAAGATAATCTTCTGTTGGTCAGAAAAGTTGTAGGCTCTTGGAAAGTGATCAAAAGAAAAGACATGGCATGTCTAGGCAAGAGCAATAACCGGATGTTCCCTTAATTCGAAGCTTGGATAAAGGAGGAGGTTCAAACGGCTCTAGTCCTTTTTTCTATACCAACTCCACCTCCAGCAACTGTTCCTTTAGAGGATTACCAAAAATTGGAGGCTTTGGTCAAGCTGGTTAGAGTTGAAAATTAGGAGGCTCACAACTCTTGTCAGAAACTGATGATTCAGAACCAACAGTTAGAAGATATAGCTCTCCGAGCTGAAAAGATAGTTCGGCTTAAGCAGAAGGACTTTGATGAAAGAGAACTATACTTTAGGAAGAGAGGATTGGCTAAGATCCACAAGGCGAGTCAGCACCGGAGGGATAAGAAAGAACTGAATGAGGCTAATAAAGCCATCACACTTTGGCAGGAGAAGTGGAGCGATCTTCATAAAAAGCAAAAGGAGGTAGAGGCTGAATTCGAGTTGAAGATCAAAAGCCTTCAAGATGCCCTGGTCGAGCAAGGAAAGTTAGTTCAGAAGGCCCAAGAGAAATAGAGAGAATACCTTCATCAGATGACAAAGAGTCAACAAATAGCTGAAGATGTCCAGAAAGAAGTTGAAGAGCTGAAGCTTCGATCTGATGTGAAGAAGTCAAAGGCCGAGTCGGGTCCGAGCAAAGAAAATGAGAAGGCATTCCTGCAGCAGATTGAAGAGTTACATGTTTCCTTTGATCTAAGGGATCTCCTCATCCAGAGACTCATCCGGGATCCCGATCATCCAGATATAGCTCAGTTGTTCCAGAATGTCAAGCGCCTTAACTGGAGGTTGTAGAACTTAGAGCTCCCTAGAGTTTAATTTCATGCCATTGTACTTGGATTATCCACAGACTTGTTGTGGGATTCCTTTTATTGATAAACTTTGTTGTTCTTTTAATTGGCACCCTTCGGGGACTTTGTTGTTTCAAACTTTAGTTTATGTAATTGACTTGCTTTGAATCTCTTATTTGTTATCTGTTGCACCGACACGGGGTAATAAGCACCAATTCTCCACGGCCGTCACATTATTTGAACATCATATGGGTCTTCTTCCAAATATTATTCTCCTAATATCAGGAAGGGAAAGGGGAAAAACCTTGAGGATAAAAGGAACACATTGCATTGCATACACATCATTTGCGTTTTCTTCTTTATTTTTGCAGGTTTTCTACAGGATGCTTAACTTATTTGTGTTACAGGAAAAGATTGCGAGAGCTTCCAAGACCCGAAATCTCCGACAAAATATCCCACATCTCTACGCAACTCGCAATAACCAGAGGACAGTCATGGATGCTATGCAAACTGAGGTTAATGAGTTTTGCACCAGAATGGGAGAATTCATGGTCATGATGCAAGGGATGGCTCAAGGACAACAAGATTTGAGAAATGCAATTCAGGGGCTTAACCCTCCTCAGACTAATCCTCCTGTAACCACTACTGAAGTATAATTAATTCCTCCCAACACCAACAATGGCCCAAGTGGACCTCAAGTTCCAGGGCCTGGCACAACAACCTTCGTCCCAGTACAAGACAGACAGGAGGATTTGTTCCCTCCTTTTAAAAACGACATGAGGTTCGGTGGAGAAGGAAATCTTCAGAACTTCTTGATGCTTGCTGAGAAAGTCAAAGCCCTCGAGTGTAGATACACTTTGGGGATAGATGTGTCTTACATGGGCTTAGTCCTTGGGGTGGTTATTCCTCACAAATTCAGGCCACCTACTTTTGACAAGTATAACGGTAGCTCCTGCCCAAAAACTCACTTGCAAGCATTCTACCGAAAAATTGCTGCCCATACTAGGGATGAAAAGCTCTGGATGTACTACTTCCAGGATAGTCTCTCTGGAGGGTCCTTGGAATGGTATATGAAGTTAGAGAGAAGCTCCGTGAGAAGCTGGAAGGAATTGGGAGAAGCATTCCTCAAGCAATATCAGTATAATATCGATATGGCGCCCAGTCGCACTCAACTTCAGAGTCTGACTCAGAAAAACTCAGAGAGCTTCAAAGATTACGCACAAAGGTGGCGTGAAGTGGCCGCCAGAGTGCAACCGCCTTTGCTGGAGAGAGAAATGGTAGACCTGTTCCTGGATACCCTCCTTGGGCATTTCATGGAGAGGCTAGCCGGATGTTCCTCAAGTGGATTTTCAGATATCATCTTGACTGGCGAGAGGATAGAAAGTTGGATCAAGCAAGGGAAGATTCAAAACAGGGGCGCTTCAAATTTTGGTGTCAAGAAACCCTTTTTGAAGAGGAGATAAGGAGAGACTGGGGCAGTGTACGCGCAGAGGGGAGGAAGTAACAAAAGGTTTTATCAGCAAGTGGCCCCTGTCATTATCTCAGTTCAACCTGTTCAACAGCAAGTCCAACAACCACAGCAACAACGCTCACAGGGGTACCAACAGAGAACTCCCCGTCCATATTACCCCCAGAAGACCAGAGAAAGACATCTCGAAACTTCGCCGATGTCCTACTCTCAACTTTTAAAGAATTTCCTACAGCTCCAGATGGTTCAAATCCGAACTTTACAACCCCCGAAGCCGGGGAAACTTCCTGAAGGTTACGATACGAACGCACAATGTGAGTTTCATTCCGGAGCCCCCGGACATACCACAGAAAACTGCAAGGCTCTGAAGCATGTTGTTCAAGACCTACTAGATTCTAAAGCAATTAATTTCGCTCCTACTCCTAATGTAATACAGAACCCCATGCCTCGTCACAGGGGTACAGTTGGGGAAGTTGACGATGGGGAGAATATAAACTTGGTGTGTGATATCAACGACCTGTAAACTCCGCTGAATGTTGTTAAAGCTTGCTTGGCCCAGAGGGTTATGTTTACAGGTTGTGGAAGTGATTGTCCAGGGTGTGTTGAAGTTCCAAACGGTTGTGAGCAGTTAAAAAAGGGGATCTATAGTATGATTAATGAAGGGGTTTTACAGTTTGACAAATTTGTAAAAGAAAGCGAAGTCTCCACAGTAACCATTTTCTACGATCCATCTCAAGTTCCTCCATGGGTCAGAGTGGCGCCAATAACGATTACCACTGCAGGGCCAGTAATGTATCAGAGCGATAAAGTCATTCCCTGGAATTATGATGTAGAAGTATATTGTAACGGCCAGAAACAAGATTTGGCCACGTCTAGCACGACCCCAGCTCAAGTAGAAAACGTTGGAGTAAGGGGCTTTACTAGAAGTGGAAGTTTATTTGCGCCGGAAACACTAAGAAATAGTGTGATACCACCCAGAGACACTGCAAAAGTCCAGGTTAAGGCAAGAGGGAAGCAGCCAGCGGTTGTCAATGAGCTTGTGCCAGTGACTGATCCAGACATTACCTTTGATAAAGAAGTTGAATATTTTTTTAGAATTATCAAAAAGAGCGATTACAAGATTGTGGACCATCTGTAGCAGACCCCGTCGAAAATTTCCTTCTTGTCTTTGCTAATGTGTTCTGACTCCCACAGGAAAGCTCTCTTGAATATCCTGAACAAGGCTTACGTGCCTCAGGATATCTCGGTAAATCAATTAGAAGCGGTGGTATCCAGTGTCAATGCCAGTCATGGATTGGGTTTTACAGACATGGATCTAACATCTGAATGTCCTTCTCATAATAGGGCTCTGCATATCTCTTTAGAGTGCAAAAGTGCAGTACTTTCTCACGTGTTGGTAGATACCGGATCATCGTTGAATGTTCTTCCCAAGAAGGCATTGATGAAGTTGGATTATGATGGAGTAGTTCTAAAGCCCAGCGACCTGGTGGTTAGAGCATTTGATGGGTCGAGAAGGTCAGTATTCGGGGAGGTGGATTTACCCATTAAAGTAGGTCCACAAATCTTCAATACCACATTCTACGTGATGGATATACAGCCTGCATATAGTTGTTTGCTGGGAAGGCCTTGGATACATTCAGCAGGAGCAGTATCATCCACACTTCATCAAAAGCTAAAATTCTTCTGGGAGGGCCAATTGTGACAGTTAGTGGGGAAGAAGACATCTTCGTCAGTCATCTAGCTTCATTCAAGTATGTGGAGATGGATAGTGAGATAGTTGAGACTTAATGTCAGGCTTTTGAGCCCCTGAAAACTGAACAAGCATCTGCATTGGCAGCTTCTTCTGAAGAACCAAAGAAGGGGGTTTCCATAGCCTCTTATAAGCAAGCTCTTGAGGTGGTAGAGTCGAGGATGCGAGAAGGCTGGGGCAGTCCAGTAGAAGTTCCAAAAAAGAAAGATATGTTTGGGGTTGGCTACCATCATGGGCAGTCTTCGTCTGGACCGAGTGCTAGAGGTCGTCAAGGCCCAATTACCTTCACGAGTACGGGAATGGTGGATTATGGAAGCATCAGTGTCGTGCAAGATGACATAGTTGATAGTGACTGTGACTTAGATGAGTGGATCAGGCCTTCTGTTCCAGGGACTCAACTTAGCAATTGGTCGTCTGAAAGGCTTATCTCAGTCACCTCCTTCGAAGAGTAATAATCTTTGTTTCTGTCTTTTTTGTACTCAAGCATTATGTCTTGCCCAGGGCATAGTAGCTTTTTGTAAGGGTTCTTTTGTTCCTAACACAATTCATAATCATAAATAAAGTTGACGCTTCACATTCATCCATGTTGTTCTTTGCCTTTCCTTTTTTCTTTTTTTTTTGCTTTTGTTTTTCAAAAAGAAAGAAAATTTTTAAAATGGCAATGTTTCTCATTTTTCTCAAACTCTTTCTAAAGCCTTGCATGAATCACCATTCATGCAGGTGCTCGTCACCGGATCTTTCAATGACGACCCTGTTATGGCTAAGTATGACTTTGACAATCTAATTTATCAAGCCGATGAGGAGGGTGAAGAAGATTGCGAACTACTTGAAGAATTGGCCAGACTGCTTAAATAGGAGGAAAAGATGATTCAGCCGCATGAAGAAGCCATCGAAGTGATAAACCTGTGTACCGAAGAAGACAAGAAAGAAGTTAAGATCGGGGCCGCATTAGAAGAATCTATCAAGACTCATCTAATTGCTATGCTTCGAGAGTATGTTGATGTCTTCGCATGGTCTTACCAAGATATGCCTGGTTTAGACACTGACATCGTGGTACATAAGTTGCCTTTGAGAGAAGACATACCTCCAGTGAAGTAGAAGTTAAGGCGTACACGCCCTGATATGGAAATCAAAATAAAAGAGGAAGTACAAAAGCAATTTGATGATGGTTTCTTGGTCGTGACCAGTTATCCTCTGTGGGTTGCCAATATTGTGTCGGTCCCTAAAAAAGACGGTAAGTTCAGGATGTGTGTAGACTACAGGGATTTGAACAGGGCCAACCCTAAAGATGATTTCCCTCTGCCTCACATAGATGTGCTTGTTGATAATACTACTCAGTTTTATGTGTTCTCTTTCATGTACGGGTTTTCAGGTTATAACCAGATTAAGATGTCTCCCGATGATATGGAAAAGACTACTTTCATCACGCCTTGGGGAACTTTCTGTTACAAGGTCATGCCGTTTGGTCTGAAGAATGTTGGGGCCACTTACCAATGGGCGATGGTGACGCTATTTCACAACATGATTCATCATGAAATTGAGGTTTATGTTGATGATATGATAGCAAAATCCCAAATAGGAGAAAAGCATTTGGTCAACCTAGCAAAGTTGTTTGACAGACTCCGAAAGTTCAAATTGAGGTTGAATCCGAACAAGTGCACCTTTGGGGTCCGTTTCGGCAAGTTATTTGGTTTCATTGTTAGTGAGTGGGGAATTGAGGTTGATCCAGCCAAAGTAAAAGCCATCCAAGAGATGCCTGAGCCAAAGACTGAAAAGCAAGTGCGTGGTTTCTTAGGGAGATTAAATTACATTGCACGGTTTATCTCTCACCTAACGGCCACGTGTGAGCCCATCTTTAAGCTTCTAAGGAAAAATCAGGCCATTAAATGGAATGAAGACTATCAGCAAGCCTTTGACCGAATCAAGGAGTACCTTCTAGAACCTCCAATTCTCATGCCTCCAGTGTCAGGGAGACCCTTGATCATGTATCTTACTATGCTCGAAGGATCAATGGGATGTGTGATGGATCAGCAAGACGAGTCTGGTCGAAAAGAGCATGCCATTTATTACCTTAGCAAAAAGTTTATCGATTGTGAGACGCGCTACTCACTACTCGAGAAAACTTGTTGCGCTTTGGCATGGGCTGCTCGCCGACTAAGACAATACATGCTGACCCACACCACTCTCTTAATTTCTAAGATGGATCCTGTGAAATATATCTTCGAGAAGCCGGCTCTAACAGGAAGGGTAGCCCGATGGCAGATGATACTAACAGAGTATGATATCCATTACACTTCGTAAAAATCAATCAAAGGAAGTGTATTGTCAAACTACTTGGCTCAGCAGCCAATCGACGATTATCAACCCATGAAATTCAAGTTTCCGGATGAGGACATCATGTTCCTCAAGTTGAAATATTGTGAAGAACCACTTCCGGAGAAGGGGCCAGACCCTGAATCCAAATGGAAGTTGATGTTTGACAGAGCTGTGAACATGAACGGAAGCGGGGTAGGTGTTATTATCATATCACCAGAAGGGGTTCATACACCTTTAGCTGCTCGGTTGACTTTCGAATGCACTAATAATGAAGCAAAATATGAAGCTTGCATCATGGGGGTTGAAGAAGCAATCAACTTGCGAGTCAAGAACCTCGAGATCTTCGGAGATTCCGCTCTGGTAGTGAACTAAGTCAATGGCAAATGGTTAGTTCATCAACCTTACTTGGTTCCTTACAGAGATTATACCAGGAGGTTGTTAACTTTCTTCACCAAGGTCAAGTTGAATTATATTCCTCGAGATGAAAACCAGTTCGCTGATGCTCTAGCAACTTTGTCATCTATGATTAAATTTTTTCAAGAGAATTTCACGCCTCGAATAATGGTCTCCTGTCTTGAAAGACCGACTTATGTCTTTGTAGTTGATAGTGGTGAAGATAACAAACCTTGGTATCATGATATCAAGCAATTCTTGAAGACTCAAGAATACCCGGCTGGGGCATCCAACAAAGACAAGAAGACCCTCAGAAGACTAGCAGGTGGTTTCTTCTTGAATCAAGATGGTGTGCTATACAATCGAAACTTCGACATGGTTCTGCTCAGATGCGTGGATAGACACGAAGCAGACCTGTTGATGCAAGAGGTTCATGAAGGCTCCTTTGGTACCCATGCTGGAGGACATGCTATGGCCAAGAAATTGTTGAGATCGGGATATTATTGGATCATCATGGAATCTGATTGTTGTAAATACTCTCGTAAATGTCACAAGTGTCAGATTTATGCCAATAAGGTCCATGTGTCTCCGAATCTATTGAGTGTCATGTCTTCACCATGGTCGTTTGCCATATGGGGCATTGATATGATTGGAAAGATCGAACCGACAGCTTCCAATGGTCACCGCTTCATCCTGGTTGCTATAGACTATTTCACGAAGTGGGCCAAAGCGGCATCTTATGCCAATGTTACTAAACAAGTGGTAGCCTGGTTTATTAAAGAGACATCATTTGTCGGTACGGAATTCCCAAAAGAATCATTACTGATAATGGTTTTAACCTCAACAACAAAATGATGGCTGACTTGTGTCGGGATTTCAAAATAGAACATCATAACTCTTCTCCATATTGCCTGAAGATGAATGGCGCCGTCGAGGCGGCCAATAAGAATATCAAGAAGATCGTGTAGAGGATGGTTGTGACATACAAAGACTGGCATGAGATGCTACCATTTGCGTTGCATGGGTATATGACGTTAGTGTGTACCTCAACAGGGGCAACCCCGTTCTCACTGGTATATGGTATGGAGGCAGTCTCACCAATTGAAGTGGAAATCCCCTTGTTGAGGTTAATGATAGACATTAAGCTAGATGAAGCTGAGTGGCTCCGATCCAGATATAATCAACTGAGCCTCATTGAAGAAAAACGCCTAACAGATGTATGCCATGGACAGTTGTATCAGCGGTGGATGAAGCAGGCTTTTGACAAGAAGGTACGATCACAAAGGTAAATACCAGGTGACCTGGTGCTGAAAAGGATTCTTCCTCCTCTTAACGATCACAGGGGCAAATGGACACCTAATTATGAAGGACCGTTCGTGGTTAAAAAGTTTTTCTCAGGTGGAGCCTTGTTGCTAACAACCATGGATGGAGAAGACTTCCAGTCCCTTGTCAACGCAGACGCAGTAAGAAAATACTTCATGTAAAAAGGACCCGCTGGATAAACACAGAATAAAAGATCCAGGAAAAAATGGGCATCCCGGCGAGCCAAAAACAGAATAAAAGGCTCGGGCAAAAATTAGGGAAATTTCTAAAAAATGTACACCTGCTGAGTTGAAAAGCCACATCGGACAGCTCAGGCAAAAAAGGGTATCCTGGTGGATTGAAAACCCTAAAGGGCGATCCACGCAAAAGAGGGACTAACATGAACGACTGCGATCTGCGAGATTCGTAACTCATTTGCAATTGAGGTTATTCTAAAGGTTGAAGACCATTTCAATCACCTTTCTTAAGGGGGAGAGTGAGCGGATAGTCTTGAAGATATATGAGTCATAATCGGGTTGGAACTTGATGAGATCCACTTCTCACATTGCCAATAGGATAGTTTGTTTCCCTTTTTGGCTATTTCCTCTTTCCAGGGAATTGCTTCCTTTGTAATGCCTATTCATGGCCATTTGTTCGAATCAATAAAATTCAATTTCAATCAACTTGTGACTATTCGCTTCTGGTTTTTGTTTTTCATCTAGCATTGATTGATTGCGAAAACGTCCAGCAAATTGTGATTTATATTGTGTTGTGAACATTTGAATGTTTTCTAACTCATGCAGGAGGACAGAAACATTTAATACAACTCTAAAAGGGTGTCAAGATGCCCAGATAATGATTCATGATATGATCCTGGGGCATACAGGTCCAAACTAACTCTCCA
This sequence comes from Lathyrus aphaca, assembly GCA_963966055.1. NCBI lineage: Eukaryota > Viridiplantae > Streptophyta > Magnoliopsida > Fabales > Fabaceae > Lathyrus > Lathyrus aphaca. The sequence continues at coordinate 582,931,982 of OZ014519.1, forward strand.
TGTTGCAGGCACTATCGATTGTGTTTATGCAGGTATAGGTACAGGTGTTGCTAACAGAGCTAAAAGCAGATTTCCAGGAGGAACATTTCTTTATGCTTGAACAATAACAGGTGTTTTCCCGGATGTCTCCAGTTATCCCCAGTGGAAGTGAAGTTGAATTTCTTCTCCGGCATTAATGGCAAGAGATGTTTGCCCTCCCCAAGCAGAATTTTTCCTTCAATACAGGGGCAATTCCCAGCAGTGCAAGGAGTGTCTTTCCTCTCCCAGCAGTTTGCTTCCTCAGCAGAGCCATATCTCTGGTTCCCGGCCAAGTCAGGAGGTCTCCACTTCCCCATCAGAGTTCGAGAAGGGTCCATCTCTGGCAGGGTCTTAGCTTTCCAATCTTAAAGTCTAATTTATTTTTGGCAATGACGGCAGTTCAAGGCCGACGATCATTCCCCGCGGAGTTGTTTCCTCCTCACCAGGACTAACCAGATCAATACAGTGATCATCGTTTCTCCCTAGTCAAGCCACCTGGGATACTTGCAGTCTCTTTATCAGGAGATCTCTTTGCATTTGCATTTAGTAATCATCATTACATTTGCATTCTCCAAAGCGTAGCATTTCCATCCTCATGGAGCATTATGCCATAAATCCAAACATGTGCATGCCAGCATGGGCCAGTTTTGAGGTATATTACATACAACCTGTAACATCTTCTCAACCTGAGATATTCCCCACAGAATATACTTATACCATTTGCCAGCCATATTTGGCTTTCCAAGTCAATGTTGTTATTTTTCTTTGTGGCTTGATTCGCTCAACAGTCACATTTCCGAGTTCCATTTTGTACAATGGTCTCGTTCAAAGCCCTGTTTTGTACAACAGACCCCCTTTTCGTGGCTTGATTCGCTCAGCAGTCGCGTTTGTTTTTCTTTGTGGCTTGATTCGCTCAGCAGTCACATTTCCGAGTTCTGTTTTGTACAATGGTCTCGTTCAAAGCCCTGTTTTGTACAACAGTCCCCCTTTCCGTGGCTTGATTCTCTCAGCAGTCACGTTTGTTTTTCTTTGTGGCTTGATTCACTCAGCAGTCACATCTTCGAGTTCCGTTTTATACAATGGTCTCGTTCAAAGCCCTATTTTGTACAACAGGCTCCCTTTCCGTGGCTTGATTCGCTCAGCAGTCGCGTGTGTTCTTTGTGGCTTGATGCTCAGCAGTCACATCTTCGAGTTCTGTTTTGTACAATGGTCTCATTCAAAGCCCTGTTTTGTACAACAGGCCCCCTTTCTGTGGCTTGATTCGCTCAACAGTCACATTTCCGAGTTCCATTTTGTACAATGGTCTCGTTCAAAGCCCTGTTTTGTACAACAGGCCCCCTTTCCGTGGCTTGATTCGCTCAGCAGTCACATTTCTGAGTTCTGTTTTGTACAATGGTCTCGTTCAAAGCCCTGTTTTGTACAACAGGCCCCCTTTTCGTGGCTTGATTCGCTCAACAGTCGCGTTTGTTTTTCTTTGTGGCTTGATTCGCTCAGCAGTCACATCTTCGAGCTTCGTTTTGTACAATGGTCTCATTCAAAGCCCTGTTGTAAACACCCCAAATTTGCCCTCACTCTTTATCAAACCATGGCTTGTAATCTTTCATTTTTGTTTTAACATAAGCATTACATCTCATATTGCATATTTGCTTCACTGCATAAGTTCAAGTTCATCTGCATCTAGGATTTGTGATATGAGCAATCCAAGAATCCATCTGAGCCATCCCAAAGACCTCAAAGCTTTCCAAGAGGGTCCATGTTTGTTCTATCATCATATTATGCTCTTCAAAGTTCATGAAAGTCAAGGGATCACAAGAACTGGCAAAGGCATGGAAGCAGAGCTAGGGTTTTCACTACACAGATGACCAAAATTAGGGTTTTGGTTTCAGAGGCCTTAACTCCAAGTTTTTGGGCCATTCTTGTTTCTAATGGTCTTAATATGTTATAAGGATCATGTGTACCAAGTTTGATGAAGAAATTGATTGTGGAAGTCATTTGTTCACTGGGTAACTTCCTGAGCAAGTTAAGTCAAAATCAGGGCATCTGAGGCCCCCAACAATGGAACCAAAGGGGTATTTTCATCAAATTGAAGTTCAATGATCTTTATTTGATCTTAGAAGTGGTTGGAAGTTCACAAGATTGAAGAATTTTGAGCCAATTGCAAACTTGCCATTTTTGGAAATGACTTGAAATGCAAACTTTCCATTTTGGAAAAGTTTTTCAACCTCCTCTTTCATAACCAAAATGCTTCAAATGAAAAATTCTTGGTCATGAAAGTTGTAGATTAGGTCTTTCCCTTTTCAAAAAGTACAAGAACATGTCTTGATTCATCATAGAACTCAAGATATGGCCTTTCAAAGTTGGCAAAAATCCTATAATTTCAAGTTTCATGTCAAAGAGGGATTTTGCATTTTGGCATGTTCAAGCATTCTAATGACCTCTAATGTGCACAAACACTTCACAATATGTCAAATGAACTTCAAAATATCATATTTATGCATTAAACCTAGGGTTTTCATGACTTATGATCCAAGAACTTCAAAGAGGGAAATTTGCAAAACATGTGATAACTCTTCATCCAAGCCTTCTAGCACATCAAAACCAATCCCATGGACATCCTTGAATCCAGCTGAGGCTAGACACCCCATGAAATCTCCTCTGACCCATGCCCATACATCATAGTACACAATCTTGACTTTATGCAAAAACTCCCATACCAATCAGCCTGTGCCACCACCCACTTTCTGAGCAATCCTATTGGCTTAAACAAACATTATGCAAGCCATTTCATAAGGGCTAAGGAAGTAGTGTCGTAGTCTCTTCAAGACATTGATAAGGGCTAAGGCGACCTTCTCGATCTGTTGGTATCTAAGCTCGGGGCCTTGGAGAGCTTTGCTCGTGAAGTAAATAGGCTTTTGCCCCTCGGTGGTTTCTCGGATGAAAACGGCGTTAACAGCCTCGGTCGCTACAGACAGGTATAGATACATGGTCTCCTTTTCTAGTGGTCGGGATAGGACTGAGGGTTCGGAGAGTTCTTTCTTTAGGTGGAGCAATGCCTGCTCGCACTCTTCGGTCCACTCGAATGTGACCTCCTTCCGTAGAAGTTTGAAGAAAGGCAAGGCGTGCTTGGAGGATTTGGCGACGAAGCGGGACAGGGAGGCGAGCACACCGTTGAGGGACTAAATGGATTTTTTCGATTTCGGGGTTGGGAATTCTGAGAATGCCCCTCATTTATCGGGGTTGTCTTTAATCCCGCGCTCGGTGAGATAGAAGTCGAGGAACTTACCTTCCCAAACGCCGAATGTGCACTTTTCAGGGTTAAACCTCATTTTGCATTGCCTCGCCTGCTCGAAAACCTTGCGGATGTGTCGCGCGTGGTTGGCCTCCTCGTGTGATTTTACGATCATGTTGTCCATGTATACTTTGAGCATGTCCCCAATCTCTCCTTGGAAGACTTTGTTCATCATGCGTTGGTATGTGGCCCCGGCTGTCGTACCTCAAAAAATATGATCCTAGAATAAACAACAGAGTCGCCACCTAATTCTATTTATTCTACGAGAGAAAAGGGAGATATAGATACAACCTAATAAAGATAAGGAATGGTTTACGAAACCAAATTCTAAGTTCGGGAGTCGGTTACGCAAGGGGAAGGTATTAGCACACCTCACGTCCGTTGTACTCAACGGGAACCTCTTAGCTAATTATGCGATTAAATGTTTGATCTTAAGTCTTTGTCTTCTAAATGATTATTAATATGTTTGTTAAAGGAAATGAAAGTTATATTATTAATAAGTCGGAGAAAAGATTAAAAGTTTTTTAACATTGTGTTTCAAACGGAAAAATAATTAAATTTTTTATCAGGGTGCTCGCGAAGGATTAAAATCCTCGTGCCTACGTATTCCCTTGTGCAATGGGAAATTCAGAGCTTCGTAGTTCGTGCGACTACGATTTGTGTTTTTTTAATTGAACGACTATTTAAATCACATTCTACTGCTAAGCGTTGGCTTATACTCGCGGTGGAGGCTGAAGCGCTAGCTTGCTTGCGAAATAGAATGATTTAAACAATGTTCGTTTTAGAGAAAAGTGTTTGACTTTTGTTAAGGTGTTTTAAACGAAAGGGCGAATGAACCATGTCACGTGGGGCTAGCCCAGGAGTGATTGCATTCCAAAACGTGCGGAGTGCTAGACTCCGGAGTTCCGTCTTTCGCTGATTAATTATGAAAATGATTTAAATTGGTTGGTAAGTTTTAAGTTGTTTTAAGATATGAAAGAGTGAACGAAGCGCGTTGTGTGGGGCTAGCCCAGGAACGATTCATTCTAGAACGTGCGGAATGCTTGACTCCGGAGCTCTATTCTTTCGTATTTGAATTTATAAAATGATTGAGATATTTTGATATACGAACGGGGATTGAACCGCGTCGCGTGGGGCTAGCCCAGGAACGATCCAATCCAGAACGTGCGGAACGCTAGACTCCGGAGCTCTGTTTTCGTATTTAAATTTTTAAATAAATTGAATAATTGTTTTTTAGACGTTTTAGAATTAACGCAATTAGAACGAAGAAGTGAACGAAACAATACGCGTGGGGCTAGCCCGGTTGTGGTTCGTTCTAGAACGTGCGGAGTGCTGGACTCCGGAGTTCTATTCCTTATTAAATTAGTTAAGGCGCGTAGAAGTCGTGCAGACGGCGATCACATAGTGACCGACTTACGTGTGTGCCAAAATGTTGGCGAGAAAGAAATTATTAATTGATTTCGTGGATTCTAATCTTAACTCCTAAATGTTCCTAATAATGCTAAATCGAAACCGGTAAAATAAATGCGGAAAGATAAATTACGTACAAAATAAAAGGGAGAGGGATACAGGATAATTTACAAGGGATTGCAATGAAATAAAGGGTCTCATTGTAATTTTCCCAAGAGAAAGCGTGTGTGCAGTGTATAAATTATTCGGAGCCGTTAGAACTTGATATTTGTATAAAATGTGAAAAATAAAATAAATAAACTAAATATACTAAATAGAATAACCATGAAATAAAAAATAAATTAAGCTTATGAAATAAAAAAAAATGGTCTCATATTGGTCACGATTTATCGTGGCTTTTGTCATATCATCGGCCCAAAAATAATAATAATAATAAAAACAAAATATAGTAATAATAGACGAGATTTTAATAAAAGCAATGGAATAAAGACAAAAATGTTAAAAATGAATATAACAAAATTCTTAAAACAAATCAAAAAATAAAATAAACTAGATAACAAGGGAAAAAATGGGTGGAGGTATCGTGTGAATCCAGGGTGTTTGTGCAAGAAGTAATTAGATCAATGCAAGATTTTCGTGGGTTGAGTCCAACACACATGAAATCTTTTCTTAAAAAAGGGAACTAAATAAAAACTAATAAATCAAAAGGAAAACCAATAAGACAAGTTATACAACAATCTCTCCACAAAAACAAGGTCATGGGTCGGTGATGGTTAGGATAATTTGTTGGGTCTAAGGCCCATCAAAGAATAGATTAACACTAAGAAAAGAAAATAAAGTATTAAAAAAAATTAACAGGGAAAGCAACAAAACAGTAAAACGCTAAAGTGTCCATTTTTCAAGGTCAAATAAAAAACTCAGAATCGTTCCCTTACGATTCAAACGCGTTGGCAGCGATATTTCTCAGTTCAGTGTTGTTCGGATTCGGATTCCCTCATCTCAACTCTCAATCGCTCGCTCTCTCACAAATCGCGGGTTTGCTCATAAATCTCTCACCGGCGGCGTTCGTTCAAGGTTGAAGGAGGTTTTCCGCGGATCTGTGTTTTTGTTGGTAAAGTGAATGAAGGTTTCGGTGTTGGTGATTTCGCACGGTGGTTGAGGTGTTTGGCGGTGGTTTGAAGAAGAGTGATTTGCGGTTCATTTGGAAATTTGGGCGGTTTCTGAGTTTTTTTGGAAAAAATCAGATTCGTATTTGTTGTTGTTGATGCTCATTGCGGCGGCGGTTTGGTGAGGTAAAAGGGGTGGTGATACGTGGTCGGTGGCGGTCTGGGTATTGTGGTGCGGCTTCGGAGATGAGATTGAAGCGGATTTTCGGTTTCAGGTGGTTTGCGGTTTTGTAGCGGAGGGATGGTTTGATGCAGAGTCCTTCCTCAGTTTTTTGGAGGTGAAGAGAAAATGAGTTCGTTTGGTGATATGTCCTTTTCAATTTTTCTTTTCTGTATTTTTGTAGGTTCGGTTTTGTTGACAGGAAGTTGAGGTCAGATTTTTTGTGCCAGACCCATCAATCCAAAGGAAGCTGATGGCAACGTGTTGGGTATGGTGGGAAACAAAAAAAATTCAAGGATCATCCTGGCCCCCCATCCCAAAATGCCCCCCCTGCTTTGATATCAGTTTTTTTTAATTGAATCTCTTTTTTTACTTTTTATGTGCAGGTTTTGGTTTGCTATCTTTTTTGTGCTACTGCTGCTGTTTATTATGCAGGTGGTAGCAGGATTTTGGAGTGTAGTGTTGTGTGATGGTGCAGAGTGTAGGCTTTTTTTTGGTCAAAGGTTGTGTAGTGAAAGGGACCTTAGGGTGTTATTGGGGTTATGTGAAACAAGTCTTGAAACCTGGTTATATATGAACTACATGTTGTCAAAACAACTAAATATTAGATTCAAAAATAAAATTAAACTTGGTGAAAGCTAATAATAAATTAAAATAAACAAAAACTTAATTAATAAAAATTATAAATAAAATTTAAATTTAAATTAACTAATAAAATTACAAACTAAATTTTAAAGTGAACCTTTAAACTAAAAATTAAATTTTAAAAGAAAAATTACTAATTAATAAAAGGAAAATTCTAAGTTTAAAACAATTTCTAAATCTACACATTAAAATCTAAACTTATCTAATAAAATTAAAACAAATTCTAACACTTTTTGACATGAATTATTTACCTAGAAATAAGAAAAATGATTATAAAATGAGACGGAATAAATAAATTCTAAAATTGACTCGAATTCTAATGTATAGATTAAAATGATTAAAAAAGGACGAGCCTTCTAATTCAAGAATCGAAACAAAAATTTTAAAATAAAAACAAGACATGAAATGGTAAAAAGTATGGTTAAAGAAATGTTTTAACTTAAAAATGCAAAATGATTGATTTTCGACATATCGGCAAAAATGCGTAAAAAAAAAAAAGAACAAAAAAAACGAAAATTTCTGGTCAAAATTTAAGGTATGACATCGGCGTTCTTCAGTCCGAAGGGCATTACGTTGTAATAGTAATTTCATGTCGGGGTCATGAAAGTCGTGTGTCTCTTGTTTGTGTCCGACATATGGATTTGGTTGTATCCAGTATATGCGTCCATAAAAGACAAGAGTTTGAAACCTGCAAAGTTGTCGACCAATTTATCTATATTAGGGAGAGGAAAAGCATCTTTGGGACAAGCCCTATTAAGATCGGTATAATCAAAACACATACGCCATTTTCCATTATTTTTCTTAACGAGGACTACATTAGAGAGCCAGGTTGTGTACTGGGCTTCAGAATAAAATTTTCCTCTAAGAGGTCTTTTACAGCTCGCTCAGCAACCTCCGCTTTCTCGGGAGACTGTTTGCGCCTACGTTGTGCTATGGGCTTAACTGCCCGGTCTAAAGCTAACTAATGACATGCGACCTCAGGGTCGAGCCCGGGCATTTCTGCGGTGTTCCATGCGAAGAGGTCGACGTTCTCCTTAAGGCAGATTGCGAGCTGCTCCCTCGTTTCAGCGGGCAGCCCCGTGCCTATCTTCATAGTTCTGTCTGGGTTGTCGCCAAGCGGAACGAGTTCGAACTCTCCGTCAGGAACCGAGCATAATGGGTGTGTTGGGGCTTGCCCGTTGATAGTCCCATGTTCTTCAGTGTCGTCCTCGCCGATGCAGCTGTCGAGGTCGATGGCATTGATTCCCTGGGGGGAAGTTGTTCTTCGACCCTGGGTTTCTTACTATTCTTGGTGTTAATTATGGCATGTCATTTCACTGCAGCGTCGTAACATCTTCGAGCGGCCTCGATGTTGCTGTGGACTGTGACTATACGGCCTAGCTTGGTGTAGTACTTCATCTTCAGGTGGACGGTGGAGGGGACCGCAGTTAATTCGACCAGAGTTGGGCGGCCGAGGATGCAGTTGTAAAGGGAGGGACACTCTATCACCAGGAATTGGATCTTGACTTCTCTAGTTGTTTCTTGCTCTCTGAAGGTGACGAGGAGCTCGATATAACCCCACGGCTTTGTTGTGGCCCCATTGAATCCTTGGAGGTCGGATCCGACGTACAAGAATAAATTGGTCTTGTTCAGCTTGAGGGTCTTGAATAGGTGGACGTACATGATGTCCAATGAACTGCCTTGATCGACCAGGATGCGTCGAACCTCGAAGCGCGCCATTTTGGCCCTTATTAGTAAAGGGATACCGGAATTGGGGGAACCGCCCGTCAGCTCCTCTGGGAAGAAAGATATTGGGTTGGACTTTCCTCGGTACTTCGTCAGCATGGCCAACAGCGCGGACGCGGTTAGTAAGAGTTCGTCAAACTTGCGTTTCACTGAGAGGGAAGCGTTTTCGTTGTTCATCCCATATCCTGATATAACAAGATTTGTCGGGAAGTCTTCCCAGGGACTGAAAGCCGTGAGTCGCCCCTCTGGTTCGGAGTCGGGGAGATGGAAGTCCTCCGGACGTGATATGCATATGGCCATTTGATAACAAGAGTCGTCGGGCGGAGTGTCTTCGCGAGGTCTCTTCTTTTCTTGTTGCTCGTGCCTGGGAGTTTCATTCCTCTTAGTGTACTGTTTGAGGTGACCTTCCTGAATCAAGATCTCAATTGCGTCCTTCAGGTGAACACAGTCTTCAGTCACGTGTCTGTGACTTCTGTGAAACCGGAAGTATTTGGATTTGTCCGTGTGGGGCTTGGGTGCAGAAGGTTTGGGGAACCTTACACTGCCCTATTTGAAGTCGGAGTTGATGCACTCGGCGAGGATGCACTCGTGGGGAACTGTCAGCAATGTATATTTTCTATAATGGCCCGCGGGTCCCCTTCCTTCCCGAGGTTCGCATGGCTTTTCCTCCATCCGCCTGTCTCTGTTGCGGCGGGGAGCATTGGGATCCTCGCGCTTGGGATGGTCGGTCTCCCTGGTGTTGCGACTACTCCGAGCGTTGTGGGCAACCTGTTTTTCTTCATATCTAATGTAAGCTTAGGCTTTGTGCATAAGCTTGTCCAGGGTGCGGGGAGGTTCTATCCCGACCGCTCTACTGAGTTTGCTTCCGGGCAAGAGTCCTCTCTCGAGGAGGTATTTCTTCATGTGTTACGTCGTGTCCACCTCGACAGCCTCTTGGTTGAACCGCTCGATGTACGATTGCAGCGTTTCATTCTTCCTCTGCACTATAGCTTCGAGGGTTGCCTCAGTTTTGTGGTGACGTTGGGAGGTCGTGAAATGCCTCGTGAACGTGGATTTCATGACCCTCCAGGATGTGATGGACTCTGGGGCCAAGATTTTGTACCATGTCATTTCCCTTTTCCTGAGGGTTATTGAAAATAGTCTGCATTTGAGATGCTCGGTGATGTCGTTGTTGTAGTCGAGCATAGCGTTGATGTTGTCGACGTGATCATCAGGGTCAGTGGTCCCATCGTAAATGGCCAACTGCGGGGGCTTCTCCATGCCTTTGGGGATTGGTGCCTCCATAATTTCCCGTGAGAGGGGGCAATGGGGGTCCTCATCGTCGCTCCTCAACGGGGAAAGCTCGTCGTTACCGGGACTTTTGTAACACCCTTCTAAATACCCCAAATTATTATAATTAAAATAACAATATATTCATCAGAGTAATTATGCCCCGAAGGGTGTCACACAATCATTTCACAACAATTATCAAAACATCCTGTCATGCTCATTTATTTAATCAAAATAAGGTTCCTTTGCATAATTCGCAGCGGAATAAAATCCAACATCAATGTAAAACATGTAACACACTACATGAAAATCATTCAACAACCAATCTCAAATTAATTAAAACATCCCCTCCCGATGTTACATCTATCAGAGCATGACCCATAAGAACTACCCTAGACTCCAAGCATTAGCTTCTACTCAACTCATTTCTCGTTACCTGAAAAATAGATGTAAGGGTGAGTTCCTCAATCAATATAATAAGCATTATAAAACAACATGTAATGCTAAGTAATTAACACATTAATTCACCCAATTTAGGCTAAGCCTTCAGCAACATCAATATCCGTTCAAAACATCATACTCGACAGTAGATTCTCAACTATATTCCACATTAACAACGCAACACACAACACACATATAATACTGGAATACATCCGTTCATATTATATGCCATACATTCATTATGCAATGAGACTCTATGCATGCGGTACCGACTATGTTGTGAACATATAGTTCAACCTCACCGTCCAAATCCAGGCACGGCTACCAAGCTCACTAGTCCCACTCATTTGAGACATAGTGACTCACTCACTAATTCCTCACCATGGGAATTAGCTACCACCCCAAATGGGCCATGTTATGCAAGCTACTCACCTAGCATGCAACAATCAACAACAATCAAAATGATTTACTCACTAATTCCTCACCATGGAATTAGCTACCACCCGAAGGCCACAATATGCATGCTAATCACCTAGCAATGCAACATCAACAAAATCAAGAATAGACACATGCTCACACTCTAAGCCATAATAAAGTCTATTCACAAATGTATACATTCACATTATCATGTATACCATCACACATTATCAACATAATTAATCACAAAAGCATATCCTATCATGCCACATAATCAAACACAGTATTAGCACACTCTACTAATGCCTTTACCACTCAAAACAACGGGAAATGATCCCTATCACATCATATCTCGGCTAAGTCGCATCACTCAGCCTAAACAACCGAAACTGCACAGCAGTAGCACAGAAAAATCACAATTCTGCCCATACGCGTATTGCCCATGTCCATACGCGTATTGCCCAAACCTGACCAAGTCCATACGCGTAACGCCCACTCTCATACGCGTATTGCGCATTGCCTCGCTCAACTCATACGCGTATTACCTACTCCATACGCGTACCAACAGAGACCAATTTACGTTCAAAATACCATCTTTTCCACCCATACGCGTAAGGCTTCCTCCATACGCGTACCAGCCAGCTCATACGCGTATTGCCTAGTGCCATACGCGTATGACCAGAAACCAGAATTCTCAGATCTGCTGTGGTTTTCTCTGTTACGAAACCTATCCGATCCAACCTTCCACAGTCCAGATTACACAAAACAATCGCCCACATCATCTACACGAATCATATCCTATTCATCTTCACCAATCCTAACATTATCCCTTCTAATTCCTACGAATTCTGTTCAATTATCATTCAATTTCATTCATCCAATATTTCACAAACTCATCATGCATCAATCAAAATAGAGGTACAATCAATGGTTATCACTACTCAGTACATATTATCATATAATACCCTTTAACCGATGATAAACCCCCCTTACCTGAGTTAATCCGGTAGCCTCCGAGCTCTAAGCTTTTCCTTCCTTCAACCTTCGTCCTCTGGCTTTTTGCCCTTTCTGCCTCTTTTCCCTTTTTCACGTGAAATAACCTTTTTACCAAAAAATGGGATTTTTCTCATTTCCAACTTATATATTATTCCAATAAATAATTATCCCAATAATTATTATTCCAAAATAATAATAATAATAATAATAATTCAATTATTTAATTAAATCAATAAATATATTATTAACTTAATTTAAATAATTATTATATTATTATCGGGGTGTTACAACTCTCCCCCACTAAAAGAGTTTTCGTCCTCGAAAACATACCTCAATCGAACAACTCCGGATAAGACTCCTTCATCTGGCTCTCCAGTTCCCAAGTCACATTGCCACCTGCTGGTCCTCCCCAAGCTACCTTCACCAAGGCAATCTCTTTACCCCGCAACTGCTTCAACTCTCGATCCTCGATCCTCATAGGTGATGTTTCAACAGTCATGTTATCTCTCACCTGTACATCATCTACTTGGACAACATGCGACGGATCATGAATGTATCTCCTCAACTGAGACACATGAAAAACATCATGCAAATTCGCAAGCGACGGCGGTAAAGCGATACGATAGGCTACCTCTCCTATCCTCTCCAAAATCTGATAAGGACCAATAAATCGAGGTGTCAACTTCTTCGACTTCAAGGCTCGACCAACACCAGTTATCGGAGTAACACGAAGAAACACATGATCTCCCTCTTGGAACTCAAGTGACTTCTTCCTCTTGTCATGATAACTCTTTTGACGACTCTGAGCAATTCTCATCTTATCCTGAATCATCTTAATCTTTCCCGTAGTTTGTTGAACAATCTCCGGTCCAACCACAGCACTCTCACCGGACTCATACCAACATAAAGGTGTCCGACATCTCCTACCATACAAAGCTTCAAACGGTGCCATACCAATGCTCGAATGGAAGCTATTGTTGTAGGTAAACTCAATCAAAGGCAAATAACAATCCCAAGCACCTCCATTTTCCAAAACACAAGCCCTCAAAAGATCCTCTAGTGACTGAATCGTCCTCTCAGTCTGACCATCAGTCTGCGGATGATATGCAGAACTCAATCTCAGCTTAGTTCCCAAAGCCTTCTGCAAACCTTCCCAAAACTTCGATGTAAATCTAGGATCTCTGTCCGAAACAATACTAGACGGAATACCATGCAAACTTACAATCTTCTCAATATACAACTCAGCTAGCCTCTCTAACGGATAATCCATTCTGATCGGAATGAAATGAGCCGACTTCGTCAATCTATCCACAATCACCCAAATAGCCTCAAAATTCTTACTTGTTCTCGGCAAACCAGAAACAAAATCCATACTGATACTGTCCCACTTCCACTCTGGAATAGCCAACGGTTGCATTAGCCCAGACGGCTTCTGATGCTCAATCTTCGACTTCTGACAAGTCAAACAAGAATACACAAAACTTGCAATTTCTCTTTTCATTCCCGGCCACCAAAATAACCCTTTCAAATCATGGTACATCTTCGTAGCTCCAGGATGAATACTCAAGCCACTACGATGTCCTTCCTCAAGGATACTCTTCTTAAGTTCTGTAACATCCGGAATACACACCCGACTACCAAATTTCAAAATACCATTCTCATCAACTCTGAATTCGCCACCTTGACCTTGATTCACTAAAGTCAACTTATCAACCAAAAGTGCATCGGATTTCTGACCCTCTCTGATCTCGTCCAGAATACCACTCGTTAACTTCAACATTCCCAGTTTAACACTATTGTGAGTACTCTCACACACCAAACTCAGATCTCTAAACTGCTCAATTAAGTCCAATTCCTTAACCATTAACATAGACATATGTAATGATTTCCGACTCAATGCATCAGCTACTACATTTGCTTTACCCGGATGGTAATTCAAACCAAAATCATAATCCTTCAGAAATTCTAACCATCTCCTCTGTCTCATATTCAGCTCTTTCTGATCAAACAAATACTTTAAACTCTTATGGTCACTGAAAACTTCAAATCTTGAACCGTACAAATAATGCCTCCATAACTTCAGAACAAATACTACAGCTGCCAGCTCTAAATCATGTGTCGGATAATTCCTCTCGTGAACCCTTAGCTGTCTCGAAGCATAAGCTATAACCTGCTTATTCTGCATCAACACACCACCTAAACCCAACAATGAAGCATCACAATAAACCTCAAATAGTTCCGACGAACTCGGTAATATCAGGATAGGAGCAGTAGTTAACCTTCTCTTTAACTCTTGGAAACCTTCTTCACATTTTGAGTCCCAAACAAACGCTTGCCCCTTTCTAGTCAACATTGTCAACGGTAACGCCAACTTAGAAAATCCCTCAATGAACTTCCTATAATACCCAGCCAAACCAAGGAAACTTCGAATCTCAGTAACAGACTTAGGAGTTTCCCACTTAGACACCGCTTCTATCTTAGAAGGATCAACAGCAACACCACCTCTGGAAATCACATGACCAAGAAAACTAACTTCTTCTAACCAAAATTCACACTTAGACAGTTTAGCAAATAACTTCTTTTCTCGCAGAACTCCTAAAACCTCTCTCAAATGTTCAGCATGCTCTTCTTCAGATTTCGAATACACCAAAATGTCATCAATAAACACCACAACAAACTGATCTAGGTACGGATGGAAAATCCTATTCATATACTCCATAAATACTCCAGGTGCATTAGTCACACCAAAAGGCATTACAGAATACTCATAATGTCCATACCTTGTTCTGAAGGCAGTCTTCTGAATATCCTCAGTTTTCACACGTATCTGATGATATCCCGATCTCAAATCTATTTTGCTGAACACTCTCGCACCAACCAACTGATCCATTAAATCATCAATCCTCGGCAAAGGATACCGATTCTTGATCGTCACTTTATTCAGTTGCCTGTAATCTACACACAACCTCATAGTACCTTCTTTTTTCTTAACCAACAACACTGGTGCACCCCACGGTGACACACTCGGACGAATAAATTTCTTATCTAACAGATCTTCCAGCTGACTCTTCAATTCAGCTAGTTCAACAGCAGACATACGATAAGGAGCCATCGATATCGGTCTAGTACCAGGTACCAAGTCAATCGAGAACTCAACTTCACGCTCTGGCGGCAATTCATTCACCTCTTCCGGGAACACATCAGGAAAATCACACACCACAGCTAGATCGCCAATCCCCAGTTTATCTTTAGTCTCCAAGGTCGCTAACAGCATAAACAACTCTGCCCCATCTGCCACTTCCTCACTCACTTGTCTTGCTGATAGAAACAAACTCTTTCCTTCCTCATCCTCAGGAAATATCACAGTCTTATCAAAACAATTAATATAAACTCGGTTAAACACCAACCAGTTCATACCCAGAATAACATCAATCTGCACTAATGGAAGACACACAAGGTCTATCCCAAAGTCTCTACCAAAAATACTCAAAGGACATCTCAAACAAACCGAAGTAGTAGTCACCGAACCCTTCGCAGGAGTATCAATCACCATACTACCCCGCATCTCAGATATCTCTAACTTAAGTTTCACAGCACAATCCAAGGATATAAAAGAATGAGTCGCACCTGTGTCAATAATAGCTACAAGAGGAAAGCCATTAATATAACACGTACCTCGGATCAAACGATCATCTGCAGAAGTCTCAGAACCCGATAAAGCAAAAACCTTGCCTCCTGACTGATTCTCTTTCTTCGGCTTAGGACACTGTGGGCTGATATGACCCACTTCTCCACAGTTGAAGCAAGTCACAGTCTTCAACCGGCAATCTGCAGCCAAATGACCACCTTTCCCACATTTGAAACACTTCTTCTCACTACTGGTACACTCATGGATACGATGTCCAGCCTGACCACATCTGTAACACTTAACAGGAGCACTAGAGTCTCCCCCACTAGGCCTCTTCATCCCACTCTGCCTCTGAAAACCTTTGCCAGCTGCATACGGTTTTCCACGATCAATCTGATTCTTACCTTTTCTATCAACCTTCTGCTGATAGCTCTCAGCTCTGGCCTTGGAATCCTGTTCGAAAATCCTGCAACAGTCAACCAAATCAGAAAACACTCTAATCCTTTGATATCCAATAGCCTGCTTGATCTCGGGACGCAACCCGTTCTCAAACTTCACACACTTTGAAAATTCCCCAGCAGCCTCAGCATAGGGAGTATAATACTTCGACAGTTCTGTGAACTTAGCAGCATACTCCGTAACAGACCTGTTACCCTGCTTCAATTCCAAGAACTCTATCTCCTTCTTTCCTCTGACATCCTCGGGAAAATACTTCCTCAGAAATCTCTCTCTGAACACCGCCCAAGAAATCTCAGCATTTCCAGCAGTTTCCAACTCAGTGCGGGTAGCAACCCACCAATCATCGGCTTCTTCTGACAGCATATGTGTACCGAACCTGACCTTCTGGTTATCAGCACACTCAGTTACTCTGAAGATCCTCTCTATCTCCTTCAACCACTTCTGAGCACCATCTGGATCGTATGCTCCTTTGAACATTGGAGGATTGTTCTTCTGGAACTCACTCAACTGACGAGCAGCTCCCATTCCCATAACATTCGGATTTCCTCCAAGTACTCCAGCTAGCATACCCAGAGCCTCAGAAATCGCAGCATCATCTCTACCTCTCCCAGCCATCTCTATTCTGAAACCCAACAACTAAAACAATAAGTACTGATAGGGTTACACAACACCTATATCGTACAAGGGAAACAGAATAATTACGACTCGACACGACCGACTATGCTCTGATACCACTAATGTAACACCCTTCTAAATACCCCAAATTATTATAATTAAAATAACAATATATTCATCAGAGTAATTATGCCCCGAAGGGTGTCACACAATCATTTCACAACAATTATCAAAACATCCTGTCATGCTCATTTATTTAATCAAAATAAGGTTCCTTTGCATAATTCGCAGCGGAATAAAATCCAACATCAATGTAAAACATGTAACACACTACATGAAAATCATTCAACAACCAATCTCAAATTAATTAAAACATCCCCTCCCGATGTTACATCTATCAGAGCATGACCCATAAGAACTACCCTAGACTCCAAGCATTAGCTTCTACTCAACTCATTTCTCGTTACCTGAAAAATAGATGTAAGGGTGAGTTCCTCAATCAATATAATAAGCATTATAAAACAACATGTAATGCTAAGTAATTAACACATTAATTCACCCAATTTAGGCTAAGCCTTCAGCAACATCAATATCCGTTCAAAACATCATACTCGACAGTAGATTCTCAACTATATTCCACATTAACAACGCAACACACAACACACATATAATACTGGAATACATCCGTTCATATTATATGCCATACATTCATTATGCAATGAGACTCTATGCATGCGGTACCGACTATGTTGTGAACATATAGTTCAACCTCACCGTCCAAATCCAGGCACGGCTACCAAGCTCACTAGTCCCACTCATTTGAGACATAGTGACTCACTCACTAATTCCTCACCATGGGAATTAGCTACCACCCCAAATGGGCCATGTTATGCAAGCTACTCACCTAGCATGCAACAATCAACAACAATCAAAATGATTTACTCACTAATTCCTCACCATGGAATTAGCTACCACCCGAAGGCCACAATATGCATGCTAATCACCTAGCAATGCAACATCAACAAAATCAAGAATAGACACATGCTCACACTCTAAGCCATAATAAAGTCTATTCACAAATGTATACATTCACATTATCATGTATACCATCACACATTATCAACATAATTAATCACAAAAGCATATCCTATCATGCCACATAATCAAACACAGTATTAGCACACTCTACTAATGCCTTTACCACTCAAAACAACGGGAAATGATCCCTATCACATCATATCTCGGCTAAGTCGCATCACTCAGCCTAAACAACCGAAACTGCACAGCAGTAGCACAGAAAAATCACAATTCTGCCCATACGCGTATTGCCCATGTCCATACGCGTATTGCCCAAACCTGACCAAGTCCATACGCGTAACGCCCACTCTCATACGCGTATTGCGCATTGCCTCGCTCAACTCATACGCGTATTACCTACTCCATACGCGTACCAACAGAGACCAATTTACGTTCAAAATACCATCTTTTCCACCCATACGCGTAAGGCTTCCTCCATACGCGTACCAGCCAGCTCATACGCGTATTGCCTAGTGCCATACGCGTATGACCAGAAACCAGAATTCTCAGATCTGCTGTGGTTTTCTCTGTTACGAAACCTATCCGATCCAACCTTCCACAGTCCAGATTACACAAAACAATCGCCCACATCATCTACACGAATCATATCCTATTCATCTTCACCAATCCTAACATTATCCCTTCTAATTCCTACGAATTCTGTTCAATTATCATTCAATTTCATTCATCCAATATTTCACAAACTCATCATGCATCAATCAAAATAGAGGTACAATCAATGGTTATCACTACTCAGTACATATTATCATATAATACCCTTTAACCGATGATAAACCCCCCTTACCTGAGTTAATCCGGTAGCCTCCGAGCTCTAAGCTTTTCCTTCCTTCAACCTTCGTCCTCTGGCTTTTTGCCCTTTCTGCCTCTTTTCCCTTTTTCACGTGAAATAACCTTTTTACCAAAAAATGGGATTTTTCTCATTTCCAACTTATATATTATTCCAATAAATAATTATCCCAATAATTATTATTCCAAAATAATAATAATAATAATAATAATTCAATTATTTAATTAAATCAATAAATATATTATTAACTTAATTTAAATAATTATTATATTATTATCGGGGTGTTACAACTTTGGTCGCATCTAGGTGAGGCCCTTGATCGGTCAGTCTCATGGCGCATCCTGGATCTGCTCTTTTTGGGCTCGGGGGAGCGTCGTCCTCGACGCAGAGGGGAACGTCCCCGCTTCTTCGCAACTTCTGGACGTTGTTGCGTCCTTCGTTCTTGTTGGGGTCGATCTTCCCGTCGGTCAGCCTCCAGGGCCATGATTCTCTTGTGCTGCTGGTAGAGCATGGAGCTGGCCTGGTTAAGGGCGTTAAACATAGTATTCATGGTGACGTCTCCCTTGAAGGGCACTGGGATGAGCTGGAATGGATCGACCGACAGGTTTTGAGGCTGAGGTTGTTGTATCCCATTATCTTCGGGTTCAGGAGACGGGGGGATGGTTGCCCGTCTCTAGGGTCAGCTTCGTGGTAATTCAGATTGTCCTCTGTTGTGAAGTCGACGAGGGGACGGTGATGGTCGTTGGTGTGTTCTCCGACCATACTGGATGGATATGGTAGTTTTGAGCTTTGATCTTCTGTTGCGGAAGAAGGGGACAGCTAGTTCCCACAGACGGCGCCACTGATCTTACCTGATCAGGAGGGCCTTCCAGTAATTGGGTGTGAACAGCAAAATGGATGGAAAGGGGGGGTGTACCTGCAAGGCACTTCGATGCCAAAGTCAATAGAGGTACAGAATGCTAAGCAAGAAGAGTTATTTCAGAATCCCTGACCCTTTAGTAAAAAAGGGTATTTATAGTGAGTCTCCAACGCTGGACCAAGGTTCTTCCTTGGACTGAATCAGCGAGGCCCAAGGAAGAACTATCAAGGTACGCGTAAGGAGCGTGTAGACCTAGCAAGTGGTTTAGTTCTTGGTCCAACTGCCCCTATCTTTCAGGAGATAATGGGGGATTGTTGGGTGATGTGGCAAATGAATAATGGACCTGTTACCTGCCTGTCGTGCCAAGTGTATGCCCGACCCATGTAATGTCTGCTCGGTCATCAAGTAGTGTCTGTCCGACCACCGAGTATACTTTCCCGTGTGGATGGACACCTGCTCGACGTATTGGGCCATGGCCCAATAGAGTCTCTGGAGACCCAGTCCAGAATACATAGTATCAAATTCTTAAATAATTTAAAATTTTAAATACAAGATCATCTTAAAAATATAAGATAAGTTAATGGTTGAATTGAATTAATATAATTTAATTTCTTTAAAATTTATTGATAGATAAGTTAATGGTTGAATTGAATTAATATAATTTAATTTCTTTAAAATTTATTGATTGTGTAAATATAATAAGTTTGACTCTTATAAAAAATGAAATTGATGATGAATTATTAAATGTGTATATACATCTTACTTTTCGAATTTTTTAAATTCTTGTAAACCTAACATTCACCCAGCTGGCTCATTTCCATGACATATACAAACTTGCTTGATTCTCTTGGTTTCTATTTAAGGACCACTTGAATAAATGGAATCAAAAGTGGGCATTTTAAGAACATTCTACCCATTTAGCTTTCAATAGCATGAGATGTTGCTCACCCATTCCTCTTAACAAAGTTGACATATATAAAGGCAAAGGAGTACCTGTTGGAATGTTACTCCACATTTTAGATACCATTTTATTGATCGGATCGAAAAAGAGGAATTAGAATCTAGGTAAGACTGAAGAAAAAGTGTAATTGAATAAGCTAGAATATTTTTTGAATAAGTTAGAAATCAGTATTGCATTTTTATGATAAGATAGAATGGGAAATATTGTTTGAAGTCGATCCCCTTTATAATTATTTTATTTATTTAATATTAACTAAAAAGTTTAAGAAACACAAATAAATATTTTTTTCAATAAATTTAAGAGCATTTGTATGATCACTAGAGATCTATTCCAGCTTAATATATATATATATATATATATATATATATATATATATATATATATATATATATATATATATATATATATATATATATATATATATATAATCCAACTAGCTAGCTGTACTCTTAATTCTTTTTTAATAAGAATATTGTCGTTCATTATAGTCATTATTTATTCGAGAATTAATCTCTTAAATTAAGTGTAAAAATATTTGATATATATAAAAATATAATACTTCTTCCATCACTTTCTATAAAATAATGTGAATCATATAATCAATCATTCTTTGCACGTATTTCAAATAAGAATATTTAAAATTTCTATAAATTTTATTTTTATTATAAAAATTGTTAATTTATAAATTCAATAATTTGTTTACCTCAATTCATTAATATATAAATATAAATATATATTATAATCAGAGATTAAATCTAAAATGATAAATTATACTCGTTAAACTCAATTAATACATATCAATTGAACTAACTAATCATTAGTATTAAGTATTTTATATGATTTTTTAGCATTATTTCTTTTTATATATAATAAATAATCAACTTTTAATATATATATATATATATATATATATATATATATATATATATATATATATATATATATATATATATATATATATATATATATATATATATATATATATATATATTGATGATCAACTTACTTCAAGAGTAAGTTTTTTTAACTTACTCCATAATCGTAGTCTTTAAATTAGATTCAATCGAATAATTATAAGTATAAGTGTTAATTTAACCATTGATTGAATATAATTTAAAGGCTAGGATTATGGAGTAAGTTAACAAAATTTACTCTTGGAGTAAGTTAATCCTCACTTTTATATATATATATATATATATATATATATATATATATATATATATATATATATATATATATATATATATATATATATATATATATATATATATATATATATATATATATATATATATATATATATATATATATATATATATAATATGGAATCAACATATTCCAAGAGTATATTTTTTTAACTTAATCCAAATCATAGCATTTGAATTGAATCTAATTTAAAGGATAAATTAGCCTTTTACTTAATTCACCATTAGATTATGTTCAATTCAAAGATTATGATTTGGAGTAGCTTAAAATTACTCTTGGAGTAAGTTGATCTTCAATATAATGTACAATAAGGTTAGTCATATATTTTGAAGGTTGTATGTGTTGTTTTGAAGTTTTTTATGGTGCTTAGTGCAAGCTCGCGCACAGAGGTGAAAAGCTATGTATATGTGATTTTACGGTGAGTGAATTGATTTTTCTCTCCACTCTAGGGATGATGTATTTATAGATATCTCTTCAGTATGGATCATTGGACCCATATAGTGGTTATTATGTTCCTTTCTTAGGAGCGTCGGGCGTGGAATTCGTTATCCTTCCCAATATTCTAGAGAGCGTGGTTTCCCCATTTGACTATGCTTTTTGTTACGTTAGTGCATACATGACCTGTCACTATATAGGTGTTTTTAGTGAGTATGACCAAAGCCAAATAGGGGACGAGTGATGTGACCAATGGACGAGTGTTGGAACCAATGGCCAACTAGAAACCCATGGTGCAACTTAGTACTCGCTTGGCGCCAATGTGTTTGGCTTCTCTTGGAATTACCATATCTTATGAGTAACAAAGTTATACAATACACAGTCCCTCAAGCACACATTATTTTAAATTATGAAGTGATTTAGTTTGAGTCTTTTAGGCGAGACTTTAAATTGAGCCTCTTAGGAAAAATTTAAATTGAGCCCCTCATAAGAGAATTTAAGCTAAATCCCTCGGGAGAGATTTTTCGTTGAGTACCACATGCGAGATTTCATGTTAAGTCCCTTAGACAAGACTTCAAGTTGAGTCCCACAAGTACGACTATAAGTTGAGCGTGAAACTTCCATTGTGTTATTTGTTTTATTTTCTATTAAAGTGTATAAGACATTATGTATTTTATGATTTGGAAATAGGTTTCATCGTGAGTGGGGTTAAACAAACCAGAAAATTCTTTTGCATTGGCCTAGTATCTACATATCCCCACGAGCAACAATGATTCTTTAGAGAAGGTCCAATATTTACATTGTTTCTTGGGTGGCAAGGACTCTTCAAAGAATTTCCAACATTTATATATCATCTAAAGATGGTCTTCCATTTGAATGTTTTATACTTCATGGGAATATGATAAACAAATAACTTTAAGAAAGTTCATACATCATTGACGAACTAAAGTCACATCGCCTTATTAAAATAGAAAACAAGAAATGACTAACACTAATAGTATCTCAGGTTAACCGAGTTCTATGTTATAAGTATTAATCTTCCATACATCGCATAGATTTTGTAAGCTCCATCGGGTAACTTATGACATATGTGGTATGAACCTTCCAAGTTAGGTTGTAGTTTCTCCTAGAGAGCTAGTACAACAACTTGCTTAAGCATGAGATCGCCCTCCTGCATTTTCCTTAGGACCATTTTGGAGTTATATCTCATGGCAGCCCTTTGTTTAGTCACGAGTTCTATGATATGGGTTACATTGTGGGTCTCTTTAATCTGGTAGGTTTCACATTTAAACCCGACCTCATTTACTTCTTAATTGAATTGAGAGAACCTAAATATAGGCATATCGATTTCGATATAGAATTGTGAATGAAGTTTCTTTTGTAGTTGAATGGGGTTGGTGTGATATGACCATAATACTTTGTGGAATTGCTTGACCTAAACATCCTGGTATACTTTGTTGCAGGCTTTCAAATAATTTTCTCTTTTATCTCATATGGTGGGAGTTCGTCTGATAGTAGATAGCGTATTATGTGTGTCATCCAACTGGTGGTCAATGAGACCTCAAAATTATTGGTTTCCTTGGTATCACTACTGGGGGCGTGCGAGAGTTTCTTGAATTATAGTTCAGTTATGACCGACTCTTTTTTTGTTGGTGAGCTTGGAGAGAATGTCACCTTTGAAGCTCTATTCCCTAGGAACATGTGTTATGTCACAAGATTTAAAGTGTTCAGGTAACTCACATACCTTTTGTTTTAAATATTTGATAAGTTGGGGCTCCTTCGTCTGATATTCTTCGGCGACCTAGTTCACCGCCAACTATGATTTGCTTCTGGATTTAAGGCTTGAGGCACCCATCTTAAGGGAAAAAAGCATACTAACAATGAGGGATTCATACTCGGCTTGGTTTTTTTTTGCCTTAAACTCAAACTTCACGGACTATTCAATCGGGAGGACATTTGGTCCCTCTAGTACTATTATGGCACAAATTCTTTTCAGGTTCGAGGCGCCGTCCACCGATAGTATTCATATATGGGGAGTTTCCTCTCCCGATTTCGAACTAATCTCCTCCAAATAATTAGATAGTAATTGTTACTTACTAGACCCCCTAGATATATATTAAATATCATACTCAGATAACCCATAAACCCAAGATGCCATCCATTATGCAAGATTTTGCTTTTTCATAACTTTTCTAATGAGGTAGCAAGTTTTGACCATAATAGAGTGCAAAATAAGTTCTAAGCTTACTTGCAACTATCACAACTACTAAGGTAATTCACTCGATCTTATGGTACCTAGCCTCGATGCCCTTGAACTACTTTCTCACAAAGTAAAGAGGTTATTAAACTTTGTTTTTCTCTTAGAAGAGCATAGATCTCATCGCTTGGTCAGTAACAGATAGGTACAAATAAAATTGGTGCACCTTCCTCTAGGCATGTCAATATGGGATGTGTTTCTATGAAGGCCTTCATATTGGAGAATTCCTTCTTGAACTCGCTCGTGCGTTCAAACTTTTTCTTCTTTTTCACAATGGCAAAGAAATTAAAGTCATTGTCACCTTCACAAGAAAGAAAGCATGTTAGGGAGGATAAGTTACATGTTAGTTTTTAAATCTCTTTAATATTGGATGGGCTTATCATGTTGATGATGGATCGATACTTTTATGGATTCACATCCACCCTCTCCCGGTCAAGATAAATCCTAAGAGCGTTTTGGCATGCATGTTAAAAGAGCACTTGAAGGGGTTTAAGTGCATGTTATGCCTTTTGACTAATTCTAAAATGTCTTCTAAATTTGCATTGTAGATTTACAATCATGTCATCAATGTAAACTTCTAGGTTTTTTCCTATCCGCTTTGAGAATGTGATATTCGTTAACCTTTGATACGTAGCGCATGTGTTCTTTAGTCTAAAAGGCATGTCATCATTGTAGCAGTTGTCATGGTTGGAAATGAACATTATCTTGGGTGAATCCATATAATTTATCTTTATCGGGTTGTAGGTAGAGTAGGCACCCATGAAAATTATTTCTTTGTAGCAAGAAGGTTCATCAATCATCCAGTCAGTATTGGGTAAATGATATGGATCCTTACAACAAACGACACTTAGGTTAATGAAGATAACACACATGAGTCATTTTTTTTTGTTGACTTATGGGCCAACTTTATCTAGCCAAGATGGGTATTTAAATTTAGTTATGAAATAGGGGATTTTTAATTTTTGGGCTTATTCATCAATGGTTGTCTGCTTCTCCTCGCCCATTTTGCGCTTCCTCTAAGACACCGATTTTACTATGGAATCAATTGTGAGACGATGGAAGACCTCACTAGTATCTATCTCTGACATGTCGAAGGGCGCCCAAGCGAATAAATCTACATTCCTTCTCAACAAGGTCACCAACTTCTCCTTCCCGACTTTAAATAGCAAGATGCTTAGTTTTGTGACTTGAAACTTCAAGGGTCCAATCCGGACCTTCTTTAGATCCTCCATGGGAGTACACCTTTCATTTCATTCCTCCATTCTAAGATATAAATTTTCACCGTTTATTCCCTACTCTCCTGGTTGGGTAATGGTGATTGCGACTATCAACTCCCTCCTCATTTTTAGGTTGTTTTGGTAACATTGTTGAGCGATTAGTTGGTCTCCTTGGATTGTCCCAACCTACCATTTGGGAAGCGGGTACTTCATGCTCAAATGTATATTTGATAGGACAACCCCTAATAGGTTAAATGTGTGTTTCCCTATGGTGTCATTGTAAATGGAGATGAAGTGACTACTATGAGTTAATTGTCTTTGTGCTCAACTATAACTCAAACGTCGTCTCTATTGTTATGTGGCATTTCACCTATACATGCTCGCCTGAGAGGCCTACCAAGGAACCTTGAAATGTATGGTTGTCATTTACGTAAAGCCGAAGTCTCTCAAAGGTGATCCAAAATAAGACGTCTCATGAGCTTCCAGGATCAACACTCGTTTTACGTTCCAATTATTATATTGTACCATGATGATCATGAGATCATTTTTATGAGGAAGGATTTATATGTAAAGCTTAATGGAAAAGGTGATCTTGGGTTATGGCTCCTTCTCCAAGTCTATTTTAGAACTGACGGATATGATGCTCACAGTCAAAACTTTTTTGGCATACTTTCAGCGAAAAGAACTAGATTCTCCACCACCAAAAAATCCTCCTGCGATGGTGTTGACGAAGGTATTTGAGCCCTGTTTCGTCATCCTCTTGGAGAAGGTGATGGAAGTGATTGGAGAATTATAATGGGTGTGATCTAGGTTGGTTTTCTTGGACCTCGCAGTGACCACTAATTGAACTTGATAAACATGTAAAATATGACTAGCCCAATATTTAAAGGGTTATATATGTTGTTTTGGAATTGTTTATGGTGCCTAGAATAAACTAACGCAACGCAGAGTGATGAGAAAATATGTGTATTTGGTTTTCCAATTAATGAAATGCTTTGTCTCTCCAACCTAAAGTTGATGTATTTATAGAGATCATCCAGACTTGAATCATTATTCTTTTCTCATAAGCGTGAAATCTAAAAATCATTATTATTTCTATTATTTTGTTGAGTGTGGCGATGAATGAACGAATATTACATTCAATAGACGATTAGAAACCCAAAATTAAACTACATATAGTGCGAACTTCGCACTCGTCTGATGTAACAATTACAACATTAGTGAGAATAATTTCTATAACGGGTTGTTTTGAGCATCCTAATGTTCTAATGTTCAAGAAACGCACCATGGAGAAAGAGGATTATTCGTTGACGGTCAATAATGTGGCATATTGCATTGTTCTATCAATTGCAAGACTTTGAATGGTTCTACAAAACAAATCCCTTTTGTGATACTGTAACCAAAGCAAGCCAATAGCAAATAAGAAAGAGATACCTAAAGTGGAAGGAAACCTTGAGGCCCAAATTAATTCCATTACATCATCCTCTTTATCACCATCATATTCATATCATGTTTACACTATTAGGAGGGGTAAAAGAAAAGCAAAGAATCCAAAGGTAGGCTTTGAGAGTGGATAGAAATTTTATGAGCAAGCCAATAGATAGATAGAAATATATCCTCAAGAACCAAAAAGGAATATTACCTTTTCTGGACTCTTATGTGGTTCAATTTTGGATATATATATATATATATATATATATATATATATATATATATATATATATATATATATATATATATATATATATATATATATATATATATATATATATATATATATATATATATATATATATATATATATATATATATAAAGTACGATTTAGGATAAAGATGGATCTTTGAGTTTAATTCCCATTGTGCATGTGGAAATCCGCATCTTCAACGCCCATTCCACTTATTTTCAAATGTTTTTTCAAAGACATAATTAGTCACAAAAAATTTAATTTAATTTAATATTTCACAATGATTTTTGATTTAATATATATTACTATAATATTTTAGTCTCTCAAAATAATTGTGTTGGTCAATTTAATATCTTTCTTTGATAGAAATAGAGTTTAGTTTAACTCAATTTTACAAAATTGACTTTCGTATATAGATATAAGTGGTGGATGACTCGAATTATCGATATATGAAATTTGATTTTTTTTCGATACAGTCTCTTGTGCATAATACTTTCTTTTAGGCTTGGTATGCATATATAAATAATCGGTGGCCTGAATCGATAGGGTCGAGATATCATGTTAAATTAGAGTTTCACCTAACTCATCACTATAAAACTTTGTAAGGTGAGGAATGACATTCTATATAAATCATTTGTGAGTTCTATTTTTAACCAATATAATACTTGGATTTTTCTCAATATCCATTAATTTTTAATTTTAAATGTATTAAATGAGATATTATTGTTTAGTGTTCATCCTAGACTTCATTTTATTTTTTATTTTTTAGCCATTTGATATTTCTAATGGATTTTATGTCAGATTTATCTAATATTTTGCTGACTAAAATCAATTGTTATTTAGTTTGTGAAAAACGGGTTAGTCGTTACTTTGATGAAGGTGCATAAACAAATCATTTTATTGATTAAGTGATATGTTTAATTAAAGACTGCGTATCTGAAATCTAATTGGTGTGGGAAAAAGTGTAGGCTTTATCATTTGATCTATAATAGATAGGGACTAGGAATATATATATATATGGGTAGGTCCCCAATGTAATCACAAAATCAGAAAGACAATTGAGGCTCCACAACTTACCACATTAAGAGTTGTGAACGAGGAATGTGAGATATAGAGGAAGACCCAATCATTCATCTTTTTAGGATTCTGAATCCAGATGACAAGAATGAAAAACCTTACTTATAAATAATGTCTACAACAAGTAAGTGTTGATGCTAATTTCATATAATTGATCGATGAATTTTTTTCCACTTAAATTTGCTATCAGAGCTTAGATTATACGATTTAGGACTCAATTATTTACTATGAGTATGAATTGAGAACTCAATTTTATTTTGATTTGAAATATTGCTAAAATCAATGTATTTACTTAACAATTGGGTTACTCATAATTTTACTGATGAAAACATGTATTATTTTGTTTGTCAAATAAAAAAATTAATTTTAATGTAGAGTAAGGAATTATTTTATTAAGAGGGCAACATCAGGTGTAACCTCAAGACTTACAACCGGATTAAGTACAATAAATAATGTGGTTGGTCCAACTACAAGGAGGAGTACTCCAACAAAGAGGATCACTCCAAATAAAAAGACCATGTAACATATTTAAGAATTGCCGAATGAATTTTTTATATTGTATTATGAAAGAAGATGCCATTTATGTTTTGTATACATAATGATTTTTGTTTGAACTCATAGAGTTATTTTTGTATGCTTACCAAAATCATTTTAGACCTATTTTGTATACTCACTTCGCATTAATTGTCTTCTTGCCTTGAGGTAATTTGACAAGTGACCAAGTAATGTTGACTTCGATGGACTATAGTTCCTCATTCATTGCTTTCACCCACTTTGAATATTTCAATGTCTCTGCTGCATTGACAAGTTCGACATCTGCATGGAAAACATAATGTACCATCTCACATTCTTCATCGACCACATCATCTGATGTAATCACATATTCTTGCAACCTTGCAGGCATGTGTCTTATTCGTTGAGGTCTGCTTAGTCCTGATTCACCTCTAACTTCTTCTTGTCAAACATCTCTTTCGACTTCACTAGCTGGTTATTCACATAAGATTCCAACTGAATCTTTCTTGACATTTTCATACCAATCCCACTCTTTAAGCTCATATATGATTACGTCCCTGATGATTACTACTTGTTAGTTCACTGGGTTGAACAACTTGTAACCTCTATTCGAATGATATCCTATCATAATCATTTGACTAGACTTGTCATCAAGCTTTCTTCTCAACTGATCTGGAACATGTCTATGTGCTATAAATCCAAATACCTTCAGATGACTCAAGTTAGGCTTGACACCAGACCAACATTCTTCTGGCGTAATTCCTTACAGATTCTTCGTCGGACATCTGTTCAAAATATACGTTGCATTCGAAACAGCTTTTCCCCATAATTCCTTGGGTAAATGTTTGCCTTTGAACATACTTCTTACCATGTTCATGATAGTTCGATTCTTCCTTTCTATAATTCCATTTTGTTGTGGAATGTATGGTGGAACCGCCTCATGCACAATCCCTTCTTTCACACATAATGCATCAAAATCTTTTGACACATACTCTCCACCACCATTTGTCCTCGGAATCTTGAGCTTTCGACCACTTTGTCTTTCGACCATAGATTTAAACTTGGAAAATACCTCGATCACTTCATTTTTCTTCTTAATCAGCTAAGTCCACAGTTTTTGACTGAAATCATCTATGAATGTGATAAAGTACTTGTTACCTCCAATCAAATCCACCTGGATAGGACCACATACATCAGAGTATATGACTTCAAGAATTTCCTTCTACCTGCTTCCTGCATCCTTGTTGAAGTTATTCTTGTGTTGTTTCGCCTAAATACATTATCCACACACTTTGTTTGGGATGTCGATTTATGGAAATCCTGAAACCATATTTCTTATTTTCAAATCTCTAATGTCTTTGAAATTGAGATGACCAAGTCTATAGTGCCACATGCATTCGTCTCTGCTAGCTACAGTTGCTTGGAATTATGCTCTATCACATTAAGTTCGATCTTGAAGGTTCTATTCTACGACATTGGAGCCTTCAAGATCAATCTTCCACTTGCGTCGATAACTCTCATCATTTTGTCTTCCACTATCACCTTGTAATTCTTTTCGACCAACTGCCATATACTGAGCAAAATTCTCTTCATACCTGGTATGTATAGCACATTGAAAGTTACTGACCTTTTGTCATCCTTCCTCATAATCAGAATGTTGTTAATACCTTCAGCTGCTAGAGTATTGTCATTTGCAATTTTCACCATGTTCTTCATTGAGGGTTTCATGTTGACAAACCAATCTTTCCTACCAATCATGTGTGACGAGCATCCTGAGTCCAAGTACCATTTATCTTTGAATTTTTCTTCATCTCTTGTTGTGACCATTAGCAACATCTCTTCTTCTTCGTGTTTAGCCATATTTGCACCAGCTTCTTGATTCTTCTGCTTTTCAGGACAATCACTAAAACAGTGACCATACTTCTGACAATTGTAACACTGAATGTGACTTTTGTCTGCTTTCGACCACCACTTTTTCCTCTACCTGCAACACCACCTCTTTGGTTGCCTTGGTTCCAAGGTTTAGTTTGATTCGACCAGTCTCCTTCCTAATACTTTCGACCATTTGAATTGTTATAGCCACCTCTACCTTGTTGTCGAACACCTTTCCTTTGCCTTTTTTATCTCTTCTAATTGAGCCTGCAGAGCCACGTCACTTTTTGACTTGCCTGCTTCTCTTTCAATCATTATTTGTTTATTAGATTCAAACGTCCTTTGAAGCTCTTATTTAGTCACCTACGACAAATATTTTGACTCTTCTATGGCTACTACCACGTGGTCGAACTTTGGAGCCAACGATCTCAAAATCTTTGGATTGTAGAAAACATTTGGTGATGGTTTGTCTCCAACCAAATTCAAGTTGGTCATGTGTTGGGGAGGACAACATACATAATTCAATGGTAATGTCGTTGTATCTACTTCCACATCTTTAGTTAGTGTGATTGTAGTGTAGTCTCCGGTTCCAAACAGATTCACCATTTGATCAACCATGGCCTCAGTTCCTTCTTCATCCGCGTCTACAATATCAACTTCATTTGGTTCTAGTGTTTGAGGTTGGTCGTCAAATATCTGTGAGTGATCTATCACTTGAGATTCGCCAAAAATTTGGGATTCCCGAGTCTCACTGAGTGTTAGATACAACTCAATATAATCGAACCTAAAATGTTTGTGGCTAGCAAACATGTTTTGAACATACTCGTCGTCGCGTACCTTGTGTTGAAAATATTTGACCTGACTATTTTGGAATAAAACAGAATTTTTGTATATAATTTGAGATATGTGACCGGACATTAACTTTGACTCTATTCGCTCTTTGAAATGCAAAAAATTTGAATTCCTACTAATTCTAATACGGGTAACATTGGTATTCTGAAAACCGGAACCAGTACATCAGTATTTTCTCATACCGTTTGTTTGGAAACCATATCTCGGGTTAGAACACATGCACCAAGTTAATCCACAAGACGTTGCGGTGTGGACTTCAAAGACACCGGTCATATACTTCACTACGATTGAAATACACAATAGTGATCGAGTAAAACATCAATTTGGCAAGCTACAAGAAATACCAAGACCTCCAAGATGTTTCGAAAAAATACCACGAAAGTAAGCTCTCAGACCAATGGGAATACAAACCGTATACAAAATATGCCAAAGATGAAATTTGCTAATGGAGTCATCGTCATCAAACAGTCCTGACCGACTTCGTGCTGCCATGCAAAACTAAACCATCCCGACAATACATCAATTGATATAAATTTGTTTCCATTGGGTTCTTGTCTGATCCAAGATATTTGGATGACCCATGCCAACGACCATCAACATCGCATAACCAAGAACCATCTAAACAACTCTCTTACACTCAAATGTAACCCAACATTCCTCTCACACACCCACAATTCAACGAACAAACCCCTACCAATCCACCCCACTCCAACCACCAAATCAAACATACTCCCAATCATACTCCCAAACATACCAACAAACACAACAACATAATCAATCATACTCCCAACCATACATACAATCGTACCAACAAACTCAACCATTCAATCCATCATACTACCAACAGTACCAAACTCCGCAACAAATTTTACTCACACAAACTTTCACGCCAATGTCCTCGTACAACCAACCCAGCTACCGCCTCGTCTTTGCCTCATCATCCCAACCAACCCGTCAAAACTATGACGAGTTTATTGAATTGAACTCAACTGATTGGACCACTATGTGCAAGTTTCTTTAATCCAAATCAACGCAATCATCAGTTACATTTCATATGAAACACCTTCTATGCAACCTTAACCACCACCGCCTAGGCGACCATAAAGACACATACATCCCCGAGGATGTGGAACTAGCGGACGAATCAGACGTCCTAATCGTAAAGATTAATGTATTATTACCCCAATGTAACTTGATTATTTATAGATAAAATCAATTTAGTTTTTTATTATTAAATGTCAAACATATGAAAAATTAAAATAAAAATCTGTGACATAAGGTGTTGTCATTGTCAATGATGCCTCCATATATTTTAAAAAGTGACTCCATTGGTGATGACACCCAATTTATAAAATATATAAGGCTGATTTTCTGATGGTGCCCCCTGATAAAATATATATATATGGTCTAGTGATGGTGTCCCCTAATAAAATATATAGGGTATGGTTTGCTGATGCACTGTATTTTTTAAATGAGTAATTTGAACATTTTGGTGAAAAGATGGGTATATTGGACATCAATTGCTAGAAGATAATTATTGTGGTAAAAGTTTCTCATTTTAATATGGCAATTAATAGTTACCTTGTAAAAAAAATTGTTTTAGCTAGACACATTTGATATAGAACAAATTGTGGGAACATAAGAAACTTAAATTTGGGCAGTCAATTCAGGTTCCTGTGGAGCTTCTAACATATACCAGGTTAATATGTTGAAGAAAGACCTCATTGAGGTAGAGATGTTTTAGTTCAAAATTATTTATCTATTGACATTGAAAAGTCTAGTTACCATGTTTAGTAACACAGGACAGTATCAGGTGGATATCGATTTATGTAATTCAGGCAGTTTCCTACTATATTTTCAACTACTCTCTTGCTCTATCTTATAGATTAATTTATGGAATTGTAGCATTGAAATAACTAGAGATGAAAACAATGTAACAAAAACAACGAGGATAACTATAGTTCTTGAATTAGGATCTTCTAATCCGGAAATTGAATAACATTAAAAAGGAATTAATAATTTATTGGTAATAAAAAATCTCTACCTCAATGAGAACTTATATTATAACATTTTTTTATTATAAAAAATCTCTACCTCAAACAATAACTCGAGAAATTTAACAATAAATGATTTTAATCCTTCATCCTAATATTTCGAGGGAAGCATAAGTTTGTCTTGTGTGAACTGTGTTTTTAATATGCACAAACTTTCAACCTGAATTAAAATAACACTAACAAAACAGAATCAAGGCTTTATTTTTTTATCGGTTTTGCTTAATTGATATTGTTGTTATCCCAGAATTAATCCATTTAGGCATCAGCATTTTTACTTGCTATGCCAGAATTGTTCAATTGATTTTAATTTTATCTAAAGATTTTAGCTGAATATCAGAGATACAGAAATATAGTTTAAATACAAAGAAAATCGACAGAAAAATGGAATATTTATGCTAGAATTCACAGAAACCCTTTACCTTCAAAAGACTCCAACTGGAAAGTTTAACCTACAAAAATATAATTTCTTTTCAAAAATAAATTCTTAAATATTGCTAATTCAGACCAACAGCCCAGGACTTCATCCTGTAGCTTTTCAAAATAAAACAATTAGTATGTACAAAATCTGCAGCAAAATCTTTTACGATTCACAATTTCAATTTTTAAAATATAAAAAGTAAATAATGATTCAATAAAATTAAAAAATAAAAACTGTTCGGAGTTAGACTTTCCTCCGAGGACGAACAACAGGGTAGCAAAACAGATACGTATGCTTACACCTCCGAAGCAAAAGAATGAATCAAATCAAAGATTTAGGTTCAGAGGTGAAGACACACGTATCAATTTTACTAACCTAAACGCAGCTCTTCTTCCGAAAAAGAAACGAACACGAACCCTAAAGATGAAGATGGAAGGGTGGGATGATGGTCATTTATATAGCATTGCATTAGGTCTAACACAAGGAGGGTTTCGTAATTTTACCATGTTCTCTTTTTTCTTTTTTCTAAGCCCAAAATTCTTACCATGTTTAATAATAGAATATTTTTAATTCTTAAATAAATATTTAGAGGTTGTATTCAATTACAATTTTGAAAGGGTGGATGAGGTAAATTAAATATGTCTTTTTTTTTTTCAAGTGGGTAAAGGAAAAAGAAAAGAAAAAGGTAAAAAATTATTTGGAAAATAAAGTTCTATTATCATCAACTAAAATGAGAGTGATAATTCTAACAATATTCTACAAAAGATCACTACATTGCATCATTATTAGTCTCATATTTTATTAGATGGTCAGCATAAGTATTATCCTCCTTAAGAATATGAAATATTTTAATTCGTCATTCCTTATAGAGAAACTATTTAATGTTGTGAAGAATCGCGACATATTGATGTCAAACTTTGATAGACTTTAAGATAAATTTGATAGCATAGTTGAAGTCAGAATAACACATAATGTCTTTGATGTCAAGTTTTCGGGTCATACGTAAATCGTGATATACTGCCATCAATTCAGCATGAAATAAGTTGGAATAATTGATATCACATGCAAAATCGTGAACATAAACACCATCATCATTTTGAATCAATCCACTGAACATAAAAGTCCTTGACTCACACTCTCGTGGTCTTGCCTAATATTATACTCCTAAGTTTAATTGAGCACTCTCGATGTGTCAATTCAAGTTAGAAATACTTTTTGGAAACCTAAAGGTTCTAATTAGTTTTAAAGCGCTTTCGCTGTGTTTAAAACTAATGCCCGATTTCAGCTATCTGACTAGAATCTCACACTTTTGTGGTCTTAATCCTAATATTTTAGACCCTCTTACTCTCGTAACGAAAGTTAATTAAAATAAGAAATTGAAACCATATTATAACTTAATTTAATGTTTTAGCCTAATTCTATTGAATTCGTTCTGGTTTATACAATGACATACCGATTAACGGTTTAAGCTTACATATTAAATAAAGAAAGGTGGAAGGAGAGAAATTGCATAATAAAAATAAGTATGATAATAAATAAATGAAATAACATTAAAATCAGAAACCTGGTTGCAATATCCTTGATCAACCAAACTTCGAAACTTGAACGAAAACGAAAATTGCAGTGGCTAGAAACAATAAAAATGGTGATAGTTTCCTAATGGAGGAAACTATCACTAAGGTTCGGTAAAGAAATAAAAATAGATGAAATACTGAAAAAATGAAGGCGAACTTCGCAGAACAAAAACGGTAGAAATTGGACGTCAAACGAAGCTCTCATGCTCAAATAGTAGAGAGCTCTATTTATAGATACTATGTTAGGGTTTGTTGAGGAAAATA
Source organism: Lathyrus aphaca (assembly GCA_963966055.1). Taxonomy (NCBI): domain Eukaryota; kingdom Viridiplantae; phylum Streptophyta; class Magnoliopsida; order Fabales; family Fabaceae; genus Lathyrus; species Lathyrus aphaca. The sequence goes on from OZ014519.1 coordinate 582,967,349, forward strand.
AGGCTTGGACTTCGACTGGGATTTGGGTTGAGCTTTAGAGGCTAAGTGAACTAGGGTTGAGAAGAATTCTCTGCGTGACCAGAAGAATCTCTATGAAATTTGACTTTTGTTGCTTCTTGTTACGGCTTTTGCGTTATTGAATTATTTAGTTGAGACGAACGTCTTGCAATATAAACGAGTGTCTTGAGGATGAGACGACCAACTCATTGCCAAGTTGGGCGTCTGGCACATGAGACGATTGTCTGACTATCATGACGACCGTTTGACAGCAAAAATGAAAAATTGCATTTTTCTGTCATTTTGTGTTTTTCCTTGGTTCTTGTCTTAAATGCTTCTTTTTTATATTCTTGCCTCCAAATGACGAGTCTGATCGAATGTCTGCAAAACAAACACAATTTGCGCATAATATCATCCAAAATAAATAAATAAACATGTTAAATAATCAGAAATCACATTAAATAATTGATATGAATTTGAGTTATCAAATTCCCCCAGACTTGACTTTTTGTTTGTCCTCAAGCAAACAATCAATTATGGTTTTAAATAAAATGCCTCTACATGCATATATGAAACATAACACCTATCCGTACGTGGTCGTGCGGCTTTATGTTAAATCAACTGAAATTAACTCGAACACTAAGAATACACTAATGGCACTAAAAACGAATAACGTTCTTAAACCCCCCTTACAAACCAATCTGAATCATGTTGTTATAACTCAACCTGATGCTCTTATATTAATTTCACTCGGTTTCATCCTGACGCAATCACATTAAGCCCTTTACCTTTGCACGCGCATAGTGAAATAACCTGTTAGTGAATTTGATCCTTCTTTTCAAACGGGGTCTGGTACACAAGTGCGATAACCCTTTATCAAATCGAATGTAAGTCGTGGGGGATCGAACAGCAATTTGCCCTATCGAGTTCAGAACCAGATTCCTTTAAACCGACTGACATCAGTCTTTTTGCTTTGCCTTTTGTGCAGCTTAATTGTTTGACCAATGGCTTGCATAATCTCGATATTTTGTTTTTCTTCCTTTTTTTGGCATTTTTGTGATCAATCACTTATTTGCATCAGATTTCCATGTAGCTTGTACTTCAGGCGGTGCTGACTGCTAAAATAAACTACTTTGGGGCTAATTTAGACTTAAAGCTTAGACTTTGGTATAATAGGTATCCAAATAAATATCGATTCTAAGGGTTCAAGGTGTCAAGACTATATAGGATTTGTTAAGTTTTTCTCATTTTCTCTAACATTTCCTATTAACCTAAATACTTGAAGGCTATGTTGAATGAAAACATTATAAAGGGAAAAAAATTGTAATGCTAAAAATACTGGAGAGAATTTTGAAACTTAATACTTTGGTTAATTTAATTTGGTTTCTTACAACTGAATTTGGAAATTTAATATCTTCTCCCACACTATCTCAGACATTGTCCTCAATGTTGTAAGATATAGGTACACTTCTAAGAGTTTCAATAAAAACATAATAAAACTAAAAACTAATAAAACTAATAACTAAAAAGTAGCTACTCTTGCGGTGGTGGTGGTCTTTGGCCTCTGCCTCTGGCTAAGTGTTCTGGTACACATACATGATAAATGTAATCATGCATATCATGCACTTCTCTAGTTAGGTCACCCAATACTTCGGTGTTGGCTACTATTTGTGTTCCATGAGTTGCTTGAGTTTCTTCCACTCTTCCCATTCTTGCATACAAATCTTCGTATCGCTTCTATTGCACCTCCTGGTTTTGGATTATGGCCGCCATAATGTCATCCATAGACGCGAGTTGATTTCTTGTCTGACGCCTAGTGGATGTGTAGGTACTTGCAAACTCAACGGCTCTCTGTTGTGCTCTCTCCTCATCATCCAAAACTTGTTGGACTTCATCTACTTCGGCATCTTGTTGAGCTTCCTCTGCAGTCGCACCTGGTGAAGGAGCTCGGAGGTCGAAGTGCCAGTTGGTTTGGACTCTCACATCTGCCCTGGTGTAACAAGGCAGGATGATGCTTCTGACGATTTTCCCGTTGACGAAGAGGTTGTGCCTGCCATCTTTCCTTGCCTTGATCAGGTGACTTGATTTGCAGAACTCCAGGTCGAGGAATAGGGCAGTTTCTCCATGCAACTGGTTCAGGTTTTCCTCTAAGATAAGCTTATTGATGTCAAACTTTAATAGACTCTAAGATAAGCTTGATGGCATAGTTGGAATCAGAATAACACATCATGTCTTTAATGTCAAGTTTTCGGGTCATACGTAAATCGTGATATACTTCCATCAATTCAGCATGAAAGAATTTGGAATAACTAATATCACCCGCAAAATTGTGAACATAAGCATCATCATCATTTTGAATCAATCCACTGAAACTCGATATGTTGGGTTTACCGAGGCTAATATCATCAATATTCAAAATCATATAACTACCTTTGTGTGCATTTCACGTGATCGTTCTCGTTGGATGAGACAAATTAGGCTTGAGAAAACATTTAGCTAACTGATTAGCATAATTCATTGTGATGAGTTTCAAAGTATATGAAGATATCACTTCATTTGCAAGACACAATTTGTTTCTAGCACGCCACAACCACAAGCAAGCAGCCAAAAAGATATAGCCAGCATCGATATCATGTCTAATTCAATCATATAAATTATTCCCTTGGAAGAATAATGGGTCTAATAAGTCAATAGATTTCCAAAAGCAAGTAATGAATTCACAGTCTCTCAAGCAGTGCAGAGTCGTCTCAACGTCTTGATTATATTTAAGAGATTCGTCTAGAGCATACCATGATGACACAATCTCGATCTCGTTGGAAGGGACTTATGTAAAGTCTTCCAATGGAAAATTTCATATTCTCAAGAGCATGAATATGCCACACCCACTTCCAAAAGTTGTTGTCTGTTATATTCTGAACAAATTCAAGTTTGTTAAACTAGTTATAACCATTTGATCAATATATATAACATTTAAATTTCCTTTACAGGTTAACCGAATAGCATTAGAGAATTCAAACAAATAAGAAACACTTTTAGGAAATTACAAACAACTGGAGGAATATTAGTATATAATGAATTAAAGTTCCATTTCTCATTCAAGTAAATATCATCCACTCGCATTTCTAAATCGTGTATATCGACATAGAGAACATGCTCCGTTAATTTCCATACCTTATTGTCGCTCCCCAAACTCTCGTCCCAGTGCAGACGCGGACGGTCGTTGATGTTGGAGGTTGAGGTTGAATAGAGTCGCCAGTTAGGCATTTTTATCCCGAAGGAAAGGTAATGCTGCATAAACCTGGAAGGGTATGGATAAGACGATTCCGAACCAGAGAAACTGAGAAAGGGGGTTGGTTACGACCTGGGAAGGTAATAGCACCCAGATTGTCCGTCGTACTCGACGGGGTCCACGCTTACTTGATTGTGTTTAAAAGGGGTAGTGTATGTGTTGACTGTGTATGAAAAAACTGGGAAAGAAAGTACACTGTGTGTCAGTGCAAAAAGAGGGTGAGATGCTCAAGAATAAGGCTTAGAAAAGAAAGCTGAAAGAGGGGGATGACAAAGAGACTTTTGTTCGATAACTGTTAAGTTATGCCTATGTATCCTCTCGTGCAATGAGGAAGTCAAAACACCGTAGTTCGACTTAAAGAGACTGGATGATTTGATTGTGAACTGCTTGCTTGTCTATGCTCAAGTGTGTGACTTGTCTAGCTCGAGTGCTAACTGTCTTGCATTAGACGGAAGAAGCAAGTTCTCGTTTTTAGAGTGAATGTGATGAGAAAAAAATCCTGGAGGAGACGATTATTGTTTGTTTTTGTGTTTTCAGTTTTTTATTGTTTTTGGTGTTTTTCAAAGGGTAATGAGCTTAAGCCTAAATCAAGGATTGTAAACTCATTATATCCTCCCTGATTAGGGATAATGAGCCTACTTAAGTGTTATATAAGCATCTCAACTTAATTACCATGATGATATAGGATTAAGAGCATTAACCTACTTGGTAATTATTAAGTGTTTTTGGTTTTTGTTTAGTGTTAAGTAATGAGTTTAATCTCTAATCAAGGATTAATGAACTCATTACACCATCCTAAGAGAAGGATGATAGATGAGAACACTTACACTGAGGAAGACTCCTCAACTTAATCCATGGTTAGGGACTAAATTCATTATATAACAAGTCTTTATTAAATGGATTTTAATTAAGAGGGTGGGATTAAGAAGTGGATTTTATGTTTGTAAGACAACTTGAGGGGGACTTGTCCATTAAACATTAGGGTTAGTCCCTCTTAACCATAAGGAAAAGATGTAACCCTAATATAAGGCCCAAGTTACAAGCTTAAGTCTTAATAGTTATTAGGTGTTTTGGTTAAGAGATGTAAACAAATTAAAGGTTTAACACTAAGGATTAAAGTTATACACTCCATCCTAAGATAAGGATGCAGGCATAACCCTAATTCAAAATCCTAAAGCTTTAAGTGTTTAGCCTCTAATTATGTGATGGGAAGAGAGACTCAAGGAGACTCAAAGGTAAAAAAACTAAGGGGATACTATATACAACCCTAAAATTATCATGCTTGGATGTTCCTATATTTTGTGAGGCTTAAGAAAGATCTTCAGGAGGCCACCAAGGAAGAAGAAACAGATGAAAAGAGAAGAAGGGAGAATAGGTTACTTACTTCCTGAAGAAGATAAGTAACTTAAAAGAAAGAGAAAGGAGCAAGAGAGCACAAGTGAAGCAGGTTCACTTCAAATACAAATAAGATATGCAAATGAAAAGATAGGAATAGGTGGGATGTGAAGGCAAATCCACATCCCAAACAACTTACCATAAGCCCCTAAAATGTTAGTGTGAATGCATAAGATGCAAAGCAAAAGGAAATAAAGCAAATGAAAGTGCAATGACCAAAACCAGAAGCGTAAACATGATGCAAATGTGTTATGGAATGATGCAAAGTCATATATGAGGCATATGAATGATCATGCAAGAGATGAGATGCAAAGAGGAGCATGAAACACATGGATACACATGAAATGCAATTAATGCAAAGCATACCAAATGGATGAAGAAATGATCAAGCAATGTTTAAACATGTCTTAAGATGTCTAGGATGGCATAAAAGAACATGGAATGTCATGGTAAGTTCATATGATTGAGATATGCAAAGATGAATGCAAATGAACATGAGAAATTAGGGTTTTATGAATGTATGAGATGCAAATGACCAAAACAGAAGCATACATCATGATAAAAATTTGAAAATGAACTCAAACAAACCCTAAACACACACAAGATTACTCCCCAAAGGTGGAAGTCAGAAGCTAAACCTAGGCAAAGATATGGATTTTCTAAGTTAACTAGGGTTTTTGGGTGATTCTAAAGGAAAAATGCAAAACAAATTGAAAATGCAATGCAAAATTATGAGTTAAATAACCTAGATACTAGATGTAATGTGTGAAAGAATGCAAAAAGAACAAAGTTCAAACTCATCATGGTTGATCAGAAATGATTTTTTCAAGTTAGGGTTAGAAAAATGTGATTTTTAGGAACCCTAATTCAAAGTAAATTGTGAAAATGTGATCAAACCTAAAAAGAATTTTGTATGGTGAGCTTGTAAATTGTTCTAAATACCTAAGAATGCTTCATGAATTTTTTTGTGATTTTTAGATACCTAAATGTATTTTTAATTAATTAAAATTAATTAATTAATTAAATAAAACATTTAAATGATTTAAAAATACATTTTTAATGCAAAAATTAAAAATAAAATTTTTTTGAGTTTAGAAAAATATTTAAAGTGAAAATGCAGAAAATGAGATTTCTAAACATATTTTTGCTATTTTAAAATAAACATGAAAACAAATATAAAGAAAATAAAATAAAAACATGAAAGTATGCTAAAACAAGGGTCAGGATTGGATTTTGCTTGGATGAAGGGTTCAGATGGGAAGTCTGATGGACCTGGGGTATGGCAATCCAAGGTCTATGGTTCAAAGTTGCAACTGGCGCGCTATCATATGGTTCAGATTCAACCGGACTAATTAAAATTAATTAAGTTAATTAATTAGGTTTAGGGTTTTAATGAAGCAATCCTGGCCATTCATTCGCGCGGTAACCACAAGATCCTATGGCTAAGATTCAAACTGGCTAATTAAATGGGATTTGCCCTAATGACTTTCAGGCGACCGGAACAGTGTTCCGGTCGTCTTCTCCGGCAAGGTCCTCACTCTAACTCTCTCCACAGGCCATAAAAATGCATCAAACTCTCCAGAATCAATCATTAAACATCAATAAGCAAGAATCAAGCAACAAAAACAATTTATTTTGCACATACAAAGAGAATCGAATCAAACAAGTTTTACGGACAAATTTTCAGAAGCTTCATACATTCTCATTTCTCAACCATTTTGAAAACTAAACACATCAACATGATCAGGAGAGCATTTAGATTCATTCTATAACTTAAAATAAAGGTTCTAGAAAAAATGTTCTTGGTGACTACCTGAGTTGAAGCTTTGCAACTTTGAGCTTTCTTGACCTCTTCCTTGTGCAAACCCACTCCAATGATCACCCTGATGCTTCTGAAAGGCTTAGATGGAGTTTATATGGCTTGGTTTGTGTGTTTCAGTTCTACTAAGGCAGAAATCGTGTTTGTGATTCAGTGGCTTTTAGGTCATTGTGAGGGGTGGGAAATGATCTTTGAGTGTTTTTTAGTTGATTGGTGGAAGGAGTTTGAAGTTTTAATGGTTGTGTGTTGAGTTTCGAAGAGATGAAGGTTTTTGAGGATTTTTGAGATTCTGAGTGTATGGCTTCTTTCTGGCTTGAATGTTGTGTGTAATGAGGTCCATGATGTTTGCATAAGATGTTGTGATTGGTTAGAAAGTTGGTGGTGGCATAGTGTGATTGGTATGGGTGATTTTGCAAAAAAGTCAATGTTGTGTACCATAAGCATGGCACGGGTCAGAGGAGTTTTCAAGGCTTGTCCTGCCTCATCTTGATTCATGGAGGGCCCTTGGATGAGATTTTATGAGCTATAACACTTGGATTGCAAGATAGCATAGGTTTTGCATTTTTCCCTCTTTGGAAATTTTGTGAAAATGAGGCATGGTTTCTTGTGATCCAAGGCACAATTTTGGTCAAGCAATGTTGCATTAACATGTTATGAAGTGTAGAAGTTAATTAGAGGTCACAAGAAGTCTTAAAACTTGGTTTTGCAAAAATCCCTCTTTGGCATGAACTTGAAAATTATAAGATTTTTCCCAACTTTGAAACATCATATCTTGAGTTCTAGGATGAATCAAGAGGAGTTCTTGTACTTTTTGAAAATGGGAAGATCCAATCTACAACTTTCATGTTTAAATATTTTTCATTTGAAGCCTTTTTGATCAAGAAAAAGGGGGTTGAAAATCTTTCCCAAAATGGAAAGTTTTCATTACAAGTCATGTCCAAAAATGGAAAGTTTGCAAATGGCTTGAAATTCTTCAATCTTGTGAACTTATAACCACTTCTAAGATCAAATAAAGATCATAGAACCTCAAAAGTATGAAGATGACCCTTTGGTACCATTAGTGGTGGCCTCAGATGCCCTGATTCTGACTTTTCTTGCACAATAAGTTACCAGTTGATCAGATGACTTCCATAGTGAATTTCTTCATCAAATTTGGTATACATGATCCTTATAACATATTAAGACCATTAGAATCAAGAATGACCAAAAAAATTGAGATTAAGGGCCTCAAACCCAAAACCCTAATTTTAGGTCATATGTGTAGAAAACCCTAGCCTGCCTGGGCCTCTGTGCAATGCTTTGTGATTTCTTGACTTTAATGAACCCTGAGGAGCATATTATGATCATGGAACACACATGGACCCTCTTGACAATCTTTAAGGCCTTTGATATGACTCAGATCACTTCTTGGATTGCTCAGATCACAAACCCTAGATGTGCAGTCATGCAATGATTTGATGAAGTTGTTTATGCAATGTGAGATGTAATGAGATGTTTATGCAATATGAAAAGATCATAAGCCATGGTGTGAGAAAGAGTGAGGGAAAATTTGGGGTGTTTACACTTATACCAATTGGAAAACTAGAAAGAGGAGTTTACATCCCCTAATTTAAATTAAAAGTCATCTTTAAGAACGAAGATAGCTTTCAAAATTGAATTCAAGTAACTGATATTGTTTTTTTTTCATTCTAAGGAATGTTTTATCAATGATGTACTTATGCTTCAAAATTGGGCCCATATGGATTCACAATTTCAATGAAGACCCCAAACCAGCTTATCCTACATAGAAGTATTAGTCTCTCTTGCTTTCTGGATCCCAATATCACCTAGCATTTTGGGCTTAGTGATTTTATTCTAGTAAACGAGATGCACACTAGAGTTTGAATTACCTTTCCACAAAAAGTTCCTAGTCATCATATCAATAAAATCACAAGTTAGCTGACGTAGCCAAACCACTTACATATTATTCATACCCAAATATATTTTTAGTCGACCTATATAAGTCGACCAAGACCGGACATAAACCGAGTTGGTACCAGGACTAGTCATCTGGCCGGGTTGAGTACCTGACCTAGCTATTTGTCTGGGTTGTGTACCCGACATAGATATTTGGTCAGGTTGGAACCAGGCCCAGATATCTGGTCGGGTTATGTAACACCCCGATTTCATAATTTATTTAATAAAATAAATTATTATGAATATGGGCAGTATTTTGGAAATTGTGAGTAAGGAATTGTTTTATTTAAATAATAATATGATAATAATGTGGTATTATTTGAATATTGTTATTGAATAAATAAAATAATAAGAATTGGAGGTCTAAGGGGCAAGATGGTAAAATGATATTATTTTATAAGAAGAGAAAAGGAATTCATTTTCATTGATCGTGTTTTTAGTGGAAGGGGGAAGAAACTGACTCTGGAGAAAGAGGAAAGGAAGGAGAAGTGCAAGAGACCTAAAGCCCCAAGATCAAGATTTTTCAAGGAAGCCATTGAATTCGAGGTAAGGGGGAGAAATGTTTCTTTATTGGTGATCTAACATGAAAGGATAGTGGAGAGGTCCTTACTCTCTTAGGGAATATATAATTTTGATATATTTTGATGAAATGTGATATGTGTATGAAATTACATGATTAATTGTTGTATTTGGAATAATTGTTTTGTGAATTGTATGGTATGGTTAGTATGAAAGTTATCATATGAGTATTATTGTTGTTGATGCCAATTAGGATGATAAAGTAAGACCTAGAATTCCCCCAATTTGATTAATGATATTAGGTTGGAAGAATAAGGTAGTGTTAGAGGTATATAATGAGTATGAGAGCAATATTTGGACTGTTTTGGGTGATAAAAGTGAGATATAAGTGATGGAATTCGAACTGGTATGAAATTGGGAGAGAAAAGTGATTTTCGGAAGAAAAAAAGTGAGTTTTGGGGCGCAGGGCTCCTGACACGGGCCGTGTCAGGCTACGGGAAAAGTATTTTGATGGAATTTTGGAGGGATGGACTTCATAGGGTCTGACACGAGCCGTGTCAGCCTTCTGTCTTTGATAAAAATGTGATTTCTGAGGGGGAGCATCAGGCCATGTGACACGGGCCATGTCAGGGGACACAGGGGGTCGTGTCAGGTCTCTGTTTTGGGAAATTTTATGTATTCTAAGATGGTTTTGTCCCGATTTCTTGTTCAATACTTGTCCCATTAGTTTAAGATGTTGAGGATAGTATTAATGGATAGTTCCTAGGAGACAACAAGCAATAATTAGTCTTTAAGTTCTATATGTTTGTGTTGGTTTGTATGATTTTGTAATGGATCAATTGGATCGTGTTGGTTGGGGACATTGTTGATTGTATGTTTGGTGTAAACCACATGATCAAATTTTTGGTAACTTATGAGGATTTGAAGGATCGTATTTTGTTGGGTAAATATATGGGAAATAGTTGAGGATGGAATTAATGAATAGTTCATAGGATATGATAACCGGTGATTAATGTGTAAGATATATGTGCTTGTATTGATTTGTATAACTTTTGATGATGAATTATATGGATCTTATTGATAATGTGTATTGACTATTGTCTAATTTTTATGTGACCCATGTGATGGGGTGTGTGATAACTTATGTGGATCAGGAGGATCGTGTTATGTATGATTATGTTCATGCATGTATTTTGGTATGCATTATCGAGTTTGCATATGCATGTATGGTGAGATAATCATGTCTCGGATGGAGCGTAAGTGATTATCCGGATTCATTCTGAATCATTGGTGCATGGATGATTGTGTCTTAGTAGGAGCGTAAGCGATGCATCTGGGGTTCAAATTGATGAACCATTGTTGAGTCAGTACCGCATTTGCATTGTGTCACGGAGTCACTTTGCATTTTATTGAATGAATTATATGTGAAATATGATATGTGACATATGTTGATGGATTGTGTGAGATTACCCTTTAAGATGTTATATGCACCGTTAAAATATTGAATTGTTTTCTCACCCCTTTGTTGTTTGGTTGCGTCTGTGCTTCTTCGGAAGTACAAATGATTCAGGTACTTTAGTACGCTCGGAGTACAAGTTGTCTGGTTGAGTCCTAGGAGTCGCTCTGATACATAACACGGGAAACAGGGATATTTGTTGTTTAATTATTCTTATTAGTAATAGTTACGTATCATATTTTGTTGAAACTTATAAATTAAGAGGATTGATGAATATTGTGGATATTTGGCGAATTGTCGTATGATGAATAAAAAGATTTTTTTTTGTTGTTTTAATGAATAAATGTAATTGTGTTTCTTTTGAAAAAGGTAGCATTCCACTTTTGATAAAAACTTTGATTTTTCTTAACAAAATAGTTATTTTATTTAATTGGGAAAAGTGAGTGTTACAATTGGTATCAGAGTAGGTTGGTCCGTCCAGCCAGGTTGTCACGTATCATTTGTTCCTGAGCATGCAATATGTGTGTGGCACACTATTGGTACTTGCTTGTTTTCTAGTTGTTTGTTTGCAGGTGTTAGTTGAAATAAGTGGGGGAGAAGTTATTGCTTCTCTGGAATGTTGGCTTGTGGTGTGTTGGAATTGCAATGGTGATAAGGTTGCTAAGGTTTGCGTTAACAAAGGATTCACTCGTGAAGCAACTTAGTTCATAAGATGCGAGGAACGCTATTAGAGTTGAGAAATATGGTTTATGACCATCATGATTTTCGGTTATCTATTAACTATTTGAGGAACTGATCATCCTCAATCCCTTATTGATAGTAGACAGAATCGTGTTGGATGCAAAAGACATATTTTTCAGCTAACATAGTATGTTCAGTAGACTGTTTGGAGTTAAGCCAAAGTTATTAGTGGTTTAAAAGAATAGATATGGATTCTGGTATCCGGAAAAGAGATAGATTTGAGGATTTAGTGTGTTGATTAAATATTACTAATAATGACCTTTTAGTGAGTAGGAAGTGAATTTGAGATGAACGATTGTAAAAAGTTGAATGTTGTATCTACTGGGTACGTAGAGGAACTTTTGAGAGGGGACTCTGATGTCTGATTTGGTTGCATATATGGTATTGATTGGGAGTAAGGTCACAATGATGGATCGTTTGTAGAGTACGAATGGTAATGGTGTTTTAAAGAATATATTATAAGTATTGTTACAAGGAAAGATGGAACTATTCCTTGGTCGGTCCCTGGTACTAAGAGGAATAGTTAGAGGATTCATTGACAAAAAGGAATTATAGAAGCAAGGGTGCATTCTGGGAAAACTTTGGTGTTATTGATATCGAAAGATGAGTATATGAAATCGCATGTTGATTAGTAAATATTATGAGAATTCACAATTGTAATGGGAATATATTAGATTCGATTGATAACGGATCAAGAGTGAATTGGAATTCATCCATAGTATTACTGTTGTTATGAGTTGGATTATTGCGCCTATTAGAACCTTGAGTTAGTTGGGACTTTGTAAGAATAGCCTAAAGGGAATGTGGTAATCGAAATGAAATGTTGACAAGTCATGTTGGATGAATTTACTTCGTTGAAAGGTGTGGAATAAAGATTTTGGATGAAAGTATTGAGTTATGTTTTGGCATAGTATGATAAGAGGTGGATGAGTCTTTGGGAAGTATGAAGGTGTAATTTTTGTCGGAAGATGTTGCACCTAAGGGAATCCCCCAACAGGTCTCTTCCTCAGCAGAATATCAACACTTCTTTCACCCCAGCCGAGTTAGAAGGATATCATTTCCCCAACGGAGCTCTACGGGTAGCGTACCTCTCAAGTCAAGTTCATCCCCAACAGGGTCTTGTCTCTCCAATATTAAAGACCAAATTATTTTTAGCAATGATGGAAGTTTCGAGCCAGTTCATCATTAACACTATCCCCCACAAAATGGCCTTTCCCCACAGGGATTCATCAAATCAATTCAGTGATTATTTCTCCCCAGTCAAGCTGTTAGGATGCCTGTTATCTCCTTGCCAGGAGATCCCTCTGTATTTGCATTTAGTAATCATCATTACATTTGCATCCTTAAAAAACGTAGCATTTCCATCATTATGGAGCATTACACCATGGAAAAATTCAAACATATGCATACGAAGCATAAGCCAGTTTTGGTACCTTGCAAAGCCCGAAACAATATTTCCTCCATCAACCTGAAATGTTCCCCCACAAAGAACGTTAAATTCATTCCTCAGTGTTGTTATCCATACTAGTTAAACCCGGTTGAGTTTTCATCTGAGTATGATGAGCTCATTCCATTTAATTATGTCTGAGGTCAGTTTGGTATTTGTGAGTTGTCATTCGAGGATGGCATTCTCTTCTTCAAGTCATTCCGAGGTTGGTCTTGTTGTTGTGGCTATCATTTGAGGATGGTAGAGCATTTTGAGTCTATTTATTGAGGTCAATATGTCTCTTCTTCAAAGTCTGTATGAGGTCAGTCTTTGTTTCTAGTTATCGACTGAGGCCGGTATACCATTACGTCTCCATTCGAGGATGGTTTCGTGTTAGATCTGAGGATATTTTGTGAGTGTCATTCGAGGATGGCATTTTCTTCTTCAAGTCCTTCCGAGGTTGGTCTTGTTGTTGTGGCTATCATTCTAGGATGGTAGACAATTTTGAGTCTATTGATTGAGGTCAGTATGTCTCTTCTACAAAGTTTGTCTGAGGTCAGTCTTTGTTTCTGGTTATCAACTGAGGCCGGTATACCATTGTGTCTCCATTCGAGGATGGTTTCGTGTTAGATCTGAGGATCTTTTATGAGTTGTCATTCGAGGATGGCATTCTCTTCTTCAAGTCCTTCCGAGGTTGGTCTTGTTGTTATGGTGTTCATTCGAGGATGATAGATAATCTTGAGCTTATTGATTGAGGTCAGTATGTCTTTTGTGCAAAGTCTGTCTGAGGTTAGTCTTTGTGTTTCTGGTTATTGACTGAGGCCGGTATACCATTGTGTTTTCATTTGAGGATGGTTTTGTGTTAGATCTGAGGATCTTTTGTGAGTTGTCATTCGAGGATGACATTCTCTTCTTCAAGTCCTTCCGAGGTTGGTCTTGTTGTTGTTGGCTATCATTCAAGGATGATAGAGCATTTTGAGCTTATTGATTTAGGTCAGTATGTCTCTTTTTCAAAGTCTGTCTGAGGTCAATCTTTGTTTCTGGTTATCGACTGAGGCCGGTATACCATTGTGTTTCCATTCGAGGATGGTTTCGTGTTAGATCCGAGGATCTTTTTTGATTTGTCATTCGAGGATGGCATTCTCTTCTTCAAGTCCTTCCGAGGTTGGTCATGTTGTTGTTAGCTATCATTCGAGGATGGTAGACCATTTTGAGCTTATTGATTGAGGTCAGTATGTCTCTTTTGCAAAGTTTGTCTGAGGCTAGTCTTTATGTTTCTGGTTATCGACTGAGGCCGGTATACCATTGTGTTTCCATTCGAGGATGGTTTCGTGTTAGATCTGAGGATCATTTTGTGAGTTGTCATCCAAGAATGACGTTCTTCCCAACTTATTTTATTTTCCCACAAAGTGCAAATTTTCCGGTTTATTCGGGTATTCAATCCCTCCATACCTCGATCGTCTGAAAGCCATTGCTATCACTCATTCAGGTCTACGGTGATTGAATAGGAGCAGCTGTAATACCCTAAAATTTTCCTTATTATTTATTACCATCAAACTAGCTTATGCTTCACATTTCATCTGTATCATTCATTAGGTCATTAACATTCACGATCATGCATTTCATTGAGCTCCTAAGACATGTGATCAAGGTGTTTTCTTTTGATTTGAACTTTCCTATTCATAGGTGATTTTTCTTACTATTATGCTTAAGATTAGAGTAAAGGTTGAGTTCCCAAGTATCACAAATACTTTCCTATCAAAGTGTCGTGTTTATTTTCTTCAAGGATTTTCAAGAGCAACAGGAGTATGGTTTCTCCTATGGTATGCTTGGGTTTGTAGTTGAGGATCATTGTGCCATTTTTTCACTTCAAGGCTAGGTGGAGTAGTATTCATTATTGCAAGTTTATCATCCAGGGTTTTCTCCCAGTTACTTGCCTCACATGTCATTTCATTCAAGAGGCTTAGCGGATTAACTCAAGATCTTATTCTTGTGATGATGATTGTTAAGTGGAGGGGATTACTTGGAGTTTTCAGCAAGTCAAGTGGTTTCTATTTAATGGAATGTGGTTTTTTTATTTCAAGCCAAAGTTGGAGAAAAGTCCATATGAATTTTGAGTTCAGGTTATCGAGGCAAATAATAGTTAACATTTTACACCCGATTCAAGCCCATCTCTTTTTCTAAACCACTTCATTTTTTAATTCATATATTGTCCAATATCCGTTTTAATCCATTTTCTAAACTTTTTCTTTCATAAACCAATTACCATTCTAAGCCCATTTAAATTTTTAAGCCCAAACTCAAATTCTATTTTCATCCATTTATCCATTTTAAATCAATTTAAAATTCAAAGCCCATTCTCTTTTTATTAGAAATCACATTGTCAAATTCCATAATTCCCCACAAATGCCCATATTTTAAACCATATTCATTGGCCCATATCCGAATCCAAAACCAATAACCCATTTTCAATAACACAATTCATAGTTCATTTCATTAACTTGTGAATTTATTCTCTATTTGAAACCTAAATCAAATTGATCTTACCTGATCAGGAGGACCTTCTAGCAACGGGGTGCAACAACAAGTGGATGGAATGGAGGGGGTGTACCTGCAAGGCGCTCTGATGCCAAAGTTAATAGAGGTACAACAAATAGGTAAGTTAGAAGAATGGATTCAGAATACCTTACCCTTTAGTGAAAAAGGGTATTTATAGAGAACCCCCGGCGCTGGGCCAAGGTCCTTCCTTGGGCTGGATCAGCTAGGTCCAAGGAAGAACTGCCAAGGAACGCGTGAGAAGCGTGAAGACCTAGCTAAGTGGTCAGGTCCTTGGTTCAACTGCCCCTATCTTTCAGGAGATAATGGGGGATAGTTGGGTGATGTGGCAAGTGAACTGGCTGACATGTTCTCTGCCCGTTCTAAATGCGTGCCCGACATCTAGGATATGTGCCCGACCGTTAAACGCCATTGCCCGTCTCTCAGATGTACCTGCCCGAGCACATGGGCCTCTGCTCGACATATTGGGTCGTAGCCCAATACAGTCCGGAGGCCCAGTCCAGAACAGGAGCCCCCCAAGTCGAGTCTCCGAGTCGGAGCGATGAATTAGAACATAGATGGATGTAGGTGTACTGAAGAAGGTGACGGGCATGTACTTGCACGCGTTGTTGAGTCTGTCGGGCATGTGGTGTTTCACAGAGTCGAGAATGCTCCTTATAACCGGGGAGATTTGCAGTTGCTCGGCGTCGTTCAGGATTCTTGTGGACTGACGTGTCTCAGCATTAATGGTGTGTCGCCTCGTTTCTTGTGCAAACGGCGGTGTAGGGTCTAGGTAATGATTATTTAGCGCGTTCGTCCACACGTTTGTGTCTATATAAAGGGGGTGGTCCACTTCATTTGGACTTTTTTGCTCTGACATTTTACCTAAAGCTCTGAGAAGAATCCTCTCTCCGCCCGTCTCCGCCGTCTGCACTGCCATTTTCTGCCCGCGTGCCACTGTCTTCTCCTCGTCTCCAATATGTCAGGTAACACTTCAAATTCCCTGTTTTGCATGCTTTTTCGTTTGGTAGATAGAAAAATACATGATATGTTTATGTAGAGTAAGCAAACTTTAGTGTAGAGTAGATAAACCTGGGTTTAGGGATAAATTTTTAGGTTTTAGGTATGAATGTTCCGAACAGGATTAGAATGTCCCGGGCGAAAATTTCATAAGCACTTGAATAAACCGAGCAAAACTATCATGTCGCGGGCGTGAAATTCATATGCGTATGGATATCCCGGGAAAGTTCAGCATGTCACGGGCGTAGAATTCATATGCGTATGAATATCCCGGGCAGGGTCACCATGCCATGGGCGTAGAGTTCATGTCTATACGAAATTGTAGGTTGGATCTTTATGTGCCCGAATGCGTGCGGGGGTTACCCCTTCGTCGGTCTAGGCTAGTTTAGTTGGATTTTGGGCGTTTTAGCTTTTCGCCCTTTCACTTGACTTGCGGTGGAAGGGTAGATTTGATGCGATGTCAAATTCACTTTTTCTGTCTGCGTTTCAGGTACGACCGAGCATCGGCAGGTCGGGGAAGGGAACGCCGAATGTCGTCAAGCTGGTGAAGGGGAGGTCGCGCATCGGAACCCTGAGGAAAGGAATGTCGAGGAGGACAACGAGCATGTTTCCTCGTCCGGGCGTAATGACTTATCGTGGGTCGCGAATGAACCGCTGGAAGAAGAATCGTACTTCACAGATGAGACGACCGTTGCATACACCGTGGTGGAAGATATCAGTCCCGAGGACCCTGCGAATTGGCAATGCCTTTCCCCTAAGGAGGCAGACCGGATATGTCACCGTTTCCCGGGGAAGCAGTTTGCTATGTACGAATTTGCCGTCCGAGAAGCGAGGGTCAGGATGCCCTTCAACTCTTTTCAGATAGGGGTTTTTAGGTGGCTCAGATTCGCACCGTCACAACTGCCTCCGAACGCCATCGCTTTTATCCGGGCCTTCGAGTTAGTCTGCCGTTTTCTAGGCATTGGGTGCACCTTGCCCCTCTTTTCCACATCTTCCACCTGCAACGGTCTGGTGCCCAGGGACGTCACAGTTGGGTGTCTCTGAAGCAGCCAGTAAGGCTATTCAAGACCTATGTGGATTCTGCCCGACATTTTAAAGGGCGGTGGTATACGGTGAAACCGATCACTCATTCTGCCTTAAACTCCCTTTACTATTACAAAAGGAATGCTGTTGGGGAGGAAAAACTTATGTCGAGGATCCCCTTGAGGTGGTAACCCGACCACTTCAATCTCTTGACCAGTCACTACCGGGTAAAATTCTCGAGCCTGGGGGTCGAGGATAGGCTGGCTTACAAGAGGCTGGTGGAGTATGTACAAAGTTTCAACCTGGCGGTTTGGGTTGACAGGAAAGGTGATCCCTACATCGATGAGGCTGGGATGCCAATTTGTGAAACCCGTCTTATAAACACGAGGGCTCTGCTCGAGTGTGATACGGACGAGGAGGCCTTGGAGTTATTGCGTAGGTTTTCTTTACTTAGTTTCTTTTCTCGGTCTTGTGTCTGTCCATCTAACCTGTGTTTTTGTTGTTTTTGTTTTGTATGAACTATGCCCGTTTATCGTGAACGAGTTCTGAAGCTGGCGAACCAGGCTGGGGCCCCTGACAGGGTTCCTAAAAAGAAAAAGAAAGTGACACCCCGTGTCTAGGAGGTGGCCACTGAGCTAGGGGCAGGTACCTCGGGTACTACTAGCCCGGTGCCCAACTCCCCTCAGCCCGCTCAACAAACCTCTCTGATCCAGACATGGGACAGTCGCCCTCCTTCCACCTCTCCTTTGCTCAAGCGGAAGCGTCTGGACGAGACTTTTGCCTGGTCCACTGCCGTGGGGGGCAATGATTCTGACGCCCCTGGGAGTTATCTGATGCCTCCTTGCTATCTAGAGCAGGAGTTTCTTAAGGCCGAAGGTTCCGTCGTGGTGGCGGCGCCCGAGGCAAAGGCCATTCTGAGCCAGGATGCAGATGCCCGGCGAAAAGACCTAGCTGGGGATCTGGCCGCCGTTATCCGGGTGATGGAGACTGCCATGGTCCTGTCCGAGACTGCTGTTTCCACGGCTTCTTTAGAGGATGCTCTTCTGGCTTCCCGGACCGAGAAGGATAGATTGTCTAAGGATCTATCTGACTATAAGGAGGAGCACCAGTTGTATGAGGGGCTGAAGAAGGAGCTGGAGGAACTGAAGTTCAAACGGGACATGCTGAAGGCCGAGAAGGAAAGCCTGAAGGATCAAGCTGCGGGGCACAAGAAGGTGGCTGAAGAAAACGTGCAGCTTCGTGCTCGGATGACTCTGCTCGAGGGTACAATCCGCCCTTGGGATGATGAGACTGAGGAGGAGCTTGCCCTTCGTACCCGGGGCGATTTGGTCGGACATATCCGCGAACTCAACAAAGACCTGGTCGTAATGTTCAAGGAGGGGTTTGACAACGCCACCAAGCAGCTGAAGGTGTTGAATCCTGGGCTGGTGATGGAGGGGTCGGCCCACAACTACTGTGTGGCTGACGGAGAGATCGTGTGCCCCTTCGAAGCTGAGGAGGAACTGGAAGATGAGGAAGAAGATGGTTGTGAAGAGTAACTCCGGGCGGAGTCTTTTTAGAATTTTTGTTGTCTTTTTATAGGGCATGTGTGCCTGTGTATAATGGCCTTTTGTGCCTGTTTGAATATTGGCCTTCGGGCTCCCTTTGTACTTTTCTTGGTCGGCTGCGACTGTGTCTAATGAATGTTATTTACTTTGTTCTATTTATTTATTTTTGAACTGTTTGTGCTCGACCACTATGGTCTCGTTGGTTTTTCTATATTTATTTTTGAACTGTTTGTGCTCGACAATGCTGGTCTCGTTGGTTTAGGGAACTGGCAAGGTGGTGAGCATTGTGCTCGCCTTAAATCGAGGTAGGGTTTGCGATCGGAGAACTCTGACCTCGAGGCTTGGGCTTTCCCATCGCGAGCTGGGTGCCCTGCCAACATGGTACTGCGACACTGGGGCTCGTTTGAGGTGCCCAGCGTCGGGGAGGGTTGTGAATCCCCCTGAGTGGCGCAGATCCTCCCTTCTGTTTTGGCGGTGAAGAGCGTGGTCGTACCTCCCATGTCTCCCCGGGTTATGTTTAGCTATAATATTGTCTAATTTTTTTTGCGTTCCATGGTCGAGTGAGTTCTTCACCTTGTAGGTTTTCTAGATAATAGGCCCCGTTGCTTGTCTTGTCGCGGACGCGGTAGGGGCCTTCCCAGTTGGCGGCCAGTTTACCCTCTCTTGGGTTTTTTTGGTTTCTTCTGAGGATCAGGATGCCCAACTGGAACTCTCTTTTTATGACCTTCGCGTCGTGGCATAAGGCTATTTTTTGTTTGAGGGATGTTTCCCTAAGGGCTGCTTCGGAGCGGATCTCTTCGACAAGGTCCAGCTCGACTCGAAGTGCCTCGTCTTTCATCTCTTTGTCGAGGGGATCCTCCACGCGTCTCGTCGGCTCTCGTATTTCCACCGGGATGACTGCTTCAGTGTCGTATGTTAGTCTGAACGGGGTCTCCCCGGTCGTGGAGTGTGGTGTTGTGCGGTATGCCCACAGGACGCTGTGTAGTTCCTCGACCCATGCCCTTTTTTCCTCGCCGAGTCTGCGTTTTAGTCCGCACAGGATTACCCTGTTGGCCACCTCCGCTTGTCCGTTGATTAGAGGGTGCTCGACGGACGTGAAGTGTTGTTTAGTGCCTAGGCTGGCCACGAAGTCCTGAAACCCTGCGTCCGTGAATTGTGTTCCGTTGTCCGTGATGATCACCTAAGGTATGTCGAACCGAGCGAGGATGTTTCGTTTGAAAAATCGAAGAATGTTCTGTGCCGTTATTTTGGCCAGTGCCTCTGCTTCGATCCACTTGGTGAAGTAGTCTACCCCTACAATGAGGTATTTATTTTGGTTAGAACCAGTCACAAATGGGCCGAGGATGTCCATGCCCCACCATGCGAAAGGCCAAGGGGAAGAGAGCGTTTTTAGCTCGTTGGGAGGTGCGAGATGCATGTCTGCGTGTCGTTGGCATTTGTCGCATTTTTTGACGTGCTCTTTGGAGTCGTGTTGCATAGTCAGCCAATAGTAGCCTGCTTGAAGAGCCTTGCGCGCCAGCGACCTTCCGCCGGGATGTTGAGCGTTGATTCCTCGGTGCATTTCCCCTAGTATGCAGGGGATTTTCTCCTCCTCGACGCATTTGAGCAACGGGATGGAGAGTCCCTTAAGGTAGAGTTTCCCTTCGAGGAGGACGTATGAACACGCTCTCCGCTTGGTTGTGGCTGCTTCTTTGGGGTCTGCGGAGAGTTCATCCTTTATGAGATAGTTGTAGATGGGTGTCATCCATCAATGAGCGTCCCCGATCACGTTTACCTCGAGCGGGGGCGGCGGCCTTTCGGTGCTAGGTCGAGGAAGGATTTCCTAGATTACTGATTTGTTTCCGCCTTTCTTCCTCGTGCTGGCGAGTTTCGACAGGATGTCCGCCCGCGTGTTATGTTCGTGGGGCACGTGTCGGACCTCCCACTTCTCGGATTTTTCTAGTCTTTCCTTGACCAATGCCAAATATTCGATGAGTTTGTCGTTCTTGGTTTGGTATTCTCCCCGTACTTGTGATGCCATGAGTTGGGAGTCTGTCGATATTTTTACTTCCTTTGCTCCTAGGTCTTCGGCTAATCTTTGACCGGCGATGAAAGCTTCGTATTCGGCTTGGTTGTTGGAGGTTGGGAAGGCTAATTACAATGAGACCTTGATCATGATTTTGTCCTCGTTTTCGAGGATGATTCCCACACCGCTTCTGGCCGAGCTAGAGGCACCGTCGACGAAGATCGTCCATTTGTGGGCACCGTCCGCTGGCTTCGGGCCGTGCGTCATTTCTGCGACGAAGTCGGCCAGGGCCTGGGCCTTCAGAGCTTTCCTGTTCTCGTATTGGATGTTGAATTCGGAAAGTTCCAGCGACCATTTCAACATTCTGCCAACCATGTCTGGTCGACCAAGGAGTTGTTTTATTGGTTGATCGATTCTCACCTTGACCGTGTGGGCGAGGAAGTCGTGACGTAATCTTCTCGCGGCGTTTATGAGGGCTAGCGCGACCTTTTCGATTTGTTGGTATCTGAGTTCGGGGCCTTGGAATGCTTTGCTCGTGAAGTATATAGGCTTTTGCCCCTCGTCGGTTTCTCTGATGAGAGCAGCGCTGATGGCCTCGGTTGCCACGGACAAATATAGGTATAGGGTCTCCCTTTCCAGTGGTCGGGACAAGACTAGAGGTTCGGAGAGTGCCTTCTTCAGATGGAGCAGTGCTCGTTCGCATTCGTCGGTCCACTCGAAGGTGGCCTCTTTTCGGAGGAGTTTAAAGAAAGGTAAAGCAAGTTGAGCGAATTTGGCAATGAAACAAGAGAGTGAGACGAGCACCCCGTTGAGGGATTGAATGGATTTTTTAGACTCCGGGGTCGGGAACTCTGAGAATGCCCGACATTTGTCGGGATTGGCCTCGATTCTCCGTTCAGTGAGGTAGAAGCCTAGGAATTTTCCCGCCCGGACACCGAACGTGCATTTCTCAGGGTTAAACCTCATTTTGCATTGCCTCGCCTGCTCGAAAACCTTGCGGAGGTGTCGTGCGTGGTCGGTCTCCTCGTGTGATTTGACGATCATGTTGTCCATGTATACTTCGAGCATGTCCCCGATTTCTCCTCGGAAGACTTTGTTCATCATGCACTGGTACGTGGCCCCAACATTCTTTAGCCCGAAGGGCATTACGTTGTAGTAGTAATTGTCGGTCGGGGTCATGAATGCCGTGTGTCTCTTGTCCATTTCTGACATAGGGATTAGATTGTATCCGCTGTATGCGTCCATGAAGGACAAGAGTTTGAAACCTGCAGAATTATCGACGAGTTTATCTACGTTAGGGAGAGGAAAAGCATCTTTAGGGAAAGCCCTATTAAGACTGGTATAATCAACACACATACGCCATTTTCCATTATTTTTCTTAACGAGGACTACATTAGAGAGCCAAGTTGTGTACTGGGCTTCAGAAATAAAATTTGCCTCTAGGAGGTCTTTTACAGCTCGCTCGGTAGCCTCCGCTTTCTCGGGGAACTGCTTGCGCCTACGCTGTGCTACGGGCTTGATCGCCCGGTCTAAAGCTAATCGGTGACAAGCGACTTCAGGGTCTAGGTCGGGCATCTCTATGGCGTTCCATGCGAAGATATCAACGTTCTCCCTGAGGCAAATCGCGAGTTGCTTCCTTGTTTCCTCGGGCAGGCCCGTGCCTATCTTCACTGCTCTGTCAGGGTCATCCCCAGTGGGACGAGCTCGAACTCTCCGTCCGGGACTGGGCGAAATGGGTGAGTGAGAGTTTGCCCCTCAACGGGTCTCTGTTCTTCAGCTTCGTCCTCGCCGATGCGGCAATCGAGGTCGATGGCGTTGATTCCCTGGGGGGAGGCTCTTCGACCCTAGGCTTCTTGTTGTTCTTTGTGTTGATTGTGGCCTGTCCCTTTACTACAACATCGTAACACCTTCGGGAAGCCTCGATGTCGCCGTGGATTGTGACCACGCGACCCAGTTTGGTGTAGTACTTCATCTTCAGGTGAACGGTGGATGGTGTAACACGGTGGGAGAACTGACTTTAGTTATGTTACGGATAGCAAGAGTCGCCACCGACTTTTATTTTATCCAAAGGAAAGGGCATAAAAGAACAGGAAAGACCTTAAAAGATTTTTGGGTTCGGGGGGTAGGTTATGTAAAGGGAAGGTGTTAGCACCCTTTACATCCATGGTTATCCATGGGCTCTTAGTTACTTAGCTCACTTTAAATTGTTTTGAGAAGTGTAGTGTGTGTTTAGAAATTTTCTTAAGTACCTTATAATGATCCATGTACGGATATATATAAAGACTTTGTTTTGAAAATTTGTTTGAAAATGTGAAGTGATTTGAAATGTTTGAAAAGGTGAGCAAGTACATAAGAGGAACCTACCCTAAGTTAAGTCTTTTTTATTCTTAAATATCCTTAAAATGGTAAGACTATCCCTATTATTAAGGAATAGGTAGTCATTACCTTGTATGTTTGAGGGACAAGTGAAGGCACAACTGTAATTAGGCAACTGTAAGGTGTATAAGCAATTTGAAGGGACTTATCATCTTTATTCGAAAGGGACAAGATCATTTACGAAGGCAACCATGGAGGGACTTGATCTTTTTATCTGTTAAGGGACTAGATGACATTTTAGAAGGGACTTTGCTTTACACCTTACTTGACCTTTTTGTTTAGGCAACTTGAGAGGTGACCCTTAAGAAGTGAGATGGCGATCAAAGATCGACTTACGTATGTGAGTGTACCAATTCAAATATTTATCTTGAGATTTAATGATCTAATTTCAATTTTAAATACAAACATGTCTTGCACTCCCTATTTTACTAACCATGGCAATTAAAAATAAATAATAAAAATTATTGTACAATTATTACATATTGGATACAATTACATTATAATTAAAATAATTAAAATAAGCAAATAAAATAAATAATTAAATGGGTTAGTAATAATAGTAATAAAATAAATAATCACATAATAAATAAAGAAATAAAGAAGTTAGTAATAATAATAAATATAAGAGGAAGAAATAAGCATAATAATAAAAAAAAAGTTCAATTTTAAATAAATAATTATTTTTTAGATTTTTAATAAGAAAAATAAATAATAAATATTATATACTAACAAAATATGGTTAATAGCCTAATTATTTAATTTTTACATACATATTATAAAAATATCTAATTATAATTAAATAAGCATAAAATAATAAATTATATTCATAAAATAAAATTAGGTTTTTTTTTTAATTATTTAGGAAAAGAAGTTAGGGTTAATTAATTAAACTATTTACATATAAAAACTATATACAAATTATAAATATACATAATTAAATAAATAAATTAACATTTATAAGATAATTAGAGTTTATAAAAAATTATTAGAGTTAATCAAAATAAATTAGGGTTTATGAGTTTAGAAAATAGAATTAGGGTTTTATATGAAATATTTAGGGTTTATATAAAAATAATTAGGTTTTATGAATTAATCTAAATATAATTTATTTATTTATACAAAAAAATAATAGAATGTATACAATAAAATAAATATTAGATGATTTTAATAAAGTTTAAATTTTAACAAGATTTTGAATTATGGATAAGAAAATAGTAATAAACATTTTTATTTTAATATTTATTCATTAATTAACTATAATATAAATAAATTAAATAAAATAAGAAAAAAATGAGAAAAAGGGACTTACCTGGGGCTGGGATTCGAACCCAGGCCCTAGGCTTCAATCTTTGAGTCCTGCCTCCATAACCACCAGGCCAGCGTGCGCTTGGTGATAACAAACAGATGCCAATCATTATATTTTTAGCCTGGCAAATAAATGAAATAAAACAAAAAACTTGCTGAGACTGGGATTTGATCCCTGGACCTTTGCTTCTCACGCGCACACCTTCACCACCAAGCCATCAGTGTTTCTCATAACATATAATACAAACAATAATATATAATTCATATCCAAATTCAAATATTTGAATTTCGCGCCAGGAGCATTCTTCTTCCTCAAGACCTGCAAAAACACCTGCGAAATCACATGCGAAATTTCCTGCGAATTTCCAAAACCAGAAACCTACGTTTTTTGAACCATCATGCAAACCATCATAATAATAAAAATTGGCAACCCAGATCAATTGTACAAGGATCATTTGTCACAGCCATGGTCTTAGAATTTGTTTTAAGGCCCTAAATGCTTGGTTCCCGTTTTGAAGCTCCAAACCCTAGCAATGGCAAATTTCGATATAGTCCACAATAACTGAATTAACCTATTCAAAAAGCTTCTAAACATCACAACAAACACAAATCTATAATTAGTTTTCAATATCAAGGCATAAATCAATCAAATCGAAAAAACTTAGAACATGAAAGAGATGTATTCGGTTTGTGCGAATTAGGGCATGAATGGATAATGTTATGATCCAGAATCAATCTATGGACTCCAAGGAACAAGTTGCAACCTTTGGTTTGTCTTGAAAGTAGCTCTAGGTATCAAACCGAATTTGTGTTCTTAGGATGAATTTTGAAACTTTGCTCTTACCTTTGGAGGCTCAATTTTTCGTCCCTATGCATTGTGTTATGTTTGTGTATATGTAGTGAATGAAATTAGGTCAAAATAATGGGTTGTCCTTTGGATATTTTGATCATGGAAGATTGAAAAAGATCATGCCTTAAATTTCAAATATTCCTTGATACAACCTTTCTATCTTAAGACAATCACCATAATTTTCATATCCATCTAATCCAATCCATGTTTTTGACCTTCTAGAAACAATATCTCACCCAAATATTTGATTTAAATATTTTATTTTGATTTAATTTGCTTTTTAATGAATAAAATTCAAATAAATACTAAATAAAAAATAAAAATCATGAAAATGATTGGATTGGGTCGTGTGGGATGATATCTTAAGGATTGGGTTGCACAATGGTAGGCCCATTTGGAAAAAATTGATTCTAAGACCCCTTTTGTTCAATATTTTTCTCAAAAATTTCCCAACTTTGCAAGGGCACAAATCCTTCAATTTTAATGCTATGAGGGTGTTCTTGGACATTTTGTAAAGCTTAAAGAGTACTCTAACCAACCCCATTGGTTTCATGTCCATATCTTTTACCATTCTCAAGTTATGCCCTTTTGAAGTTGTTGACTTTTTTGTTGACTTTCAAAAGGACCTATAATGTCTTAGCTCATACCTTCCAAATGAAGCATTTTTGGGCTTGGCTTGTGAGACACAAAGTTGTAGAGAATTCAATTTCCTTCAAAATGAGCTTTGGATGGGAAAAATTTTATGAAGCATGTGAAAGTTATGGCTGGTCAAAGTTCAGTTGACTTTTCCTGAGGAAACCCTAATTTAGAAACTCCTGATTCTTGATGATCTGAAATCTCCTTGATGAATCATGATCAACCCTTGATCAAATAATGAAATTTACTTCATATAGTTGATGTTGGCAAAAAAAATCATGAAATTTGACTTTAGTTTGACCACAGTTGACCTCAGTTTGACTTTTTAACTACTTTGACTGATTTTGACCTATCTGATCATTTGACTGAGCAAACCTTTGGGAAAAGTCTTGAAACTTGTCATGGGGATTCTTAAACACATATAAGATGTTATGAAGCTCACTTGAAGTCTTGGAAGTCCATTTAGCCTGATTAAAGTCAAAACCCTAGTTTAGGATGCATTGCTTAGGAGGATGCATTGTCTGAGGGAAATGTCAAATCTTCTGACTAATTGTGAACCTTGTGAACCTCATGAGAGGTCTTGTGAACCTTGTGAACCTCATAAGATGTCTTGTGAACCTTGTGAACCTCATAAGATGTATTGTGAACCTTGTGAACCTCATAAGGTGTCTGGTGAACCTTGTGAACCTCATAAGGTGTCTTGTGAACCTCTTAGTACACAAAGTCTTGTCTTGTGAGGGAAAATTTTGGGGTGCAACAGATGGGACCGCTGTCAGCTCAGCTAGAGTCGGGCGACCGAGGATGCAGTTGTAAAGGGAGGGGCATTCTATGATCAGGAATTGGATCTTGATTTCTCTTGCCGTCTCTTGCTCTCTGAAGTTGACGAAGAGCTAACGTAACCCCACGGATTTTTCGTGACCCCGTTGAACCCTTGGAGGTCGGATCCAACGTAGGGAGATAGGTTGGTCTTGTCTAGCTTTAGGGTTTTGAATAGGTGGACGTACATGATGTCTACCGAACTGCCATGGTCGACCAGGATGCGTCAGACGTCAAAGTGAGCCATCTTGGCTTTGATCAGCAGCGGGATGCTCGAGTTGGGGGAACCGCCCGGAAGCTCCTCTAGGAAAAAGGATATCAGATTGGACTTGCCTCGGTATTTTGTCAATGTTGCCTTTTGCTCGGGCGCAGTCAGTAGGAGTTCGTCGAACTTGCGCTTTACTGAAAGGGCAGCGCTTTCACCGTTCATCCCCCCGATATGACAAGGACAGTGCTTTACTAAGAGTAGTGATCCAACCTTATGGTGGCGAATTGGGGAAGATGAAGTCCTATGGTCGTGATATGCATAGGGCCACTTGATAAGAAGAGTCGTCGGGGGGAGTATGCTCGCGGGTGTAAACACCCCAAATTTGCCCTCACCCATTCACACCATGGCTTGTGATCATTTCATATGCATAAACACAATCATATCATCTCACATCTCATTTTTTATTCACTGCATAGATTCAAAGTCATCTGCACCTAGGGTTTGTGATCTGAACAATCCAATAGCCTTTTGAGCCACTCCAAATGTCAACAATCACTTCAAAGGGGTCCATGTGTGTTCTTATATCATATTACATCCTCTCAAAGTCAAAAATGCAAAAGGATCACAAGAACTGGGATTGGTGTGGATGCAGAGCCAAGTTTGACTGCACAGTTGACCTAAAATTAGGGTTTTGGTTTCAGAGGCCATAACTCCAATTTTTTTTGGTCATTCTTGTTTCCATGGGTCTCTATATGGTATAGGGAGTATGCATATCAATTTTCATGAAGAAATTCCATGGGGAAGTCATCTGATCAAGAGTTGACTTTTCAGACAAGTCAGTGTAAAATCAGGGCATCTGAGGCCCCCAATGACCCAACCAAGGGGTGATCTTCATCATTTTGAGTGTATATGATCTTTATTTGATCATGGAAGAAGGATGAAGCTCACAAAATTCAAGAATTACAAGTTTTTGCAAAGTTGACTTTTTAGGGCATGGTTGACTTTTCAAGAATATGTCATTTTATGCCATTTTTCAAGCCTTGCTTTTTGATCCAAAAATGCTTCAAATGAAAAAACTTTGGTCATGAAAGTTGTAGAATACATTTTCCCTTTTCAAAAAGTACAAGAACATGACCTAATTCATTTTGGATCAAAAGTTATGGTGTGACAAAGTTGGCAAAAATCACTAAAATTCAAGATATGCACCAAAAGGCAAAGTTGCAAATTCTCCTTTCAAGGCCAATTCAGTCATCATATGGGCTTCTAATTCACTCAACATGATCACACAACTTCTAAAAATCAGGTTTGAACCAAAACTTCTCATGTTTCATGGCTTGTGTAGCAAGATAGTCACATGTGAACCAAAGAGGAACCAAGTTGCAAAATCACTCATCACACCTCACCAACTTGCTGCCTTGGCTGCTGAGCCACCCTAGCCTCACTCACACACCATGTTGCGCCAGCCCATGCTCTTGTACCAAGCTAGAACTTAGCCCATGCTTTCCTTACACCAAAGTTGACAAT
Organism: Lathyrus aphaca; assembly: GCA_963966055.1. Classification (NCBI taxonomy): domain Eukaryota; kingdom Viridiplantae; phylum Streptophyta; class Magnoliopsida; order Fabales; family Fabaceae; genus Lathyrus; species Lathyrus aphaca. Next base: position 582,995,792 of record OZ014519.1, read on the forward strand.
TTGCAAAAGTGAACATCCCAATCACAGCAGGCCAGGTCACATCATCTGACCAATGAGAGAGGTTTATGTGGACAAAATGCTAGCCATTTCATACATCAAGCCAGCCTGAAGCAAGTCATAACATCACTTCTCCATTTTCACTCCATAGAGCAAAAGCCTTCGAATCTGTTTCCACAGCTCACAAACACAAAAACAAACCTCATAGGCCAACTCAACTCATCTCCCTGGTCACAAAGAAACCATCATCATAGCCTGAAACCCTCAAAATCCCAAACACGATTCCTGCCCTTCATTGAACAGAACTTGTCCAAACTTCAGAACCAGCCATCATAAACTCTTTCCAAGCATTGAAAGCTTCTTAGGAGGTCAAGTGGAGTAGATTGCAAGCAGGAAACTAGCCAGAAGGTGCCAGAGATCAAAGCTCCAGTTCAGGTGAGCTTCATGAACATTTTTTCCAGGAGCTCATTTTTAAGTTCTTAAATGGTTCTCTATGTCCCACTGATCATGATGATATGTTTGGTTTCGAAAATCATTGAGTTTTGAGCATGTATGGTGTTCCTGAAATTTTTTGACCTAAACCCCTTTTGCTTCGATTCAGCTTTGTTGTGTAAAATAAATGTGTTTTGGCTTTTGATTCTTGCTCTATGATGATTGGGAATGATTTCTGGGCAAGAAAATTAGGTTTTAGTGAGCTAGGGTGAGAGTTAGCATTTTTCAGGGAGGGTGCTGGCCGGAGAAGACGACCGGAAGTCTTCTCCGGCCACCTGAAAGTCATTAACTCCTAATTAGGGTTAGGGCACCAGGTTTGAACGTGAGCCATTGGATTGTGTTTCCCGCGCGCAATTGGAGGGCCTGGATCATTTCATTAAGATTTAATTGTGGATTAATATTTAATTAATTAAAATTAGGGAAGTTTGAATCTGGGCCGTCCAGATGCGCGCCCAGTCAAACCTTGTGAAGCCCAGAATCAATCTCAGCCTCTCCTTTTGATTACTTCCATTTATTTCAATTTTTATTTCATTTCTTTTCTTTTATTTTGCACAATTTATTTAAAATAGCAAAATTTGTTTAAAAATTATGAAATTTTTTATCCTGAGTTTCATTAATTTTTATGACACAAAAATATTTTTATTTTCATTTTTAGCATTTAAAAATCACCAAAAAATTCATGAAATGTTCTAAGACATTTATAAACATTGTCCAACCTTCAAACCAAATTTCTTTTTTGATCTTGATGCATTTTGAGAATTTTTCATTGAATTAAAATCATTTTTGTGCATTATTTTGATCCAAAGTTCAAAAAATCATTTCTGCCTATTCATGAGGAGTTGGACATTGATTCTTTTTGCATTGCATTGTGTTTAGCATGTAGTTTGTGGGATTAAATGGCCATGATTTGATCTTTCATTTTCAATTTGTTTGGCATTTCTTTTGTTTGGGAACCCTAAAACCCTAGAAAACTTGTAAAAATCATAACTTGAAATTGGTTAGGAGTTGAGACCTCTCCTTTGGGCATTGGGTTAGTATAGGATTAGGGGTCCTTTGATTGGCATTTTCAATTTTTTATTTTAGGGTTTGCTTCTGATTTTGGTTTTTGTTTGTTGCATTGATCATAAACCCTAATTTGGGCTTTCATATGCATCCATCTTGCATCTTCTTACATAACATGACTTGCCATGACATTTCAAGCATCCATTTGATTCATTCTTCATCATAAGACATATTGAAAGCATGCTTGATCATTGCATCATGTATTTTCCATGTTGTATGCCATGTGCACTTCATAACTTTTCACTTTTCATGTATGTCCATGCTTCCTAACTTGTTTCATTTGCATTCATAAGTTTATATGATCATTTCCATGTGCTGCCTCATGTTTGTAGCATCTCATAGCATCATTAGCATCATGTATATGCTTCTGGTTTTGTTTCTCATCATGTCATCTCATCCCATTTTGCATTGCATTGCATTCCTTTTCTAACTTTTCAGGTGGTAAGTAACTTTGAGAAGTGAATTTGCCTTCACTTCTCATAACTTTTTCTCTTCATCCCTCTTGCATCCATTGCTGCATTTTTATATGTGTTTGAGTTTGAGCTTGCTCATTCTTCTTCTTCCCACTTTCTTTCTTCAAGTGACTTGACTTCTTGGATGAAGCAAGTTACTTTGCTTCTCCTGATCTTTTCATCTGCTTCCTGGTGGTTCCATTGAAGACTTCTCTTGTTAATCTCAAAAACCTTAGGAACAACCAAGCATGATAATGATTAGGGTTTTGATTAGTCTCCCCACTTAGTTTTACCTTTGTGTCTCTTTGAGTCTTCTCTTCTCATCTCATAATCAGGAACTAAACCCTAAAGGCTTTAAGGCTTTGTGATTAAAGCTTATGCCTGCATCCTTCTATTAGGATGGAGTGTATAACTTTAATCCTAAGTGTTAAACCCTTAATGTGTTTAAATCCTTTAATCAATTCATCTAATAATCATCAAGACATCAAGCTTGTAACTTGGGCCTTGCATCAGGGTTCTAATTCTTCCTTAATTGGTTAAGAAGGACTAACCCTAGTGTTAATGGACAAGTCCCCCTCAAGTTGTCTTACAAACCCTAACACTCACTTCATCATCCTATCATTAACTAAAATCCACTTAAATAAAGGCTTTGTTTTGTCATGAGTTTAATCCCTAATCATGGATTAAGTTGAGGAGCTTTCCTCAGCTTAAACATTCTCATCTATTATCCTTCTATTAGGATGGTGTAATGAGTCTGTTTAATCCCTGATTATGGCTTAATCTCATTACTTAACACTAAACAAAAATACCAAAAACATCTAAATAATCACAAGTAGGTTAATGAACTTAACCCTACATCAAAGGTGATTAAGTGTGAGAATCTGACTTCACACTTAAGGTATTCTCATTACCCCTAATCAGAGGGAGGATGTGATGAGTTTACTAACCCATTGGTTTAGGCTTAAGCTCATTAACTTATGACAAACTCCAAAAGCAATAAAAGACTGAAAACTCAAAAACAAACAATAATCGTCCCCTCCGGGATTCTTTTCTCATCATCTTCATTCACAAACGAGAACTCGCTTCTTCCGTCTAATGCAAGACAGTTTGCACCTGAGCCAGACAGGTCATACACTTGAGCATTGACAAGCAAGCAGTTCACAAGTCAACTCATCTTTCAGTCTCTTTGGGTCGAACTACGGTGTTCTGACTTCCTCATTGCACGAGAGGATACGTAGGCATAACTTAACAGTTATCGAACAAAAGTCTCTGTATATTCCCCCTCTTTCTAGCCTCATCCTTTTAGCCTCATGATCTTGAGCATTTCACTCCTGTTCTTACACTGACACTTCACTTATATACTTCACTTTTCTCTTACACTGACACCTGTACATTTTGTTTTCCAGCTCTTTTACACACAAATTGCACTGACACTACCCCTTTAAAACACAAATCTTTCAAGCGTGGATCCCGTCGAGTACGGCGGACAATCTGGGTGCTAATACCTTCCCAGGTTGTAACCAACCCCCTTTCTCAGTCTCTCTGGTTCGCAACCGTCTTATCCATGTCTTTCTAGGTCTATGCAGCATTGCCTTTCCTCCGGGATAAAAATGCCTAGCTGGCGACTCTATTCATCTCCAGTGAGTTCACGGCTGTGTGTTCTCACTGTCCCTCTCGCCGACCGTTCGCGTCTGTACCTTTATTTGGGCCAGTCCCATTTATCGGGAGCGACAGCTTGGCGACTCTGCTGGGGACCCTTATACTGCAACCAGGGCTTCTGGTTCTTTTTGTGGGTTCCTCCTAGCGCTTGTTTGACTTGTGTTTACTGGGGTGTTATGTGCTATCTGTGCTTGTGTATTTATTTTATTTATTGATTTATGTACAGTTTGTTTTATTACTTTCTTTACTGCTTTACATATATCATACTGTCATGCTGTCTGGCTGGATCTGGTTTTGCTTTGGTTGGTGGGTGTTCCATTGAGAGTTAAGGTCCTATACCTGGGACCTGAGTGACACCTAGGCTAGAGTGAATCATACTCTTTCCCATTCCATCTCGGTCTGGTGCGGGAATATGAAACACGGTTCAGATATGGGTTTCTTCTTGAGAACTCTGTGTTGCAGATTTCCTGCAATGCTAGGGCTATTTGGGAAGCCTGCTAAGTCTGGATGACCTTTAGTTTTGACCTTCAGAAACTGAGGTGAATTAGAGGAGGAACTTTTATGGTTATTGTAAACACTGTACCTCCAGGTTAGAAGTGTTTACACTTCTCATAACTGATCCAAGTCTGAGGATCCTTGTTCTAGAACACCACCTGTGAGGGGGATGGGCTGTTTACAGGTTTGCAGGTACCTTGACCTCAGAACACCCTATTACTTTGATTTGATTAAGAATACTCCATTTTGGGACAGTTCTTGTGATTCTAAAACCCTGGACATGTGGCTCTTTATTTGAGCCTCCCACCTTGGTTACTGGATTTATAGACCTCCATCTGGATTTCTTGAACATACTTGGACCTATATCAGGGCATTTGATCAGATCCAGCTCAGTCACAAACCCTTGCATATCATTTGCATACATAAACATTGCATCATATTGACATTTGCTTATTTTTGTTTCAGGGTATCCACTTTCATCTTTGGTTTTGGTTTTGACCCTATCTTCAGTTTTTGACCCATCTTCATCAGCATCTGCTTCAGTTATCAGATACCTGCACCAGCCAATCAGTGGCCCTTTCTTCAGTATCATCATAAGCACTTGTCCCTACTCAGTCTCAGCATCATGGCTCCTAAAAAGAGTAACATCACCTACCATTTCTTCCAGCCAGAGCTATCTGACATCAGGAGGATTCAGACCCTGATCACTCCAGATCACATACCATTGTTCAGGGAACACTATGGGGATATACTTGATATGGTTATGGATCTGGACCCTTCACAGAGAAGCCTGATCCACACTTGCCTCCAATTTTATGATCCCCCACTGAGATGCTTCACTTTTCAGGACTTTCAGCCAGGCCCTCTATTAGAAGAATACTCATTATTGGTTGGTATGCCTATCAGGGGTGGAATCCCTTTCAACCCTGAGAAGGTCTTTCCTGGTAATGGAGAAGTAGCAAAGGCTTTGCATCTGGAACCTGTCCTGATTGAGCAGCATATGACTTCTAAAGCTGGAATTCCTGGTTTCCATCTGGATTTCTTGATCTCTCAAGCTACCCTGAAAGCTTCTTTAGGAGAGTGGAAAGCTGTATGTGCATTATTGGCCCTGAGCATATATGGAATTGTGTTGTTTGCAGACGAGCCTCGATTCATTAGCAAGAATGCAATCCATCTATTCATTCTAAGGAACCCAGTGCCCACTTTATTGGGAGATCTCTACTATTCAGTGCATCAGAGGAATGAAAAGCAGAGGGGAAGATTAGTGAGGTGTTGTGCTCCATTGTTCCATACCTGGCTTCTCAGGCATCTACCCAGGACAGATGCATTTTTGAATCCTCATCAGCAGAAAAACTGGGCTAAGAGACTCACTGCACTAACTTCAGCTGATATCAGGTGGTGCACCCAAAGCACCAAGGGCAGGGATATCATCACCAGCTGTGGGCATTTTCCCAATGTGCCCCTAATAGGAGTTAAGGGTAGTATTAATTACAACCCTCTGCTGTTTAGAAGACAACTGGGCTATGCACTGGTCCACACTCCTAAGGCACAGGACTTGGTTGAGACTCTTTATTGCGAGAACAAGCCTAATCTGGCTGTTGTTAGGCAGGCTGTTTGGGCCTGGGATAATGTTCAAACCAAGGGAGTAACCATCTTGGGGAAGTGCAGCAATGTGGCATCAGCACAATATTATGAGTGGTCTCGTGCCAGGGCTCAATTCTCTGGAATGCCCTTTACCATAGAAGATATGCCTGAATCATCTTCAGCACCACCCCCTGCTACTATCAGTTTGGAGGAGTTCGAGAACTTGAAGGAGAGAAATGAGAAGTTGACTCAGGCTTTGCAGAAGACCCTCCGGGAGAGGAATGATGGTAGGTTGGATATTGAGAGGCTGGAGAAGCTGAGAGTGGAGCATCTGGCTAAGATTGAGAAGTCTGGGGATTATATCAAAAAGTCTAAGGCTGGAGAACAAATTCTGAAGAATGCTTGCAAGGAAGCCCAGTTCTAGAGAGCAAGGACAGACTTGTATTTAAAGGAGAGTCAAGCAAGGTGGGTCAGGATCACCGAAGCTCGTACTCTGGAAGACAAGAGAGTTCAAGATAAGATGGAGCAACTGGAAGCTAGTGCAAAAGAGCAGCAGGAAGCCCTGGCAGCAGCCCAGAGGGAGATATCAGAGCTGAAGATCAAAGCTGGAGTGAAGAGGTCAAAGGACCAAAGTCAGCACAAGAAGCTAACAGCAGCTGTTACGACCCGGAATCTCCTCATCAGGAATCTCACGGAGCGCCCAGCTGATCCTGTGACCGAAGCACTTCTCAAGGAAGTTCGTGAGGATGAGTTTGGTCTTGGTGTTTGACCATTAGTTTGTTGTTGCTTTCATTCCATGTACTTTTATTTTCCTGTAATGTATTTTGACCCCTCAGAGGGCTTGTATTTGTAAACAAACTATGTACCATTTTGCTTTTTGTAATATATGTATTAGTTTGTTCCATCCAAGTTTCACTTCAAAAGCAACATCAACAGCATCTTCAAGGGTCTGGAAGGGTCAAAACTGAATGCCAAGCCGGATACCTTGAAAACAAATAAGCATACTGCATTGCATGCTAACCCTTTTGTTTGTTTTGTAGGTTTTTGTTTTATTGCTACTAACTCTGTTGTGATATTCAGGAACTATTGCTCGGCGCCGGGTATTTCCCCTCAACCGTCTGCACCGTTATCCGACCCGTAACAACCTTCCGGGCATTCAAATGGATCAGATGCAGCAGGACCTTGCAGAGGTCAGGAACCAAATGACCAACGAGAGGTTGGAAATGAGGAACCAGATGACTCAGTTTATGGAAGTGATGAACAACATGGCTCAGAGCCAGGAAAGATTGAGAGCCATGGTGGAAAGGCAAAATCAAGAAGATCCACATATAGGGACTGCCGGCACCAGCAACAATGAAAGGGTCCAACCTCATGTTAACCCCCCTGTATTTGGCCCCCATCTTCATCCAGAGGTCAATATTCCTGCAAATGTTCAAGGGACTGCCACTGCAGCCAGGGTACTTCAAGAAGACCCCCAGGAGGATCAGTTCACAGTAATGGGTGCTGGGGAAGAAGCTTATGATAGAAGGCTGGATGAGATAGCTGAGAAATTGAGGTCCTTAGAATCTCAAAATTCTCTGGGTTTCGATGTCATGGACATGGGCTTGGTAGACGGGGTCAGGATTCCCCATAATTTCAAGCCTCCTTGTTTTGAAAAATATAACGGGACTTCATGCCTCCGGACTCATTTGCAATCATTTCTGGGAAGGCTGAAGGCCTATACTATGGATGAGAAGCTCTGGATGTTCTATTTCGAGGACAGCTTGACAGGAGCTTCAAGAGAATGGTACTCTCATCTGACGAGAGCAACTATCAGGTGTTGGAAGGACCTGGCAGAGGCCTTTATCAGACAGTATCAGTACAACTTAGATATGGCACCCAACAGGACCCTCCTAATGGGAATGTCACAATCGTCAAGAGAAAGTTTCCGAGAATATGCCCAGAGATGGAAGCAACTGGCTGCTGCTGTTCAGCCACCTATGTCTGAGAGGGAAATGGCAGATATGTTCATGAACACCCTCCAGGGAACATATATTGACAGGCTGGCTGCTTTCTCTTCCACTAGCTTTGCAGATGTTGTCATAGCTGGGGAGAGAATTGAGAGCCTGTTAAAAATGGGCAAGATATCTGACAATGGTGCCAGCTCGTCAGGTAGTACAAGGAAGCCTTTTGCAGGCCCAAGAAGAACTGGCGAGACCAATGTCATCCACACCAACAGGGGCAGGCCCCAATATGTCCATAGATCTGTGGCAGCAGTCACCATTCCCGCTCCGGCTCATCCTCAACCAGTTTATCAACCTCCGCAACAAAACTATCAACAACAACCTCAGTATCATCAACAAGCTCAGTATCCTCCGAGAAATTACAACAACAGCAACACCAACAACAATCAGCAAAGGCCATTCCAACAGAGGCCTTCTCAAGCTAATAGGGTGATCGATCCGATCCCTATGCCATATGCTACATTGCTGCCACAACTCCTGAAACTCAACCTGGTTGAGCTAAGGACATTGGCACCTCCAGATCCCAACAGTCTACCCAGGAATTATGACTCCAACGCCAGATGTGCTTTTCATTCAAACTAGTATGATACCCGTGCGTTCGCACGGGTCCTGTCTCTATTCACACATCACTTGTCAATTCTGCCACTTTTCAGGGTTTAAATTTTGTGCAGAGTAACCAATTAAATAGATTAATAAATCCAACAATATTAATATGGATAATTACAAATACAATTCAAATATATTAATAACGGACCAGACCAGACTTCTTACCTATGGTATTCAAATATATTAACAACTGACCAGAGTAACCAAATAAAAAATATCATTCAATGTATGAAAAATAAAATTCAAATGACCAGTCTACAACTGGTATCTTATAGATTTAATATATTAACATTAAAATGGCCAGTCTACAGCTGATATGTAGTAGATACGTTCACGTCTACCCGTGGATCATGTATGGATCATGTTTGTAATTTCAGTAATTAACATTAATAAAACTCAGTAATTAACATTAAATACAAACACATTAATTATTATTTACATTGAGCGTTCTTATTATATTATATTTACAATTTTTACAAACCTACAATAAAAGTTACTATAAATTAAATACAAATAACCACAATTAATTATTATTTACGTTGAGTCTTAATAAGTTGTAAATACAAACAACCACAATTAATTATTATATACAATATTCCTTATATAAATAAAATATATTAATAAATCTACTCCAATATTTTATTATATGTATCAACAATACAAATAAAGGAAAAACAAATAGTTGTCACATACAGACTCATAATCTTGTTTATTATATGTATTTCATTTGAATTTTTCAAATATTATTTTTAATTTATTATTTTTTCTTGACCAATTTATTATAAAATGAATTTTTAATTTTAAATAATAAAATTAAAATAATATTCTTTAATATTAAAAGTAATTTAAATTTTATTGAAAATAATACAGAATTATTATAATTTATTTTAAATCTAAAATTATAATAAATATAATTTAAGTATGTGACATCCATAATGACAAATATTTGTTTTTTCATAAGAAATTTATATATTTATCAATCATAATTTTTTCATGTTTCTTAAAAAAAATAGATATTTGTAGCCTTTTTCGTGATTGTTTCATATATTTCTTTTTCTTTCTTATTTTCAATTTATGCAGAGAATCAACATAAATAAAAATTTAATTAAATCAATAAATCAAATAGAAGACACTAAATTTGATTTCTTGAATTCTAATTTCATCTTAGAAAGATAAAAAAATGTTCTTAATTAATAATTTAATGACAATTATTGAATCTCAAGCTATAAAGATCTCAGTAGTATTTATAAAACATTTATTAATATTATTTAAGACATTAGAAATTATATAACAATTAAAAATTCTATATGATAAAGAAATCAAAACTACTAATATATTTTATTATTAACAAATTATATATTTTATTATTATTATTACTATTATTATTATTATTATAATTATTATTATTATTATTATTATTATTTAATAAAAAAAATAAAAACAATTTTATTACGACTTTATTGAATTGGAAATGTAAAAATCTAAATTAGTTGAATATTTCCCTTAAATAAATTAAAAAATCAAAACCTAGCGTTTAATAAAATAAATTGACTTTATTGATTACTTAGTGACATTTTTGGAGAAATAGGTGTTTAATAAAATTAATAATTTATTTATTGAAAAAAATCGTATTTTTTTTAAACATAAAATACATTAATTATCTACTTAAAAAATTGAAATGTTCAGATTGTGTTTAACTTTTATTTCATAAGTATTGGAATACAGAGACCTTTTAGAAAAACGTAAAAAGGATGTATCAAACTCTTAGAAGGCAGAGATTTTATTTTTGGAAACGTGAGATAGTTGGTAAAGAAATAAATAAAAGATAGTGTAATGATTATAAGATTCTATAAATTCTAATGACATAAATAGTTTTGCATTTTAGAAGCTTTGGTATTGTAAGAAAATATTAAATCGTGATATCATTATCATTACCCTTGTAGAATACAAAGAATCTTGTGAATAAAATATTCTTTATTGGTATTAAATCAAAATGATAATTTGATCATTATTGATTAGATTTTATAAACAATTTTCTATAATGATATAAATAAAATTATGATGAGATGATAATTATAATAAATATAATTTAAGTATGTGACATCCATAATGACAAATATTTGTTTTTTCATAAGAAATTTATATATTTATCAATCATAATTTTTTCATGTTTTTCTAAAAAAATAGATATTTGTAGTCTTTTTCGTGATTGTTTCATATATTTCTTTTTCTTTCTTATTTTTAATTTATGCAGAGAATCAACATAAATAAAAATTTAATTAAATCAATAAATCAAATAGAAGACACTAAATTTGATTTCTTGAATTCTAATTTCGTCTTAGAAAGATAAAAAAATGTTCTTCATTAATAATTTAATGACAATTATTGAATCTCAAGCTATAAAGATCTCAGAGTATTTATAAAAAATTTATTAATATTATTTAAGACATTAGAAATTATATAACAATTAAAAATTCTATATGATAAAGAAATCAAAACTACTAATATATTTTATTATTAACAAATTATATATTTTATTATTATTATTACTATTATTATTATTATAATTATTATTATTATTATTATTTAATAAAAAAATAAAAACAATTTTATTACGACTTTATTGAATTGGAAATGTAAAAATCTAAATTAGTTGAATATTTTCCTTAAATAAATTAAAAAATCAAAACCTAGCGTTTAATAAAATAAATTGACTTTATTGATTACTTAGTGACATTTTTGGAGAAATAGGTGTTTAATAAAATTAATAATTTATTTATTGAAAAAAATCGTATTTTTTTTAAACATAAAATACATTAATTATCTACTTAAAAAATTGAAATGTTCAGATTGTGTTTAACTTTTATTTCATAAGTATTGGAATACAGAGACCTTTTGGAAAAACGTAAAAAGGATGTATCAAACTCTTAGAAGGCAAAGATTTTGTTTTTGGAAACGTGAGATAGTTGGTAAAGAAATAAATAAAAGATAGTGTAATGATTATAAGATTCTATAAATTCTAATGACATAAATAGTTTTGCATTTTAGAAGCTTTGGTATTGTAAGAAAATATTAAATCGTGATATCATTATCATTACCCTTGTAGAATACAAAGAATCTTGTGAATAAAATATTCTTTATTGGTATTAAATCAAAATGATAATTTGATCATTATTGATTAGATTTTATAAACAATTTTCTATAATGATATAAATAAAATTATGATGAGATGATAATTATAATAAATATAATTTAAGTATGTGACATCCATAATGACAAATATTTGTTTTTTCATAAGAAATTTATATATTTATCAATCATAATTTTTTCATGTTTTTCTAAAAAAATAGATATTTGTAGTCTTTTTCGTGATTGTTTCATATATTTCTTTTTCTTTCTTATTTTTAATTTATGCAGAGAATCAACATAAATAAAAATTTAATTAAATCAATAAATCAAATAGAAGACACTAAATTTGATTTCTTGAATTCTAATTTCGTCTTAGAAAGATAAAAAAATGTTCTTCATTAATAATTTAATGACAATTATTGAATCTCAAGCTATAAAGATCTCAGAGTATTTATAAAAAATTTATTAATATTATTTAAGACATTAGAAATTATATAACAATTAAAAATTCTATATGATAAAGAAATCAAAACTACTAATATATTTTATTATTAACAAATTATATATTTTATTATTATTATTACTATTATTATTATTATAATAATAATAATTATTATTATTATTTAATAAAAAAATAAAAACAATTTTATTACGACTTTATTGAATTGGAAATGTAAAAATCTAAATTAGTTGAATATTTCCCTTAAATAAATTAAAAAATCAAAACCTAGCGTTTAATAAAATAAATTGACTTTATTGATTACTTAGTGACATTTTTGGAGAAATAGGTGTTTAATAAAATTAATAATTTATTTATTGAAAAAAATCGTATTTTTTTTAAACATAAAATACATTAATTACGTGTATACGTGTATCAACATAAAATACATAAAATACATATACGTGTATCAACATGTATATTTTTGCTCGTTTATAAACGCATTTTACCGAAATGTAAATTTATAAATATTATATTTTTGCTCGTTTATAAACGCATTTTACCGAAATCTAAATTTATAAAATGCAATTTTTATTCATCCATAGTCTGATTGTCTTATTCATCCATAATCTTATTGTCTTATTCATCCATAGTCTAAGTGTGTTTCAATAATTTCTTAAGGGATGCAATTTACGTATTCCAAAAAATTATTTATGAAAAAATTATTTGATAAATAATTTATTATTATAGTAGTTTTAAAGCATTTAAAATAAAATTATCTCGATTATTTATAATAATTTGATTTAAAAATTCAATAAATATTTATATTTATTTATTAGATTTAAAATAAAAATGAATTATCTTACATTTTCTTTAGAAAGGGTTAAGTCAATTTTTTTTATTTGATATTATTAGTGCATTATTATGATTGTCACATTTTTATTGTCATATTCTATTATTATTACTCATAATACTGATATTAATATAGTGAATTATTATTATTGTCACAATTTAAGGCACCAAATCAAAGGGTAATAAAGACTTATTTACATTAAAACTGATGATATTAAAGAAAATTCAAATTTTATCAAATCTTTCCTGGTCCATCCAGGAAAGATTGTGAGATGGCCCATTTGATAAAGATCACATGCTACTGTAATAAGGCATGCCCTTGCCTAAGAAAGTCAACTTGTTTGCTTTTAGAATCAGTAGACAGCACAATATAATACATGTTACTATAAGTGCTTGAAAGGTCAAAATACTGACATCAAAAGGATGGGAAAAATAAGAATGTGAGAATTCATTTTATAGTACACTCTAAACAATATAATACATGTTACTATAAGTGCTTGAAAGATCAAAATACTGACATCAAAAACTCCATCTCCAAAATCAAAGGCAAGAATGTTCTTCTATAAGAAATGGCATCAGTCGTGGGTTCATTAATAATTCTAGCAACATTGAGACCGACACTGACACCAGCATCTTTGGTGGTCTGCCTCTGAGCATCATTGAAATAAGCTGTACATTTCAAAAGAAAATGAGTTATATTAGAATAAACTCAAACAGCGGAAAGACTATTGTAGGAGCAGCAAGTTGTTATGACACAATCATATCACTGACTTCCTCATGACTAAACACCTTGGTCTTACTATTCTTTAGCTTGACTTCCTCAATCTTCAAGTCTCTCTGAACTTCCTTATCTTCAAATCTGCAGAAAGAAACAACTCAGTCATCATTAACCCCATCAAATCATATTTTAAGATATAAGTTATGAACAACATAAATATTATTTTGATGTATAACAAAATAATCAAGCTAATATATTGAGTAGAACATGAACAAACCATAAGAAAATCATGTTTTATGATATTTTCATTTGAAACTTCATTATGGAAATGTAAAAACCAAAAGTAATTAGAAAGATTCTATCTAATCAATGAAAAATAACTTAGAATCTTAACAAATCATAAGGTATTATAATAATTGAAATGTTACCTTAAATGGTTCATTTTCTGTTCTGGAATTGTCTCCACCGGCCACGATGGAGCATTGTTCTGGAATTGTCTTAATCGAGGAACCCGTGCACAATATACATAAAGTGTTTGATAACTACAAAACCCTAGAAATTGAATAGCCCGCAAAAATTGGAGTCTTACAAAAAGCGTTTGATTTCAGGAGGCATCTTCTGGTGCGGGTCAGAACCATCAACACCTTCAATTCCTTCATCTGATCTCTAAGTCATCAAAATATCATGAGCATCATCAACAAACGCCGAAGTAGGCTCCGACATGAAACTCCTTATCTAGATCCTTGTACTGAAAACAACAAACACATTAGTTAAAATCATCAACATTAACCAAAGGATGATAAATAGGGAAGCCAAGAAAGTACATTCCAGCTGAAGTAAACTTTCCGTTTTTTGCACTGTCTTCCTACATCAGTAACTATTAACATTAGAGAATGTTCAAAAGATGAAAAAATAATGCACGTATTAAATGCCTACAAGTATGTTAAAGCGTTGCAAGAGAGAGCCACTAACATAATAACTATGGAAAGTTAGTTTAATCAACACAGTGAGAAAACATATCATTTCAATATCTTATATAAATGGTAATCACACAAGGGCTAACAAAATTATTTGAATGAAATTGATCACATACTTGACAGCTGAATAAACTATCTTTCCACAATTTTTATAGAAATTGATCACATATTATAGCATCAACAGAACCCTACATGTGTTCAACAAACATATTCTGAGTAAAATACATAAATGTATCATAAGACTCGAGCACCAACTGAACTGATTCAAGAAGTAAAACAAATTAATAGATACACACTATTAGATACCAACATACAAAGAATTGACAGGAGCTTCAATTCAAAATGACAAGTTTGGTTCTAGGTGTAGAATGCTACAATATGAGTAAGGTGGAAAAAAAACTGTGAGCATTAGTGTCTCAAGAAGACAACCAAATTGTATAATATAAAAGGGTAAGATATTGCTTTACTTCATAAAATTCTGATTACATGCATTCAAAAATGACTCTACCAATTATAATGTCCTGGTCACACAACAATATCCAAAAGTAGTTAAAAAAAAAGATAATTACCATATTAAATTTTCAAATTTGTGTTGACTTGTTAACCATTAGCATTCTACTTTTAAGATAATACTTATTTGAATTGATTTCTTAACCAATATCCTAGTACAATTATCTAATTATGAATCATATACACACCTCACTTTCAATAAGCTTAACGTGTTCTTATTTGAATTTGAGGTGCTGAGTGGTGAAATTTTATTTGAGGTGCTGAGTGGTGAAATATTATTATTTGAGGTGCTGAGTGGTGAAATTTTATTTATGTAATATATCATTCACTAAAGGAGCTACATCAGTCGGGTACATACACCAACTTCATTAAGAGAATAGAGTGATATAGAATGCACAAACCTATTTGAAAATGTTCCAATTGAGCGGTGACTTCGCGGCGCCGGAGTCTACTACCAGAGTGGAAAAAACTTTGACGGCGGATGAGAGAGAAGAAGAGAATAGAGTGACATAGGAAGAGTTGTTTCTGAAATGTAACAGGTTTGCCGTGCAGAATATCAAAGTTTCAGAAGCATCATTTAGTCAACGATATTTTCCTCCTGATATGGATTGTCTGTCAAAAACATGAAATTTTTAGTAGATTAATTTCCTAACATTGCATATTCATTAAACAGAAACAACTCATCAACTCCAGGTTATTCCAAATGCTAATACCAAATTAGTACATAATCAATATATTGTATACATCAAACATATTCCAATGTTTCAAGGAACTTGTCTTTGAAGGAATTACTAAAAGTATGTGAACACAGAATTCAATCAATGACGGCATCGAATTTAACGGGCTTGCCACTCAAACGTTTGGATAATTTCCCCAACTCTGCTGCTGCAAGCTTGGCCTTTTTGCCAGCAAATTCTATTTTTTCAACAGCATCAGCACTTCATTATCACAACAACAAAGAATTTATAATAATCTGAATAATATGTGTAGATAACAATGAATCAATAAATTATCATGGCCACAAAAATTACAAAAAAAAAACTCAGCCAAGCAAAAGTAGATTAAAACAAAAGTAGAAGAAAAATTACATTGAAATGATTATTTCTCATGGTTTTTTGTTGTTCAACTGATTAATTAAATCTCATTTACTTCCATGTTTTCATCCCCAGAGAGTCGCTATGGGATTCATGAAAGGTTCTAAGCGGACCTCAGCTTCTTCTTGTGTCGGTATACAACACAAACTGTCGCAACAAACGTCTTCCTGCCAAAGACACGTAGGAATCAACATCAGGTAAAGGTAACATCCAAGGATTTACCTAACAACTACCAAAGATAACACAAAGTATTTCCCTACATTAAAGTTTTTTGAATTTTTTGGCACCCATTTTTATCTTAAAATAGGCAAATAGAAAGTTGTGTGAGATATAGTTATGAGTTATAACTTATTTACAATTCATACAATTGTTTCGGTCATATATGAACCATTAACCTTATTGATATTTCTAAAGAGATGAAAACATGTCTATTTTATCAAAGAGAAATAACAGTAAATATTTTACAACATATATAAGATAATCATTGTTTTTACAACATGAGATAATCATATAGTTGATAAGGCTTTGCATTAAATTTTTCATCTGCCTCATGCACTTTGCAACAACTTATATATCCCAGTGAATTTAATTTCGGTATAATTTGCAATATATTGGTTGTACCAGGTTGCAAATAATCTTGGAATTCTCTTCAAAGTAGCATAATCCACATAGTGGAATCCATATCTTACTGTGTATCCATATATCCACTCTCAGATATTTCACACAAAGTATCCCCTCACATATGCTCATTTTCATATTGCTTTTGACAATGCCTATATGTGATTTTCCATGTACTGTATTCTCTTAAAATCATTAATTTGATCTTCCAATGTGAAATTCAGATCATCTTCTTGGCCATACCCTATCAAATGTTCGGATTTATCAGAAACACGCATAAAATTACTCAGACTTAAAAAAAATAGATATTACAGTTTTCAGTGATGAACAATATAGAGTATTAATGTACCTATTCTTCACATATGTAACACTTTTCTCCATGCCTTGTGGATAAATATTAAACCAACTAAATGGAGTATGCAATATGACATTAAAATGGTGAAACTTAAAGGAAAATGTGATATCATTATAATGAGTTTGATGGATACTTACAGATTCTCCAATTGAGACACCTTTTTTGTCTCCACTTGTCATGTATGAATCTTCTGTTGTTGAAATACCAAATCCAGAAACACACTTGGTGTATACACAATCTTGAACATAGAAAGGTGTGTAGTAGTTTATGCCAATAAGACGATCCAAGGTTAATTACATAATTGTATCATAACTACGGTAAAAACATAAACATGTAAGTCATCGTAATTAACATTGTTATTAACCTACTTAATTAAGTAATGTGATAATTCCAATACCTGTCATCTACAAAGCATCTCTGATTTCTTAAGCTTATTCATAGCATACCCTGACCTACAAAAAGATGAAATTGAAAATTCGTAACAAATCTCAAGTGATTATCATTAGTATCAAGTTGTTCACTATAAACATAAATAACATATATTGACAGAATAAATGATCATAAAGCAGAATAAATGATAAATACTTATTGACAGAAACCCAACACAAATCTGAAAATGGAAACAAAAAATTAAACATATTTATTCGCCCAAGTGAAATTTCTTAGGACATTGGAGAATATGAAGCACTTCCTTGATTTTATTGTATAGCTTCAAAACACGAACCGATCCAAGGTGAAGATCAGGATCATCGAGATGCTGTAGGACATCGAAGTCAAGATGTTCTTCATTTTCCCTGAGAAACGAAAGAGATAAAAGCGTAAAGAAGATGATCGAAGTAAAGCGGTTAAAAGTGGAATGAGAGAAGAAGCTATACTCGAGGAGAAAACCAAGGTGGTTGAGTGTGCGACTGTAGATCTAGAACCAGTTGGTTTTGGGACTGGTAGAGAAGAATCATTGGGAGTGTAAACTGTAGAATCCGAAGCGTTTGGTTTGTGAGATGAAAGGTGGGATTTTGGTTTAATTGGTTCAATGTTTTGTGCTATTAAATAGGTTTATTAATTAAATTAAACCATTATAATTATACCTATTTTGTAGGATATTTTGTAGGATGATCAACTTTAAATAAAAAAATATAAAAACAATATATTGTAGGCTGTAACATAAATTTTTAAAATTAAAAAAAAATAGTAAAACAACTTATTATGTGAATGTGCCACATCAGCTGCATTTATTGCCAAATGAACCAAAACCCTTAAAAAATTGCATTACCAAAGTTAACCCTATTAAATAAGTCAAATTAACCTTTTAATCAGAGGGATTAAGATGTAATTACCAGGTACTTTAGATTTTATATATATATATATATATTAGATGCACCTGGCCACAGTACAGAAAAGTGCAGAGCCTTGCACATGAAGGTACAAGACCTGGTAGACTCAAAAGCTCTGAATTTCGCACCACCACCTAATGTCAATAAGAACCCCATGCCGAACCACGGGGGTCCCAGAATTAACGCTATTGAAGAAGACAAACCGTCTTATTTAATAACCAGTGTGGGTCAAATCCGGACACCGTTGGTGGAAATCAAGGCTCAACTCCTCGAATGTCAAATGTTCCCGGGGTGTGAGTTGGGGTGTGCTTACTGCAATATTTCAGTCAATGGGTGCGATAACCTGAGGAATGGCATAGACGGTCTCATTCAGAGTGGCCAACTTCAGATCACCACATCATTTCCTACAAATCCAGCAATCTCAACAGCGACAACTCCAGAACCTCCTACAACTGCAACAACCATTGTTCCCGACAATTCTTCGGCTTCATCAACAAGTACTTCATCTGTCATCTCAACTGACCAGATATCAATGAGCATTCCTTCTACAACTCCAGCACCACTCCACTTTGAAATTCCTGCAACAACAACATCCATCCTTCCACCAATGTCTCCTACAACACCAGCAACAAATCATGAAGATGTCTCAACTGTCACAATATTTTATGATCCTGAAAACAATTCCGCCTACAACTCAGAAGGTGCTACTCCCATCAGAGCACTAGTCACAATTTATTACGATCCACAGACTATCACAATTCCTTCCGCAGCTGCAGTCAGTCCAGTCACTATCACGGTGCCTGGACCAGTACCTTATGAAAGCAGCAATGCCATCCCGTGGCATTACGGCTCTGACCTGTACTGTGAAGGACAAAGAATCACTTTTGAATCATCAACCCATGCACCACAAATTGACAATGTGGGAGGAGGCGGAGGCTTCACTCGAAGCGGACGTCTTTTCCCTCCACAAATTCAGAGACCCACTGCCGAAGCAGAAGCTGCTGCTAAAGCAAAAGGAAAAAGCTTGGTGCAGGAAGAGCAGACTGTTAAAGAAGCCTTGAAAACACCCTTTGACCAAGAGGTTGATGAGTTCATGTGAATCATCAAGAAGAGTGATTATAAAATAGTGGATCAACTTCATCAAACGCCTTCCAAGATCTCAATCCTATCATTGCTTATGTGCTCCGAGGCCCATCGGAATGCACTACTCAAAGTCTTGCACGCAGCTTACGTGCCTGAAGAGATCACTGTCAATCAGCTAGAAGCTGTAGTTGGAAATGTCAATGCTAGTCACAGACTAGGGTTCACCAATACTGATTTGACAACGGAAGGCCGCAACCATAACAAAGCCTTGCACATAACCATGGAATGTAAAGGTGCAGTCCTTTCCCATGTGCTGGTAGACACGGGGTCATCCCTCAATGTCTTACCTAAAAAGGCCCTGGTGAAGCTAGAATATGACGGATTGGCGTTAAGACCCAGCGACCTGGTGGTGAGAGCCTTTGATGGTTCTAAGAGATCGGTTCTGGGAGAGATCGAGTTGCCCATAACGATTGGCCCGCAGACCTTCAAAACGACCTTCTACGTGATGGATATACAGCCTGCCTACAGCTGTCTATTGGGTAGGCCATGGATTCACGCCGCTGGTGCCGTGACCTCTACCCTTCACCAGAAGTTGAAATACGAGTGGGAGGGCCAAATCGTTACAATCTGTGGAGAGGAGGATATTTTTGTCAGCCACCTGGCTACCTATAAGTATATTGAGATGGATGGGGAGATCCATGAAACAATGAGTCAGGGGTTCGAGGCCTTGAACATCAATGAGACATCTGCTGTACCTGGTACTTCAATATCATCATACCAACAAGCCCGGAAGGTTGTTGAAGGAGGAAACGCCCAAGGCTGGGGCAAACTGTTATCGGTGGAGAAGAAAGAGGATAGATTTGGGTTGGGTTACAGACCAACTCAACAAGATCCGACAGAGGCTGCGAAAGAGCCCAACTTTGTGAGTGGGGGGATGCTCACCCCTGATGCTGTCAACTGTTTGGAAGACGAGCTGGAAGAAGAACGCAACCTGGAAAGCTGGATTCGTCCAAAGACCCCGGGGAGCAGTATCTCAATCTGGTCTTCCTAGGAAATTATAAGAGTTACTCATGCAGAGTAATTATTATTTCCTGTATTTTTATAGCATGCATCAAAGTCTTGCATCTTGCCCAAGATGACAAGACTCATTTTGTAATCGGGCCATCTGTACTTTTTGTGCAAACAAGATTAATCAATGAAATATCAGACATCTTTTTGCAAACGAGTCTTTTTCTTTTTCGCTCACTGTTTTTCCGTTTTTCTTTTTGTACAAAAAAATAAATGGCAGTGTTTTCAAAATGACAACTTTATTTCACTTTTCTAAAACAAGATTATAATCAATCACTAAAATGAACAAACTGAACCCTTGCAGAGTGTGCCTTCCAGACAGCACCGACAACAGCACGGCTATGACTTCGTATGACTTTGACAATCCAATCAATCAAGCCGATGAAGGGGTTGAAGAAGAGTATGAGCTTCCTGAAGAGCTAGCCAGGTTGTTAAGACAAGAGGAAAAGGTTATTACTCCTCACCAGGAGGAGGTTGAAGTGATTAATCTTGGTACAGATGAAGACGTAAAAGAGGTTAAAATCGGGGCCTGCTTACAAGACTCAGTGAAGAAACAACTGATTGACCTGCTTCAAGAATATGTGGACGTGTTTGCTTGGTCTTATCAAGATATGCCAGGGTTGGACACCAACATTGTTGTGCACAAGCTGCCTTTGAGAGAAGAATGTCCACCGGTCAAACAGAAACTGCGCCGTACTCGCCCGGACATGGCAATGAAGATCAAGGAGGAGGTACAAAAGCAATGGGACGCCGGGTTCCTTGCCGTAACTAGCTATCCGCCGTGGGTTGCTAATATTGTGCCTGTGCCTAAGAAAGACGGCAAAGTAAGAATGTGTGTTGACTACCGGGATCTGAACAGAGCCAGCCCGAAGGATGATTTCCCATTACCTCACATTGACGTATTGGTGGATAATACGGCTCAGTTCTCGGTATTCTCCTTCATGGACGGATTTTCAGGATACAACCAGATTAAGATGTCACCTGAAGACATGGAGAAGACAACCTTCATCACACCCTGGGGCACATTCTGTTACAAGGTGATGCCATTCGGACTGAAGAATGCTGGTGCCACATATCAACGGGCTATGGTAACATTATTCCACGATATGATCCATAAAGAAATAGAGTGTTATGTGGATGACATGATTGCCAAGTCCCTTACTGAAGAAGACCACCTGGTGAATCTACTGAAGTTGTTCAAGCGTCTGAGGAAGTACCAATTAAAGCTGAACCCCAACAAGTGCACATTCGGGGTGCGATCTGGTAAGCTGCTGGGTTTTATTGTAAGCGAGAAAGGGATTGAAGTTGACCCTGATAAAGTCAAAGCCATCCAAGAGATGCCTGCACCAAAAACAGAGAAAGAAGTTCGAGGGTTCTTAGGTCGATTGAACTACATCTCACGGTTCATATCTCACCTTACGGCTACCTGTGAACCCTTGTTCAAGTTGTTAAGAAAAGAACAGACGGTCAGGTGGAATGAAGACTGCCAGAAGGCTTTTGACAAGATCAAAGAATACTTACAAGAACCTCCAATCCTTATGCCGCCAGTTGAAGGAAGACCTCTAATAATGTACTTGACAGTATTAGAAGAGTCGATGGGGTATGTGTTGGGCCAGCATGACGAGTCTGGTCGAAAAGAGTATGCAATATACTACCTAAGCAAAAAGTTTACCGACTGTGAACAACGTTATTCACTGCTCGAGAAAACTTGATGTGCTTTAGCGTGGGCTGCTCGCCGACTGAGACAGTATATGTTGACCCACACTACTTTGTTGATATCAAAGATGGACCCAGTCAAGTACATTTTCGAGAAGCCAGCTCTTACCGGACGGGTTGCAAGATGGCAGATGATTCTCACAGAATACGACATCCAGTACACCTCTCAGAAAGCCATCAAGGGCAGTGTACTATCTGAATATCTTGCTGAACAACCCATTGATGACTACCAGCCTATGAGATTTGACTTTCCTGATGAAGACATCATGTTCATAAAAGCAAAAGATCATGAAGAGCCTGTTCACACTGAAGGGCCTGACCCGGAAGAAGAATGGACTATGATGTTTGATGGGGCTGTTAACATGAATGGTCGTGGTGTTGGTGCAGTACTCATTACACCTAAGGGGGTTCACATGCCTTTCTCGGCAAAACTCACTTTCAACTGCACTAACAACGAAGCTGAATACGAAGCTTGTATTATGGGTCTTGAGGAAGCCATTGACCTCAGGATCAAGACATTGACCGTATTCGGAGACTCAGCTCTGGTAATCAATCAAACCAACGGCAAATGGTACACACACCAGGATCATCTGATACCTTACAGGGATTATACAAGGAGGTTATTGACTTTCTTCACAACAGTCAAGCTTGAGTATATCCCTCGGGACGAGAATCAGTTTGCAGATGCTCTGGCTACCATTTCGTCCATGATCAAAGTTCAGACTGCCAACTTCGTACCTCAGATCTCAGTGTCCAGACTTGACAGACCAGCATATGTGTTCGCAGCAGAAGTTGTCAAAGATGATAAGCCTTGGTTCCATGACATTAAGTGCTTCTTAGAGGACCAAACATACCCACCTGGGGCATCTTCCAATGATAAGAAGACTTTGAGAAGGCTCGCTGGTAGTTTCTTTCTGAACACTGATGGGTCTTTATACAAAAGGAACTTTGATATGGTACTCCTCAGATGTGTTGATAAGATAGAAGCAGACTTGTTGATGCATGAAGTGCACGAAGGATCCTTTGGTACCCATGCAGGAGGGCATGCCATGGCTAAGAAATTGTTAAGATCAGGTTATTACTGGATCACAATGGATGCAGACTGTTGTGCCTATGCCAGGAAGTGCCATAAATGCCAGATTTATGCAGACAAGGTGCATGTGCCTCCCAATCCTTTGAACATAATGTCTTCACCATGGCCCTTTGCCATGTGGGGCATTGATATGATTGGCAAGATTGAGCCGACTACTTCAAATGGCCACAGATTCATCCTGGTCACCATTGATTATTTCACCAAGTGGGTTGAAGCAGCCTCATATGCAAATGTTACGAGACAAGTGGTAGCCAGATTTCTGAAGAGAGATATCATCTGTCGATACGGAGTGCCCGAGCGAATCATTACTGACAATGGTTCCAATCTAAACAACAGAATGATGGCAGAGCTGTGCCGGGACTTCAAGATTCAACATCACAATTCTTCTCCTTACAGGCCAAAGATGAATGGCGCTGTTGAGGCAGCAAATAAGAATATCAAGAAGATTGTGCAGAAGATGGTAGTCACTTACAAAGACTGGCATGAAATGCTACCGTTTGCCTTGCATGGGTACCGCACGTCAATCAGAACATCCACTGGGGCAACACCGTATCAACTTGTGTATGGTATGGAGGCAGTCCTACCTGTTGAAGTTGAATTACCCTCCCTGCGGGTACTAATGGATGTTAAACTAAGTGAAGCAGAATGGGTTAGGTCCCGATATGAACAACTGAGTCTGATTGAAGAGAAAAGATTGGCTGCAATCTGTCATGGGCAGTTGTATTAGAAGAGAATGAAGAAAGCCTTCGATCAGAAAGTCAGGCACCGAGAGTACCAAGTAGGAGATCTTGTGCTGAAAAGAATCCTCCCTCCTCATACAGACCACAGGGGCAAATGGACTCCAAACTATGAAGGACCGTTCGTGGTAAAGAAAGTTTTCTCTGGTGGGGCACTGATGCTCAACACCATGGATGGTGAAGATTTCCCGTCCCCTGTGAATTCAGATGCAGTTAAAAAATACTTCGCATAAAATGACCCGCTGGACACAAAAACAGAATGTAAGTCCAGGCAAAAATAGGGCATCCCGGCGAGTCAAAAACAGAATAAAGACTCGGGCAAAAATAAGGGAAAATGAATAAAAAAGAATGTACACCCGCTGAGTTGAAAAGCCGCGTTGGACAGCTCAGGCAAGAATGGGTATCCCGATGGATTGAAAACCCGGGAGGGCGATCCATGCAAAATAAGGGAATAAGCGAACAACTGCATTCTGAATTCGTCTGTATCACTTACAACTTGGCAAGCTTCGAAAAGATCAAGTTTCAATCAGAATCAACATTCTTCAAAAAGCAAGATGAGAAGAACGTCAAAAGTCATACGGGTCATAGTGAAGAGGAAGCTCCTTAAAGCGTCATCAACACTGCCAACATTTTGTTTCTCAATTTGTAACGATCTCCTCATTTCAGGAGATTTGTTTCTTTGACTGTATCTCGCTAATTCAGAGCATATGAATTAATAAAATCAGATTTTCAGTCATGTCTCGTCTTGTACATTTTTATTTGCAAAAAATGTCTGATGTCTTAAAGAAAAACGATTGCATGAATACAGATGTTTATCTTCAAAAGTGAAAACATGCTTGCAGGAAACATGCTTACTCTCAGAAGTATCCTAACTCCTATGACGGAATCCAGTAAGGGAAACCTCGGGATTACCTTGTGCGTTTCTTTATCTTTTTCAGGATTGCAGGTATCCAGAATGCAACTTGGGGCATGTAAGCTTCATCCCAGCAAGCTGGCAAATCAACACCCAATCTTAGCACCCGAAGTGCTCTCTCCCCAGCTGAGTTGCCTTTCATGACTCCTCCCAGCTGAGTTGGCCACTTATTACTTATCCCCATCAGAATGGGCTGGTATCACAGAAGATGCCCATATCCCCGGCTGAGTCAAGAAGCTACCGTAACAGAATTTCTAGGGAGGTATTTCAGTGATTCCTCTCTTTCTCCCCAGCCGAGTTGCCATCTCGCCCTCAGCCGAGTATAAAAGTCAGGAAGCTATCTCCCCACAGAGTTCCAGCCTCTATCCAGAAGAGCAACGCACGAAGGAATCACAACAGAGTGAAGAAGGCTTCTATAAACCCCAACTGGGTCTCTCATTTATAAGGATAGGTCTATCAATGACCTATATCCCCAGGCAGATATCATATCATCAGATCTACCAGTAATCTCACCCCCAGCTGGGATGTCCATTTCAAGCAGATCGGCCAGAGATCTTCGCAGCAACGGGTTTTGAATCCCGGTTTGGTAGCTTTGCACAATCATAGCATTCGCATCATATTTACCCACAAAGCGTAGCATTCCGTTTTAACACGGAGCATTACGGCAAAAATCCAACACATAGCATAATCATAAGCCATGTTTTGAATCAGCACTTGTGAATAATGACGGATTCATCAACATACAGAAAAATCCCCGCCAGGTTCCCCAGCAGAAGCAGCTGCCTCACAAATCACAAACACCAGTATATACTCATTTTGACACCCGTCCGTGTCATACCCCAGCAGAAAGCCAAAGACATCCTCTTTGCACTCACATATACCTATATAAACTTTCTTGACACCCGTCCGTGTCGTATCCCCCAGCACAGTCGCCTACACTTTTACAACCCATATACTTGTTGATATTATTATACTTTTCTCTCTCGACACTCGTCCATGTCACCTTCCCCAGCAGATAAACACTCATCTATGCAATACTCATACTCATTACTCATGTTACACCCATACAGATACTCGTCCGTATCTTGTATGTACCATTCATATCCCCACAGATTCAACACTAGTCCTTGTTCTTTGTTAACCAGTTGGTACTCGTCCGTATCATCATCTCAGAACATGCGTCAAGCGTTTGTTTCTACATGATACTCGTCCGTATCATAGCCTTAAGAATGCTCGTCCGCATCTTTAATCCATACACCGTGTCAAACACTTATGTCCTCTTGAATATAGACACTCGTCTGTGCCTACTATTCCCCAGAAAAGTCCCCTCAGATTCAACACTCGCCCGTGTTCTCTGTTAACCAGTTGATACTCGTCCGTATCATCATCTTTGAACACGCGTCAGTATTTGTTTCTACCCGATACCCGTCCGTATCGTAGTCTTAGGGATGCTCGTCCGCATCTTTAATCTATACACAATACCAAACACTTATACCTTTTGTTTCTTGGATATAAACACTCGTCCGTGTTTACTACTCCCCAGTAGATCGCCAACAAAGCAAATTTTCCTTCTTATCTGACACTCGTCCTGTGTCATGATAAACCCTGAGAGCAGCCGTCCCCTGCTAGGTGGTCGTCCTCCACCTCTTGATGGTCGTCCTCCATCATGCTCATCCGATGGCCGTCCCCATCATTGATTTTAGCAGCCGTCCCCTGCTAGGTGGTCGTCCTCCACCCGTTGATGATCGTCCTTCATCATTTTATCCAATGGTCGTCCCCATTGTTGATTTTGGTTATCTAGGCATTCGTCCTATGTCATGATAAACCCCGAGAGCAGCCGTCCCCTGCTAGGTGGTCGTCCTCCACCTCTTGATGGTCGTCCTCCATCATGCTCATCCGATGGCCGTCCCCATCGTTGATATTTTCGGCAGCCGTACCCTGTCAGGTGGTCGTCCTCCACCTTTGATGGTCGTCCCCATCATAATTCCTTTATTCCCCAACAGAGCAGCCGTCCCCTGCTAGGTGATCGTCCTTCACCTTTGATGGCCGTACCCCATCATCTGTTTATTTCATGTATTCTTTAACCCGATGGCCGTCCCCGTCGTGGTCCCTTTTCTTTTCTAGCCCGATGGCCGTCCCCATCGTTGGTTACTTTGCTTTTAAACTTGATGGCCGTCCCCGTCATGTTTTCCCCAGAGAATTTTACAACTTTACCTTGATGGCCGTCCCCATCATGATTTCTTATTTTTTCCCAGCTAGTCGGCCGTCCCCGTCTTGGCTTTACCTTTTATCCCCAGCATGTCGGTCGTCCCCGTCATTGCTTTACTTCACACACTTTTCCCAGCATGTCGGCCGTCCCCGTCATTGCTCTTTACCCAGCAGTCGTCCTCTGCTCGACGGTCGTCCTCCGTCGCCCACACTTTACAATATACTTTATTTCCTTTTACAATCTATATCCCTTTTCTTCTTCATTTTGTGAGTGCAAATTTTGGACTGTCTTTGGTATTCAACCATAAGTTATCTTGTTTGCCTGTTAAGCCGTTACTTACAACCTG